>JAUPFR010000001.1:127323529-127956375 GCA_036925125.1 Oreortyx pictus | reverse complement strand
TGCCTTCACTCCCTTCAGTACTGTGGTGGATGCTGAAGAGGCAGGCAGGTTTACCAGGCTGACAGTGATTCAGTTCTGGAAGTTTCAAGCCTTTCCTCTTGTGCCTGAGGCTACAGACTAGCTCCAGAGCACAGTCTACCCATCTTTATTTGCGTTTCCCAATGGGGCTCTCAAACAGTGGTAGCGGGACAGGGGCTAATAGCAGCTGCCCTCTTCACTCAAAGGCAATGAGGTGGAATGTGCCCTCACCACCCCGTGTCTCTGCAGTTTACAGCTCAGGAGAGCTGTTGTGCAAGGCAAAACCTAAAGAATCGTTTCTGACTTTTCCCTGGATTGGCAGCTCAACCAGAGGCCGTGTAATATACGGACCCTGTAGGATGTGATATGGACAACACAAACAAGAGCTAGTGATACTGACCATATTACATTCAATGAGAGAATTCAGTGGGAACTATGCTATTGCAGATGAAGGGTCACAGCTAATGAGGTTCCCATAGAAGAAACTACTGTTTCTGGGATATCTCTCTGCCACTTCCCTCAAGGCATCTGTCCCAAACAGACTTTTCAGATCAATGGCCCACTAAATTCCTGAGCAGAAAAGAAGCTTTGGCTCTTTTTCTTTGTCTTTCTCAAATACTGCATATCCAGAATTCTTGCTTCACACTGGGAAAAGAAACAAGAGAGACTAATTAACTGGCCTTACAAACTAATGTGACATATCCTCAGGGTGGGCCAGATCTTGGCTGCTATATATGGGCTTAGCCTCCTCTGTGTCCTAGAGTTGCTCTGCTTTTGTTCTTGGGAGTGTCTGTTCTGCGTTATTTTAGCTTTAAGGTCATTTTTTCCCATCACTGTTGTTGCAACAGAGGCCAGACCTGCCCTGGATGCATGTGAGACAGAGAGACATGTTAGCTGCTTGCTCATTAAATTCTGGTGCCTTGCAGTACTGACCTTGCAGGAACCTTGCCTATCTCATAGGTAGAACCATTTTTCCCACAGCAGAGGGGGATTAACATAGGTGTGCCTCTCCAGACCTGATGGGTGTCTTCAGTGAACTACTTCCTGCTCTGGAAGAGGACATTTCCAGGGAGAGAAATCTTACATACAGTCTTACGCTCTGTAGTAAGTGGTTTCATAGGTTTCCTACCTTGCTTAGTAGTTCTCTTGAATGGGAACAAGGATGACAGTACCTGTCACAGCACTAGCCCAGTAATTACCTTGTGATAGCACAAATTTTCTTTGCGTAAGTACTACTAATTTATTACAAACAGGTGGAAGAAGGCATTTTTAGTCTCACAATGAAATTGAAATCACATTTTGCTTTGGGGAGAGGACTGAGTGGTGCTGAAGAAGGAAGGCAACATAAGGCTTCCTCCGTGTGGTCTGGAGGTGCAGTTCGTCTACCAGTCATTGCTCCCCAGCATTTTGCTAGAGGGTTGGAAAGTTCCCCGGAATTTATGCTCTGCACGGCTGCAGAAAAAAATGAAGACCACAGAGAGCAGCTTTCTGTGCAGAAAGTCTGGCAGTTGCCTCATGTATGAAGGAAAATATCCCATTAACACATGACCTCTGTAGCAATGTCATTTCAATGTAAGAGTTGGGTGGGAGGGAAGGATGTTAAGAAGGGATGACAGAGAACATGCACGTTCTGTATTAATGATGTTATTTACAATGCATACTTTTACTTGAGCTACTCAGATTCTGTCACTAAGAGTGATCCTCTTCTTGCTAACATGGTGGCATGTTGCCATGCTCAGTGGCTACCTGGTTGGAAGACTAGTGACAACTGAGAGCATCCTGTCAGACTTTCACTTTTATGTCTCTGAGCAACAAAAGCATGGGGTCCAGACCTCAACTGTTGCCATATTGAGGTCTGACAATTTCACGTGTCTTAGGCTGACTTTATTAAAGCTCCCTTCGCGTGCAGTCTCGTGGCCATGGGTATTTCACAGCCATTTGTAATTCAGCCACAAGGCCTGAATTGCTCAAACTGAGTATTCATGTTGAGGCCCAGAAATGTATTAAGCTAATTATTCTTTGAAACCCCCCTGACCCCTCTCTTGCTTTTCCCTTCTTTTGGCTCTGGCTGTCAGATAATTCCCCAGAGAATAATATCTTCAAGTAGGCAATTACTTGTGATTCATAGGGCTTATTAGGAGTGAGAGGTGGCCAATCATGGCTGGCCTCTCAAACGCGCAGGGAAATTTCCTTCAGCAAGCCAGACATGCATCTCCATTACCTGTGACTGCTGGGGTGTGCTAATGGATGCCCTTTCTTCCCTTTGAGAGGAAGAAAACAGACCAAGAGCTGTTTGAAATCCTTAATTCCTCTGGAGTGTCAATTGGCTCGACCTGGTTGCAAATATGAATGTCTCAGACATCAGTAAACCATAAATGGCCAGGCTGCATCAAAGGGAAAGAGACCAAGACCCACTGCAGTGGGGAGAGCACTACATTATGGGTATGCTGCTTCTGGCTTCGCCTGCCACCTTGAACATCCTTTAGACACACTTAGTCATCTCATATCTCTGGGCTCTTGTTCTGCCAGCTGTAGAACACTGTGATACCCCTTGCTGGTGAGGGCTGCATGACCACTCACAGAACCTGCCCCTGTGCTCCTGTTACAAACTGGAGAACAGAATGTTTTGGGAGTCCTCTCACTTTACATGTTGTTCTGCTCTGTAATGCCTTAGTCCTCTGAGAGGGCTGAGATAATGGACTGAAAAAATGTTATGATTGTTTTGTCAAGGTACTGACAGTTTGCATCATGCCTTCAGATTTTGAGAAGGAGCTCTCCTCTTAATAGTTATTAAAGTCTGTCTTTTTGGGAACTATCCTTGCATGAGAAAAATTGGCCTTTTACTTCAGATCAGCAGTGATATCTTGTCCTATCCTCTAATAAGATCAGAGCATATGAATTTCACATTTTCAGAATGGCTGTCACCTCCTTGGAAACCTCAGGTAATTATAAGGCTTTGCTTCTGCTTTATTTTGTATCTTACTATTATTTGATTCCTCAGATAGCTGCGTCTGTCTTTCCCATTTGTTCCTCTTCCCATCTCAAGACAATTAGCTCTACATTTTGATTAACCAGACGGTTATATGAAGTGCTCATGGTCAGTTGTCAGCGGTAACTGTCTAGATTGGCTCTGTGCAGGTTATGGGTTTAATTTGCATTTATCTACATGAGGCTTCCTTCTGGAGACAAAGAACCAAGTGATAACTAACTCACTCTCATTTCAGAGAGCCCAGCTTTGAAGAGATGTGACAGGAGTGCTGGATTGATGGTGGGATTTTAAGTGGTCATTTAGGAAATAAGGTCAGAGAACCTAACAAAACCCTTCTACTTCTTGTTCCTATATTCCTCTTTCTTGCTGTATTATAAGAACTCCAGGGATAAGAGACCTTGCTTACCTAAAAAACTTACTCTTTTGTCTTGTAGTAAATGAACCTGAATCCATGATCTTTGTACAGTTGATTTTCAGCTCCAGTTCTATAAATCCATTCTGAGAGGGCAGTGGGGCAAATAATAGGCTGATATTTTTTTAAATCAGGAATAAGCAGAGCTCTGAGCCAGATGCCTCTCCTGACCCTTTTGGTAAGTGAATTGCTAGAATTTGCCAGTGCTGGGCTTTGATGCTTGCTTTTGGCAGGTATAAATTCAGCAACAAGGCAAACAAAAGACAGAAGCACAAGCAAAGGAGCCCTTCTTCATTTTCATGGAGGAGAACATGAAAGGATGTTGTCTCTCTGCTCTTTCCAGGAAACGGCAGCCTCTCATCTAGTGCAGCAGGATAGCTAGACTCATTGCTGCCTGGAATGATGGGGTGGCAGTGGGAGGACAAGGCCTTCAATTCATACTCCAGTAGCCAGAATTTCAGTGCAGGAACAGAATGTCTGGGCTTACGTGGGTCATCTCCTGCTATCTCCCAAAGTCTTATAATCATCCCCTGCATCCAGGGGAGTTAATACTGGAAAGAAACCTAGGGTGATTTGCACTTCTCACAGCTATCATTCCAGACCATCACTTGTATCCACTTCACTCACTGATGATTTTATCTGCATCTCACATAGTGTTTAAAAAAAAAAAAAAAAAAAAAAAAAAAAAAAGGAAAAGAAGGAAGATGTTTAGATGACACGTCTCTTGGAGCTAGGGCTCCTGTCTCACTCTGTCTTTGACTACAAAAGTAGTTTGCACTTAACATTAGGTCTTCTGGCAGCTCAGTCCTTCACCCTGTAAATATCAGGCCATTAAGGGATAGCTTGAGGGGCAGCAGTGTGTATCAGGGTATAAGGATACTCACCACATGAATGACACAGTGAATCCTCCATTAATTCAGAACTGAATTTACCAGTGCTCCCAGTCCTGCACTTCACCTGCGGCAGGCTTTTCCATGTGTGCACATGCATGCAAATACTACAGTTTACATCTGTTCTCTGCACTATGAAGTGTAGACAACGTTCAGATAATCATCCAAATAAGACCTCAGTGAAGGTAATTTGAATTCATCCTTTTTTCTCCAGTCCCATCATTCACCATCATCTTTACATTGTCCCACATGTCAGCTCTCAGAGCCAAGAAAGCAAACATTCTCCTGTGGCTTGTTAGTGAAGGTCCACCAGCAGAACAAGAAGGAGGGCAGTACCAGGAAGTGTGAATACTAGACTATAGAAGAGACCACATGCACTTGCTTTTTTTTTTTTTAAAAGCCTATTGGGATGCCACTTAGCTGTGTGTTTATGTATCCACATATGTGCGTGTTATTACCAGTTCAGGAAGGAGCAAATCCACTTGATCTTAATGTCATGTCTCAGTGTTTGAAAAGTAAGAAATATTGACTTCAGACTTAATGGTCTTTCTCTTCTTGGGTTGTTTTCATTTCACTTCTGGTTAATTCCTGAAAAATTCATAGACCAGAAAGAAAGACACCCTGGGATTCAGAGAGCTTTCTAAAAAACAAAGAACAAACCCAACCACTACTGACTTCTGTGGAAATGGATACTTCCTGCTAGTTCCTATGACCAAAACAGCGTTTTCTGCATTTAGAAGTCAACTTTTGTTTCCCTTTTCTGAATAGTTTCTTCTTGCTTCTGTCAGTATTTCCAAAGGTGAATAAGGATAGTAGGAGTTTAGAACCACGCTGGGCAAAGGGAAAATCCTCGACATTGCCAAAGCAGTGCTCTTTGTACAGTATCCAGGCCTGGGGCTTCCAACGTAAGAAAGATGTGGCACTGTTGGAGTGGGTCCTGAGGAGGACCGTGAAGATGATCAGAGGACTGGAACACCTCTCCTACCAGGAAAAGCTGAGGAAGTTGGGCTTGTACATCCTGGAGAAGAGAAGGCTCTGGGGAGACCTCACTGCAGTCTTTCAGCACTGAAGGAGAACTTATAAACAGTAGGGAGACCAAGCTGTGGATGCCCCATCCCTGGATACACTCAGGGCCAGGTTAAATGGAATCCTGGGCAGTCTCAGCTTCTGGCTGGCAGCCCTGCCCATGTCAGGGGGTTGGAACTAGATGATCTTTAAGGTCCCTTCCAATGTTAGACATTCTATAATACTATCAAAGCAATGCTGATCAAGACAACGCATTTCTGAAATTGTTCATTTGATCATGCTGTCAGAAATGGGAATGAAAACGAGGGGTGCCTGCAGGTTCCAGCTTGTATGAGTGGCACGATCATGATAAAGGTGTAAGAAAGCTCACAAGGCTGATGCATAAACCAGTCATGTCTAAGGGAAGGCCTTCTGTTAATACTGAGGGCACAGCAATGCAGTAAAAGGTTAATTCCATGTCAAAAGTACTTTTGACAGTCATTGTAGACTAAACAGCGTAGGAAGTAGGATCATGTAAAGCCATCAGAAGTCAATTAAGAAAAAATAACCTCTTGTTTGTGTGTCTTTCAGATTGAAATGCTAGAGCACAAATATGGAGGTCACCTGGTATCTCGCAGGGCAGCCTGCACCATCCAAACCGCTTTCCGACAATATCAGCTCAGCAAGAACTTTGAGAAGATCCGCAACTCACTGCTGGAGAGCCGCATGCCACGCCGCATCTCTCTGAGGAAAGTCCGGGTTCAGAACTCCGAGAGCTTCTCTGCTGAGAAAGCCCTAGTGGAGGGGTACAACTTTGTGGGCATCCCATTGGTGAGGTCCCCATCTTTGCCAGCCACTATCAGTGGAGCACTGACTGAGCTGGAGGACTCCTTCACGGAACAAGTTCAATCCCTGGCCAAGTCTATTGATGATGCTCTGAGCACCTGGAGCTTGAAGACCATGTGCTCACTGCAGGATGGGGGCTCATACCAGATCAGAGAGACCTTCAGTGCCAGTTCAATGCAGCCAAACCAAGACTTAGAAACAGAACTGCAGGACAAGGAGAAGGAAGAAGGGCTTCTGCCAGATACTCTACCTAAGAGCAGCAGCACTCTCATGATGGCTTTTCGAGATGTCACAGTCCAGATTGACAACAAGAATATCTCTGTCTCATCGTCTACCTCGGTGTCCATGGCAAACTGCCTAAGCAGCAACGCCCAGCCCGGGCTCTCCCAAGCCTCCAAGTCGGAAGAAAGCCCACAAGAAGGGGAGGGAGAAGACAGTGAAGTGCAGGCTGCCCCAGAGAGCTTACCCGAGTCAGAAGCTCTCCAGAACAGCCACACTTTCACTGAAGTGAACATCAGCTCTAATGGAATGGGGGACAGCAGCGAGGAGCCTGGGCAGATGGCAGTGCAGAAGCTCCAGTTTGATGCTAACAATGAGACGGGGCAAAACAAAGGCTCTGAATCCGAGAATGCAGACAACTCAGAGCAGCTGAGCAGCAGCAGCACCTCTACGTCAGCAAAGTCAGCCTCCGAGGTGTCCTCAAAAGAAGCACTGCAAGCCATGATCCTCAGCCTCCCACGGTACCATTGTGAGAACCCAGCTAGCTGCAAGTCCCCCACGCTTTCCACAGACACCATGAGGAAACGCCTCTACCGCATTGGGTTGAATCTCTTTAATATGTAAGTTTAATATTTAAGTGACTCTTCATCTTTTGTGTTTCTTAGACTGTTTAATGACTCACAAGAATTGGTGAAGACGAACTCTTGGTCTAGATCTACCTCCAGGGAAGTTTTTTAATATTCAAGGGTATGACCCTCTCAGTATCTGATTTAGACCATGGGTTGTTGCCCAATGGCTTGTTCCCTAAGTTTTCCCAAGAGCTGTTCTGATCTTCTGCCCAAAAGAGGAACAATTCTGTCCTGAATTCTGAACCTTCAATCCCTATTTCAGTCTGTTTGAGATCATGCCACATTCTGTTGAAGAGTCAGAAGCATATCTGGGGATGTAAAAACAGTCTCAGATACTTAACTTAGAGCATTTCCAAGGAGAAAGAGAAAAGAGTAGAGCTGAGCTTATCTAACCTGGTATGAGCGATCTGGCTGTTGTTTTCCTTCTGTTTCTTGGGTAAATTTTTTTTCATCTTAATAGAACAGGTTTAGTCATCTCAGTCTCTCACACATCTGAGTCTGATATCCTATGAAAAGGCCTTAGATGTGAAAGTAAAGCAGAGTGGCTCAGAGAGTACAGTAAGAGGTGAACTCAAGCAGTCATATGTAGCCTATTTCAAAAAGGCAGCTGAGCTCTAATCAGAAGCTTTAGAAATTTACTTGTTGTTCATTCAATGAGATTTTTTTCTCATCAATACAACTGTAGACTGAATACCTCAAAAAAATAGTACCCACAAAAAAATATGAAGGTGGACAGTATATTTTTGCATAGCTTATCCAGATAGCATGAAGACAACCAGTAAATAAAGAAAGGCTCACCTGTCACTGACAGTCAAGGCTTGCCTGGAACTCCACAAGGGAGAGATCTCCAATAAGAGATCCTTCCTGAGTGGTGGTCAGCCCTTAAATGGGGTCTAGGAGAGGTGGAGCCAGACTCCACCCTTTCTGGTCACACAGTGCATTGCCTTTACCTGTGCTCTCTCAGCTGACTCAGTGCTCATCTCAGGTGAACAATCAGTGGTTCAGGCTGTGGTTCAACAGTTCCCATACACCAATCTATGGGAAATAGTGGGATTTTATCTCTTGCCGTCTTGGTTTCCATTTGAGTCCCCAGATGAAGGTGCTAGGAACATAATGCACTCATATAAGCAGAATGTTTTGCCACACATTAGTGTGAGCCTTTTAAAGCAAGGACCAAAGTTTATGCAGTTATGGACAGAAGTTTTGCACAGACAAGGAGTGACACACAGGATTTAAATATGCATAGTATAGAGACTGTAGACCCCAGAAGACAGAAATGTGGTTGAAAGATTTTTAGTGCTGGCTGCAGAGCACATCCAGAACTGAAATTATATAAGAACAGACAGACTTGGGACTCAGAGAGAGCCAAGGAGGATATTGAGAGAGATATTTTACTCTGTTCAGTAGGCTGTGAACAGGTGGGTTCATATGTATATATCAAAGTCAGGCTCTGGCAGCACACATTTGCCCAATGAATGCAAGCAGGCTGGAGTAAGAGAAGGTAGGCACCAGCAACAGATGGGGGCTGATTATGACAGAGATAGTTCCAGCTCCACTAAGATGTTGCAGTGCTGGTGTTGGGACAGGTGTCCTTCTGGAGGCGGACACGGGGTTCACATCTCCGCAAACCAAGTGTTTCAGTATTTTCAGACATGTTTGGCAGGAGTTCCTACACCCAATGTGTTTTCCTTAGGTTCATGCAGAGTTAACACGAGTACTGATGTGATCATATAGCAGGAGTAAAAGTGTTTTTTCCCAGCCTGTCTGCCTCCCCCGGTCTGCTTAGCACATATTCATGTGATAGATTAACAACACTAGGTCTTCTGGGGCAGCTTTGCTGATCTTCATTTAGTGACCTGGGTTTCCTGCATCTTGCAGGGCTCTGTGGGATCAAAAACTGTGTAACACTGCGGTGCTTTGAACACAACTTCCTGGTCATTCCTCCCCTGCTGCCTTGAAACTAGTCACTGAAACAATGTGCCAGTAACCTGTGAGGCTCAATTTTCTTGACAAAACATTGGAGGGGAGGGAGAAAGGAAATAGACTTGTTAGCCCTGGTGAGCAAGGCTCTTATTCTTTAATTCTCTGAGCAGGAACTAAGGGATGTATAGCTCCTCTTGTGACACTGTAGTATACCACAACACAAGGGGTGGCAAGGGGATTTACGTGCATTCAGCTTACTGCAGTTATTTGACTGTGGGTCTCCATGCCAAGGAGATGGTTTACCGTTGTAGGGCGTGTGATGCCATCACTGACCCATAGCGCCTGGAGCTGAGGCTGTGAGAATGTGCATGCACATATTTTTTGCTGGCTGCTCCACTGGACCAAGAGCTGAAAGCCTCCAATTGCCAGCACCATCTGCCACAGTCTATCTGGCCTTGCACTGCTTTTCTGTCAGCAGTGCTCTGGCTTGGAGCAGGCCTCTGGGAACAGACCGATCCTGCGCTGTTGTGGCACTTCTCCTTCCCCCCCTCCACAGTGAGGGGGTGGAATCCCTGGAACAGAGAGTGCTTCATTATGCAGCACTTCTGTAATAACTCAGTGTGTGTGGGCAGCTGGCTCTGTGGGCAGAGGAAAAGCCAGCAGGACGTGAGGAATCCCACAGCATTTGCTGGCCATACTTAACACCCCTGAAATATTGAGGAAAATAGCAAGGACTGAGCTCAGGAGAGAAAGATACGGAGCTGCTTGCTGCACATCTGGTAAAAGCCATGTGCTGGAGTATATGGGATACATATGCAGGTGTTCAGTGACAGAGATGCTGTATCATTACCAGGATTTCGTGGGGAACAACTTGAATCCAGGGAAAAGCTGGTGTAAGACTGCTGTTGGTGAAAGTTGTGTTCATATATATCTGAGTTAGAGTCTATGCAGGGCAGGAGGGCTGTCAGAGCTGGACTGTTTTATTCTACGTTCTCTTGCTTTGTGTGTTCCATCCTTTCTGAAATCTACATGTGTATGCCAGTCTGTATTTGATCTGCATTTTCCTGGCCACGTCCAGCTCCCATCTCCTCTGGAACTAATCCAGTCAGTCCAGTGTCTCTGGAGTCACATCAGTAACTGAGGTCATCCTCTTGCCTGGAATATTACATTGTCCCAGAGACTAAAATATGTACATGGGGGTCCATTTTCTGAATCTCAGTTGCTTATCTTGACTTCACCCATGACCATAGGACCATTGCATTTAGCTAAGAACTTTGCCTGTGCTCTTCAAAGGTGAAGCTGGAGATCTATATGATAATATAGAAGGGATTCTGTTGCTTTTCTTTGAACAAGTCCTAGGCTTTCAATGTCAGATCTTGCGTCTCTCCTATTCATAAATTTAATGGGCTCCCAGCCACTCTTCCTGACAATGCCACTCTGCCCAGGATGTTTTCTTTGTGACATGACAGAGTAAGCAGAAATATCTTAAACCCAACTTCTGTTAGTATTACCATGAGGCCTCTGTAGGGAGCAGGCCTGAATGCCAATCCCCTTATAGCTAGACATATGTTGCTCACCCACATCCTTCACCACCTGATACTGTCACATTCTGTGCCTGTGCATATCATGCATTCATGTGCACAGAGATCTCATCCTATCCTTTCCTCACCCCAGAAAACTGCCTGAGCAAACCTGGGCCTTAAGCCTTGATGACAGCCCCTGAATTTGGGTTAGTGGTGGAAGTATGTTTTCCTTTCCTCCCCCTCATGAGGATGCTACCTCTCCCTGTTCACCAGCTCAGAAAACGAAAGGAACGTGGAAATCCTCCACACTGCACTAATTCCCCTCAGCCAGAGTACATCATGACTGAGGCCCTTCAGTGGCACAGTCTGAGGTACAGGAAGAAGATCTACAGGATGCACACATAAGCACTAATTCCAGCGTGTACTGTGGGACAGGCACCCCCCATAGACTCAAGGCTGCTGCCAGGATGCATAGAAACGTGCTTTTAGGAGACATAAGGAGAAAGGCAAAATGTATGGACACACACAATGGTATCCTAGGAAAATGTTTGGTGCAGGAGTAATCTGCACGTACAGGGGATACGCACATGCATGAACACATGTAGGTACATACAGTACCCCCCGAGATGTGTGCACAGACACTGGCACACCACTGTGCAGAAAAGCACTCCCACAGACAGGCAGCTGGGCTCACTCACACCCAGCCTGATCTCAGAGGGGGTTTGCAGTCAGAGGGGGAGGAAAACCCTCTGTGCTCTGTCTTGGAGTTGCATACAGCTCTCTCCCAGCTCTGACAAGGCATTCTCCAGGTGCACGCTCTCATCCACCCACACTTGCAGATTTCTGCCTGAAGGGGTAAATCAATAGAGAAGGGAAGAACAACACAGCTACGGGTGGGGGAAGTGGAGGAAGGGATGATGCAAATATGAGAATGGGATTTCTATTCAGGCAGCCAGCACCAGACTCAAGTGAGGAAGGCAGAAATCACTCAACACCTAGCAGTAAAAATGCATGAAAAAGAGAATGAATTTTTTTTTTTTAACAGAAAAAAAAGTGCCCCATCTTTGGTTAGCCCCCTCTGTGTCTTGAGCTTCGTCTGCCCATAACCCATGGAAGCAGTGCCTCTCAAGTCTCTTTACAATCACCTTTTTCCTCTTGCAATTGTCTGTCCTACACAAGGTGTAACCCCAGCTTCCTGAGATAGTAGCAAAAGGGTCATGGTTAGGCACCCCAAACAAGCTAAGCTAGGGTAGGTACAGTGCAACAAATTTTGATCCTGAAGCAGAGGGATGGCAAAAAAGAGTCGCTGGTGAGCAGCAAGATCCTCTGTGGACAGTGGCATTTACAATCTCCTCCAGGTGACTTCAGGTGACACAGTGGGTCCTACGACATTTGTCTGCCCTCAGCAGCAACTGGAGGGGACTCCCAGATCTATTCCTTGCCTGCACCAGTCCCATCCCTGTCACGTACATGAACTCATAGGAGCCCATGTGCATACTGAGGGCTGCATTGACGGTGCAGCAGATGATGAGGCAGAGGTATTGATGTCCCAGAGAGATATGTCAACTCATCGTATTTTTGTCCTTCCTTTTCAGAAACCCAGACAAAGGGATCCAGTTCCTGATCTCCCGGGGCTTCATCCCAGACACTCCTATTGGGGTGGCACACTTCCTGCTCCAGCGGAAGGGCCTCAGCCGCCAGATGATTGGGGAGTTCCTGGGCAACAGCAAGAAACAGTTCAACAGGGATGTCCTGGAGTAAGTGCAGAAACCTCTTCCTCTCCTCCCTGCCCTATGACAGTTACCAGCCCACCCTGCTTTTGGCTGCACTGACAAGCATCCTGTCCTCTGTGCTCCTCCATCTCTGTGGGAACTTGACCATTTCCACTTCCAGTCTGATGCCTCTCATTGCATTTCCCAGAAATGTATTTGCCTTTTTGTATCATTTCAATTTCTGCTTCCCAAAGGGCCTGCTATCACTTATCTGGATTTCAGCGCCATAGGGGGTAAGACTAGTGTTGCCAGGAGATTTTGCCTGAAGAATTCTGTGACTCAGGTCTCAACCCATCCAAACAAGCACTTCTGATGCTTTCTAGGAAGTGCTAAGAGAAGCAGAGGACAAAAAGCATTTGCTCCTTGCCATGAAACCGGAAGGAAAAAAGCAAATGCTGCCTATGCTCATAGCTCTTTTGCTGTCCAGGTCTGTAATGGGTAGGCTTTTCAATTAGTCCATCTGACTGATAAGAAAACTAAGAGGACAGCTGGTCCTATGGATGTTAATGAAGAGGCCTACATGAAGAAACCTATTAATTATTTTACTCTGTAGTCACAGAGCATTGAGGAATTTTCCCACTCCAAAAACTCTAGTGGAATGAGCTGTCTTTTTTTCTCAACAAGATCTTAGGTTTCCTGCCTGCATCTGTTCAGTGGCTGCTTTAGCTGGATTGTTCCCTTCAATCCACTCACTGTGGCCACCTCCTGCTCACACAAGCCATGCATCTCCTTGCCTGTATCTTTCTCCTTTTTCAAGCCTTGCAATTTGGGCTACAAGATCCTGGGAACACCTGAGACCTATATGTGGTACCTCAGAGTCTGCCTATTGCCTTGTCTTTCATGTTGCTAAATACTGCAAACTTGTTATCCCCCTACTGTGAGCATCACAGGAAAAGAGTAGAAGTGTTTGGCAGAATAGCATATTACCCGTTTTTCTGAACATTGTCCAAGATGACAGTCTTTCTGCAAAGATGACCCCAGGGAACTGAGATCAACCTTAATTTCCTGCTTGGCCCTGATTTACTTCTTGCCATACAGATGAGGGAGAAGGAGAAAGCATAGCTCTATATCTTATAAAGCAGTGGGACAATGCTTCTGCAACCCCGACAGCCAGTGCAGTAAGGGGGAGTTTTCACCAGAGTGTAAACGCAAGTGCTGCCATGCATGGTAATGTGACATGTGTAGTCATGACTCAACAAGCTTGTTCAAAGACCTGTTTCCAGTGATCATCAGCACTCAACTGGGTCTTTCTTTCATTAGGCAGTAGCACACTTGTTAGTGAGAGCTGCCTTTCCATGAGGCAGAGTCCTTGTACTGGACCCTTTGTAATATTTTCCCAGTCTCCAAAAGGGTAACTGTTTCTCTTCAATTTCACAGTGGCATATCATGAAGCAAGCCAAAGAGAAAACCTAAATCCAACATGCACACTGCTCCTACTCCTGGGAAAAATTAT
Source organism: Oreortyx pictus (assembly GCA_036925125.1). Taxonomy (NCBI): domain Eukaryota; kingdom Metazoa; phylum Chordata; class Aves; order Galliformes; family Odontophoridae; genus Oreortyx; species Oreortyx pictus. Next base: position 127,942,696 of record JAUPFR010000001.1, on the reverse strand, counting down.
CGAATCATCATAGAATCACAGAATGATTTGAGTTAGAAGGCACATTAAGGTTCATCTAGTTCCAACTTATCCCATGGAGACAAAGCTGCCACCCACCAAATCAGGCTGCACAGGTCCCATCCAGCCTGTCCTTGGTTACCTCCAAGGATGGTGCATCCACAGCCTCTCTGGCCAAGCTGTTCCAATGCCTCACTATACTCATAGTAAATGATTTCTAATATCTAATCTAAACCTAATCTCTTTCAGTTTAAAGCCATTACCTTTTGTCCTATTACTACAATCCCTGGTAAAGAGTCCCTCCCCATCTTTCCTGTAGGACCACTTTAAATACTAGAAAATCACAATGATATCTCCCTGGAGCCTTCCCTTTTCCAGCCTAAATAACCCTAACTCTCTCAGCCTGTCTTAATAGGAGAGGTGCTCCAGCCCTCTGTCCATCATCATGACCTTCTCTGGAATCACTCCAACAGGTCCATGCCTGTATGCTGAGGACCCCAGAACTGAACCATGCAGTACTGCAGGTGGAGCGTATGCCACGTCAGCATCCAAATCTGGCCCAAATTTAAAACTCCATTCCTGATGCAACTGCTGCTGCCTGTTGCTGCCCATTCCTGACCTTTGATCCAGCCCTATTTTTAATATACTGTCTGGGTATTGATTAGAACAGCAATGACAAACACGTTGTCTTCAGTTTCTTCACGCTGAGAGCTACAGTTAAAAGTAATTGTCTCTTTTTTTCCAGCTATGTGTGGGCTGTTTCCATTGACAGGTACACTGCTGAAGTCCAAAGCCAGCCTCTGTGCAGACAGCCTCTGCAGTAGCAATAGGCTAGCATTTCTTTGTAGTCCTACATTTGATTCCTGCAGATGACCGTGTACATGTGTGACTATAGACTGTGTCAGCAGCACCTGCTAACAGTCTGTATTACAAAGCTTGATGTCAGTCTGCCAGTCTCAATGCCCAGGAGCTGCTGTGATGCAGTTGCTTGTATTGTCTCTGTTGCAGGAGAGCTATTAAAGTATGTGGCCATACTTCGTCATTACTCTCAGTTTCCACTGTACCACTCAGTATAGCACTCCAAATGTATTATGAAGGAGTGTCCCTACTGTCCTATTTACAGATGGAGGAAGCAGAGCTCAGAAGTGGGAAGTGAGCTGTTAAGGTTGTGTGTACATATCTTTAAGGAGCTGTTTCCAAACTCAGAATTCAGAGCTGTACCTGATCGCTTCAAGCAACTGATAAATTGCTGACTCATATTCCTTAAATGCAAATGTAAAAGCAGACAAAATATGCACAAAATGTTCTACAACAGGAAAGAAAAAAAAAGATTGACAGATAATTCAGCTAGTTGCAGCTGTGCTGTTTGCAGGTATTTTCTCTTGTGTATCAATTTTGAGCTTCTGGACAGGAATGGCTGGTGGGTTTTGCGAGCAAATTTTTGTCAGCTCTTGTGATAGCTGGCTGGTTAGTAGCTGCACACGCAACGGTGTGGCGTGCATGGAAACAAGGTATTACCAGAAGAAAACCTCACACGGGATTATCATCCTGGATATTTTTCCTGTCTGTGCATGAGGAAGAAGGGAGTTGGCAGGGTATTAGAGCGTGATGGCATTTTCCAGTGCTCATGGGCTGGTCACAACTTCTGAGCTGTTTGTATGTAAGCATAAGCAACTCAGAGGCATTCTAGCAATGTAGAACTGGCTCAGACCTAGTCTGAGACCTAGTCTCAGACCTAGTCTGGCTCCTTGGTCCACTGGTGTGACTAAGGAACAACTCTCATCAACTTAGCTCAGGAACACTGCACAGATTGGGACAATGGCTGTCTTGCAGTCCCCATATATAACCCTGCTTAACAAGCCAGTATTAGGAGACATGGTTTCCCCTGGAGAGCATGTGGCAGTCAGGATTACCCTTGTGTAGTTTCTGTGCAAGTTGCCCAATCCACTATCATTCCTGTGGCCCAAGTGACCCTTCTGTTGGCACTGCTGGTCCTGGCAAGCTCAAATTGTTGGTCAGAATTGCCATTAGTAGGCACTGACCCCCTGCAGCGAATAAGTCCGTGTGTAGGGGGAAACAGCTCTGCTCCTTCACATCCCTGACTTGGCCTTGGAGCCTTCCCAGACCATCCTATCCCTCCCCAGAGCAATTTTAATTATTGATGTCACTTGCTGTGTTAGTTTAGCTTCCACTTGATGTGAAAACTTGTGTTAGAAATGTGTACTGTAAGCACTGTTTCAATTGCAGCTGAGTTGAATGAACCCAACTACATCAATAAATAAAAAGGCAGCTTTTAAAACATCTGCAAAAGTCTCAGGCTCCCTTGTGCATTTGGATACTGGGTAGAGCTGCCCAGGTTACAAATGCCAGACTCAGCTCTAAGCCCATCCATAAGTCAATAGTCTGCAGACTTCTCTTGGCTTCCATGGGTATTTGAGCTATGCTAGATGGCAAACAAGGCAACCACTGCCTGTTCCCAGTGTCAGGTGACAGAGCTCAGAAATGCAAAGTTGCATTTGGTGCTGTGAAGGGGATTCCTCTTTACAGCCCATCTAGTGAATGTAAAACAACCCAAGATGCATCACTCTGGTTGCACACATGCAAGGTGAAGGGTGAATGAAGATAAACTTAGAATGAGGCTTAAGCCCTTTGCTAATTTGCCTTCTCACATCTGCGTATCCGACTACTAGAAAATTACATTCTCACTTCCATCCTCCTGTTCTGTCTTTCAACCTTTAACTGATTTTCTTGGAACCCAGAAAATATATCTGGGTAACTCACAGAGAATTATACACACGCTGGAATGAAGGAGAAAGTAGGGGATTTTCAAGAGTATCTAACTGTAATTGGCACTCGTCCTTTGATAACACTAAACTGCTCACTCCTCTTTTGTTAGAGAGATGAAACATGTCATTTCCTCTTGCAAACAAGGCTTCAATCTTTAAGAGCAGGATTTATCTCCCCTATTGTTAACCACCACCAAGTTTAGTGTCATCTTTCAATTTATGAATCCCTTTAGTCAATGGAGAGACATAGGTCCCTCAAGAGTGCCATTTTTCTCTTTGTGCCTGTTTTGCCTGGACATCTAGCTTTTAAACATTTTATGTTACAGGGATAAATCCCATCTGTAGCCCATTTTAAGCATCTGACAGATAGATCCAACACCTCACAGTAAGATTCTGCCTTTTCTCATGAGAATTTGCTTCCACAACCTGCCAGCAGCAAGCTGGGACCTGTCCCAGGGTTTCAGCATCTTCAGTCCAGGAAATACAGTGGTAGAGAGGGAGCATGGTCCATTAAAACTCTGTTCTGATGTTGGACAGTTTTCATCAAATCTACCTGTGAAATGCTACAGAAAAAAACATTTTGTTAGTTTGAAAAAGTCATGGCGCCAGTGCACACATTTCTAATACAGCATCATACTTACATCTTTTCTTTCTTTCTTTCTTTTGTATTACATACTCAGATGCATTGTTATTTGTTTGTGTGCGCTCTTAACCCCGTGTTTATTTGTTGCTTTTGTTCTCTTTCATTCATCCTCCCATTCTCTTCAGTTCATTGTCCCCCTCCACCTGTTTCTGACTCAGGAGCTGCTTCCATTTATAGTTCATTCACGAGCAAGATAATGCGAGTGGTGCCATGAACTGAGTCGGCTATGCTGTTGGTGTCAGGTGGTTTGTACTCAGGTCGTGGGACTTGGATGTGCAGAAGTGGCTGTCCTGGTGCATTTACTGTCAGAAGAGACAGGTGCAGGAATCCAGGAAGAGGGGACAGTGTGCTGAACTGGGGGCTTGTTTCTGTTAGACTTTAAGTTACTGTTAGACACACTCTCCTTGCTAGTGAGTAGCTTTCCTGTCTGTCAATCCAGTAGTTTCTTCTCTTTCTCTCATGGGAAGTCACAGAAAAGCTGCTCTTAGGAGTGTAAAAGCAGAGCTGGGAACCCAGCTAAGAGGCTGTCTTTTAAAGAAGTGTTAGCTTCCTCTGACTGGCAGTGAACTTGACAGGTTAGCCCCAAACTAGCCTACCTTCCCCTTCTCACTAAGGACATTAGAGAGGATCAATAGGGGACTTGTATTACAGGAGGATTTCAGCAGCACAGTGCTGCTGCCTGTGCTGAGGAGCAGTAGATAATGATGCAATGGAAACAGAGAACAGAGAGAACATGTTAGGCAGTTCTGACCTCCTGCTGCAAGCAGAGCTGTGGCACAGATCAGAATTGTGAACAAGAGTGACTTTCCCATGACAAGCTGCAAGGGCTGAAAGTGCAGCTTGAACTTGCTTTGATGCCCAGGGAAATGGTTTTCCTTTGTACAGAGGCTCTTAATCTCTCCTGGGGGGTGATGAGAGCTAGACAGGATCTTGTCCTGAATGGCCAAAGTGTCCGGATAGGAAATAACTTTCCACTTTGGATTACAGCTCTGTCCCAAGGCATGGCAGCATTTTCTCACTATGCCCAATCAGCCATGTGAGCTACCAAAAGTCCTGGGAGGGCAAGTAGGCATGGCAGCCTCAGAGAAGAACAGGCAATACTTGTAATGCTGCATCCCCTAGAAACGGGGTGCAGCTGTTGCAGGCCATGATCTCCATTGTAGAGACAACTCCAGCATGAGGATGGCAGGGAGAGGTGATGTGTGGAGGGCAGGACTGGGACACAAGACCCTGCCTGCTTGTGCAAGGAAGCGATGAGCCCTGCTTGCTTTTCTTACTGCGGGCCTTGGTTAACACCTGCAGGGGCAGCCTTCTTCCAGGGACCTGGTCTCTTCTTCTGCACTACACCCTAAGCATGGTCTGTTTCCAGAAAGGGCACAGGGATGCTGAGAAAAGGGATGTTTTTAATTAGTATTTGTGTGCCTTGTCTTAAACTTTCCACCCGGCTGCTTCCCCCTGTGTCCCCTCCCTGAGCATGGGCTGCAGGTTCATTACTGACGCTTTTAGTTGCAGCCCAGCTCATGCTACATTGTCACCTGAGTGGAAAAAGCTGGAAAATAGGTCATCACGCTTGGGTGAACAGATTCCAGCCCCACACGATACAGCTGCTTCCTGCCTTTTCTGAATCCTTTTGCCACAGGGCTCTTTTGTCATGCTTAGCCCTACGTTAAATCCTCGCAGCCCTGATGTCTCTGTGTCCACCAACTTCTAGGGGGTAATCATGCCTTGCAGCCTAGGAGGTAGCATAGCCACCATGGACATATCAGTGGGGCAAAATGATGCAACAAGGATCTCACCCTTTGGTCCCATCGCCTGATGCTGCAAATGCAATTCTTTGCAGTTATGAGGTGCCTGACTGCTACAAACCAAGCTACTCATAAATACAGGTGCCACCACCTGGTTTATGAGCAAGGTGTCAGCACCTTTTCTGCTCACTTCAGCAACGTGAACCGAAGGTCTAAAGTCCTCCTAACAAGAGAAGATTTTGTAAGGCAATTACTCCACTCCTGCTTTGTTTTCCTTTGGGCCTCCTGGATGTCTAGGAGTAGGCATCTCACAGGCATGCTGCTGTTTGTACTATATTTGGCACATATACATAAGTCGCTGTTTTATTTCTTGGACACAGAGCCACCTCTGTGTAACCTTTGTCTCTTCACGATCTCTTCATGATCAGCCTGACAGTGATGGCATGGTGACTGGTCTGCCCCAGTGGAGGTGGAACAACTTCCATCAGGACATCCTCTGAAGGTGGATTCACCTCCATGGGCTTTCCACCACTGTCAGGCAAGCCCAACTCCATAATCTCAGTGTCACTGCCTCTACCAGCTGCCTCTTCTTGAAAGATATTTCTTCCTCTATCCTCGAAAGAAAACTTATGTATCTCACGCAGAGAAAGACCACTGGCTGTGTTGGTTCAGTGATTGGGTCCTCATATTTAAAGGATTCAGATTCTAAGTACCTCACGTTGAACAAAATTTGGCAGTTGGGCTTTGGGACCCATGGCCCTTTCTATGAGATGTTTGCAAAAATGTACCAAGAGGTTTGGGAGAGGAAGGTTCTCAACCACCCTGCAGGTAATACTAAGCAAACAGGAAAGGGAGGTGTTTGTTTCCTCTGTGTTGACTAAACTACAAACAATGTACCAAGAAAATGTACAGCCTGTTGTTGAACAAAGAGCTGAGCCAGTTGTATTCTGTGGGTTTGATTCAGTCAGGCTTATTTAAATCTGAATAGCCTGAGGAGGATGGAGACCTCCAGCCTCTCTTGGAACTGGTTCCATGTCTGAGCACCCCCATGATGTCAGTCTTTTCCTTTTGCCTATCTGAGAGTTGTCTGTGCTCCAGCATGAGCCTGATGCTTCTCATCTTTGCATCACCAAGCACCTGTGAGAAAAGCCAGGCTTCGTCTTCCATGCTCCCAGTAGACAGCTGTAGTCAACATTTAGATTGTCCCTGAGCCTTCTCAAAGCTAACCAAAGGTGGTTCCCTCCCACTGCCCTGGGATGCCATGTATCTCGAGCCCTCCTCAGCCCTGACACCATGGGATAGCCCATACACTGTCTCACTTCAGCTTTGCCTACCCAGGTCAGGAACAAGCCTCAGAAAAGTTACCGAAGATTTTAAGTGTATTTCCAAGCTGCTACTCTGCTTTGGAGCTTGTGCTGTGTTACTGATCATATGTTCTTCTACAATAGACTGTTCTTCAACTAGTCCTATGCAGTTCCTGGTATTGTCTTCCCCAAAACATTACAGAATCTAATCTCAAGAGAATTGTTGTCTTGCTCGGTCCTTTAGTACAATCTGAGGATAATTTCAGAGTTGCTATTAGCTGAATGCATTATTTCCTCTGTCCTTATTCCAACATAGATGTTGGGAATCTTTTCTGAATAGCTGAATGGGCAACATCAGTAATAAGAGGGCTGCTCTGAAAGTAGTGCATCCTATTTTATTATGTTGACCCACAATGCCAGAGGGTAGATGTTGGTAGTATGGCAGTAGAGGTTGAACTTTCCCCCAGTATTTCTTTATACTTTGTTGTTGTGTGACAGATGGCAGCAGAAGGGTGGTCTGACAAGATGGTGTTGTCATGGGAGTGAGTATGAAGCTGAGATGTGGAAATTATTCTACCTGTTTGTGTTTGAAAAGAGCTATAAACAACTGACTTGCCCTACTTGTCCTAAGAGACAAGAGCATCAACTTTATTACTTTTGATTCCGACTTGAAAGAAAAGATTTGTTAGATCATACTGTGTGAAGGAAGGACTGATCAGTGAGGGAAGATGGAAAAGATACGATTTAATGGTGGTGAACTGATCTTACTAGGATGACCTCATCAGGTCTCAAAGCTATGTGCAAGGATTCTTGCTTTCACATGATTGGAAGCAGATAGTAATAGCAGAATCATTGGGGTCAATGCTGAGAAACATCATGTATCAGAAAGGATTAAAAAATAATAACAAATGCCCAACTGCAGAGATGTTTGCAGCTGTGAACACAGTAATGACTAACCAGAGTAAAACTTTTCTTACTATCAAAGATAAATTCCAAGAAGCAGAATGCCTTAATGTCAACCCAAGGGACAAGTGAATGCAAGTATGAGAAAAATAAAAATAACAAAGGAAAGGGGCAGTAGAGTGAGTTTTCACTGCTGCCAGAATCAATTTGCAAGTGTTTCTGCATTCCACCTCTTGGAGAGGAAAATGAAGATTTTGTGTAAGATTTCCTATGAGAGCAGCCCCATTGATTCACTGCCCTCACTCTTGTCTAGTTGTTCGTATGCTTTGATTATCTGGAATTTGTGTAAGGAAGGAGTCCATGATTCTCGGCTGAGATTATAACTACTCTATAGAAGATATGAATACTCTTAAGTTCAGCCAGAGTTTTTGGTAAGGTATTTTGTGGGTGTCACTCCAGTTAGGCAATGATATCTTAGCTCTTGAAATGACAAGGAAATGCAAGAATGAAGAGAGCTCTCTGAGCATTTGAATCTTATTCTTCACCCATCTGAGACATTCACACAATAATTTTTTGTTCTAGCAAGGCTGCAACAGGATTCAACAGCCTAGTTCACAAAATACAGCAACTACAGATCTATAGAAAAGACTAATGGCAAAATCTGTAGGATATCACAGAAAAAAAAAAGGCAGAAGAAACTGATTACATCCTGTTTTCATTAGCAAAAAATTATCTTAGGAAATGGAAGAATTGAGAAGAAAGCTACCCCCCTCTTCCTTTACTTTATTTGCCTCAACCCTCATTTTCTACATTCCTCGCGCAGTCCCAGATGACCTGTTTTTTGGAAAATTTCCTCCCAGGCCTATATTTGGGATCTTCTGGAAAATTTCTTCTCGGCCTTTGCAATATGAGAAAGGCCAACCAAATGTAATACAGAAGATGAGATAAATGGGATGAGAGATAGAATTAGCACTCAAAGGGTATGGAAGCAGAAAATGTGAAGTCAGTGAAGTTTTAATACATTTGTGGTGTCCAGGTGGTGCAATTTTGCTGACTATTAGCAAGCTAGTAGCTTTGTATTTAAGGAAGACTTTAAAGAAAATGGAATTTTGGCACGTGTGAATTTCTTGTTCTTTCAGATATGATGTCAGATTTGAGAATTCATTTATGGGAAAATATAATACCAGACGAGAAGGTAAATGGTACATACTAGCACCAGTGAAGGATAGATTAATTCTGTCTTTTCTTAATAAATAATTGGTTTTCTAGACAAGGGACATACAGAAGGTAATTCTAAACTTCAGCAAAGTATTTGACGTGAGAAATGGTTAGTTGAGTGTAGAAGAGAAAGGAATCGGAAATGGAGAGAACTGGCTGATGCAGTCATTAAGTGCCTACATACTCTGCCGAAATAGGAAGATGGACTTAAAGGAGGTTATGAGGAGAGTTTCCTGAGCCTAGTCTTTTGATGAATGTTTGCAGTAATGACCTGGACACAGATGGTAGGAGTCTGCTAACAAGACACATAGAGAAGGTTGTCATTACAAATGAAGACCAAAATATCATTCAATAAGAATAAGAACTTGAGGATGTAACTATGAAGACAGAAAGAATGGTTGAACTGGATTTCTGAGACTAGCAGTAGGACTTCTGCAAGTTGAGAATACAAATGAGAAGCAAGAGAGGAGAGATCCCCATATTTGAGGATGGCTATGAATTTCCAGTGCTCAGTGTAGTGTTGTCAAGGGAAATCAATACTAATGTGTGAGATTTTCTTTGATAACAGGGAAGCATGGCACTGAAGTATGAGAGAAGTGGAAAAGTTTGTGTGGAAAGAATAGAAACACGTGAAATTACTTTGTTGGGGATCCTGCTGTCTGGCTAAATGGGCAGAGCTTTTTTTGGCTTGATGTTACAAGCCAGCTCATGTTGTGATGTTCTGTACAAGAGCTTCCATTTCACATTTTCTTTGAGTTGCCTCTGGTCTTTACAGATGTAGAGAATATTTTTGCTGCAGCATTTGGGTAGGAGTGAAGAGTGGAAAAAAAAGTATGGGTTGCAAACGTGGATACGTGCTTGACTGAATGGAAGGTGAGGAGAGGATAAGTACAGTGAATGCAGATTAGAGAAGGATGGGTAAACGGGTGGTGAATAAGATGCAAATGCTGGAAGGGAGTTAGAAAATGCGTGCGAAATATTGCCAGATGATAAAAAAGGCCAAAATAGGTGTATTTATATCTGCATTCATACCAGTATATAGGAGCTTAAATATCTGTATAAATATAGTTGTCTATAACTATACAGGTATAGAAAATATGAACACAAATACAGTCCTATCTCAGGGCCTGTTCCACGGTACCTCCCTTGGAAACTCCACACCACACAGAAGGAGCCAACCTGCCATCCTGCCCAGCAGGAGGTGCTGACAAAGGCTGTGTCCCCTTCCCACAGCTGCGTGGTAGACGAGATGGACTTCTCAGGCATGGAGCTGGATGAAGCGCTGCGGAAATTCCAGGCTCACATCCGTGTGCAGGGGGAGGCACAGAAGGTTGAACGGCTAATTGAGGCCTTCAGGTAAGAAAGCGAGCCCTGTGGCCACACTGCTGCAACTGGTTGGAAGCAGAGAGCACACCCAAGGCAGAAAATATGCAGCAGGAACAGAATGAATGGCCAGGGACCCCCTTCTAAAGAAGGTGGTTGTGGAAGTCCTCTGTCCCACGGCTGCCGCAAAGCCACATCTTGGATGGATGCTCAGTGGCATGAAGGGCACAAAGGGTCAGAGTAAGGCCAGCCATATTTGCCAGCAGGGGACTTCTTGTCCATTGGTGATTGACAGGAAAAGCAGCACTGGGACTTGCAAGGGTGCTGGGCTGTTCCCTTGTTGTATTCAGAATTGCTTTTTTCTTTATCAGTACAGACTGGAGTAAAAACCAGTATTAGCATAATGACCCCAGGTTGGGTAGTCTGTCTACTGTCATTTTCTCTTTTGGCTTCTGAGGACAAGAAAGTCAAAGTTTCAGTGGCCAATTTCAGCTGTTGGTGGGTAAACTGGCCTTCAGAGTGCTATCAGTTCCTTCTCATTTATGTGAGAGATGAAGTGGAAGGAGGAATTTGATCCATTCATGAGGAAATTGTTGCTACCCTTGAGCAGAGGACTCCAGTGTTCTATGTTAAGTATGTGCATCCCTCCTGCTGCAGCCAGAGGTACTGCATGTGTAATCCAGATGTGGTCCAGCAGTTTCACAACCCAGACACCATCTTCATCCTGGCCTTTGCAATCATCCTCCTCAACACAGACATGTACAGCCCCAACATCAAGCCTGACAGGAAGATGATGCTGGAGGACTTCATTCGCAATCTGAGAGGTAAGCATCCCATTTTGCTTTTTTTTTTTTTTTTCCCTCCTACTTCTCTAAATCCTGTTCAACGTCCTCTACTTTGTTGGGAAAGGGGAAAGTCTCTGCTTTGTCCTCTGCGGAAAGCTGTCCAGCCTTTTTACAAACTAACCATTTTCCTTGAGAGATGTTTTCATCTTTTAATTGTTTTCACAGCTTGGAAGCACTCCATTGTATTACATTTTTCTGTTGTTCATCTCCATCCTTTCTAGATCCCATTTGATTATGCTAAACAAGTCCTTTCCTTCCTTGTTGCTTTAGATATATGAACACATTTTTCTTCTATTCAGGATAAATCTTCCTTTTCTTAATTGCTTGCAATTACTTGCAATAACTGTAAGCCTGACAGAGTTCATGCATGTATTACCTCTTAGCAATTTCTAATACATCAGTTCCCCAAATCAATTTTCTTCTACTTTTCAAGGTCCTTCCTATCTCAGTAATACGTTGGTAAAAGCATTTCTTCAGCTGTGATCACAACATACTCGTGTGTAGAACCACTGCCTCCTCCTCATTTTCAGATCTGCTAATGCAGCTTAGTATTGTTTTGCTTTTTTGATATGATGACTAGACAAAGTCTAATTTCCCAGCCATGCTCACTCCTAGGTCAGCCATCTTCTGTGTGCTCCTTACTGAACATCTGCAATTCAGGTTAAGTTCCTTCAAAGTTTTCCCAGTGTAAATCTACATCTTGAGCTTGAACTTCTGTGGGCTCCTTTAAATAGTTTTCTTGTCCTTATGGCTGGTCAGAGTTTTGTCCCAGCCTCCTACACCTTCCTCAGTCTGCCATCCACTTCAGAGTGCAATTATGTGACACCAAGGCTTTCTTGGCCATCAACCCCTTCAGTACTGTGGCAGACAGAAGTAACTCAAATGGTTTCCTTTCTTTCTTTCTTATTTACTAATGTTAACTGAAACATCAGTTCACATCACAATGAATTCAGCCAACATGAGGATCAAGCTGTAGACAAGGGGTGACAATTCATTCCAGACTCACCTTCAGCCCAGCACACAGGCCAGGAGCTTTGCTGGCCTGTGTTTAAAAAAAAAAAGACACAGAATTCAGGCAATGTTTGCAAGGTCATAAAGAAGGGAGTCAGAAGAAGACAATGCCTCTCCATTCCTAGGCAATTCCTCAGCTACAGTGTAATTTGCCTCAGACCAGGGAGATGGAGGGAAAGCAGAGGAAACCAACATAAAATGATTGAAGGAATTTTGTGTAGGAGGAAGGGCTAGCAATTTGATTTGTGGTATTTGGTTCACAGGAGGAGAACTCTCTCTAAGGGTGAAGCAGCAAAATTTGGAGAATTAGCTAAGCAAATACAAACAAGGAAGGGGACACAGCCCAGATAGAGGAATCACAGATAGAACAGCAGGGAAGTATTATGCCTAGGAGACATCACAGGAAGAAAATGTTGAAGGTTACCAAGTAAATAGGAGATCTGAGGCTTGCATTGGCAGGAGGAGCAGCTGGATCGCATTGCAGATATCCTCCACACCTAGCATTTCTAATAATATGAGATCAATGCAGGGATTGCTACTGAGTGGCCCAAGGAATATGAATGTGAAATTGTGGCTATAAAACCTTAGGGAGCGTATGGAAAGAAGCCACCATGCAGAGCAATGGAATAATGAAATCTTAAGAGTTGGTCATAGCTGTGACTGTTTCTGCTGCTGGTGCATTCTGTGCCAGACCAAGAAAGAAGACACTCTAAAACAAAATATTTCTATTATTTCCTTTCTGTCTTCTCAACATTCCACTGAGCAGATGCAGTAGCTGACTGTCAGGGTTGGCAGTTCTTCCCTTTCCTTTTCTCCCAGTCTAGTCTACTTAACATTTCCTGTGTTTTGCAGGAGTGGATGATGGTGCTGACATCCCACGGGAGCTGGTGGTAGGGATCTACGAGAGGATCCAGCAGAAAGAACTAAAATCCAATGAGGATCATGTTACTTATGTCACCAAGGTGGAGAAGTCCATAGTTGGAATGAAAACGGTGAGCACCCATAACAGTGCTGGCACCTACTCACCCTTTTCACGTGCACCTTCCTCACTGTCCCCCTTTTCTGCCTTTTTCCTCTCTAGTCCTCTCCTTTCATAATGCTTCCCTTGCTTGCATTTTTCTCCAAGCACCTTCTTACTTGCTATCTCTTTCTTTCTTAATTCTTTGGGATTTACTTGGCCAGAGTTTGCTCTATCCAATGCAATAATGCCTAAGAATCTCACTGAAAGTCCTGCTTGCCAATGCAGATCCTGCCTGCCAATACTTCAGTGATAACTCTGCAGTGCTGTGAACTTTCAGGTCTTTTGAGGTTGTAGGATGAGAAAGGCAAACTTATAGGGAAAGTCACAGGACCCCCAAATGCAGGGTCTCCTTCTTTAGCAGTAGCTGATCTGAAATGCAAAGACATATTCTTTCCCCAGAAAAAGAGCAGTGCTCAGGAAGTACACGGGCAGAACCTTCTTGTGCTGCTGTCACCTGGCTGGGTTGTGTAGGTCAAGAATGGTGGTGAACCTTACTGGCACCTTCCCATAACTCCCACACACTCTTGTGGATCTTCTGCAGGTTCTCTCTGTGCCCCATCGCCGACTGGTCTGCTGCAGCCGTCTGTATGAAGTGACCGATGTGAACAAAGTGCAGAAGCAGGCAGCTCACCAGAGGGAAGTTTTTCTCTTCAATGACCTGCTAGTGGTGAGTGTGCTTTGGCAATTAGTCTCTGCAGTGATAAAACTAGCCCCTCTGTCTGTAAAATATAAAAGCAGTCCACGACATCAATTTCCCCCATCCTAGGGACAGACCATCTCCTGATCCATCAACACTGCAAGGCACAGCTCTGGATCCTTCCTTGTTAACAGCATACCAAACCTAAAACTCCTCTGACCTTTGAAAAGACAAACTGTCATGTCCCACAGCCAAGTAACGTCACTGCAATCTCTCATCCCTTTGCTACCAAAGAGGCTCATTTTGTGAAAGTTCATTTCTTTGTCAATTTGTACTATGGTAGGCAGAGCACTCCCATGCACTTTAAACATTTCCTGCCAGACACTTTAAAACCACTACCTTTCACTACTGCAGAGGCCGCAGAAAAGTAGGTTCTACCTACTGGAGCCTGAAATGCATACAGTACTTTTAAGAGAGTCCTGCTGCAGGGATCTTGCAGCTGAGTTCAAGCAGTTACAAGGGTGAATGCAGGTTTGCTGAGACAAGGAGGATGCTGACAAGAAGGATATTTTGCTTTAGGCAGAAAATGCCTGAGTCTAATGGCAAAAGGAGACTGTGGATGTTGCAAAAGTAAGGCCAAAATGAAGCCATTTTGCCCCAGAGGACAATAGAATTTTCTTCATCTATTCCTCTGCAACCATTTGTGAACCTGAGGAGAAGGTCTGTTCCTTGCTAGCACTCCATCCCTTGTGATAAATCAGATCTTTGAGGAGCAAGGACAACACAGCATGCTCACGTACTCTGGTTCCCAGACCTAGGATATTAGTGAAAAGAATTACCCTTGCAAAGTCAGAAGTACGGGCATCCAAAGAGAGTATTCCTGGGGAACAGAACCTGAGTGGGTCTAGGGCTACACAAACAAAATTTCAAAGTGTTACAAATGCAGTGTGCCAGGCAGTTTTCTAGGCAGAGTCTATCAGTCATTAAGTGTTCATCCCATGTGCACTTAACATAGCTTGTAAAAATCTTTTTTTTGGTGTAGTTTGTATTGTTCTTGCTTCACTGCTCACCAGTGCCTTGCCCGGTGATGTATCTATTCCTCCAACAGATCCTCAAGCTTTGCCCCAAGAAGAAAAGCTCCTCAACCTACACATTTTGCAAGTCAGTTGGCCTGCTGGGCATGCAGTTCCATCTCTTTGAGAATGAATGTAAGTCTGATTCTTCTTGGTTGGCTGGGGGGGAATTTGACATTGAAAAGGAGAAGGAAGGAGAAGGTTGCATAGACCAGTAAGATCTTTCATCAGAGTAGGGATTCCGTCAAGGTGAAAATGGGGGCTGATTAAAAACAGGCTTGGTGCTGAGAGACTACTATGCAAGTACATCGTGATGAGAAGAGGCTTCTGATCTCTCTTGGTCTGAACTTGCACAGAAGGGCTGAACTTTAGCTCACTGAAGTGAGTTGACTTGTCGTGGTGACAGGGAGGGCACTAGTCTGGAGGAATGAGGTAACTGATCCTAAGGTACATGTCACTTAGCTCTCGGTAGCCAACAGTCCTCACTGACAAAACTGTTTCTGTCACCTTTAGCCCCTCTGCACTCATGTCCAAAATCACAACACCCACCTCTACCTGATCTACACTACTACCTACCTACTACATACTACTACCTACTACACTACCTATCTACACTGATAAAATCCCAGGTGCTGCTGCTGCCTCCCTGCACTACGGTGTGCTGCACTGTGATGAGATTCCTGAGGCTGAAGCAGAGCCCTTGGAACAGCAACCACCAAAGCATGGCAAGAGGCCAGCCCTAGTCAGCCTGACCTTGATGGTCTGGGAATAGAGCCATGATGTGTCATTGATTGAGGCTGGTTGTGTGGTGGAGGAATTCCAGAAACAGGCAGGCTTCCTGCTGGCAAAGGGGATGCATAGTGGTCTCAGGCAAGCATGGCTTATGCCTTCTGAGGGTCTTCGCACCAGCAGAATATGCTGCAAGGAGGGAACACTGTAGCAGTACTGAGGCTACACTGAGTTCCTTACTCTGCCCTATGGACAGTGTGGGTCATCGCCTGAGTTCCCTACCATCTACAGCACATAGTGCTTTTCACCTCTCTGAATGTTCGAAAGAGCCATTTATAGCAGTGCTCCCAGGACACACTGCTAGAGCTGGGGTCTACTTTCAGGGATATGACGACTATCCTGGAGTACTGGCCACTTTTCAATGACCAAAACAGAGAAAGTCCTTTCACAGTCTTAACAAGTTCTCTGCATACCTTTGCTCTCCAGCTTCTGTTGGCTGAATCCACAGCCACCTCCTCCCTGCACACATCCTGATCTTTAAATCATAAAGCCTTTTGTTGTGATATTTTCACTCTCAGAAAATTTCTTTTCATTTTCATTTCTGACAGAGTGTTTTGCTTGTTGTGGAGTACTAAGCAAACCCACACCCTTCTTTTACCACACTGCACAGCATGATGAGCTCCCCACTCATGCTGTGCTGACACTGCAACTATGTTCCCTGCTGGTGGAAGTAGAGAGTGGAGAGAAGTCCTGTATCTGAGGATAATAATGGCTCTGAGTCCAGGAGTCAACCTCTCAGGCTGCAAATCCCTCAGGAGAATAAGTATTGCTGGCCTCATGTATACTGTTAACTCCTCTGCAGATTTAGGAGGGCTTTATAGTCCCATTTCTATGCTCACATTCTTAGAGTTGACGTTGCATTAACTGTAACAAAGAGCTAGAGGTTTTTGGCTATGGCACCACTATGGTAGAAGTAGTAACTTGCCTTGCTACTGCACCTTGGCCGTTCTGTTCCCTTGCAGTGCTGTGATGACGCAGGTTCTCACAGTTTGCAGTGTGACAAACTCTTAAGTGTGACATTCCTCTGGAATGCAATACTCTGCCCTGGAAAGGCAGGAAAGTAGACTTATCTGGCAAGAAACCTTAATGCCTCTTTATTATTTTTGATACATCTTTTTCACAGATTACCCCCATGGCATCACACTGGTGACTCCAGTTTCAGGCTCAGAGAAGAAACAGGTACTTCACTTCTGTGCCCTGGGAGCTGAGGAAATGCAGAAATTTGTGGAAGATCTGAAAGAGTCAATAGCAGAAGTGACAGAGCTGGAACAGATACGTATTGAATGTAAGAACCTCTAATACAATTCAGACTCTGATGCCGTTGTACTTCACGTGCATGCAAGAGAGAAAAATGCAAAAGCAGTGGATTCTTCAGTAAGAGTGACAAAGAGGATGAGTTGTACAAAGAGGATGATTTGTAGAAGTCTTCATAGGATTGTTCTTGTGTTTATTAGGAGTAAAAAAACACATGGGTTTTGTGAGCACTCACCAGCAGGAGAAGAGGAAGAACTACTTACGGTTCTTATCAATTAGAGTGTGTGAGATAATAGATCAAAGCAGAGAAGCTTGGACTATCAGACCCTGCGGGGTGAATAACCCAAAAGAATAGTATTCACAGAAAATAATGAGGTGGATGGCATATTTGGCTTGACTTATCTGAGCGGTAAACAGACAACCAGCAAACAAAGAAAGGCTCACCTCTTGCAGATGGTCGAGGCTCACCAATAACTCCACAGGGGAGGGATCTCCAACAAGAGATCCTTCCCTGGTGGTGGTCAGCCCTAAAATGGGGTCTGGGAGAGGTGGAGCCAGACTCCACCCCTTCTGGTCACACAGTGCATTGCCTTCAGACTCCACCCCTTCTGGTCACACAGTGCATTGCCTTCACCTGTGCTCCTGCAGATGACTCAGTGCTCACCTCAGGTGATCAATCAGTGGTTCAGGCTGTGATTCAACAGTTCCCATACAGACCCGTAAGACTTCTCCGTCTCATACATCTCTGACTATGCACATACCATCTGTAGATATCTTGGAAGTACAGGATAGATTATAGTCTTAGCAGAATTGTCCTCTCACTCTGGGGACATCTAGGACAGGCTGGAGCCTGTCTTACACAGAGTAAGGTTCAAGTCGATCTTAATGGTGTTTCCATGTATAAACAGATGAGCCCAAGTAGCTCAGCATCGGTGGTCTTCCTTCTGTGCAGCAATAAACCATTCTGTATAAGTGCAGGTCATACGCAGAGGTCTTATGTAAGGTCCTCCATGTAACAAGTCCTCTCCAGTTTTCATTTCCCCCTTAGCTGTTCCTCTGTCCTTCCTTTCTTGACAGATTCTTGTCGTAATCTTACATCAATCCTTGCTGACTTCCCACATTAGTCCTTCAATATACTCTGGTCCTTCCCTGCATCCCTCTTCTCATTCACTGCCACACATCTGTCTTTCAGGGGAGCTGGAGAAACAGCAAGGGGCAAAGACTCTCTCGCTAAGGAGCAATGGAGCCCAGATAGAGCCACAGTCCAAGCAGAGCTCACCAACAGGTAAACTCTCTTGAATGAGCATGGCCCACTTTTCCTTCCTTGAGCTAATGCAATACAGCAGTGACACTATATATATCCTTCAGAGACTTCCCTGTCACTTCTGCAACACTAGCTTCTTTGTAGCTTCGTGTTCTTGTATGCCAGCCAAAAACAAGTGCAGTGATGAGTGGCTACAAACTCACTACCAAAAGGTCTCCCCTACACTGCTATGCAGCTGATGGACTGAAAGAGGAATTCAATTTATCTTACAGTCAAGAGTTTTACTGGGCCCTATACCTCTTCCTTGAGCTTTTCAGTCCGCCCTATGGAGGGCAGCTGTTGATGTGAGGAACAGACCTCATGAGTGAGATCTTTTCTTTTATTTCAAAGGCAAGAAGGATTTGGGGGAGAAGGTCTCGGACAGCACAGTGGAGGTAAGTAGAGTGCGGAGCAGCTGAGGTAAGTAATTCTCTCTCACTTCAGCTCTTCTCACATTCTCTGTTGTTTCTTTTCTCAGGTATTAATCAATGCCTCCCCAGCCAGACTGACAATTTTACCAATTTCCAGAGATACAATTAAAAGTTACTGCTAGGACGGGTAATACAACTTTCAAATCCAAACTAAACTTCAAAGCATTTTCAATCCTTTTTTATAACTGTAACATCCCTCATGGACCAAGCTCCCGAATGCTGTAGACTAACCCACCCCACTGCTTATGGGGAGACTGAAAACCCCACTAAAGATTTCCCTGACATGCTAACTCCATGCAGCATCACATGCAAATTCCCCTGCAGCCCAGCTTTCCTGCATTATCTCTGCAGCTGTCTCTCTGTCCCCCTTGAAGGGGATTAAGCATGGCCTTTTGATATCAGGGACATTTCCCAGAGCTTCACCATCCTAGATAGGGAGCTTGGCTTTCCCGTACGCTTCTATCTTTGCAGGGATGTCTAGCACCCATGGGTTGCCTGTTTCTTCACAGACACCCGTGCTCCCACTGCCTGTAAGGAAACAGAAAAATGCTGTCTTCACACTGAAAATCTTATTTACTACTTCCTACGTTATCCCTGTCTGGAATATCTCCATTTTGCTGAATTTGCCCTTTTCCAGGGCGCTTCTTTCCCTTCTTGTCACAGTATATTTGAGGAGATCAGCTTCTCTGTGGGGAGTGGGTGTCACTGATTTTCTTTGAAGAACACCCATTTCCCCGCAGACAGACCCTGTCTGGACAAGGTCCCTCTCCCAGCCAACTTCCAATTTCTGTTGGGTGTTGTGTTTTCTTGTGGAGAATTACTTCCATGTATTTTAAAGTCACTAGCTCTTCATGGCCCAACAGCCAGTTTTTCCAAAGGTATGTTTCACTGCCTGAATAAATACTGACATAATCCTGCTGCATAGTGGGCCTGAGCAACCTCCATGCTTGGGTAGGGACAAACAGCTCATCCTTGTTCCAGCATGGTGAGGAGCTTGGTCACTCCACAGCTCCTCCTTCATGGTTGCTGGCTCTGCTGTCCGACATACAGACCATCAGGGCACCCCCATTGCCCACTCTGGCCATCTGTACTCCTGCCTTGCTGGAAGTGCTGTGCCAGCCTTCAAGCGGTAGTACCCTACCCAGGATTTGTCATTTGACTGACATTCAACAGCAAACTTGCTGTGCTCTGGTGACTCCATCAGCCCGTGTCCTTGCCAGGAGGAACCATGACTTCGTTCACCATCCAGGAAGCACCGTTTTACTGCTGTGCTTCCCCCTAAGGGATCTCTAGTCCAGACCAGCTCCCTTTTCAAGCTGGTCTCAGTGAGCTCTCTTATTTGAGTGACTCTATTATCAGCATCTCTCTGTGGGGACCCTGATGACCTCCTCCTTCCCTCCCCCCTTCCCATTGCCCACGTAATACTCTGCCAGCAGAGGAGCATTTCCATTCCTTTGAGATTATCTAATCTGCTGCCATTTCATCATGAATTTCTTTTATCATTGTATGAGCTAGACGGGCATTTTTTTCTTTCTTTTTTCTTTATTCTTTTTTGAAAATCATTTCCTTTCACTGACAAACCATCAAATGGATCAGAGGGAGCTGCCTTTTGCTAGAGTATGTCAGATTTCTGCTTTTTTCCTTTGTAAACAGATTAGCCAGTCATGTGGTATACCTTCATACTCAGAAAGGCAGGGAGCTGGGAAAGGCTTGAGTCTCTCTCTCTGTCTCAGATTCAGCTACCGTCATTTTTTTGCAGAAATGTACAGCCTCGATTATCTGAAACCTTGCTACTCAGTTGTCCCTTTTGTCCCCTCGTTTTGCTGCTGGGGACGAGGGCATGACCGCCGAGGTCTATTCATTACCACAAGAATTTATGGATGCCTCCGCTCATTGAGTTGATTTGTGTTCCCTGTGCTGTTTGAATAATCAAAGTTGCACTGCGTTTGGGAACACCAGCCTTTGATGTGATGGAAAGGACATGAGCACTAAGGCCTGGATAGGATGATGAGGCTGCTGGGAGAGAGGGATGCAGCCAGGGCTTGTGCCTGTTCTGTTTTTTCAAGTTGGGGGGAGGGTTCGATGCATGTGAGGCTGATTGGTGGCGGGATTCAGGGCAGCCAGTAGCAGCAGATGGGAAAAGTCTTGTAACATTTAATGCTTCTTTGACTGTTTCTAAAATAGGTGTCAATTCACAACAGGCTTCAAACGTACCAGCACAACTCCGCCCTGGGGCCCGAGAGTGGAATGCAGCCCAGCATGCGTCTTAACATGCCACGGGAGCGGCTGGAGACAGCACTGGTGCCCTCGCACCCCGCCTCGGCGGGGACACTTGTACAGTGCCAGCAGATTGTCAAAGTCATTGTCTTGGACAAGCCGTGCCTCGCTCGAATGGAGCCGGCCCTCAACCAGACTCTGACACGCTATGTCACCTCCGATTCCTGCACCTCCACCCCCTGGCGCGGTGTGGTCAGTGGGCTCCCTGGGACCCCCATGAAGCTGGTTCATCAGCCTCCCCTGCCACCTCCACCTCCTCCCTACAACCATCCACACCAGTATTGCCCCCCCAGCTCCCTGCTTCAGAGGCGCAGGTACTCCAGTGGCTCGCGGAGCCTCGTGTAGCCGCACCACCAGCACCAGAACAGCACAGACTCCCCCGCTTCCCAGCCACACCACCTCCCTGGGACCCTTTCTGCCTACAGAGATCTAGTTTGTGATTTATTTTTTAGTAAAAGAAAAAGGAAAAAAAAAAAAAAAAGCTAACTCTTACCCTGTCTCCCCTCAAGATGATGCTAATCATGAAGAGCCATCTGCAGAACCTGCCTACCTACATGCTCACATATCCTCACACCCCGCCAGCCCTGCTGGCCTCCTGTGCTCATGCTGTTCCCATGTAGCACTTTGCCGCCCTGTTCCTGAGAGGCTTGATGACCTGCTGCTTTCTAGGCACTGTGTCTTCCGTTTGCTACTCCTCGATCTTCTTCCCTGCCTTGCATTTACCTGGCCATAGGTTTATACCCACCCTGAAACTTCGCCAGCCTCGGAGAGAAACTGACTAACCCGTGCCAAGGACCGATGCTGGGGCACTCCCAGGGGTGGAGTTCCCTGTGCCACCACTGCTGCTGCCTGCTAAGCTGGAGCTGAGAGCCTGTACCACTTGCCATGCTTTCTCCTCATTGCTCTTCAAATAGTATCTCCTTGCAGCAGCTGGTTCCAGGTGAGGGAGTGCAAGAATGGAAGAGAGCTTGAGAGGAGGAGAGACTGTCCTAAGCTGCAGTACAACACAAAGATGGCCTCACTCTGAACACAAAAAACTTTTTGTTTCTGTCATGTTGGAGCATTATACCAGGGACCTCTGCTGAGACCTAGCAGCCCACATCACGTGTAAATACACCTGTATGGTAGAGTATGTATGGCGCATGCTTACTAAAGGAAACACGAAGCAGTTCTGGGGGAGCAGAAAGGGAGAGCTTAAGCCCAGGAATCTTCCTGGGATGGATGAGCAGTTTTCCAAAGAAATGGCTCCAAGAGGTGGCCTCCCACCTCAAAACACACACACCCACGAAGATTGTCTTGAAAAAGACCCACTTCTGCTTTTCTCATTCTAGCTGGCTTTCTGTTTCCTTCCCATCTGCTTTTATACATTTCAAAAGCAAAGCCAAGTGTTACATTCACCTCCTGGATGGTCTCTTCGCTTGGGCTCTTCCTCCTGTGCTAGGGGGAAAAGCCTTCTTGGAGCCCACTCACGTGAGCTGCCATCTGTATCTCTTGCCTGGCTATGCCATTGCCTCCCTTAGCCCTTTCCATTGGAAAGCTGCACACCAAGGCCCCTTCTCCTTTCTTCCTCTCTATCCCAGCTTCAAAGTGAGGGGAGGTGAAGATCCTGAGATAGAGATGACAGCTCAGCTTCTCTTCTTTACTGGGGACATTGATGTGAAAAAAGACAGCATTAAAAATGAGCTATGGCTTTATTTTTAGAAGAAAAAAAAATCTTTTTGAGCAGTGGGGAGGGGAAGGTATTAATTAGCTTAAAGGCTTTGGTTTCACTCACTCACTTTATCTCCCTTCAAGGCTTAAGAAGATCAACTTTAGGATTTTAAAATAGGACAGTACGCCTTTTAGGGCCCTTATTTTTATTTTAAGAGGGAGAGGAAGAAATGGTCTACCTTCCTGCATGAGTCTGAGGTGTTGTTTGGGTGAGGAGAGGTGAGGAGTGTTGGCAGTAGTGTGGATGTGCAGAATGTCAGGGAAAAGGGATGGTGAAGACATGTGGGAAATATATTTTTTACTCTGTATGGTAAAATCCACACGGCAGCAATACTCCAGGATTCTCACCCCTGGGGCTTTTACTAGTGAAAGAATGCATTAGAGCCTGCCCCCCACAAGTGCTTTTTGGATTCCTGTTGGCTCTGCTGAAACACTCAGATGAAAGAATTCATTTATGTGACCTGGGCGTGTGCCCAGCTGGGGTTAAGGAAGCAGAGAGGGGCTGCGGTGAAGGCTCCCCTGTGTTTGCCCAGTCCTCCAGGGCAGGGCCCTGCTGGTTTCTGAGCCTGACCCCTATACCCAGATTTGTCAACAGACCTGTCTTGGTTGTTTGCTTAGCTGTCTGGAGCTGGGGACCAGTCTGAAGCTTTTACATACAATTGCAGATGTACTGATCAGGAACAAACAGGCATAGCCTCAGGGAGGCCCGTGGAAGCAGAAGACTGAAAGATTTGTTAGAAAGCCCTGAGTAGAAGTTCAGTCTCCCTCCACACCAGAGTAGCTTTCTCCTACCCAGTCTCCAGCGGGCAATGAGGATGCTCCACATTTCTGAGCCAGCCCCATGAAAGCTCCTCCCCTGCTCTGGGGGCACGTGTCTAAGCTCATTACGTGTGGCATTTGCCCCACGTAATGGGTCCATTTGGCCAATGTGGTGTGTGGCTGCCATATTCTGCTTCCTGCTGAGGTACAAGAGGGTATCCGAGAGGCAGCAGCACTGCCCTTCCCTCCCAGCAGTCACTTCCTTGCCTGAGAGGAATGTCAGAACTTAGTTGTTTATTTTTTCCCAGAGTGCAATGAAGGTCTGTGTGTGAGCGTGTGTGTGTGTGCGTGTTAAATAAATCAGGCTTTACTTGACATTTAACACGAAGTGACAACAACAAAAACCTTAAGGTACTTGATGAAATAATTTTTTTGGGATGAAATATTTATAATGCCTGTGAAGTTCCTACAAGAGAGATTTGCTGCTTTAATAATTGATTGGGAAAGCAACAAGAATGTAAAAAAGAAGGAAGGAAGCTTCCGCGAGACTCCCTCTGTAATGCTGGGTGAGGGGAGGACGTGAAGTAACTGAAGTGCCGAAATACCTCCGGCACAACCATCTCTCAGGGCAAGACGGATCCACTTTCCTGACCCTGCAAAGGCTACCGCTGGCCTCCAGCTTTGGGCAGAGAAGCAGAGATAACCCTTGCTGTCTTCTCACATCTTCTATTGGGATTGGCCAGAGAGATACCAAACCACTTCATTTCAGGCTCTGGTGGAACAGGTTTGCCCTGAGTTCTACTGCGTAGCTGAGCCCTTCGGACTCGACTTCAAAATGCGGATTGTTTTCCCTTTGGAGGTTGGTCTAGAAGGACGACAAGCACTTTAAAGCATGTCAGCACCTCATCTGATCTATTGTGTTATCTGCTTCCACAGCCCTCCCACGTGCCAGCGCAGACACAGACGCAGTGTAGCTGTAGTGCTGTGAGTAGACACCCTTGCACACAAACTAACCGCTGACGGGGTGCAGACAAGAAAGAGCATGTCAGTGACAAACCCCATGAAGGACAAAATGTGCACTGCAGCTCACCAAAGAAAAACCACCAGTGGCTGCAGTGATTCTGGTGATGAACCTGGCACAGCCCTTCAGGAGGTGCAGGATCAGGCAGGAAACTGCTGCGGAGATTAGATCAGCCCTAAAGAACGGTGGCTTTTTGCTGCTGAGTTCTTATCCTTCTATGTGGAAAAAGGAGGGGAGGAGAAAGGAGGAACCCGATACAGAGCATTCTGCAGCAAATGTCTGGTGCCCGGTATCCAGGAGGAAGGCGTATCTGCTGGAAGGTGGAGCAGAGCGAGGTGTTAGGGAGGTCTCACAGCAGTGTTACGCAAACCATCACTGATGATTCCCTCTTGCTCGTGCTGGTGCAGATCCAGTGAAATCGATTTGTTTATAGCACGAACAAAGGGGTGGGAAAAATCTGGCAGTAGGATCAGGCTTTGCACAAACAAGCCGGGTTTAACGCGGTGTTTGTCTGCTGCTGTTGTGCTCTTAATGCTATAGGCTGGGCCGCTGTGGTAGCAGCAGTTAGTGTTTTCTGCAAGACCTGCAAAGCACCGCTTGTGTTTTCACACATCCCTGTAGATGAAAGTCGTGAGCGTGGTCCACAAGCAGCTTTTCAACAATACTCATTGTTCTTCACAAAAAAGTACTGCCAGATTTGGAAGCATCTGAGGGCCTCTGAGCTGGAAGAGCTTTGCTGTATGTTTTCCGGAAGGCTCAACCTGCGACTACCTGCACCTGTCTGTGAGGTTTCCAAAACAAATCTGAGCCCCGTATCCAGAAAGCTGCTGCTTGGGAGAGCCTCTGCTTTGAAATGAGAGCTGCTGAGCAGGCTCCTGCCTCCCCCCACCTGCCTCACTGTGCCCGCGTGGGCTCCAGGACTGTGTTCATGAGCTCGAGCTGCCTGCGTCCTTCCCGTTCCCCACAGCTGTGCCCGGGACAGCAGCTTCCGAGTCACCCAGCTCTTCAGCACTAGTCACCACCCCATCTGAATGTGTCTTTTTAAAACAGAAACAAAGTTAACAACAGTCGTGTTACCTGTGTGTAGGCTGTTGAAAGCACCTGTCTGTCTGTACCTGTTTTCTGCTGTAAATATCACTGAGAAAAAGCTTCCTTTGGGGAGAGTGGTGTGCTCACACCTAGCTAAGAGTCCAAACGGCTATTTTGTAACGAACCAACAGAAATAGATCAGAGGTATTTTATCTGTTCGATTAATAGAGTTTTAGAAATTATATTGAGATATGTCACTTGTGAGCCCATGTCTTCTTTGCCTCAGCCCCATCCCCTGTCCGCGGGCTCCGTCGGTGTGCGCAGGCGCACGGCTGACACACCAGGGCTGTGCTCCGAGCGCCGTGGCTTCCTGCTGACCTCAGGGACAGCCCTCCGTGACCGCCACTGAGTTCTCATCAGTTAGCTCCCATGCTCAGGGCCAGATCCAGAGGAAAACGGGAAGAAATAATCTTGTCCAATGTGAGATTCACCCATGCGGTGAGGCAGAGAGGAAAGCGGGACGGGGGAAGGCCGAGCCCTCCGTGCTGCAGCTCCTTCCCTTTGCACCTTGCTGGCATGCAGCAGGGCCAGCCCCAGCCTCTCTGCCCACCCTGCACGCTGGGGAAGGAGCCTGCACACCATGGCAAGCGCGTGGTGCCGTGCGTGCACGCTGCGGCAAGGAGAGCAACCGCGTGCGCCGCATGTGCCAATGCATGTGTTGTACGCCAGCTGGCTGCAGAGAAGCTCATTCACCCAGACACATCAGCACACACTGTGCGTTAGCACACACACCATCTGCCAACATGTAAGACTATATGGCAGATCATGTGCGGGCACCTCCGCTATCCGTGCAGCTGAATGCACCATACAATATACCAGGCATGTGCAGCCGTGCTCTGCCTGAGCAGGACAGCTGCGCGGGCTGCAGTTACCATCACAGCACACTTTGTAAGTTCAATAGGCTCAGGCTCGACTAACATTTGGATGTGGGACATGTAGGGAAAATGACATTTTCCATGCAAATCAGATATACATGCATATTTACACAAAGCGTAACCCCGGGGTTAATGAAACCAACCCTGTGTGCGGGGATGAGAGATGGTCAGAGACAAATGCATGCACATGAAGAAGCTCTCCTCTGCAGCGGGTGGGGGACAGCAGCCCAGATTTTTGCAGCTGGGGGACAAACACACACTGGGGCTGGACTTCACCTGCTGAGGAAGCAGTCTGTAGGCTGCAAATTCTTTGCTGGCTTCAAAGAATCCCTCAGATCCCCAGGCCCGCGGTGAAACACTCGGGAGGGCAGAAATCCCTGAGATAGGAATTCCCAGGGATTCAGAGGCTTCCATTTCTGTTTTTGTGTGCCACAGATATATTATCTATCGGTCCACCCAAACACATCCACTTTCTAAGATGTTTTGAAACAGGAAATTATCTGGAGAAGTTTCTGCCTGATGTTTAGATCACACACCTGGCTGTAAAGATGAAAGCAATAAAAACAGATTGTCTATATGCGTTATACTCCTACCTTACTCTGCTGTGCATACACTAACTATCGTTAACAAGAAGGTGGGAAGACCCTTTGTGATCCATACATCACATAGGCAGTGCCAACACAGAGAGTTTACAACCCAAAAAGCATATACCACAACTGCCATACAGCATCTGTACAGTTATAGGTATGGTCTACATGGTGTACAAAATGACACAGCCCTAGTGCATTCAGAGCTGATCAGCATATGCCACTCTTTTCCACAGACAATTCTGAGATGAAGTTTTGCATGACCCTTTCAAGATAGACTTTAAGTTAAGCACATCCCTCATGTGATTCCCATAATCCCAGTCTGCCCTGTCAAACGAGGTGCAGGAGAGGTGCTACTGCCCTCAGCATTGCACGTCCTGCTATTTCCTGCCCTGGGTCAGAGGCTCAACCCAAGGCCAGTGCAGACACTGGGGCCCTGCAGGAACAGTGGACAGCAGAAGCTTTACCTCAACCCTAAAAACTGCCACGTTGCAGTCTCTTATTGAGAACAGGGGCTGCAGTACCACTGCTGTGTACTTTGGTGTCCCAAAGCCCCTTGAGCTCCAGCAGCTTGGGGCTATGCTCACTGCCCTGGGCAGCCTGTTCCATGCCCACCACACTCTGGTGCAGACCCTCCCAGTTTCTTATCGTCAGCACACTTTCTTGGGCATTGACACAAAGGGCCAATGGGGGCCCACAGCCTCTCATTCCCTCCCAGCTCTTCAGCCTGGTGACCCCTGGGATCTGACGTCAGCCCTCAGCCTCTGCCACATCTCCTGGCATCCTCACTGAAAAGGACAGCCTGAGCAGCAGCCCAGGACATGTGGCTGGAGAAGAAATGTGCAAGGGAAAAGCAGAAGCCCTTATTAAATGGCTTGTTCAAAGATAAACCCTGGCCATCTGTCAGCCTGCCCTAGAAGAGGCACTGCCGCAGCAATTAGCAGAGGGAAAGGCAGCAGAGATGCCAAGGAAAAGAAGCAAACAGCAGCTTGCTAACATTTCACACGGGTCTATCGCCCACACGGTGAAGGAAGGAGCGGGGGGAAAAGTGCAGGGAAGGGAGAGTGCACTGCCTGGAGAGCGCAGGTGCTGTGTGGAGAGGTGGGAGCCTCCAGGGGCCACGGGATGTTGGGGACCAGCATGATTTGGCACTCAGCATCCTGGGAGCAGCTCACAGGGCCCCACAAGATCCTGAGCTCTGTCCTGCAGAGAAGCCCCTGCAGTAGGGCTTGTCCTGGGGCCCAGGGCCATGGGACGGGGGACAGATGGTACAGGTGTGGGGACCATGCAGCCGTGCACCTCTGGTTGTGGTAGGGACTGTGACAGTGGCTGCTGGGGCTGTGACCATGGCTGTGGCACTGAGCTCCTCGGGGACATCAGGCTGAGGCTCCACGCCGAGCTGAAAAGCTGCTTTAAAATGCGAATCGGGGATTATAATTCCTAGTTCCTTCATTGACAAGAAGTGCAGACAGGACAGAGATGTCAGCTCTTTCTCTCCATCCTACAGGACCAAAACACATCAAGATGTTTGTGCTGCAGGGGATGTGGCTGTGGACATGCTGGTGACATCAGGAGGGCATGCAGGGGTGGAGGGTGATGTGCCCACCTCCCACCAAGAGCACTTGTCCCTCCATCTCTTGTCCCAACCTCACTGAGATGCAGCTCCTGCAATCTCCAGGCACATAGCAGGGACTGGGTTGCTCTGGGTGGAGTGAAGCCAGGTGGGAGCCGAGGCTGGCAAAGTGTGTGGTGCTGTGACAATGTGAATGTTGCAGTCTGCCTGCACCTCCGAGCACGAGCACTGCTTGAACGTGCCATTAGAGATGCAGAAGGAAGAGGAAAGTTGTTAAAATGCGTATACCTCTCCCTGAAGGGGAAGGTGAGACAGGACATCAAGAGGATTCCAAACAGAGAAGAGGAAGGTGAAAAGAGGGCAGGAAGGAGTGGCAGGGACTGCCCCAAGGGCTGCTGAACAGGTCATGCAGGCAGAGAGGTGCTGACAGCTAGCCCTCAAGGGAGCCCCCATCTTTCAGCCATCAGTCAAAGTCTCCCATCTCCCCTTCCCCTTCCCAAGGGCCTGAAAGGTGCATCAGGAGCAGCACGGCCCTTGCATCATTTTCATGAGAGCATCCAATGCATCGTTTAATAGAGAAGTGGAGAGACTACAAGCAGTGGTCACCTGGCCTAAACCTGGCAGTGCCACACAGTGTCTGTGTGGCATTGCACACCTTACACACACCTTCACACATCCATGACCAGCTGCTGGAGCACACCCAGGGGGCAGCAGCAGGATGAGCTCCCCTGTTTTGTGCAAGATCAACCCTGCATCCCTGGTGTCATGGTGCTTGAGCAGCATTGAAGCCATCCTCCAGCTTTTGGCATCACCCCCAGCTCCTGCTGCTGCTGCTGCTGTTGCACAGGGTGTGGGAGAAAAGGCCTTCATTTTTTCCACAGCCCTCAGGAAAAAAGAGGATTTTGAAGGGATTTGAGCACAGCTCCCTTAATAGCTCCTTAGAATTAAGAGGTTTCAGGTAGATTATGCCATGCGCCAGCAGGTGTTGGGTGCCATGGGGCAGTGGGAAGGCAGGAGACTGGGGCTACGGGAGCCGTGTGCCCTTCAGCTGGCATCCGAAACCTGCAGCCAAGAAGTCACCAAGTGCACACGAGGGGCATTTCTGCAGTGTGGGGTGAGCCAATTGAGCCAGCCCCGTTGCCGTTGAGCAGGAAGACTGGCTGCGATGGAGGTGAGAGGGCTCCTCTGTCGCTGCGGAGGAGATGGGGCTGAAGTGCTAGAGAAGGGAAACAGCCACCAGGGCAGAGTTGGCAAAGGGCAGGTTCCCCCCTGCACGGCCACAAATACCAGGCTTGGCAGATGCAAGTATCTGTGGTGAATGTGGGATAGCACAAAATCAGGAAAGTCAACAAAGTCTTTCAGAGCTCATGCAGCTCTGCAGAAACTGGTAGAGCAACGTTTGAGAGTTTTCTCTTAGTAATACCAGAGAATAATATTGCTTGGCGCAGCTCATTCTGGCCTAAGGAAGGAAAGAAGACAGCTGGAACAGGTTATAACTGTGATGTTGGGGTGGGTACAGGTCCTTAGGGGCTGGGTTCTGGGCCCCACCTATTGGGGGAAGAGAGCTGAGTGCGCTCACAGCTGAGTCACACACGCAGGGAAAAGTGGCAGGGGTGAAAGGAGGGCAATTGCAATTGCAGATGGCAATTTCTCACTGAATATTGTTACACAGAGAACACAAGTGCAGACTAGCACCCCTGCTGCTCCAGGAGTGAAGCCCTGTTTGTTCAAGGGAGCTCTTGGTCAAGAGTTTCCAAAAGGACTGCTGACTATGACTTCCTCTACCCTCAGTCTGGAGCTGCCCCAATACTCTTAGAAAATTAAGATCTTTCACAGTTTTAGGGTCTCACTCAAGCATTGGGAGCTGCTTTGGCATGGGGGTTGACTAGATCTTTAGAGGTCCCTTCCAACCCCTGCAGTTCTGTGATTCTGTGATTGACTCTTTTGCCCACTACCCACTTCTGAAAATCTCGGCCTACGTTTAAGGGGAGGGAGATGATGTAACTGGGATGCACGGCAAAAGCAGGGTTTGTAGTAAAGGTCATTCCTGCAAAGATCAAAGAGCAACAACAGTGATTCTATGATTCTATGAACAGCCCTCAGCACAGATGTCCCTCAAAGGGTGTGAGAAGGTGGGCTCCTTTATTGCCCAGTTTATAAACATGGGTGAAAGTGGAATACAAATTTTCAGACACACTGGTGCATAAAATTACAGGATAGGGAAGAATGATACCTCTGTAACTACCTGAGATTAACTGTGAGTGCAGCTCTTAGTGTTTGGCTTTCAGCTTTACATGGCCCAGCCTGTACATTTAGATCTTAGGGTCGAGGTGTGGCTGCTGCGCAGAGCTGCAAAGGGCAGGGCTCTCCACGAGAGAAGGGCTGCCTTCTGCATCTGGCTGTGGCTCATGGGGCCAGCCTGCTGGCTGGATGGTAATGGTTGGAGATGTGCAGGGCTAAAACATGGCACGTGAGAGCAATGCGTCCTCTCCTGATGCCTTAGTCCAGTTTGGGCTGTGTCCTATAGCTACCAGCATGCAGGGCTCCTCACTGGAATCGCTTGCTCTGCCGTATCCCTTCCAACGACGCATTTGTTAGCATTGTTTTGTGCTACATCATTTGATCACTATTTGAGATTTGAACCTGGTGGATCTCTGGGGTGAAGCACAGCTGTGTGCTATGGGGCATGCTCTGCAGGACCAAGTGGAAGTGCAAGATGGGTAATGGAGAAACAGTGAACCGTCAGTATAAGCTCTCTAGAAACATCACCTCTGGTCAAGAGGAGTGAGCTCTGGCTACAGGCTGCTCCTCTCTGGGAGCCTAGGCCAGAGTGTTGCATGATGGAGACAGTCAGTGGTGTTAACGCAGGGTCAGCTGAGGGGAAGAGAGGTGCTGGGGTTTCTCTGCCAGGTCCTCTCCTGTGAAGCCACTGCAGAGCGGGGAACAGTGGGCTGTGCCAGAGGGGCTGGAGGGATGGCCTGGTGTGAGCAGCTACAGGGCAGGGCAAGGAGCTCCGGCTCTCCTCCTAGACGGCTGCGTCTGATCCTCTGCCATTCAGGGATGTCTTTGGCTGGAGGCCGTTCTTCTGCGCCTGGACCTCCGTCCGGGGCTGTGTCATCTGCTGGAAACGCTGCTCGGGAACAAGGGGAGAGAGGGAGTCAGCTGAAGGTTGGGACCCCCCATCTCCAGCCTCGGGGTGGCCCCACTGCGAGGGGACAGTGGCATGGCAGGGAATGCCCATGCAGCAACACTCCGCCTCTGCTGCTGGGCTGTGCGAGCCCCCTGCTTTGGTGCTGTGCAGAGAACTTATTTCTGAAGTTCAGGGATCACCTTTATAACACGGGGAAGCAGCTACCAGGCAGTGCCAGCTGCTAACCGGAGCAAGGGAGAGCTGTAATATCACAGGCTTCAGAGCAGAGCCTTTTTCCAAGCTTCCCTGTTTTTGCAGCTAGGGTTTCCTGTGAAATGTCATTAACCAATTGCAGCATGCTGGCAGGTCGTGGTCTGTGCCTCTGGTGTGGATCAGACCAGTCCACCTGCTCAAACCTTTGCACCAGCAGTGATTCCCATCACCCTCAACTGATTAAATGAAAACTGTAAAGAGCAGTAAAATGAAGCCAGATCCCAGGAAGATACAGAGGGGCAAGTGATTACTGGAAGCGTGCAGACTAAGCATCGGGAGCGATGAATGCTTATGAGTCACTTTGTCTGCCAGAGTGGGTCTGATGATGCAAAAGAGAAGGCAGAGGAGGATACAGCCCGACCTGAATAGGCATCACTAAGCCAGGAAGAGGTTCTTTGCAGCATAGGGAAACAAGCTTCAGCTCTCCAGCACAGCTGAAGTTGCTGTTGCTGGGTGAATTCCCTGAAACGATCACTGAGATGCTTCTGCCATTCATGGTCTTTTCTTTTCCCCTCACATTCATGCTCAGTAGGATCAAAATGACTTGTAATCTTCCCTGTCTGTCAAAACCACTTTATTCAGCATTGGCATCTAATTTCCCTCCAGCTTCAGCTCTATTACAAACTAATCCAGGATCTGTGCTTATAAGAGGCCAAAAATTCTCTCAGTCTCTCTGGCACACGCACGCACATACACAAAAGCCTGCCTCCTTCCTGCTGCCATCTGCTGCTTCTCTCTGTATCTATGATCACCAGGAGCAAAAGCCCTCAGCCAGAAGTGCAGCTACTCCAGGAGGGCTGCAGGCTGGCTTGGATCCCCCAGATGCCAAGATGTGTTGTCACATCCCTAATGGGAACAGGATTGAAAACATACCTGTTTTCTTGACAGACTTCCCTTTCCCTCCTTTTCCAGCTCCTATTATGAGGGGTTAAGAAGCCCTCGAGACATCTGAGATAGGCTCTACAGGTGGAACCACAGCTGGCTCTCAACCCAGCACTACCCTAGTGGCTTGGCATAAAACAGGTTTGAGTCCTGCAAAACCTCAAGGCTGCTCCCAAGCCAAACAGCAAGAACCAGAAACTGAATTCAGATGAGAGACCAGAAAATGAAAGCCACTCTAAGACAGCAGACCCAGGCAGATCCTGTAGCAGATCCCATCTAAATGGAGATCTGTGAGAAAGGAAAGTCAAATCTACTTGCAACCTGACCTCAGAAGCAGCAGGACCAAAGCTGACCTCAGCCCAGCAGCTCTAGCCAAAGCATTTGGACTTAAACATTACTCAAAGTATGACATCCACAAAGTAAGCTGGCAGGGTTTAGCTGGCGCCAGCCGGCTGTTGGAAGCAGGCTGGGAAAGTCATAAATCAGCAGCACCCCTGCAGTCACTTCTCACACCTGTAGCTCACAGCACACAGCACTGAGACGGGGACTTCGTGCACAGCGCCCTCAAGATGGAACGTCAGCACTGTCAATAAGATCTCAACAGCAATTACCAGGTATGACATACAGAGACTCGTGATTCACTGCTGCATGTAACCTTGCTCAAGTCAAGAATAAATATATATATTTTAAGCAAGATCAAAGAGTTGTAGGTATTTTGGGTTCTGCACAGAAGTCTGCCTTGCTTCTTATCCCCCTCATACACTGACTGCTGTTTGCAAAGTGCACGTCAAATGATGCTGTCTCCATCACTAGCAGGTCTTAGCCCTGAATTGTCTCAAGCTTCCTCCCTGGAGGATGCTGATCTCTCTGCTGAGAAGTGCTGGGTAACTATGCTCATAGCCGGGGACCACTGGGAACTGGGATTTTCTGTGTCATAAAATCTTAAGGATTTCTTCACAGAAAGAGGAGTGGCAAAGCCATACGTACCTGACGGAGAGTCCCTGTTGAGGTGAAGAAGCTGTACAGCATGTATCCTGGGATCAGTACCATGGAGGACAACGCCATGAGCCAACCAATACCTTGTCCCCAAGCAGGATAGACGTATTTTCCCAGCGTCAGAGGGGTCATTTCCACCACACTGAATAAGAACACACCCTGGGAAAAAAAAACACCAGCCACTGCAAGTGAGGATGTGCAAGATCAGAGACCATCCATTGATTTTTTTTTCCTTCATCATCCTCGTAGTGCCGAACAGCCTTACAGCAATCCAACAGCTCCTTAAATTATTTTAGAAGCTTTCAGCCCATCGTCTTTTAATTTTCTATCGTTTCTCCCCTGACTACCCTATGCTGAAAGCTGAAACTGGAATA
Source organism: Oreortyx pictus (assembly GCA_036925125.1). NCBI lineage: Eukaryota > Metazoa > Chordata > Aves > Galliformes > Odontophoridae > Oreortyx > Oreortyx pictus. Next base: position 127,908,867 of record JAUPFR010000001.1, on the reverse strand, counting down.
ACCCTAATTTCCTTCTTCACCAGACTGCTCAGATAAGCAGTGCCCCTGCAAGCAGTTCCTAACCAAGTTGACAGCATCTTCACAGTTGGCCTCAGGAGCCTTTGACTTCCTATCACTGTCCTTCTCACACCATTCCCTGTACTACTGCTGCTGGAAATGTAAGAACCAGCAAAAGCAAAATTGCTCCTCCAACAGCTGTAGTGTGGTGTAATTTTGCTCTGACAAGCCTATTAGGCATCAGGGCAGGAGCCACAGGAGCTGAGAACCTTCTCTTCTATCAATAACAGCTTTTAAATAGGGTAAATTTTTTGCTTATCCCAGATAGAAGAATTTAGAGCATCATTTAGATTAAATAATTAACTCTGAAGACTTTCTTATGCACCATTTCCTGCAGGTACTTTGTCCATCCCAGTACACTGCAGTTGCAGACAGACTGATAGTGGACTGAAAACATGGTGTACCCCCTCTACAGTCCTTCCAAACTAAGAGGCCCTTCTGTATCCACTCCTGCAGATAGGACCCTTCTGTTCTTACCAGGCAGACAAGAGGAGTGAAGAATGCCCAGCAGATTTTCCACCAGATGCAAGGTTTGTAGCCAATCATTTCCTCAATGTTCCTGTAAAATCTATTCACACCTAGAAGAAGAAAAGGCTGTTGAGAAAAGCTTCCCACCTGGGTTTCACTAATTCTCATGACAGAGCAAAGGCAAAAAGGTGACAATGCTGTGGTATGAGAACCGTTATCTAGAGGGCCCAGGGATGAGGACACAAACACAGCGTCGTCTTTCACGTTCCTGGTGTCTCTGGAGGAACCTGAAGGCAAAACCACAGGCATCCTGCCTGTTAGTGCACAGGTCTTTGTGGAGGCCTGGGGAAGTGGGATGACAGCCTCCCGCTCCTGATTTTCTGGAATTATCAGCCTCAGCAATTTTTTGGTCGCAAATCTTTTATTGCCTTCACTGTTGGATGCTTCTGAACAATCTCTCTTTGCCCATGGAGACAAGAAAGAAACAAGGTCTTTTTTTGCTTACCGTAACACCAAGAAATTGAGATGGTCTCAAAGAAGACGAGAAAGAGAAGACACATGCCACTGGCTGAGTAGTAATCAAACAGCTTGAAGACATAAATGCCACCCTGAGGAGACAAAGCCAGGGTCAAGGAGTTTAGTTATGGATTACACTTGACAATATCAGCCGACTGCTTGAATTGCTACTATCTACATCTGCTGGCTTTAATGTTTATTTCCCCAGACAGGAGAGCAGGCACTGCAATGTTTCTACTGGAATCAGGCTCCCAGCAGAAAAACTGATGTGCTCTTGAAGGCAATTAGCCAGCTTGTTCAGGTATGGTCAACAGTGAGTAGAAAAACAGGTATTCACGAGGCTTTCTTACTTATCCCTGTTTTAGTTGGAGTCACATAACTTAGTGCACTCCGCCCCTTCCAGGAGTTTAGCTGCTTTGCTCCTCACAAATCCTCAGACCACTCAGTCCTGATGTCCACACACATAGACCTTGGCTTCAACTCCAAAGGCTCAGGGCACCAAGCGACTGGTCTTCTTCATGTTATCTTAACCCTCTGCACCAAGTGTTCCTTCAGTGTGGGTTTTGCTGACCTGAGACCCTATTGCAAATAGCAAGAGAACACACCAGTCTGGCTACAGCAATTATGGAGGCATCACTTGAGATGTGACAGCAATGATAAGCCCATTTGTCCAGAACTGAGATGGCTCCTGGAGGTGCTGTCCCTTCTCCTAAAGATTTTGGTGCTACTGTGAAATGCACAGGTGCCAGGAATGGAAGTACAAGCATGGCTATCTGTACCTGGGTGATATTGGAGAATCCAACGAGATAAGAGACGAAACAGACTACTGCAATGAAGATCTTCTTCCTGGCTCTCAGGATATGAGGATATTCATCCATCAGGGCAGTGACGAACCCCTCCACGGTGCAGAACTGCAGCAAAAGACACACACCAGGGAAACATCTGTGAGTATCTTAGCCTGACATCACCCCTACCTACAATTAACCCCCATAACTGACAGCCTCATTGCTTTAAGTGTCATCTGTAGACAGTAGAAAAGAAGGCTCTGCACAGAGCTGGCCTGAATCATGTCCTGAAAGCACCTCTCTCTCTTCACTAATTGTACAGGGAATTAAAAACACTGAGCTTAAATGCTTAAAATTAGCTGAGATACATCTCCATCTTTGTCTCCCCCCAAACTCTTGAGGGCCACCCCACCTCTGCCCCGCACCATGGCTCTGCTAGGCTGTCCATCACAGCAACAGCTCTGCTGCTGGGACATGTGCTTGTCCTTCCCTGCGTTTGCTCTTCTCAGCATACTGCAGCAGTGCTTGTGCTGTTCTCTGATCTAAAGCACTCATTAAGGTATCTGCATCACCCACTGTCCAGTCCCACATTCAAGCGCATAACAACGTCTCTGGCTACACGCTCCTTGAGTTTATTTCCCTTTTTTCAAGCACTGCATTAAAATGCACATAGTACATTAAAAGGCCATCCTCACAGCACGTGGTCTTTCTAGAGCTGTGCTGTGCCAGGCACGGTGAGTTAATGCTGTCTGTACCATCATCTGCCCTATGGCAAGTTGTATATGTGTGAAGCACATCCTTCTCTCCTATTTCCTCTTAAATTAATGAGATTCACTTTTGGGTCTCGCTCCTGGGAGCCACTGGTAACGTACAGCTCTCAGGGAGCACATCTTGCCTGTAGCAAAACCACTGGGAAGTTGGTGAGGGCAGCAAGCTCCTGGTTTCCCTGATTGCCCTCAGTGAACATACAAACCAGTGCAATGGCAGTGACGGATGGATATCAGGGACTTCTCTGTCCCCAGGAGAGTGCTGTAGAAAGTGGAGGCATTTTTAGATTTAGATTTGAGACAAGAAGAAAGAAAACAGTCAACAGAGGTGGAGGTAGAGATACACAGACTAAAAAGAGCAGAAGAGTGCTGGAAAAATCTATGGAAGCAAAGGCAGACATCTGAGTTACTCCTGCTGCTGGGCGGGGATGGTAGAGGAGCTCACATCCCGTTGGCATCAGGGGAGCTGAGAGAGGCAAAGAGCGATATTCCTGCCTGGGGTTTTATCTCCTCGAGCTGAAGTGTGGAAAGCTGCATCCCAGAGAGCCCAAGCTCAATTGCTTTGATTGGAATTTGTAATGAGCTCAGCCTTTTATGTTGGACACAAGTGCTATTAAGGCATTGCCTGCCATTAGCGCATGGGTTAAGCTGCCTTTATACTCATTGTCAGTGAGCTCTTTACCCCATCCCACCCAGCTCACTACAAGAGTCAGGACAGAACCGGCACCACGGTGTGAAGCACCAACATGACAAAACCAACCCTCTCAAAAGCCATTCCTTCTGCATGGATGTGTGGCCATCACCTGGCACTGGTAAAGGCGGAAAGGGGCTAGGGCTGGGGAGGGACTGGTGGAGAGGGTGGGCGTGAGGGGCATCCAGCATGTAAAGGGTAAAACAGGGAACCAAGTGGTGCCATGTTGGTTAATAAAACAGAAACTTCGTACCATTCACTGGAAATGACTTTCTGTCAGCCTCAGAGGTGACGCAGCCACAGGGGCTGGAGGGGCTGTACTTTCAGCCTTGGGACCGCAGCTCCCTGTGTGGCTCAGGGTCTAACTTTCCCAGCCCACATACCCAACCTTAGGCACTCCCCGGGATAAGCAGGCAGCTAGGGGAAAGCATGCTGCTTTCAGGATTGAAGAACATCTGCTGACTGTTGGGCCATGATAACATTTTTTTCCTAAAGGTTCTATTTCCAATTACTTCTCTCTTCTTCCCATTTTGGTGCTTAATCACCATAAAGAGCTGCTGTGTTGAACAACCTGGACTGGGCTGACTCTCCCACATCCTCACAGTGCCAGGGGTGTGCTATTCCTCTTTGGCCACACTAACCAGAAGGAGAATCCTGGCCTGAGTGGGACCAGGACTGGGACCCAAGAGCAGGTTAATCACAGCTGCCAGATGTGCAGCATTGGTTTCACTGCTCTCAGCCACACATCCTCATGAATAACCTGCAAGAGGCGGACTCGCAAAGGACAGATGCAGGCTTGCAGTCACAGGGCTTGCTAGCTCCCTTGGGGAGAAAACGCCTGACCTGGAAACTGGTAGGTTAAAAGAAAGCATTAGCATGTTATGAAAGAGGGTCTAGACGCAAGAGAGCTAAAGCCAGAGTGGATCAGAGGCATAGCAAACATTAAGGACCACGAGCGGCAAGTAGGGGCATAGGAGGGAGGTGCACACATCAATGTAGGTCACTGCTCGTGTTCAAGACACTGCAGAGAAGATGAGAATGATGGCAGAGAGGCAGATGGAGCTGTACTGCTGAACTTTTTGCTGAGACTCATGGACACGAGCAGACCTCCTCACAGCACTGCTGAGGAAATGCTCTCATTGCTGCATCACAAACGCAAACCTCAGCCCGACCTTCCCTCGCTGGCCAGGCTCCCGTGTCCCTCTGGCCCCATTGCCTGGAGGGTGGAGAGGGACCCTGCCGTGCCCTAATGACAGGGGCTGCTCCTCATCTGCAAGTACCGCAAACAATAATTAAAATAAGTCCTTCTTTTTTAAATGGATACTTCAAAATGCTTGTGTAATTGCAGCCCTTGTGTGTGTGCTGTTCTGTATGCCTAAGCTGCTCTTCTCTAAATTGTGTGATTGACTCAGAGCATCGGCATGCATGCAGAAAGCTCCTTCCCATCTATTTATCTGCCCTTCTTTAACAGCTTGTTTTCCACGTGGTGCCTCCTTCCCCCCATTCCTCCTCCAGGCAGTGATAGCCCCCCACAGACCAACAGCCCTCCGAGACCGGCTGGCGGAGGGACCTGGAGAATTTCAAGTGGTATTTGAGAAGCAAATGCAGCAAATAAATTCTGCACAGTGCTTTGAGGGCTGATTGTCATGTCTCAAACTATTTACTGAAGCTGAGTGAATAATCCATGGAGAGCGATTTTTATTTTCTTTCTTTTTTTTTTTTTTTTTCTGTAAACGGAGCTTCTTTCGAAACGTTCAGTCATTATTTGAAATTATTTGCCAAATAATGTCTGCGGTAATGCAGCCGTGAGCTTCAGGATGTGTTTTTGTGGGAGTGTACTGTAACTGAAAAGCAAGTCTCGTAGATTGGATTTTCCTGGAAACCAGGTATGACAGGTCAGGGATGTGCCTGAGTCTGAGCAGGAATTAGATTTGGGTTTATGAAGGCTATGTGTAACCCAAGAGAGTGTCCATTTTGCTACACGGCTTTGCACAGCAAGGAAGGACTGTGCTGGCACAGGGAAGGATGCAGCAGACCAAGCACACACTTCTGAAAGAGCCTTTGGTTTTGTCACACCCTCTCCTTCAGAGGGGCAGCCTCAATGGGTAGCTACATTTAAGCTAAATTATCAGATAAAGTAAAAGTATTGTCACTTGTTAAAGAAAAAAACACAGAGCCTGTGCTATTTGACCGGGCTAGTTTCCCACTAGCGCCATTCAGAGGCTGTGGGTTATTGGGCAACTGGGCCATCCAGCAAGACCAGGACATTCTGTGCCCATGCAGCAGCACCAGCACTACTCTGGGGCCAAAAACTGACCTGAATAGAGATCAGCTTTCACCAGGGAAGTGGTGATCTTCTCATGAGACTGACTGGTCAGATACCACCCACTTGCAGTATATAAGAAGAGTGCAGGGGTGAGGACCACAAAAGAGATTTTTTTTTATGTGACAGTCTGTGAAAAGGTTCTGCTCGGCACTGATTTAAAGTGCAGAATGGAATACCACTGTGACGTCCAAAAATATATTTGTATCTTACCCCACTTCGACTCTGGGTTTTCTCACCTGACTATCCAGGCCCAGCATCATCAGCATAGAGAAGAAGAGGATCGACCAGAGTGGGGACAGGGGTAGCTGGGTGACCACCTGTGGGTAGGCGAGGAAAGCCAGTCCAGGGCCTGCAGAAATGAAATGAGAGACAAGTCCACACTTATGAAGTGTTTGGTGGAAAGTCGGAGTGATGTGTGACAGTGAACAGAAACAGTGATAGCAGTCAGGAACTGCAGGAAATTAGTACAGGAGATGTCACCCGTGACACACCAACCATGCTGGGTGCACAGGGGCAGGATGGGAGACAGCACTGAGTACTGAGATGTTTTGCCTTTTCTCCTCCTGCCAGCAAAGAGTCATCAAATCACTGCTACTGAATGGAGCTGGTGCACTTTGCTAGCAAAAGAAGAGAGAAATTTGGTGCTGGTGTTTTTTTTTTTTCCCCATCACTTAATGCTGTTGCTTGAGATAAAAGCTTCCACTGGATAGACAGCAATATCAAAATATGTCTTTGGGCAAAAAGACACAGCCTCATTTATGTTTAAAAAAATTATTCAGATATTACAATTTCAGAATCTTGCATGGAAAAAGGACACCAAGCTTTGATCACGTCAACCAAGAACATAGGCAGTATGTGAGGAGACAATTATTCTCCAAGAAAGGTTGCAGAAAGCAAACATTAAATATTTCACAGCAGCCAAAGCTCATAAAACCTCATCACTGAAAGCAGGTGGACATTAAAAGGAGGCAGGAATACTCCCTGCAGGAGGAATTGGTGTGCAGTGAATGTCAGACGCAGGTGGTTCAGAGTGGTCTTGGGCAGAGGGTGTACAAAGAGGACTGCGTGCTTGGTCATGGAGAAGAAGGGTCTGAGAGCATCCCACATTTGTGGAGAAATTTCTTTAAGAAGGTTGCTGTTGCATTTGTACCTTGGTTTGCTATTTTGGGTGACTTGTGGAAACTTCCCATGGTGGATCTTTAGGTGTGTGAAGTGATATCAATTACACATGCTATCGTTATACCAGTGCCAGAGAATGTGTCCCTCTACTCATGCACAGCATATTTTCCTGGGAAAACTTCATAAGATCTGACTCCTGCATTCTATCTCAAGAACAGCCCCTGAGTAACACTGCAAAGAGATGCAAGCTCTAAGAGGTGATGGCTGGGGGATCAGGGAAGGAAAAGACATTCTGGGTCTTATTAGCACTGTTGCCATGTTTTCTCACCTGAGGAGGCCAGCTCTGAAATAGACTTCTTTGTGATGTGCGACATGAAGCCAACAATAGAGAAAATAACAAATCCAGCAAATATGCTCGTGGTGGAGTTTATACAGCAGACAATAATGGAGTCTCTGGAATAGAGAAAGGAAAAGAAGAAGCCACTTTCAGGTCCCTACCAAATAGATGAGGAACAAAGGTTGGGCAAAGAGAAGACTAAACCTTCCCCATTAAGGGAGGCGGCAGTGTACCCTTCATCTGCTTTGCGACAGAGGGGGACTGCAGAGGCCAGGCACCCAGACTTGCTGTGGTGCCTCCATCCCTGCAAGAACTCAAGGCAGTGGCAGAGTGGAGTTCTGCTGGCCACGTGATGACAGTCACAATGCACGGTTCTCTGCTGCTCCCACCACAAAAACCCAGCAGAGCCAGGAAAACCCAACAGACCTGTAGACATTGTTGTGGAAAGTGTTGTAGCTCCCCAGTGCAATCAGGGACCCCAGCCCCAAGCCATAAGAGAAGAAGATCTGTGTGGCTGCATCCATCCAGACCTGCGGAGAAGAAGCACGCTTTGTGTCTGTCCTCCACCACGCAGTCAGTTTGGTGGACTCAGCTCACCATCACTGCAGGGACTAACAATCTGCTGCATGTGGCCACTGTGGGCTGCAGGCCTAGGGGCTCAGCCATCCAGCACCGGGGTGGTCAGGAAGTGAGGCATTCCCGACCCAGAACAGAGGCTCCTTTACTGGGGTAATTTCTCTTCCCTCATGGATGATATCACCTGATTACAACAGAGATGCTGCATGGCTTTCCACTCACAAACGACCTGAGTTTTGTCTCAAACTGTGAGGGTAACAACTACATTAGTGGGGAGATACTCCTTTTCTGTTTTAGTTCTCTCTTAAAATATTGAAAGGAACACTGATGTGTAGGTAGCTCTGTGTCAGAACTACCAAGAGGACAGCTACAACCAGGCAACTAACCTCAGAGTCGGACAGCTTCCTGAAGTCAGGCGTGAGGTAAAAGAGGATGCCCTCCTTGGCCCCGGGCAGTGTGACTCCCCGAAAGAAGAGGATAAACAGCATGAAATAAGGGTAGGTGGCTGAGAAATACACCACCTGCAGGAGACACAGTAGGAGAGATACCGTCAGTAATTCCCTCTCCGCGGTGGCACTACAGCCACCTTTGAGGGGGGGATAAGGTCCCCAAGCACTGCTGCTCACAGCTGAACCTGTAATCGTGGAGGGAGCAGCCTGCACAGCCCCCAAAGGGAAGAAATTGATTAACATCTTCCTTGTGTTTTCTGCCTCCCTCTCCTGTGCAAGGAACGTTTCTTCTGTTTCTCTCTGCCAAAGACAAGCAAGGATGCATTAATCGCAAAAGTAGCATGTTAAATTCTGGATGGATTGCCCAAAGACAAGGGGATTGCCAAGGGATAAATTTAGTCCACAGAAATAATCCCTTTAAGTCATCACATCCTTATTTTGCCAGCATTCCACTAGTCCAATGCATCAAGCAACATTAGTTCTCTTGTCTCCAGCTCTTCAGATAACCATGAGCGTGTGCCATCACTCAACAGGTAACAGCAGTCACTGGGTTTCCGCTCTATCTGCATACCCAAACCCCATCTGAGAACCCCTAGAGGTGTCAACAGTGGAGGTGACCTCCCTCTGAAGTGCCTCTTTCTGATCTTCCCTGTAGATTATTCCTTTCATAATGCTGTCCCTCTAAGATCACGCTGTGCTCTAAATAACACACCTCGGTATCTCAGCATCACCATTTCAATAAACTAAGCAATTACCTCTCAACTGTGCTGGTCTGAAATGCTACACAGTGAATAATCATATGCTTCTGATCCGTAGGTATCTCATCGATACCTAAAGGGCAGCAGAAAAAACTTTTAAAGAGTTGGTGAATGTTTTTCAGCCTGCAGTGTTTCAGGGGCATTATTTTTGTGAGGTGGAGCCTGGAATACACCTCATCATCTTGAAGAACTGTCCTGATGCTGGTTAACATAAGTTATCTCTGAAAATCTCTTCCCCAGATCTTCCGAGAAACTGAGAATATGGACCCGTGACTTCATGGGGAAGAATTATTCTCTATGCTTAGATTGAAAGTTACCGTGAACATAGTAGCAATTTTTACAGCTGCGCAAGGTAAATGTCAAGAATTTAATAGCATCTGCTGCAAATTCAGCCTTGAAGCACCATAACATTAGTTATAGACACTCAGCCTAAATTGAGTCTGGAGGACATTTTGACTATTCCTCATGCCATACCTTGCCTGTCCACTCCACGCCCTTCCAGATGGAGAAGTAGACCAACAACCAGGCCAGGGCCAGCGTGCCAGCCAGGGGCCAGCGGATGGATCCGGGCTCCCCCAGGCCCCCAGACATTTGATGCATGTTCCTCCTAGGATGGAAGAGGTTCTGTTAAGGGGAAGTCTGACCCCTGGAGCTGTAAGGATTGGAGATCTCAGTGGTGGATGGAGGGTAAAGGGCCAGACGCAGGCATGCACAAAATCCTGGAGGGACCTGAGGCACGTGGCAAGGAGCTAAGGGAAGGAGGACAGATGCTGTGAGGTCATTACTCTCCCTTCATCTGACATGCAGCTGCACATTGCTCCCTGTCCCATGCCCACCCCAGCTAGCAGCCTGTTCTCCAAGGTCAGGAGTTGATAGGGAGGGCAGCAGCCCCAGCAGACAGGTGGGATGGCTGCAGTGGGGAGAAACCTGGTGTAGGCAGGCTGTGACGTACTCCCAGAACTCGGTGACAGCACTGGTGAGGTTGGTGGTATCATCCAGGGAGTAGTTGGAGAAGCAGCGGTCGGTGTTCCAAGCATTCCCACAGCTCTGCCACGGCAGGTCCTGGGGGCACGGCTGTCGTTAGAGTCACATCTCCAGCAAGGAGTGAAACCTGTCTTCTTTTAAACTACAGACACAGGCTGTTTTTGCAAAGGGGATGGGCGGCTCATCCGGATGGGCAGAAGTCTTGCAGGAAAAGGCTTTAAATGGTTTTCCAAAATAATAATTAAGCTTGAAGCAGATTTTCCAGGAAATTATATAAAGACGTGATTAGGGCAGTGTCATAGCTCTAATAAATTGTAGCAACTCCCCAGATAGTAAGCTATTTCCAATTAACTGTTGGTAATTAATAGCTACTAATTAAAATAGCTACCAAGGGATATTGTGTTTAGAATCACTATGGCTTTCAGCTAGTTTCGCAAAACAAGTGGTTGGAGTTCTCTGCACAAAGAACAAACACTGATTCATTCCTTATCTCCCATTGATACCAAGCCCCAACATGTGAAAAGCAACGTAGCATTGCAAACTGGGGGCTGAGTCTGTCTATAGGAACAAACTATTGTAACATAAGCTTGGAAGTAAATATAAAGCACTGTAGCTATTTCATGTTGTCTCCTCCCCTGATTTTAAGCATTACAGAGGAGTTCCTGGATATTTTGATGCTGTGGCTGCATTGCTGCAGATTGAATGCACTCAGCTCTGGAGCTGCAAGCAATGATGGCACAGCATCACAGGCTGTATGAGCACACAGGCACTTTGCCCATGCCTTGTCATGCCATGCACAAGCAGCTCAGATACATCCCTGCATGTAGCAGTCTTGTCTTTCAAGCACGGAGAAGGCACAGCCAAGACATGTAGATGGATGCAGAAGGGCTATTCTTTGTACATAAGGTATCAGGCTCCAGCTTGGCAAAGCTTTTGAGAGCGTTTGCATCCTTTCCTGTCCATACATGAATACAGACTCTTTTTTAAATGTTATCTGTATTTTAAGTGCTTTGTGGCATCAGAGCCTGCAAGGACCACGCTTGTTCTGCAGAAGGGCTGTGGAGGTACGGACAGGAACACCCCAGCATACCCCCAAGCTATTTGCATTCATCCTGTGATTTTGCTGTGTACTTGCTAAATGCACTGAAGTAAATGCAGTGGCTCAAGCAGAGATACAGAGCAGCCCTTCAACCAAGTGCCTTGCACGTCAGAGTAGCAGCACAGCTCTTCCAGGAGGGGAGGGCATGGGGACATTTTGTTGCTGCTCCATTTCCTCTGGATCTCAGAGGACAGAAGCTGCAGCAGGCAAGCTGGGTTCCCTGTTCAGGTTCAGAATACTCCTATTCCGATTTAGGAGGGGCAGGGAATAGATGTCAGCCTAACACTGTGATTGACACATTTTGGGAGCTTTCTGGTGAAAGCAGAGGCTGTGACCAAACACCTGGAGCTGACTATGGAGACACCAGCGCTGTCACCTGCCAGATCTGTGACACCTGAACAAACCAAAGCAACATCATAAGATGCATCTTCATGGTACGAGAAACTGTTCCCCAAAAAGCAGGGAGTAAGGACTGTGCAGCCACTGTCACACCATAGAAAAGTCTGTGACTCACCGCAGTGAAAGAGTTAAAGAGGTAGTAGAGAGACCAGGCAATGATGACAATGTAGTAGATGTTAAGCCAGAAGGAGAGAACCACAGCTGCCAGCCCCACTCCTGCAAAAGAAGGCAGAAAGCAGCATCAATCCAGGTCTCTGGTGCCCAGGTGAGCTCCTGGGCATCACAGAAAGCTTTGTGGTAGAACCAGAAAAGACAAGGCAGTTTATCAGCTTGGCAAATAGCACAGATACACTGTGCCCTCAAGAGAGCTCTCACCCACCCATTTCCACCAGGTGAAAATTTCAGTATGCTGGATTTCTCCTTATAAACAGGATCTGTTCACTTCCCCAGACTTTAGGGGTCAAGGACAAGGAAAAAATGTCCCTAAGCTTCCTCCACCCCAGCCCCCAGGAGGTTCCCGACCCATTGGAGGTTCTTTGTAGACATGTACCACCATCTTCACAAACTTACAGCACAGTACCTTTAAACATGGGTGCTAATTTCCAGACTCCCAGTCCACCCACAGAGGTATACTGGCCAAGAGCAGTTTCCAGCAGGAAGAGGGGAATCCCAGCAAACACCAGAGTCAGGAAATAGGGAATGAGGAAGGCCCCTGAAAGAAGGAGCAGAGTTACCAGATGGCTCTCTGTTTCTCCATCAGCACCCATGTGATGACGAGCAGACTTGCTCAGAGGTGAAAGTTTGCAACTAGGCTTGATGCGTTTGGAAAGTCTCTCACTGAGATCACCATCGCCTTCCCCTTCTGAGCTCATACCACTGTGGATGTGTATCTCTCATACATACATAAATGCATACATCATAGCTGGTGATGCCAGCCTCGTTTATTTGGTAGATACTTGGGTGAAACCATACACTCAGATACTAACATTGGTAGCTTTCTCTCACTGAAGTTCTCTGTCTTACCTGGAGTGGTGCTTTCACCTTGAGGAAAAGGACACAGCAATATCTGGCATTGGCACTGCTTTCTCTAGTCACAGCTATTTCAGACTTTAAGGGAATCTATGACCAAAACCATATTTGCTCTTGTAACAGCCCTGTGCACCTCCCCACTCTTCCCCTAGGATTTATCCTTGAAGTTACTGGTGAAAACATTATTTCTATGGATCCTGTTAGCGTGGACCCTATGGAAGTCATCTTGTTGCTAGAAGTACAGCCACCCAGCAGGTGGATTTCTTGCACACCAGCGTGAGAAGAACCAACACAATAGATGAGCAAGTACAAGTTCAGGTCACTCTGTCTTCTAGGACCCAGCACAAAGCTCATTTTCCAGCTGCTTGGTGCATGTGCTAGATCCTCACTGTCCCTGAGGAGAACAAATTACTGCAGAAGATCCTGGCAGAAGAAAGAGGAGATACTCCATTTGCTCAACAACAGCTGGCCAGATTCAGGATAGCACTGATGCCTGCACCATACAGAGGGCCCATATGTCAGCTGGAGATATCTTCTCCAGGTATTAGTGGGAAAGCAGGACACCCAGCTGGGTGAGGATGCCTGTGTGTCAAACAGGGAGCAAGCCCAGCCCAGAGAGGCAGGCACCAACACCCAGAGTGGGACTCACTGGGAGCCACTGTGCAGAGGACCAGGCAGTGGGTAGTGGGGAGGAAACATGCTGCAAGACAGCAGCTTGATGTCCCATAAGTCTGAATTGCAGCCTGGCAATGGGGAACAAACAGCTTTGAGTGTAGCAGCAGGAGGGACCCTGCCTGTGCAGCATCCTGCCCATGGGCCAAGTTCAGCCCCAAGGGCTGTGAGGAAGCCAGAGGCCACGGATGCTGCCCTTGGTGTACAGCCAAGTGTACAGCAGACTGAGCGTGATGAGGACACAGCTTGGTTGGCTTCTGTGCATGCAAGTAATTAAATCTGGCCACTCCCCTGTTGGACCTGCATTTTGTGAAAGATTCTATTAGACTATCGAGAAAAATAAAAACACAACAAACCCAGAACTCTTAAACCCAGGTAATTTATCCTGTCTTGACCAAAATTCCTCCAAAATAGGGGCAAATTTACCAGCCAGGCTGCAGCCTTGAGCTGAGGGCTATTGGCAGTGGCAGTGCCGCTCTGGAGGATCAGATCCCTCAGCAGGGTCTAAGAAAACTCCCAGAGTTGCACTGCCAGATGCGACATCAGTTTAGATATTTGTATTTGAAATCTGTGTGCCTGGCCCCACATCCCTCTGCAGTTTTCAGCTTTTATGCCATACAGGGAGGGATAGCAGTCAACCCTTAAACCAGCAAACACTGCCCACGGATGAGAAGCTGAGCATTACAAGCTGCTATGTGCCTTTTCTTGGCATCTCAGAGTGCAAATGAGAAATGCGTGATGCTTATTTAAAGAAACGCTCCTCTCAATTTATTCAAGCTCAGGATCTGACAGACAATTTTTAGCACCTTCTGAGCCATGTTCAGAGTCAACTTGGAGTCCAGCAAATTTCTGTTGACATCAGAAGGACAGCACAGGGCTGAGCGTTAGTCATTGCTGGGCACAAACATCCATCAGCACGCAGAGCCAGCGGGGAGCCAGGCATCTCTCAGGCAGGGCGATGCCTGCTCCATGCAGTGCATAGGGCTCATGGAAGGCCACTGTACCCAGGGCAAATATCCCCTAACTACATGCCCGATTACAACGCAGAGCAAATCAGCCGTAAGCTGATACAATGTGATGGCAGTAAGCAAGGCCATGGTATTTCCATTCAGCCCAATTGGCCTGTACGTAATGGAAGCAGCCCACAGCCCACACCCCATGCAGTTCACACGCAGGATGCTAAAATTAGCATCTCACCCTCTGAGTGCTCCACCAGGGCCATGCCAGGCACTGCCCACCAGATAGCCATCATGCAGCACGACCCTTCCCTGCCACTCCCCACTGGCAGCAACGCCTGTGTGCATCACTTCTGTCCGTTACAGGCATCAGCTGCTCGCTGCTCCTTGTTGCTGGCTGTGGGAACAGCCAGAGCAGATCAGGGTTAGGGGAACAAGAGGTCCAGGCTGCCACCAGCTGCACAGCCCAGCAGGTGAGGTAGGAATGAGAGCAGAGGTGCCAGTTTCCCCATTTCACCTGCCTGGTATTTTTGCTGGCAGCCAGCTAGTCCCTCAGTGTGCCTGCAGCTGCCAGGTCAGAAATTACCCCCTGTGCAATTGCTAATTACAGCATTTCACACCTCCCCAGCATGGTCCCTTACGATCTCATCAGGTTTTATAAATAAGATTGATTTGATCTCAAATAAATCCCTCCTCTAATTATAGGTATCACTGTTCCCACCTTTAAATGCGAGGAGACAGACAGCGTGGATGCAGTGTGTCTGAGATCATGCAGCCATCACAGAGCAGAGGGTGGACTAAATTGAACAAACATGGGTACTGGTACCAAGTACGGGTGCTGGAGTCTGGCTGGATAAATACAGGTAACTAGCATCACAATGGCAAGGCGGAACAGCACAGGTGAGGTGAAGATATGAGAAACAGTCATGATAGCCATAGAAGAAGTGGGTTTTGAAAATGAAATTTGAGAGAAAAGGTGTGGAGAAGCTAAGTGAGAACAAGAGACCCTCAGAGCTGCGTGAATGAATACGACCTCCATGTTGGAAAACGAAAAATACTTTTCCAACAAGGAGGTGAAATTCATTCACGCTTAATGGTCTTTTCCAACCTTAATGATTCTGCGATTCTATGACAGGAACTCTGGAAAAGGAAGAGCTAAGAGGAAAATAAACACCAGCATGAGAAGGCTGACGTGACAACTGAATTATAAGTACAGCCTGAAAGGTGAAGTGAAGGAATTTGAACTTGTGGGGAAGTCTAAGTAGCTCAAGGAAGTGAGCAGCATGTTAAGGAAGGGGGGAAGGTTACTTTACTAATAGGCAAAAGTGCAGAAAGAAAAAGGTGTTGTGGAGAAGAGCTGTCTGCTCGGCTAGTGTCAAAATAGCACACATTCCTCTCCACAAAAGCATCTCTGTGATGATGCTGAAAAAACAGCACCATTCGACAGAGAAAAGCACTAGGGTGTGATTTATGACTTGATCCAGGTCACGCAGAAAGCCTGAAGCTAGGAGGGAGGGAGCTGACCTTCTAGTTATCTTGATTTCTAGCTCAGTACTGCTCCCCATCTGCCCACTAGTACAGACCCACACAACCCAAAGCCCCTACAGGGAACAGGGCCAGTCAGAGGCAAGCAGAAGTGTTGCATATTCCTCTCACTGAAATGCAATAATGTGATGGAAAACATAGCAATAATAGCAGGGGAGGCAAAATCATAGATTGTAGCAAATGAGGATAAGCCCAAATGCAGCAGCTACAGATGTAGAAATGAACAAAAAAAATAGCTTACTTTTAAAAGGCCTCAGATAGATGAACTCTAGCAAGATACCCTCACCTTCTCCCCTGCCAACCCTTAAATGAGGTCTGGGAAGGGGTGGATCTTGGCTCCACCCCCTGTTCACTCAGGTATATTGAATGCACCTGAGGTCCTCTGGGTAAGCCCTGCCCTCCCACCAGGTGCTCAATCACTCCTTCAAGCTGTGACTTAGTATTTCTGCTACACTCACCTCCTCCGTTCTTGCCACAGAGATATGGGAAGCGCCAAACGTTGCCCAGCCCAATGGCGTATCCCACACAGGAGAGCAGGAAGTCAAACCTCCCTTTCCAAGAGCCCCTGTCTGGGATCTTCTTCTTCTTGGTGCTTGGGGCCTCAAGGGCGATGGGCTCTGGCTCTTCCAAGGCTGCCTGCTTCACCTCAGAGGGAGAGCTCAGCTCCACAGAGGTGTTGTCCATCTTGCCCATGGTGATTCAGATGTGTGGCTGCTCTTGCTCAGGGGCTGGAGGGGCAGGAAAGGCAGCCTTGGCCTTGGGCAACCTCAGATGAAACTGAAAGGGCTGGGCAAACCACCTGGCAAGAAAGGAGAGAAAGAAATTACCCTGTGTCAGTGTTCAGAGTAGGGTCTCATTTGGCTGAAATGGACTCACTGGACAGATTCATGCACGTTAGAGCAGCCTCCTGGCTTTCCCCAGGGGTAAAACACAGGGTAATTCTGCCTTTCTGAAGAGCTATGGTCATGCAGACTGCTAACAACTGGCTTAATGCTGTTTGTTATGAGCATATAGCTTCACTTGTCATCTCCCCCTCATCCCAACAACTGCTCTGTGAAAAGCTCTGGGACCTGCATTCATGTGGGAGCAAAGTAACAGTGAGCTACCCACAGGGCAGTCCAGCAGAGACATTTATCTGGCACGCTGAAGAGACAGTAGAGAAAAGTACATCAGAGAAGCAACATCCACCACATCAGGGCTTGAAAACAGCCATGGAGCCATTGGAGAAATTGTGCAGCACAGCTGCCCATGCATGGCTGGTGTCCGTATTTTGAACAGCACTTACGCTAAGGATGTGAGTGGATATAGGCAGCCTGTGAGCCACTGTGATCCCAGTAAGCCAGGATTCTGTTTTTCTCCTGGCTGTATCCTCTCCCTTCAGCACCTGACACTGGCCAGTGCAGAAGATGGGCTTGAGGCCAGTAAGGTCTTGGCACTCACTCATGTCTCAAACCATTATGCAGAAATGTGAATTTAAACCTCCACCAGGGGCCATCACTGTGACCAGTACTGCAGTCTGCCAGAGAAGTCTGTTGACAAATACATTCCCAGATGCCCAAACCAGAAATAAAAGTCAAGTGGATATATCAGGAAACAAAGCAATGCTATGAAGAGGTGTAATACCCTAGCAGTTAAAACTGGCCCTACTCGAGCTACTTATTCTTGCTAGCCTCATTGCCTAAGCAAAAAATACCCATTTGCCCTACAAGATGCTTCTGAGTTTCTAAATTTTTTTGTACAGAGACACTCTCCCAAGCCCAAGCTAAATGACAGTATTATCTCCTGTTTACTCCATGACTACAGCAAATGGATTTCCATCCGCTAGAGAATTTGTCATGGAGGTTAGAAAAACTATGCCAATTACAAAGAAAATAACTGTAATTCGTTCTGTTGTAATTCATTCTGCTACATCAAGAGAATACTCCTAGCTGTAGGATAAAGGCTGTAACCAAAGCCCTTTGAGCTTCAAAGCCAGACTGGAGATAGACTGGCTCCTTTAGCCCAAGGGTGGTTGCAGGTAAGCCCAGCAGTAAGTGACAGCACATAGACACCTCACAGGGAGAAGAGAGAGTTTCAAATAGCCCATGACGCAGATGCCAGAAGAAAACATTTCTGGACACCTAGCACAAAGGCTAATGGATCTCCTTTTCCATCTTACACTTTGTAATAGCACTGTCACACCAACTCCCAGCTCCTCAGTAAGGCAGGGAGTAAAAAGATTATACGGAGCATGTAGGAGGAAAGTAAAATAAAGACAATTTATAAATCAAAACAGAAGAAATAGCACCAAAACCCCTGGGAAGAATTCAGAGCTGGGCTAAGTCAGAATAATTAGCTATGCCTGGAGACATAACAAATTAGGCTCAGCAGAAACCATTTTGACTCTTTTTTTTTTTTTTCCTGAGACAAAAACCAGTAGGTAAGCTGTTATCTTAATATATATATTCTGCTCTCCCTGTGCTCTTTTCATCCGTTCTTCCTGCACCTAGGTGATAACACTCCATATTTCATGTGCTACAGGTTAGGATGATAGAGGAGTAGCCGACCATACTGGCAGTTTCTTCTACCCTGACAAGTGAGTTCCATCATCTCCAGTTCAGGAAAAAATAAATTCTGCCAGTCTTTAACAAGATTTGTGTATGTATACCTATAACCAAGTGGCAGAATGAAAACAGTGAAATGAACCCACTGACATTCTACCTACTATCTTGTCTCTTCTACCTACTATCTTGTCTCTTACAGTGGTGGATGGTTAGACAAAAAATATAGGACCACAAGAGAAGTTTGGAGTGACGTCTCTCACAGTGTATCCAGCTTCCTGAGCTAGCTCTTGCACCTGCATTTTGAGGTTTAATCAAGTCTGGTGGATTTTTCTTCTGTCAGAAAGACATTTAGCTCTGGGGCACATCCTTTTTCACCCTTCCCTCACCATTGCATTCATTACTCATGGAGGAGTATGAACCTCCCTGGACAACCTGTGCCAATACCTCACCACTCTTTCTGAGAAGATTTTTTTCCTAATACCGATTTGAACCTCTCATGGTGCAACTTAAAACCATTCTATCTCATCCTATCACTGTTACCTGGAAAAAGAGGGTGAGAAGAGACCATCTGTGAGTTTTCCATGCATCTGCTCTTAAACGTCTCAGTATCTCACCAAACATCTCAGAAGTCATAAAAAGCTACTTCAGTTGAGGCTCGGAGTGTGTCAGAAAGAGCAGTCCAATGCCTGCAAAGCTGCACTGTCCCTGAGATCTGCCCTTACAACCATTGTGGAAAGGTCCACGTGTTCCTTCCCAGGACATGCAGATCTTGCCAGGAAAAATCCTGGCATCGTCTGTTCCCAGGTGCAGTGTTTGACTTCTCCGTTTGGATGCAAGTTCGCGCACCGGTTGAGAAGTCCTATCAGGATAAAATGCACCAGCTTCTCTGCTTGACCACATTTTCTCTTCCAGTCTGAGTGTGGGGCTGTGCTGATAGCCTGAAGAAAACAGAGTGGGCACAGCAGCTCTGTCATGTCACATTATTTGTTCTGAAAAGCACATGGCTCTTTGGGCACAGCAAAAAGCCTGAAGGACTGAGAATGATAATCAATAAGGGCAGAGTTACCAGCTGGAGGTGGGCTGTGATTGGCAAGGCCTTGAAAACAAGGTCAAAGAGTTTAAACACGACACTGAAGCAGGTTTCTTATTCAGCTTCTTCTAAATGCATCATGAACTGGAGCTAAGACTTTCAAAATAGCCACTAAAAGCTGGCATCAGAAATCCCTAGGAGTGAAGCAGTGACCTGAGTTTCAAAGTGGCATGCAGAAGGCCTGGTCTTTTGTTGTTCAGGTTGACAGAAGCAATTGCACAGTCTCCTGTGGGTGCAGAGTCAGGCTGCGGAGCCCTCTGCTTCCTTTTTGAGGAGTTCCTCCAAAAATAAGAAAATAGCCCTGAAAATGTATTACCTCCAGTTGAAATGCTACAGCCTGAAACTGCTAACAATAGTGACATTTTTGCTTTCCCCTGCTTTGGTGTGAAATATTAACAGTCTCCTCAAATCTGACAGAAATGAAAATTTCAAGGGCGTAAAATTGCCTGAAATGAAACAGAAAAAGTACTTGTGGAAATGTGTGGAAAAAAAGAATGCTATCACACCTCCCTACCACTTCTTTGTCAGGGCTGTAACAGCCACGCAAATCACTTCTGACCCGTGCAGGTAGAACCACAATTAGTTTAATTGCACGGTGCGGGCTGTTGTTCAGTCAATTAAACTTTTCCTTCCATCCACACCATTTTAATGACAGCCAAGTAGCCCCAAGGCTCTTGCTTCTTGTTTGGAGCCATGACCAGCTGATGAGGTCACAGCAGTCTCTGCACTGATTTTTGGCTGGCTGCAGCAGCAGCATATGCTTGAGCTTCCTGCATCTCTGAAAGCTGTGGGTGACAGACCTGCTCTGGGGGCAAGGGACAGATCTACAGATTGGATCTACCAGGTTCTGAGGTCAAGTACCAGCTTATGGTTGGGTGAGCACCAAGAGGTAGCACAGCAAGGGTTTTTCAACTGGGTTTGGCCAAAACTCTCATGGCAAGACTGTTGGGCTGTTTGCACTGTATGATACTTGCATGAAAAGTAAAGCATTCTCAGCATGCTGCAGTGCCTCCTGCATAAGTAATCTGCCCCCAAGGAGAAGCACATCTCCTCCCTGCGTATGGTACCAGTGAGGGATAGAGCAGCTCCTCCCTGTTCCTCTTGCCATGCAGAAAATGGCAGGAGAGAGCAAGATGGAAGTGTGAACTGTACCAGCCTGAGATGCTGACAGGATGCTGACTGGGTTCTCCCAGGTTTGAGAAACACTGAGGTGCTTCAGCTGGTAAACAGCCTTCCCCCGAAGGGAGATGAAAGCTAATTACTGAGAAGTAAGAACTGATTGAGGAAGATTTGTGCTGTTGATGTCCAGGTTGGGTCCATGGTTTTTGCCCATCCTCCCTCCTCTGCCTGCAGCTGCCTGTGACCCAAGGCACACCCAACAACATGGTTGGCAAGGTCTGGTTGGTACCACACTGCAACCCTGTCCAGCTGAGGAGAGGGGCAGCGGGGTTGTGGGTTATGTTTCCAAAGCCAATGGCATGAGGAAGCCATTGAACATGAAGGATGTCAGTGAAAGACAGAATACATGTCAGATCCATTGGCCCTGGTTCTGGGAGGGGAAGGGATTGGGAGTCCCTTATGGCCCTGAAAAGCATGTGAAGAACCACGGAGCTGCCAGCTTTGGCTCCTGCCTGCTGCCCAGTCACTTTGTCAAGAAACACCTTAATTTTTGCATTATGTGAGCAGAAAGAACTGGGTCAGCTGTTCCAGCATCCTCCCCCACTCTGGATGCCCACTTAAGCCTCCTCGGGCTCCTCTTCCCTCAGGGGAAGTGGGGTCAGAGCCTGCTCCCCATCACAGCCCCTACTTCACTCCTCTCACCTCGGATAGCACTTCTATGCAAAGCGTGGGTGGGGTTTTTTGCTTTAGTTTATAAGAGCAACTGAACAACACAAATAGAGCACTTTCCCCTGTCAGCACAGAGCCACGTTAGCAATCCTACTTGAGGACCCTCTCACAGCTGTTAAGAGAAGATGAGCGATGTGCATGCGTTTGAGGTCTGCGCCTCACAGGGACTCCCACTCCTGCAGCCATGTGGGGCCCAGCCTGGGTCCCACAGCCAGGGCCACGCTTCCTCCCACAGCAGCCTCTCAGCAGGCAGCGAGTGGCTTCTCCAGCCCCTGTGGGCTTCCAGGTTGGAAAAGATGAAGAGTTGGCTTAAGGGCATCCCTGCCTCCATCCTCCTCTGTGAAATGAGTGCACTAAAAAAGATTAAAGGTCTATTTCTGCCCATTTAAAATGTGCTGATTAAATTAAGAAGCATTTTCCTTTTCTTACACAGTGCAAACTGGCACTCTGAGATGCCAGTTTCACAATACTGGAAGTTTATCCATTTTTGCTACATTTTTCTTTTTCCGTGCCTGAAGCAACTCAGTCATCCTTCAGCCCAGCTTTCTTGCACAAAATTTGTCAGCTCCCATCACTTTTTGAGCTCACTGTCAACATGCATCTGCACCTGATCATAGAATCGTACAGTCGTAGAATCATTAAGGTAGGAAAAGACCACTGAGATCATCTAGTCCAACATCAACCCAACACCACCATGCCCACTGACCATGTCTCTCCATGCCACATCCACACAGTTCTTGAACACCTCCAGGGACAGTGATTCTCCCACTTTCCCGGGCAGCCTGTTCCAACGTCTCACCACTCTCTCTGAGAAGAAACATTTCCTAATATCCAACCTGAACTTCTGGTGCAACATGAGGCCATTCCCTCTCATCTTATTGTTGTTACATGGGAGAAGAGGCTGACCCGCTGACCCCTACCTTGCCACAAGCTCCTTTCAGGCAGCTGTAGAGAGTGATGAGGTCTCCCCTGAGCCTCCTCTTCTCCAGACTGAACAATCCCAGTTCCCTCAGCCGCTCCCCATAAGACCTGTGCTCCAGATCCCCCACAGTTCTGTTGCCCTTCACTGGACACGCTCCAGGGCTTCAGTGTCTTTCTTGTAGTGAGGAGCCTCAAAGTGAACACAGCAGTCGAGATGCAGCCCCACCAGTGTCAAGTACAAAGGAACAATCACCTCCCTGCTCCTGCACTAGTGGCTGCACTATTTCTGATCCAAGCAGTTGGCTTTCTTGGCTGCCTGGCCACACTTCTGGCTCAGATTCAGTCAGCTGTCCACTACCACTCCCAGATTATTTTCCTCTACAACAAAGGAGCATGATTCTCAAAGACATCAGGTTCCCTGAGAATGAAGGGCTGGAGGGAGGAAAGAGACACAGAAGAGTGTTTCTAAGAAAAAGGGATGAAGGTTGAAGCCCATGGGTAGCCAGCTGGACATCAGGCACAAGCACAGGGACAGCTCCCATGAGGATAGCACTGGAAAAGCACTGAAGAAGAGTCTGGGGAGTGAGGGGAACCTAAAATGAAATAACAGAGAGAAATACCTCAGTGGGACCACAGGCTTCAGAGAGGTGTTTCCCCATCTCACCAGGAGTGATAAAGTATTGTGCAATCCATATGGCTGTCTTGTGCATGAAGGGGGAAATAATATCATACACATACAGCTGAATTTACTAAATCTCCAGAGACATTTCAGGTAATGCCAACTGTTATTTGCTGCAGTGGAATTTATATTATTTTTGGTTTTCCTTTTATTATTTTTTTTTAATGAAATCATTGAACAGAGATTTGGGTGAAATTGATCTTGCAATAAGAAGTGCTGTACTTCACTTGAGAAGGTCACCTTGGATTTAATTATCACAACTTAATGAAAAGATGAATAAAGAAAAAATGACAAGGAGGAGAAACACATGAAGGTGACTAGATGCTGCCTTTCATTTCTCACATGTCAGGAGAGTGATCTCCCCTTTTCTTGTGTGGCCAAGGAGTAAGTGTCTGGCCACTACCCCTCTAGCTGGAAAGCACCTGATAGTCCTAGAGTAGGCCAAGCAGGTAAAAACCCTGCCCTGCCTCAAAAGCCTCCACTAACACACTCTTCTTGTGGAGGGGAGATAGGTGAAGGAAGGAGGGAAAAAAATATAGCAGCAGATATCAAGAATGGCATCAAACCTCCAAGAGAGCCGTTGAGGACAGCATTTGCTGTACAAACATCTCCACAGCTAGAGACTGCAGGGGCAGGCATGGTGGTCACTTGCTGTTGGCACCATGGGGAATTCCCTGTACAAGATGTTTGTCATTTGTTCCTTGTGACAAATAATTTTCTCAAGAAGAAAACACCTTTGCTAGTTTGGATTTGATTGTTTTTCTCCTCTGAATTCCAAAAAATGCCAGAGCTTCTCTTAGACTGATGGAAAAGATAAAATGTACTGGAGATGTCCACCGAAAGGTCATCAGCCAATAGTGGAGCCCTTGGTAAACAGGTTGCAGATTTTTCCTGCCAGTGGAGACCTCACCAAGGAAACCTGTCCAGAATTCCACCCAGCTGCTGCTCCAGAGCTCAGCCATCCTTTAAGCTCACTATATCTCCTCAGTGAGTCAGAGGCCCATTGGAATCAAGGGAGATCCAGTCGTCTCTGTGTGCTAGTGGTTATGAGGAAGGATGCTGCCTTCCCAGTGACCGGTGCCTTTCCTGACCGGGAGAACATCGCAACTGGAATGACAATCAGCAGAATAAATGCAGGCATAGCAGTGGTGCAGCTGAGGCTATTGTACAAGCAACCTCTGCCTCCGCTTTCAGCAGCATGCCTGCTTCATGCTGCACCAACAGAGCTCCAGGCAGATGGGTCTACCCCTCTTTGTTCACCTCTATAGCACCTTCAGGGTGGCAGACACCATCTTCCATCCTGACATGTCCTGAAGGTGCTGTGTCCCCTCTGCCCCACATCCAACTCAGGGAGATGGAGGAAAGCTCAATGCCTGCAACCACCCTTCCCCAAGGATCCTTATGCATGGCCAGACTCCTTTCTCTGATCCTCAAACTCCCATCCCCATGTCCAAGCTGTACTGTCCCACCTACCTCAGGCTGCCTGCTGGGCGCTTGTGGTGCTCAGAGCTGCTCCCAAAGATGCCAGCCCAGGGAGGCACGTTCTGCTCCCTTGCACAGAGGAGAGCTATGAGCCTCACCCCACACAGCTCCTCATCACCCGTATTGATGAGCCCTTAATGAGCTTTGCGTTCACGTCCAGTCAAATCAACACCCAGCATGTCGCAGGCTGGGGGGGGGGGGGGGGGGGGTACCCAGAGCCACTGGAAAAATACACAGTGGTGGGAGAGATGAGGCTCCAAGGACATGGGCAGGAGTGCTGGCCAAGGCCCTGGTGCTGAAAAGCGTTGGGGAGAATGGGTGTCCATTTGTGAGCCTCCTCTGCTTTCCTACAGCCCTTCCCCAGCAGGGCCATGCTTGCAACAGTGCAGCCCCATGAATGGGGACAGGGTTCACCAAGCTGATCATCTCGCTGATCATGGGTCATGACTTAGGTGTTGAAAGGGGCAGGCAGAGGGAAAGGGACACTGTTGGAGTGTTACTCACCACTGGGTCAAGGAAGGAGTCACACATTATAGACTGGTTGCATGTGGGAGGATCTGCTTATCCTGCAATCACTACTGCACCACTGCAGTACTTTCCAAAGCACTGGGGAGGCTTGAGCAAACTGTAGTGCGTTTCTGCAAAAAATGACACTTCTCACTCTGCAGCTCCTCTCCTTGTGTGAAAGCAGAGATAAGTGTGCTTCAGTTACTGACAAAAATACACTTAGTGTCTTTCAGCTGCTGAGAGTTCAGGGAGGCACCCCAGCACACCCATGTGTTTCACTTCTCGTTAGCAAAACACATTTTCTTCAAAGGAGCCCATGTGCCCCCTTGAAGTAGGCAATCACACCATAGCCTGTTGCAACTAAACCTCCCTCAGCTCATCTGCCAAAGCTTTTAACCTGTATGGATGGGAAGGAAAAGATACTGTTGTTCATAGTACTTTCTTATGTCTAATATACTCTGAAGGATGATGTTTGAAGATCATGTTCAGGGTAAGCAGGCACTAATGGAGAGTGGGGGAGATGGCAAAGCTCCCTGTGGGATGATGTAACCCCAGTGATCCAGCCTTGCAGAAGACTTCTTTACAGACCCTATCTCCTTGCATCCCTGGAGATGCTCAAGTTCAGACTGGAGGCAGCTCTGAGCAACCTGATCTACCTGTAGGTCTCCCTGTGCATTGCAGGGGAACTGGGGTAAATTGCCTTTATATGTCCCTTCCAACTCAAACAATTCTGTGACTCCATGAATGTAGGGCTCACAGAGGGCAATGAAAGTGTTACACTGGCCAGGAGGTTCAGGTCCGGTTTGAGTTCGCTTTGCAGCGATCCTGAGTCTCAAGGCTGGGAAAAGTATATTTGAATGTGATGTTGTGTTACAAAATCAGATTTACTGTGGTCAAGCAAACCAAATTAAAATATACACATGCAAATGGTAGTTTCAGTCGTGAGCCAGTAGCAAAGTCCCTGGTCTGCATTTGTCGAAAGAAATGGAAATGTGGCTGCAGTGATAGATAGCACAACCAGCCCCCATGCCTAGCATTAGCCTGCCCATTGCCATTCCCTCTTAGTCATCAACCTCTCCTCAAGTCCCATTATTGATGTGACACCTCCTAAAAAAATGGAGAGAGAGAAAGCTTGCTTGCAGGGTGGTTGCAGACCTCAGGGAACCAGCCTTCACTATGTGTTTTTACAGCTTCCCATGCATCCCTGACTGAGGACCACCTGAGCACTGCAATTGCAAACATGAGGTGCTGTAGGCAAAGACATGCAGTGCTTTTACTGGAAACATGACAAATCACTTCCATACCTCATACACCGCTGCACAAAGTAGTCATTTCCAGTGAAGGGATAAAAAATGCATTTGAAAGCAACGCATGTTTTCTGCACAACATTAGCTGTGTGAGTTAGAGGCAGAAACAGACAGTGAGTATGAAAGGCACGGAGGAGCAAGAGTTTCTCTCAGCCTGACACAAGCAAACCTTTTCTGTCCAGGAAAAAGGGAAGTGGGACCAACAGGAGAGGCCAGGGATATTTCATACTTGGTTAGAACTAGTCATGGGCAGGTGAGCTCAAATGAATTTGGGAACATGCCTTAGAAGAGAAGTAGAATTTATTTGGAAGGATGCGATTTGGAGCTGTTCTCGTGGTTGTTGTCCATAAACATTCATGAGACTAGATTTTGATTCACCAGGATGTTCACAGAAAATGAGAGCTTGGCAGGTACTCAGACAAATACTCACTGGCTAGAGTATTTGTATTTGAAACGTTTGGGCTGCCACCTCCAAAGCTTTCAGAGGCTTGGGAGTTATCCAGCAAAAGAGCCCAACCCCACCATATGATCTGGGTGAGTAAACACAAGTGCAAAGAGTGTTTTCTGAATAACAGAAATTGGATGTGATGACAGCAGGAAAAGCAGCCAAATAATCAGGCTAGCCATCTCTTAGTTTAAAATTCGTTTGCAAAAATCATTAGCACAATCATTGTAAAATAAGCAGAGGTATAATCACTCGAGGATAATTTGCAAAGAGGAAGAGAGCTGCACTCCCTGAAAAGAGCTGCTGCCAGCTGTTAGGCTGCCTGGCTCTGACCAAGGCCCCCAGCCCACCAGCTCCAAGGGAAGCAAGGCTCACCATCACAGCACATATGTCAGCCATTGATTTGGGGACCCCACCTTAAAGCACAGCCTTCTCCTCCACATCCTCAGTGACTCTGCCAGACAGCACTGGGGCCAGGCTGGCCAGCTTCCCTTCTCCCACCCTGGGCAGGCTGTGCTCGGTAACACTCTTGACACATGGCACCCAAGCCATCCCTGCTCAACCAGTGGTCAGCAGGGTACGGATAGGGAAACTGTGTAAGCCCAGAGGGTAAAGCACAGAAATTCCTGCACTCAGTCTTCTCATCTTCCACTCACAAGTGGTATACAGGACTCTCAACACAGATGAACTGCTTAAAACTCAGGTAGTGGGGTCCAGAGTTGCATCAGCAACAGTATCCAGGCTGTTTCATATTCAGCAGTGTAACCTCCCAGCCTTCCTGCAGTCTTCTCCCCAGGAAAGCTACAAGAACTGGGGTTCCCTCTGGTCTTGGGCACTTTCTGTGATCTCTCACTGTTAAGCTGGGACCAACCAGTCCTACGGCACAGTGGAAAGTCTTCCCCCTTATATCCATAGTTCTTCACAGACCATGATCCAGGGACACACACCCTCTTGGAAATGTCCTTCCCACAGAAACGTGTCCAGTACTTTCAACAGTTAATGCCATTATTTACAACTGCTTTCACCCACTGTTCTTGAAAATACATTTATCCCACTTGTCTCTGCAGATGCTAGGAGGCCTTGGGAGTAATTTTGTCTGGAAATCACTTGTTTCAAAACCAGGCATTTTTAAATCATTTCCATTGCCTGCAGCACAAACAAAGAAGAACATGGTGGAGGAGGAAGAAAAAAAAAAAAAAACGTACAAAAGAAATACAGTAAGAACAAAACTGAAAATAAGTACAACAAAAGATGAAGAATTTGCACCCAGTGAAAATTAAAGGTGACCTGCAAAAAGAAAACAGATTAGGTTGCAGCACATTTGTTCTGGACTCACCAACTCATTTTTTTCTCCTGGAAAACTATGGAGACACAGGGAACCAAGAAGATTATGTCAAGTGGAAATCCTGTCAGTAAGACTTAGAAGCTGTGAAACAGCCAGGTTCTTTTAAGCTCAGTGCTTCTTTCATTTATTTGTCTTGTGCATATCATCTTAATCCACACGGGCTAGAAAAACCTAGGAGAAAAACTTCCTCCACTAAAGATTTATCACCACAGAGCTTTCAGATTGCAGGTGAGACATGGAGAACCATGCGTCCTCCAGCACAAAATGAAGAAGATCAATCTGGCAGGATACCAGAGGGGGGAGGGATATTAGGTTATTAAAAGAAAAAAACACTTATTTGAAAAGGTCACAGTGGCATTTTCCCTGCTCGTCCTTTGTATGAATAGTCTTCAACTCCAGTGGGACACATAGGAATGTGACCAGTTTTTCCATGTGATAGAAATGAATGTCTGTACACACAGGGAAGTTCTTGAGAGGAGGTAAACACTGCTTCGCAAGGGTCAGACGACTTTGGCTTTGTTAACTGCTAAAGCACTGCACAAGCTCAGATCTCAGCATTGTCATAACGTCTCCTTCCCCAGCACAGCCAAGTTGGTGGTGGCACATGAGGATGGCCAGTACTGGAGGGCTGCCCAGCCTGACAGTGCTGATAGCAGTGCTGTCACACTATGAGACAAGTTCACCTTCTTGCTGGCTGAAGCTGGATCTGCATTGCCCTTCCTATGACCCTTTGCAGCCATCAGCAGCAAAACTCGAGGTTTAATGATCAGCGCCTTTCAGAGGCTGACAGAAAACTCCTGAGATGTTTGCTGGTTAACTCTAAGCACTGGCAAGTGTATGCCACCTGACTGTGAGTTTTCAGCTCTCCCCAGAGATGTTCTAAAGGCAGGAGCCCCCAGAGCAGAGCTCCAGTGTGCCCGGTGCTCAGGTGAAGATTTTAGACCTGGGGAGACTCAGGTTTCTGATATATCTGCGCTGTGCCCTTCTTGGTGAGCACAGTAACAAGGGGCACAAGGCTCCGGAAGCAGAAGAAAGGGCTACAGCAAACACCAGCCATGGGATTTCTGCAGGGAAAAGGACTTCTGTCAGCACTACAGTATCTATCCATGGGCAGAAGTTAGACTAAATTAAGCAAGAGTAGCCCACTTTGCAAGCAGGATTATTACAGTTTAAAGATCATTTAGGTGATAGTTGGACATAGTCATGTTGATGCAAGCATGCCCATGTCTTTAGGCTGTTTTGATAAATGTAGTTAAAGTACATAAACATATTTCTACCAGTGAAACTGCTCCCAGAAGGGACTGAGGTGATTTAGCTCTAGTCCTAATCCATCCAAAAGTAGTGTGAAATGCAACCTGTATTCAACTTAGCTTAGACATGATCCTGATGGACTTAATATAAATTAAAATCAGCATGAACAGGACATAAATAGAAGTGTCCACACATGCTTTAGAAGATTTAACTGAAATCACGTACTGTGTTAAGCTACCTAACTTAAAAGTAAATGCACCATTGGGTCCAGTTACATCATTGGCATAGCTCTGCCAGGAGAGTGGATGGTTGTTTTTTTTTCCCACTCTTTATTAAGAGGCTTATGCTGATAAAAGCTCTGAGGTGGATGCTTTAAATCAGTGTAAGTTCACTTACACTGGTAGAGCTTCTGTCACTTCCCATTACAACCGTATGGCAATGCACTCCAATAGGGAAAATAAGCCTTGTTGTGGAGTACTTGCACTGCTGTGATAGGTGTAGAGCAGAAAGAGGGCAGATTTGGGTATGAGATGCAATCCAAGGAAAAAGGACAACAAAGGCAGGATAACCAGTGCCAACCACAGGTACTCCTCTTGTGGTAAGCAGAGAATCCTCAGAGAGAAGAGCAGGAGAGATGGGAGAAGATGAAAGCCCATTGCTAGTGCTGGGACACGCACATGTCTCCCCATGGTCTGTAGAATGTGGAAGAGAAGAAGAAGAGCATTCAGGATATTTTGGGAGCATTGTCTCATAAATGGTCCACAAATAAGTTCAGTCATCAAAATACCTCATTTTAAGAAAAGTGTGTTGAAATGTCCGTGGGAGAAGTTCCTGTCTTTCTCCATAGGGTGAGCCCTTCTAGGACTGGTTATTGGAGCAAACTAGCCGTGAATAAGGAGGAGAGAAAATACCAAGAGTGTCTCTAACATGGGAAAAACCAAGGCCAGTCTCCTCTGTGAAGTGCTCTGCAGGTGGGAAGGACCAGTGTACACATCCATTTGCAAGGCACTGTTGATGTGCGTGCAAGCAGGAGAGACAAGGCAGTACAGGCATGGGTGAGGGAAAGCATTTCTTGCCTTGCTGCTGCTTCCCCATGTGATGCACACACACAAAGCAAACCTTTGTTTGCAGTAATCATATATTTAATCCCCCAGGGGACCTGCTCCTATCAATAGAATTGGACAGTGGGAAATTGCTTTGCCATCGCTCGATGGGCCGTACATACGTCAGTCTGGTCAAGGGACTCTGGCCAGAACAACCCAAAGGTGCTGCTGACAGCTCTACTTGGGTCAATAAAATAGGATGAACAAGAGGAACTGGAGAGGAGAGGTGTTTGGAGCAGGCAACCCCTGGCCATTATAAAGAAAGCCTTGCCCCCACTGAACAAAGACCTGAGAAGCAGCAAAGTGGGATTGAGCTCTCCCACCTCCACATACCAGGGAAATGCCCCCATTCCCATCTTAACCTACTGGGGTGAGAGTCCTCTGACTCATACAGTCAATTACATTGTGTAAACTCCATAAAACTTCAGGCAGTAAATAACCTTAAAAATCTGGGTCTACTTGTCTGAGACAGGTAATTCGCCAAATGAAATAAATTAAAAAAAAAATTCCTGGCATTGTCCCATCTTGTCACTGCATAATCAGCATTTTCTCAAAGCATTGCTTAAACACTCTGCACCCACAGGCTCTGACAAAAGCTAGACAGGCCTGGAACTGGAGGCATGTGCTGCCATGCATGGGCTCCTGTGCGAGGAGTTTCATGGGACACAGTGACCGAGGTCTGTCACTGGGTTGCAGTTCCACTTATTTAGTATCTTACTCTATTGCTGGCAGCAGGTTTAAAGCTGAGCCCTAGGAGAGCAGCCAGCCCGGTGCTGGCAGCAGGACAGATGCCTGTGGGGCATGGCTGTATGATGGCATGGGAGAGAGGACTCCATTGCTGTTCCCGTAACAGGAGTGACATCTGCATTGCGCAGGTGCCAATGGGAGCTACCATCCTACAGCTTGTCTGGGGAACTCGTGCCTCATCCGAAAGTGTAACACAGAAAACTAGGACAACATATGTGTGTTTTCCCCCAAATTATGGTATTAAACCCCAGCACTGGGTCAGTTCCCATTGCCAGGCTGTGTTCTGCCATCGTGGAAAGGTTAACCCACTGTTTTCTGATGTAAGTCAGTGTGCCTGCATGTTGCTTGCAGCGTCACAGCACAAATCCCTCTGATCCCAGAGATTCTGATGGAGCAATACCAGTCTTCATCTCTTGGGGCATCCTTACCTCAAAGCTAGAGAACTTTGTGTGCAGGAGGAAAGCTTGCTTTGGATGAGGTGGTTATGGTCCTGTAAAGTTACGGGTTGCTTTTTTGTTTGGAGGGTGGGTTTATTTCTCCATGTGAGAAAGAAGCTCATTTCATCTACTGTTAAATTCAAGCTTGAGAGAGGCAGAAGTCTGCTTTTCATCACTCTTCTGTCTCCAGAGACCATTACCCACACCATGGCACAACAAAGGCCTCACACTTGATAAAGCATATGTTAGAAAAGTCCACTGGCTGCTGGCAAATAAAGAATGAGAATGAGTACATCTCTGATCCAGAGCAACCATCCCAGACTGCTAAGGGGTGACATTCCCTGCCCTGGCCATAAACCAGGCTGAGACAGAAATTGCTCTGCAGAATTCTTTTCAAAAAGAAGAAAAAAAAATGAAAAGACTGCATTTCAGAGCATGATCTTGGCAAGTCATCAAAAGCAGGACGAGCTGAGTTGCCCGCAATTGGCTTTGCACAGACACTTAAAGCATTTCTCCCTGGGAATCCTTTTCCTTTCCACACAGATTTTCATGTGCTGGCTTGACAAACCAGAACAGACAGCTCTGAAAATGCGTGGCCTCCTGTGCAGAGAGAGTTGTGGGTCAGGCATGCAAAACAGACCAGGATGATGTCCCAGGAGCAGTCAAGGGGGCAGGGCTTCTTCTGGGTTTAAAAACAAAAGGGAAATAAATAAATTCACCTCCTACCATGCACAGTTAGAAATATTTCTTTTCCCTTGTCCACAGCAAGATGTTCAGTAATAAAGTCTTTGATTTGTTGCCCTGTGGATGGCAGCATGCACAGATTTCCCCAGTCCCTCAGGTCTCACATCTTAATCATCACTTTCTGAAAACTTACATTATTTTATCTTCTCATTTGAATATCATTAATCCCTCCTCATCCTGTTCAAACCTTTCTAGCTAATTAGTATGAGGTAAACTGTTTGTAAGTGCATGCAGCGTAATAAACCAAAGAACAACAGGATGATCTAATGCTCCTCATTCTTATCTCTAAATTGCAGCAATAAGGATTTGAAGGTTGGACTATTCACTGGATAAAGAATTGGTTGGATGGTCATAGCCAGAGGGTTGTTGGCAACAGCTCTATGTCCAGGTAGAGGTTGGTCATGACTGCTGTCCCCCAGGGGTCTGTCTTGGGACTGGTGTTCTTCAACATCCTTATCAACAACTTCCAGTACTTGAAGGGAGCTTACAAGCAGGAGGGGAATCAACTTCTTACATAGTCTGATGGTGATAGGACAACAGGAATGGCTTTAATCTAAAAGAAGGGAGATTATGGCTAAATGTTAGGAAGAAAATTTTTACTCACAGGGTGGTGAGCTGCTGGAACAGGCTGCCCAGAGAGGTTGTGGATGCCCCATCCCTGGAGACACTCAATGCCAGGTTGGATGGGACACTTAGCAGCCTGATTAACAGGTTGAAACCCTGCCCACAGCAAAGGTTTGGAACTAGATTATCTTTAAAGTTCCCTTCAACCTAAGTCATTGTACGATTCTGTGATTTTACAGTCCTCTGTCCTCTCCTGGCCCTTGGCAAAGTGTAATATTTTCATAGGATCAAGACAAAATGAATAAATTTTTGCTAAGGATTGAGATGTGGCTCCAAGTCCTTGTCAGTTAATTAAACTAACTACTGCAGTAGGTCTATGGTGGGCACAGCTTCTCTTGAGTGGTAGAGGGAGGACACAGCTGCATCTTCAGCTCATCAGGAGATACAGCAGATCACTGTCCCTTGCCTGAGGGCTACCGTGGTCACCAACGACAGGGAGAGGCCTGAAATCCAAACCCCCAGAATTATATATCCTGAGTTGGAAGGGAACCACAAGGACCACTGAATCCAGCTCCTGGAACTCCAGCAGCTCAGTGATGTGCTCACTGTCTTCTGGTGATGATCCTTTCCCTAGCACCCATGGGGACTTCATGTCCTTTTTGAACTGTGGCTCTCCAAACCACACCCAGTATGGGAGATGTGGCCACACAGCACAGAGCAGAGCGGGACAACTCCTTCCTTCACCTGGTGGCAGTGTGCCGAGAAAGAAGACTGCAATTCTCCTCCTCAATAAAGAGCTATGAGCAGGGCGAAAGTCAATAAAGTTGAAGAGATCCTTAAAATGAGAAAATATGCATATTACTTCATGCAAGACAAAGGTAGGAATGCAAGAACTTCTCTCCAAAGCCCTCCAGAGCCTGGCTGTAGCCTTCCAGGGTCAGGACAGGAGGAGTCCCTCCATCTGGCTCTCGCTGGCTGCAGACCTAGGACCTTGTGAGGGACACCATGGCTTCTCCTTCCTCTCTCCCAGGTGCAGGATGCTGCAGTCCTGCCAGACCAGGAACCACCTTTGGATGCGTGAGGATCTAAAGGAAGGGACTCAAAAACAACACATTTCTTTTTGAGGAAAAACACTTACCAGAAGGGCTAGGGAAGGGGCTTGCTTGGACAATACGAGTGTGGACACAACCTTTCTGGCTGATGAGGGCTAGGTGACAGCACCCAGCAAATTACTCTTAAAAATTCAGTTATCATTTTTTTTACCTTTTTTTTTTTTTTCCAGTAGAAATATTCACTTGTTGTGTACTTTTTTTTTTCCCTTTGCCATTGTTGAAAAAAAAGGAAGAAAGGCTGGAAAGGGGGGAAGGGAGGCAGGGGAACAGGAAAAAATGAGAAGGAAAGAAATGAAGAAGAACAAAAGGAAGAATAAAATCTGAGACTTATTGTCTTCTTTTATTTAAAAAAAAAAAGTTTTCCCTCATTTTCCTTTCTGGAGAAGGTTGGCAGGGGGAATGAATTTTTAATGAAAAACAAAGCAACCAACCCCCAAAAGAGGTTAAAAAAAGCTGATAATTAGGTGCTTTACAGATGTCTTTCTTCAATTCTGTATACGGTATTCTTCGTCTGATCAGGTGGAGCAGTAGAGAATGACTATTTGGTAACTTCCCTAGGATTTCAGCTTCAAATGCAGTACGTTTTGACATCTTATCAACAACTATATGAAAACAAAATCTCTCCCTCCTTTCTATATCACCCCTTCTGATGGTACATATGCACCATGATGGCTTTTCTTCAGATAGACACCCAACTCTGACCACAGTCTGGGCTGATAAAGATCCGCCAGATGCTTAGTATGTGTGCAGCACAGCCTGAGATGTTCCTGTGGGATTAACAAACCATTAGAGTTGAACTCTGCATGCAGGGCGTTTATAGCAGCAAATGATCATTGGTGGTATTTTCCCCTTCTATCCCAGCTGGGTGTCCTTGGGTCACAAGATCACAAGGGTATTTCCTATAAACTTCCTGCAATTTTGTCAGTCCTATCCAAAGCGTCTGGATGAATTTCCTCATCCTGGAAATTCTGTCATTTCTTTCAATGATTACATCAATTCCTCCTCCAATTTGTTAAAATATGCTGCTTCCTGACAGGGCTGGGACGCTGCTATCAGATTACATGTAAGCAACAGATAAACCAGTCCATATAGTATTTATTTGCAGTAACACGGCTCTGCACCTGCATTCAAAACTGCAAGGTGATTTGTTTCTGTCTAGGATTACTGCAGCGTTTCCAGACTACTTCAGGAAAAGGAATGGCCACACCTCCACCACTTCTCTGGCAGTAAGGTGCTATCTCACACCTTAAAGGTATGGCAACAGGAGCCAAGGGGTTGAGCATCCTACCAAGGCTCACACAAGAAGCCCTTGTTAACTGAATCTGCATGGCATGACACAGTCCTGCTACTGAACTTGTGTTGATTGGAGTAAGTGAATTTCCTCCTCAAAACCAGTGCCACCACTCCGATGGTGGTTGCCACCAAAGCCAGTTTCCCGTTGCACAGCCCTCTTTTGGGGCTGATGGAGAGCAAGTGCCCACGGACACCTGGGGCTGGTGGCTTTCCTAGCTGACCAGGCTGAGCCACCATTGCATTGCCTCGTGCCTTGGCCTTGCAGTTAGCGACCTGCTGTAGAAGGCATCTCACCCCCACCAGATTGTGAGCAGTACTATTAGCCAGGAGGGGAAAAATACCAAAATGTTTACCATGGGGCAGGGCTGCAAGAGTTCAGATTTTGAGCTTTTGCTAAAACCACTGCAGCAACACAGCATTTAGCTCCTTAATAAATAAAATAAAATAAACGGTGCCTTCTGTGGTGCTGCGGTTCTTCATAGTGAAGAAGAACAAGGCTCGCCAGCTGTCTCTACCTTCTTCAGTGAATCACCTCTGATTAAATGAAAATATCCCAGAGAGGTACAAATCCTGATGTTTGACTTTCAGCGTTCATTTCACTGACAATTTTTAGATTTTAAAGGAAAGGAAATTAAATGGGGAAAAAATCCCCCTATGCTAATTCACCAGTTAAACTCACAGAAGACTGCAAAAGATAAGGTTCCCATAGCAATTGGATAAGGTACTGCACTGCACAGATGAGACCTGATTTCCCCACTTTCTTTCAGCGCTGGCAGTTTATCTCCACACAGCATGGGGATGAGCAATTACTTGGAAGGAGGAACAAGGGAAAGGAGCCTGTGGCACCTGAGATTCTCTTTAATGGTAATTCTCCTGCGTGCTGCGATATGGCACTATTGCAAGGCAGACCCAAAGCCAGCGTGTGTTCCCTGGGCCGTGGTAACTGGTCTGGGGAGATACTGCTGCTGGCTTTTGTGAAACCTCAATAGGCATTCAGGTTGGCTTTCTCACTGAGTGTTCAGGCCACACGTGTGACATAACAGCCTCTGCGTGACAGAGCTGTGTGGCTCCAAATGTCGCATCTCTATGACATCCCTCCCAGCCATCGCACTGCGATCACGACCACCCTGGCAACAGGGAACGTTTAACTTGACACAGTCTGCTGCCAATGAAGTCATCTTAGCTATTAATTATCCCTTTATCTCTTCTGAACTTAGGATTATTGTGCCCGATTGTGCCTGCCATGTCCCCTGAGCAGTTACTGGCAGCAGAGCCAAGGCAGCACAATCCTTCTCCCACTCCTGCCCCAAAGCTACTCTGCAGCACAGAAACAAGCCCATCAACTCCTTCATTAATTCCTTCATAAAATGCCCCAGCAGTGCAGTTAAATTTGTGGGCGTGCAGTCCCGGGGGTCCCATTTCTCTTTGCTGCTCCGCAGCTCATTTTTAACCAAACTGCTCTGGGACTTTGCCTTCACTCTGTGATTTCTCTGTGAGAATCACAAAAGATTCAGCTGTTTCATTCTCAGATACACGTTCACTGTGCAGTGTGGGTCTGACTGGGAGCACATCTCTGGGATAGTTAGCCCTCACCCCTCTTCCACCCAGAACCTGCTGTGAGATCCAGCATCAATAACTAAGCTTGCACCCAGTGCCCTGTCACTGTTCAATGACAGCTGAAGCCATCATTCCTAACACTGCAGCCTCCTTTCATCATTTTCTGTGATACCATCTCCCTTGGATGCAGATGACCTAGCAAAACACTTCCCTTTGTCATCCTCATGCTTCTTATGTACTCCTGAACCAACTTGCTTATTTCCCGTGCTAACACCCCATCGTTTGTGTCTTTGTCCCTAACTTTGCTCCTGCACACCTTTATTCTCTGCTCTCTCTCACCACTGTGGTTTCCTTTCCTCCTCCCAACACAAATGATGTTTTTTGTTTGGTTGGTTGCTTCTTTTTTATGTGAGTGTGGGTGGGGCAGAGGGGTTAGCTCTTTTTTTTTTTGTTACTATACTTCATTATTTGCATTTCTTTCCCTCTCCATCAGTGTCAGTTCTGAGGACCCCTCTGACAGCTGGCTGGAGTGAGGGGTGTCCCATGTGAAGGGGAGAAGGGAAGAATCCAGGAAAAGAAAGCACTTCAGGGAGGAGAGAGCAAATCAACCCAGAGTATGAAGGCGATATCCCCAGTGCCTTAGAAATGGGTTTCCCTCTCTGTGATGCTGAGCACCTCCTGGACAGGAGGGGACTTCTCCTTGTGCTTCAGTTCAGACAGAGCCACCACGTGCTTCCTGGGCTGGGGCAGATCCTCTGCTGGGGAAATCAGCTGTGTGAGCCGCTGTGGAGAGGAAGTCTTTGTTAATTAAGCTGATAAACAAACCGGCACCCAATAGTGATCTGCAACCGTTGCTGGGGGCAAAGGCATCTGTAGAGCTGATGCTCTCAGCTCCACGCTCCTGTCTTGCTGGACAGCCATGGAAGAGCAGGAAGGAGGGCAGGCTCACTTCAGCTGCTCACAGAGGCAATTATTCAATCCCTAGGCTTAGATCTGTGCTGTGAATTGACAACCTAACTTACACAGGTCCCCACAGACATACTTCCAGACAGAAAGACCCTAAAGTTTCACCCCACAGACACTTTCTGTCCATAGAAAATAACAGGGCAAAGTCCAATTTCTCTTATGCCAAGTAGCTGTGCTTCCTGATAAGTCTGATGGGGACTGTGCAGCCTCCCATATAACCCGACTGTCAGGAAGTGCTGGGCACCTTCTGTCCTGGAGGGAAGCAGGCTGGCAGGTGACACCTCCCTAGGTGATGTTCTCTATTCTTCACCAGAGTGACACAGGGCCAGGGGGCTCCTACCCACAGCCCCCCTCTGGTGTGCCGTGTCCCAGCTCAGTCACAGCTGCTTGCACTTTCATGAGCTCTTCGAGCCATGGCACACTCCTCCCCTACACAGCATATCACAGCAGGGCAGACAACTCATCCATGACTCGTTTGACTAAATTCAGTGCTTCTGCTCACTGCAAAATGCCTGCCAGGATGCAAGATTTCACTCAGTTATTCAAAAGCATTTGCCCCATGATTTGTGAAACCAGCCTTGGCCTGAAGCTTCTCTGTGAGCAACTCACTGCAGGTTTTCAGTGCTTGGGACTTGAACTGTCTTAATCAGACACATTAAGCAACAACATTTGTGTTTCTTGATCAGTCAAGCGGAGCAAGAGGAATCGGTTTGTTGCTGCAACTGATCATAATTGCCAATTAAGAGCTCGCTTTCAGCGAATGGCTTGCAATATTCAGTTAAAAGGCACTGTACCTGGAAGCAGCTGTGTCAGGAAATTAATTCATTACATTTATGGGGCGTGACTGGAAAAATGGAACAGGTATATTTTGAGAAAACTTGTTTACAAAACAGAAGAAAATATTCCAGGAGATTTCATGCAGTTGGCTTTGATTCTCCCCTGAATCAGCCCAGGCTTGGCAGATGGCTCCTTCTCACATGCCACAAGCACTGGTTTGGTTTTCTTCATAATAATATAACTGAGATGTCCTTGGAAATTACAGATAATATCACCTAAACCAGGGCAAATAGAAAACCCTACAGTCTGAAATTGGCTGAAGCAATTCCTTGAATGTGCTGCAAAAGAAGCATTAGCACCACTTACAGCAGCATTCTAGTCCTAGGACTCAAAAAACTTTGCAGCAAGTGAGGCATCTAGCCTGTTCAGCAAGCAGAACATTTAGACAGTTGCTTCACAGACATCCCTGAGTCCTCATACAGGCGGGTGAAGCCTCTGAGCTGTCAGGAGTCAGATGCAGTGTCAGCCACGCAGACCACCTTCAAAGTGGCCATGGGATAGGAAAGGTGGAGGGCCACTAAGAGGTCTGGGGCACAGGATAGGGCTAAGAAGAGATTGGATTCCAGATCTGAACTTGGAGCAAACCATATCACAGCAAATTGCCACGAGGTCTTCTTGTAGTGCCTTGTATTGGGAGGGATACATTTCCAAATTGGAATAGTTATGGAACTTTAAAGGTTGAGGTGCCTTTCCTCAAATCTGTGTTCAATGGTGAAGACAAATTACAGTTTATCTTCCACTAAGCCATTTTATCAAGAGGTGCAGAAGCCAGCTCCCTCCCAACCTTGTCATTTCATGGCCACTGATAGCAATCAGCATCATAGCCAAAGGCAGCCAAAAGGGAGGTAATAGAACTATATTCCTCCCTCACCTCCCTGCCTGCATGGTTTATGCCCCTCTCACTCTTTCACTAAAGTTTCATTGCCACTGTCCCCATCTGGGCATTTCACTTGAAATTCTTCCGAGCCTGAGACAGGCATTAGCCAGCTCTGTCACAGCTTCCTAGACAGTTGTCACAGAATGAGGCCAAGGGGGCCTACAGTTAGAAGAGTACAGGCTTGGCCATGGTATACCTTTATAGGTCTGTGAATATCTCTTCTTTCAGAGTCATGTTTAGTTTCTTCAAAGAAAACACAATCATCACTCAGGACTAAAAGGGGAGGAGGGGTAAGGGACATGAAAAAAAAAAAAAAAAAGGGAAAACAGATCTTGTTTCTTGTACCTGGTTTGCACTGGCATAAGTCAGTAAAGGAAGAGAAGGAGAAGATGGTGTTATGCCATCTTTAGTAACATTACCAGCATATCAAACCAGTAAGCATGTGGCCTGAGATAGCACATAGGAGGACACAGATCCTCTGTCATCCAGTGTCATCATTAGATATGTTCTGTCTATATCTGTCTATGCATTGCACCATGAGTGGTGGCAACATGTCTCATGGAAAACCCTGGAGAGCTGATGAGCAAACTGAAAACTGTGCTGGGACTCTCCAACCCTCCCCACATGTTGTCAGCAATAGCTGTAGGGTGTTCTGGGGAAAAGACACGCTTCTTGCCTTCTCAGAGGAAAAATGTGCAGAGTGTCTCTTCCCTGAGGCCCTTCCCATGAGCCATCGTGGGAAGCAGCAGCAATTCAACAGTGGCCACAATCTCAATACCTGTTTCAGGGATCCCTTGGTCCTCAGGAGGATGAAGATGATGTAGAAAGGAATGCAGATCATGGAGGAGAGTGCCATCAGCCAGCCCAACACGTAGCCCCAGGGTGGGTACACATAAGAATTGTTGTATTTCAAGGGCGTGTACTTGATTAGGGAGAACAAGAAGACAGCCTAGAGAACACAGAACACAAACATAACCAGAGAAGAGGGAGTCAGGCAGTCCAGATCTGCACTTGCCAGCCAGGTGGCAATGAGTGTGCTGTTGTGTATAAGCCAGCACGGCCATTGCTCACTGCAGCAAGCCAGAGCTTGATGCATACTGACTGCGTGCAAGGTTATCTAAGCCAGGTCCAAGTTTCTCTATAGGCTCCCTGTGGGTTCAACTTAAGCAAAACTGGCAGCAGATTTGAGGGTCCAGGAACACAGAGACAGAAATCTAGTCAAATTGAGGTCAGAAACTGTTGCTGTCCTTCTCAGAAGTCTTCCAGACGTACCAGGCACAGATTCATCCATCATGGGGATCTCTAGCCACAGAGCACTCAAATAGTTTGGGTTGAATCAGGCTTTGAAAATTCCCCCAGTATTCAATCCCAGTGGACTACAAGGACAGAGGAACAGAAGTCTTTTGTGAACTGCAGCTATATATCCTATCAGTGTTTCCACTGACATCAGAGGAAACAGTTCACAAGATCAGATGTGGGAGCAGAATTTGGCACAGAAAACTTGTAAATGTCAGTGGAGTAAGACTGGACGTGAACTTGAAAGAAGCAGGAACTTGCCTGTAGGGTGACTAGCCAAAAAGAATAGTACCCACACAAAATAATGAAGGTGGATGGTATATTTTTGGATGACTTATCCGGGTAGCATAAAGACAACCAGTAAATAAGGAAAGGCTCACCTGTCACTGACAGCCAAGGCTCAACTAGTACTCCACAGGGGAGGGATCTCCAACAAGAGATCCTTCCCAATGGTGGTGAGCCCTTAAATAGGGTCCGGGAGAGGTGGAGCCAGACTCCACCCCTTTTGGTCACACAGGTGCATTGCCTTCACCTGTGCTCCTGCAGCTGATTCAGTGCTCACCTCAGGTGATCAATCAGTGGTTCAGGCCCTGATTCAACACTTCCCATACACTGCCCATTAAAGTATTTTTGTTGTTATCGTCTTTTTGTTTGTTTTTAACAGTTCTCTGAGAAGTTTTCAGAGATTTAATAATACAGAAAGCAAATGGACTTACAAAGATATTTCTGAGCCAAGGGATGTCACAGGAACAGGGGCTGAAGCAAGTTTTTCAGAATAGTCTAACACTCACGAGTCTTCTATTCAAAAGTAGTTTGACCAAGCCTTTTCTGACTTTAAGGATATGTTTTCCTTTGCCTTGTCAGTAAACAAGTGGTTTTTCAGGCTTTATTAATTTTCCAGGCAAAAGATAAAGCTTTACAAAGGAAACAAGTTGCCTTCCCTGCTACAGACAGACTTCTGCTTCTCTGCAGGAGCTTGATAAAATGACAGCAGCACCTTAGTGACAAATCAGCTTTTTCCTACAGAGAATGTGGGGACCCAGAATAATAAGGAATGTTGTCATATTTGCACATACTTACCAAGCACAGACCCGGGGTGAACACCAGCCAGCATATCTTCATCAAGGGCCATGGCCGATAACCAATCATGTCTTCAATGTTGTCGTAGAAGCGGTCGGCACCTTGGCCACCAGCCAGCACAGAGACAAAGTCAGAGGTGAGGAGGTGAAATCATTGCTGTTTCCTTCAAACACTACTCACATCAGATCTCATTTGTCATTATCCTCAGTGTTTCCTCCTAGCAAAAAACATGGCTACCCTAATAACATGACAGGCTTTCCTGGTATCCAGAATACTCATCTGTGGCTAAATAGAGAAGGAGGCTTTTAATTTCAGCCATTACTTACCAGAAAGCTTGACATTAAATAAATAACCTGTCCCTCAGACAGCAGCAGTTGTAAGTCAAAGAATGCAGCCCCTGGCATGAGGGGCATTTGGTTTACAGGTCAACAAGGGAAAGCTCTTGCAGGTGGAACACATGGGAACGTGTGAGCCCAGAGAGACGCAAGAAACAAAGAGAGAGGGGAACACCAAATAAAACCATCTCTTTGTTACCAGATCAACACACCAAAGAGCTTTTGTCAAGAATCTGCACCGAATTGGGCATTTCACCCGTCATGAAGAGCCTGCTTTCCACAGAATATTTTCTTTTTTACATGAAACCAAAATACCTGGCAATCCAAACTATGTTGGAAAACAGATCTTCCATCTACAAGTATTATTATTCTGTTCAATGAAAGTTAATCTGTGGATGTCCAATCTCTTCCTTATTCATTGCTCAGCTAAGATGCATGATTGGCCCATTGAATTGAAATCTAACTTCTGTACACATAACACAACACCATGGAAAGATCTGACCCTGTGTTCAAGAAATATTCAGAGTGTTCAGGTTAATAACAGGGTCTAAAAATAAGTCAGCTTCTCTGACATTGCCCACGGTAGCCTGCACCCACCTGAACCCCATGATGCACCAGAGTGGGATGTACTTCCAAAGAGCATCTAAAAATCATTCCATAGATCAGACTCTATTCATTGACTGTTCTCAAACCAAGCATAAACTTGAAATGCACACAATGGTATACAGAGGAGGCAATATAATGCAGATGAAAATCAGCAGAGCTTCTAGTAAGCTCTAGGACGTCTTCAAGGAATAAGATCCTTACGTGGGCCAAAAGGAGATGTAAAATGAAGGAGAATCAAAAAGTCACTCACAAGAATGCACTAAGATCTTCCTAACTACAAGAGATACTAAGTCAGACTTCCTCAGGTAAAACGGGGCAATAATATTAGACAAAAAGCAGGAGGTAACCTGCCCAGAGAAAGGGTTACTGTATTTATCTTACTGAAGTTTTATCATGGTGCTTAGCTGATAAAGGACAGCTTCTGCCTATAGGGTTCTTCATCTCATTGCAAACTCATTGCCTGGGTTCCTACCTGTCAATGAGCCGAGACCTTGCTTCCTTGCATTCTGCCTGGCTGGGCAAAATTTATCCTAGAGGATTTGCCACACTACCAAGTGCTTAAGGTTTAATGTGTTTTGTTGTATGTTTTTCTGTTTTAGAACTAAGTCCCAGGATCTTATTTCCTTTATGAGAATTCTACAAAAGCACATTACTTGTGTGTTTCTTTTCTGTAATTCTTTGTTATTTTCTCTATCCCATGACTAATGTTTGCAGAAAAGCTCCCTTATAACCAGATTTTGAAGCATTTAGGAAAGAGGATGGGGAGGAGTACGTTCTTTGAATACCTCATGGTTCCCAACTTGAGTTGGCAAGTTAACAAGTAGCCTCCAGCAAAAACAAGCTGCAGCATATCAAGGGACAGCCAGCCTTGTGTGGGAGCCCAGCCTACATCAGAAAACAGAACCCTAAAACTTCCAACCTGCAAATCTCATGAGGCTTCAGATAACATTTCTGAAAATATATTGGGGACGAAGGGGAGATGATGTAAAAATATGTTCTGCAACAAAGCCAAAATCTTCCATGGGCTAGAAATAAAAAGGAGAGTGTGATAAATGATATGACTGCAGAATAGCGCAGTCTCTTACACAGTACAGTGTTTCCACAGAAACACACCATGATGTCAGATATACGATGGATAAATTAATTCACTCTGACGGCTGAAGTCAGTTGCTCTGCAAATTTTGGATGATGGATCTAGTGAGAGATGTAGTGATTAAAGAAGCAG
Source organism: Oreortyx pictus (assembly GCA_036925125.1). Taxonomy (NCBI): domain Eukaryota; kingdom Metazoa; phylum Chordata; class Aves; order Galliformes; family Odontophoridae; genus Oreortyx; species Oreortyx pictus. Next base: position 127,865,137 of record JAUPFR010000001.1, on the reverse strand, counting down.
AAAGATGCCAGGACAAAAGAAAGACACGACACACACCTGTTCTCTATGAAGGAAACAACACAAACCTTACACTGTTGGTTACAGCATGGCTCCACCTGTCCTCATCCCTATTCTCAGCACTATTCCCATCAGGTGCTGTGTTTCCAGGACCACTGTGGCAAATAGTAGGGTGACATGGTGAAACACAACGGATGCTGACATGAACAGTGAGGGCTGACATGAATGGGAGCTTTTACATGTCCTGCATTTCACAGAATATAAAATGTAATCAAGCTAAAGAAACCTTCAGTTCAATCACTCAGCATTGGCTTTTCGTGCTGTTTAGAAGCTGGACGATGTGTGCAGATCCCCCTTCCTTCCCAAAATATTAGAAGGATTGAATAGATTTCCTGCAGGGAACCCCATATATCTCTCCAAAGGAAGTTTGCTGCTATACCCAGTATCCCAAGACAAGAGAGTTCCTACACAGGATCAGGACAATTGTCCACACGTGCCAGTATCGTGTATTTTGAAAGTGTATGTTTTCCAAGATGCTACATCCTTTCCTGTAAAATCATTTTATTTTATTACATAAATTCATGGGAACAAATTTCGTATAAATCCAAATGAAGATTAGCTTATGTCCTTACATCTTGTCCTTATGGAGCCCTTCTCATTCTAAGTAGCTTATAACAACTGCAAGTAATGCACAAACTGAAAAGGAAAAAGATTTTTCTTCCACACCCAGAAACAGTGAGTTTCACAGGTGAACTAAATAGTCCAGGAAATATTTCTCATTATGTCCTGGTTTCAGCTGAGATAGAGTTAATTTTCTTCCCAGTGGTTGGTGTAGTGCTGTGTTTTGGATTCTGGATGAGAATAATGATAACATACTGATGTTTTAGTTGTCACTAAGAAGTGCTGCACAGAGCCAAGGACATTTCTGCTTCTGGTGCTGCCCTGCCAGTGAGGGAACAGAGGAGGCAGAAGAAGCTGGTTCAGGTCCTGATTCAGCTGGTTCAGGACAGCTGACCCAGACTGGCCAAAGGGATACCCTGTACCATGCAGTGTTATGCTGAACAACAAAATGGAGAGGAGTTGGCCGGGAGGACAGCTGGTGCTCAGGGAATGGGTTGGGCATCAGACAGTGGGTGGTGAACAATTGCTCTGCGTATCACTTGCTTTGTGTATAATAATTATTATTATTTATTTTCTCTTATTTTTCTGTCTGATTAAACTGCCTTTATCTCAACCTACAAGTTCTACCTTTTTCTATTTCTCTCCTGCATCCCCCGGCTGAAGGGAGAGGGCAATCAAACAGCTGCATGGTGCTGAGTTGTCTGCTGGTTTAAACCACAGCACAGTACAGCCTGTTTGAACTGGTCGCATGGAGCCTATGACAAAACCCTTCCTTTAAAATCTTTTCTCCTAGGCTGCATTTATTTGCATTCATCTCAACTGTGTTTCACCCACAGGATATCAGCGCGTGATGACCTCGGTGCCTCGTCACAGCTCTGAGCTTGTGCCTGCTGCTCTCTTGCTGTCCCAAACCTGCAGTGCCCACACCTGTGCCAAACCCATGCAAAATGCTGGCGGCAGATTTGCTGGGGCACTGCAGGAACTGTGTGCCATCTGAGCACCAGGCGCTTTTAAAGAGCCTTTGTGATCCATAAATAACCGTACGAGGTTGCCTTGTAGCAGGTGCCTCCAAGAGGATAAAGCAAAGCCAGCTAGTGCAGCCTGATGGGCAGGATCCAGCCAGGAGGAGCCCGCTGCTGCTGCTGCTGGTAGACATGCTGCATGTGAGCAAGAGAGGAAGATTTATACCAGCTCAACAAAGATTCACCCTGCAGCCACCCACAGGTGCCTGCTGGCATCAGTTTGCTTTAGATCTGTAAACAGTTCTAATGGTTTCAGCCCCAGCTCTCATGCAGTGATGGAGGCACACACTTTCTGCTGCAACAGCCTATCCTAATGTGCATGCTGTGACCACCTGAAAAACTAGAAAACATTACTCCCATACTGTGTTCCTGTGGCATCATGGTGCAACCCCAGTGCACAAGAAGTGTACCCACTTATCTGAGGGCTGTGTCACCAGAAATGGAAGGGACACAGCTGGGGGGAAGAAACCAAAGCACCTCTGTCCTTCCCTGCAGCAAACAGGGCTGGCAGGTGGGATGCCATGAGGTCCTTGTGCAGGCAGAGAGCGGTACGTGAGGAAAGCCTTAGATCTGAGCAAGAGCATCTGCCTGTCAGCAGAGGGAAGCTGCCAAGTGGTGGGCGGCTGGCGTATGTGCTGGGAGAGGGGAAACTCAGAGCGTGTATTTGTGTTAGCAAAAATGCTGTAATTCTTCACAGTGTAAGCAAGTGGCTTGGTCCTGCCAATTCTGAGGCTGGGAAAATAGCAATAGTTGGCACTAGACACTTCTTTTCCAATAAGATGGCCTGTCTCAGCCTACTGACTGCATTTCAGCCCAGAATCAAACCCATGGAATGGCTACTTGCCATGAGGAACAGGGCAGAAAGAGGGAAGAACTGACAAACTGTGATGTAAATTTAATATAGCTCAGGGTGGTGATACTGAAGCTGCGTCACGCATGGATGAAAATCTCCTTCTCCTTAGAAATATCATGGGGATTGTGCAGAAGTTGACTGAATTCAAGTCTGGCCAAAGTCTGGCACTGCAAGCTCTCAGATGAGCTTCCCCCACAGGACCTCTCTCTAGAATAAATCCACAGACATGCATTTCTTGCATCCTTGGAAGGTTAAACACAAGCAGCAGAACCTGAACTCATTTCAGTAAGAGAGAAGTCCTTCCAGACTAGAACTTGTTTTGATTTGTTTGAGTGTTTAAAGAACCTTTATCAGCAACTGCACTACAACCATGGAAAGCTCTATATAAAACTGCACGTACCAAAGAAAGCAAATGGGGCAGACTATTCACCCATCTCTTCTGAACTAAGATCTTTGGGGCACAAAATGGAACTGGCAGGTAGCAGGTTCAAAACAAACAAAATTTTGATTCCTCATACTACAGTGGACCAAGCTGAGGAACTCCTTGCTGTGGGGTTTTTGGATTATAAATGCTTACATGAGCTAACTAGGAAAAGATACAGAAGATAAATAAACAGAAAGATTTTACTTTGGGGCCTGGAGATCCTTGAGTTACAAGCTTTTAGAAGCTGGAAAAATATTTCCAGAAAATATAATTGCTAACTTATCCCCTATACTCCTCCCTAAGCATCCACTGCTAGCCATCAAATAAAAAGATGTGAACGATGCTCATGCCTGCAGTTTTCCTTAGGTTGAGAAGGGCACACTGCCTGGTGCAGCAAGGATCCACCAGGTGCTGTTTTGGGGGATGCTGTCAGTTTGGTCTAATCTGACATATATTTCACTTTGTGCTATCCTTGCAGATGCTGGACTCCCATATCAAGAAACATGTGAATGTGGCACTGAGGAACATGGTCAGTGAGCATGGTGGTGATGGGTTGTTGGTTGGATTAGATGAACTTAGAGGTCTTTTCCAACCTTAATGATTCTGTGATTCTGTTATGCCAAGGCCAGGAAGCCACTTGCTCCATAACACACAAAACTAACCCTTTCACCTGGAAACCAACAGCTTCGATATGTACTTCAGTGAGGTGAACTGAAGCCCGTTGTCTCAGGCACTGCTCAGCAGGGCAGAGACCTTCCATGGGATACCACAGGACACTGCTTACTGCACACCAACAAGTAGGTGTTTTCCTTCTGGTAGTTCACTGAGCTCAGCTTAATCCTGCATCCTGCATGGTTTGGTTACAGTCCTCACTGAGAGCCAAGGCAGTCCCACCCATTTCTTCCAGAACTGCCGTCACAGCTCATGAAAGATATAAAGCATGCATGATCACAGAAATGACACACAGCAAGTCTGCATCCCAGCACTTTGTGTGAAATGAACTGGAAGGATTAAACCAAAGGCACTGGGTACAAATTGAAACAGAGTATGAAGAACAGGAGTCACTCTTCCGGAGATGGTTTTCTGACCCATTGGAGGAATGGAAAGTGCAGCAAGGTAAGACAAGATGAGAAAGCTTCAGAGATGGAAAAGTCACTTCTACTCTAAATGTGGAGAAGTTAATAAATGTTGTGAGGAAACACACTGGAAACCAGGCAAGAAAGAGGGTAATTACAGTATTTCTTTGCTTTCTAACGGAGTGGTGGACCTTTTCCATCCCCCTCCACTTTTCCACCCCCAGCCCTTGCCTTCACAAGAAGCAGCACAGGCTTTTGTCCTCTACTTACCGTAAACCCATCCTACACAGATGACTTCAAAAATGGCCAGGAAGAGCAGGCACGTGCCACTGGCAGCATAGTAATCAAAGAGCTGGAAGATGTACATCCCACCCTGTAACAGAGGAAGAGAAGAGGGAGTTATGGCAGGTTTCTATGTCCACAGGAGCACACTAGTACTGGTTTGGGTTTCTTAATCTCCTAGCGAATTTCCAGTATTACTACAAAACACTGTGGCAGTGCAAATCTCTGCACCTAAAAAACTGGGATCCTGATGATCAGTATATTCACATAATACCTTATTTTGTCTGCATCCATCTTTACATATTTCTCCAGGTCCATACTCCTCAACAGCAGACACGTTGCTTCCTGCTGCCCCTACCTCTGGGTTGAGCCCTGTCTACTTGCCATCAGCCAGCTCTACAACTCAATTGTCCCTCATATTTCCATCTGTTTTTGCAAAGAGAAAGCCTAGCCAACAGAAGTCAAGCAGACGTTTTCCAAGGTTGCTGAAGGTCTCCAGCCACTGACAGAGTAGTGGAATCCCTTCATCCTGACACTTAAGGTGATGTCCTGCAGTGATGACTGTAAGTGCCTCCACTGAGGGTCATACCAAATCCATGAATCCTGAGTTCAGTTTCCCACAGTCAAAGCTCTCTTGATCACACGCATAGAGTTGCATCAACACATTGCATTCAGAGGTGACAGGCTCCCCCCTTGGCTCAGGCAAGGTGATGCTGCACTTATTAGCCCATCCTTCCCTCCTGCCACCCTTCTTCTCATGCAGAGCAGCCAGCAAATGATCACTGCCCTTAGAACAGCTTCTGTATATGCAGCTCAGCTTGTTTGAGCAAGGTGGTGTTTGCATAAGGCAGCCTTATTGAGCTGCAGGGCTGTCTCTGTGGCTTCATAGCAGGTGCAGGAGCATCACACTGTCAGCAATGCTGGCTGGGAGACACCAGCTAATGCACTGGAAATGAAGGATAAGCAAAAGCATCAAAGACAAGCCTGCTGCCTCTAAGCGCAGTCACACAGGGTTTCTGGTGCTTGGCTGTAGCCCAGCTCCACCTCTCTTACCTCAGTGACCAGCAGTAAGCCCAGGAGGTAGCACATCACTGCAATGGCCAGGATCAGCAGCTCCCGACGTCCTTTCTTTCGAAACACTCCCGGGAACATGTCAATAAGAGCTGTCACCATGCTTTCCACACAGACAAACTGCAGGAGAATACAGGTCTCAGAGTCCAACATCTCCCCTTCCCCAAGAACAAGCTCACTGCCCTTTTTTCCTCAAGACTCGGAGATTTTTCCCAAGACAGCGAGGCCAGCAAGAAGCAGAACAATCAACAAGGTGAGGCAAGAGGGGACCTTGATCGAGGGAACAATGAGAAACTGAGATTCAAAAGATTAGGTGATACAAAGTAAAGCCTTAGCAGAATGACCTGCCCTGCAGCCGGGCCAGGACACCCCCTTCTCCCACAGTTTCACACTGCTCTGCTGGGTTTTCCTCCCGGAATACTGGAGGGTACAAAGTAGATGTAAAACCATTCCTCCTTGCAGTTGGAGATGTGCTGAGACACCTTCATATACATGTGAGGATAAGGCTGCCAAACAGAGATGCCACCACACATACCCACTGGCCTCTCTGCAGCCCTGGCTGTGAGTAGTCATGGTGTGAAAGAGCTGTGAACAGCATGGAGAATGTATTTGAGGTACCAGCAAAACATATAACAATCTAGTCCTTTCCCATGGGCATGAGGAGGGGCTCAGAGTGGCAACAGGGAGTTGGACTAGGAGGGTTAGTTTGCTGTACCTGGCTGTCCAGTCCCAAGAAGATCAGCATGAGGAAGAAGAGGCAAGACCAAAGCTGAGACACAGGCATCATTGTTACTGCTGTCGGGTATGCTATGAAAGCCAGGCCTGGACCTGCCAACAGACAGCAACATGACCACATCTGGAAGCACTTGTACTGCAAACCTCACTGCAGACACCACAGTGACAAGAGGATGTAGATAACATCTTGGGCTTCACTTCAGAAAAGCCTCCCTCCCCAACCACTTCAGGCTCAAAGTCTGCTGGAAAAACCTACCTGATTCAGCCACTTCCGCAATGGGCACCCCCTGCTCTCGAGCCATGAAGCCCAGCACAGAGAAAATGGCAAAGCCAGCAACAAAGCTGGTGGCACTGTTCAGGAAGCAGAGCATAATGCAGTCCCTGCGGGAGGAGATGAGAGAGCGCACTGTTTCCCTCTGCACAGCAGGCCTGCTTCCCCAGGTGGACAGCAAGAACTGAGGTTGGGCTGGAGAGGTACCTAGAGCCATGCTGACTATGCAAGGCACATAAGACACTAAAGGAAGGTGTCAACATGTTGCTCCATTGGTGACAGATACATTGTGGGGTGCTGTGGGAATGTATTAATTGCCTGGCTGGCAGCCACAGCAGCACCTCTTTGGGAAGGGCAGACGAGATGACTGATGCCTCCAGAGCACTGTTAGATTTTTCCATCTGTGCTGGAGCAACACTGGAAGAAATAACAGAGCCCCAACTCCACAGGACTCTGAAGAATGTGTCAGAAATTGTCTTGATGACTTTACTGAGCTTCATCTCAGGCCATAGAGAAAATAGAGCTGTAATTCAAGGGCAAGGAAGAGGCCAGATAGACTTGATAGGATCAGAATGCCACTGGCAATGCATTACCCTGCTGTCAGTGAAGAACTAAAGATGGGGCCCAGCCATCTCCATCTTTGTACCATTTTCCCTACCTAGCAAGTGGCAGCAGAGCTAGACATGCAGCCCCTGCTCATTTACCCCATCAAAACAGCATGTATTATCACCACAGTGGCTGGGCACACTCCACATCCATTCCTCCACCCCCAGTCCCTTCAGTTTCCAAGCTGACTCATGCAGGAGAGTGCTGCTAAAGCACTTCTCTGGAGCTCCTGCGTTGCCCTAGCCAATCTTCATCCCTACACTGAGTCCATCCCAAACTTTGAGCGTGTCCTTATTCAAAACAGCATTGACCAAAAGCCTCCCTTCATCAGGCACAGCCCTGTGCTCTTTGTCTCTGATAAAATTTCCAGAAGGATGCAAGGAGCATGGGCTTCTTTTACCTGTAACAGTTGTTGGTGTATTTGTTGTAGCTGCCCAGAGCTGTCAGGCACCCCTGGCATATGGCATATGAGAAGAGAATCTGTGTGCCTGCATCCATCCAGACCTGGAACAGAGAAGGTCAGTGGTCTCCAGACCTGGTGACAAAATAAACAAGTGGCCGTGCCTTGCCTTCCAAACACCCCTACACTGGAGCTGAACAAACCGTGTGGGACGGGGGGCACAATGGATGCAGAAACTGGAATATGTCTCTAGGAAACTGAACTATCAGACAAAAAGATCTCTAGAAAAAGGCTCCTGTGGGGACTGTGTTTGCATGTCAGATTGACACAAGGGCATTGGTCAGTGCTGACTGGGCTCCTTCCCCTCTGCTCCATCTCTGTTCCCCAAGAAGGGTCTCCTAAAGCACTGCAGGGTGAACTTCAGCACTGCTTCCATGCCCTGTCAGAAATTCAGGGTAACAGGAGGGAACACAGCCCTCTTTCTGTCTGTGCACTCCCCCTCATTCTCTTTTTCCTCTAAGCAACAGAAAACAGCCAGGCAGCTGCAATTTGGCAGCTTGCAGACAATCCCAGCCTGGGTACTGCTGCTCAGATGCACAGGAGTGTGTGGCACGGGTACACACCCACACCCACACTTTGCACTCTCTGAAATGAATAGCAGGATTCCTCACTCCTGCTCTGCTGCCTTGCTGCAGTCTGGAAAGACCACATAGGCTTTGTTCAGGCTTTAAAAGATTGGGAGGTTTTCAGTGAATAAGCTGTGGCCACGAATAAAACACACTCAGCCCCCATTGCACCCCCCCCCCGTCATTTATTTTGATATTAAAATGCCATTTATGTTTGGCTGGCTCTTGTGTTCAGCACACCACAGATTTTGTATTGACAACACATAATTGCATCTGAAAGCCATTTGGGGGAAGACAGCGTGTTTGGCAGCTGGTTTGGGAGCAGTTGGGGCTGCAGCCATCTGGGAAGATGCGGGAGGTAAGCTAAGGCTGTGGGCTAAGCATATTGCTTGGCTGCCTCCACAAAAAGATTCAGCAGCAGAATAATTAGCAGCAATGTCATTTAAATGCCCTCCTTGGGGCTGGGGAGCTGCATTAGTACTTCAGAGGGATGGCACACGCAGTCCGCATGCATTGCTGAGTCCACCTGGGAGGGAAAGCAACCTGCTGAGACAAAGAGGTGTTGGGGTCTTTGGGACAGGAGTGCTGCCCACCTGGACTGGGGAAGAGACCTGACTGCATGCTGGGGTGTGCACTGTTGGCATGTGGTTGGTCCCAGACAAAGTACGAAGCGGGCCTGAATAAATGGAAAGTGGTAGACTGCTCCCTCCCCAAATTTTTCTTAATTATTTGTATTTAAGACCCAGCAAAACCATCTGCTGAGTGCTGAATATTTCATGTGCTCCTCTGATTTTGCTGAGCCCATGAGTAGCAATGACCTAATATGCCCATATGCTGCAGATGCAAGCAGAGAATCCGCATTACATGTGGCCCAGGCCCTACTCACCCTTTAAGGAGGTCCCTCCGGTCTGAAGGCCTGTTTTCAGAGCAGGCAGCCAGAACCTCACCTGCCCCACTCACCTGTGGGTCGGCCAGCCTGGAGACATCTGGCTTCAGGTAGAAGACAATCCCCTCGGCAGCACCCGGCAGCGTGACTCCCCGCACCAGCAGGATGACCAGCATGACGTATGGGAAAGTGGCAGTGAAGTACACAACCTGCAGGGAAAACAGAGAGGGTTAATTGGGGGTGCAGGCATTACTTTGTCCCATCTCAAGCCCCCACCTGGCAAATGTCCCTGGACCCTGTCTCTGGCCATGGCCACTACTGCTAAAGTGGATGTGGAATGGGGAAGGGATTAATCAAGGTTACATCTCAGCAGTGATTTTGTTAATCTACTCTCTGTTCCTCACCCAAGGCTTTGCCACTGGTTGCTCTTGCTATTTTCTCTTTCCAGTCATCATCATTTCCCTGCTCTCAAGCTGTTCCCTTCATCTTTCTAGAGCTGCAAAAGAAACCGACGTCTCTTCCTGTCACTGAGTTTTAATGAGGAGTTATTAAAATAGTCCCATTCCCAGCAAGGGGTTTCCAAATTAAACAGCGACTTTTTCTGCCCAGTCTGGGACACTGTATTTCCAGGGGTGCTCGTGTGGCTCCCTCACCCCTCCAATGCCTCTGTGCTCAGGGGTAAAAAAATGGAGACAACAGGAGCCTCAAAGTCCGTCAAGAAAACATATATCATTGTTTCTGCAAAGCCTTCTTTTTTCATCTCCCTGTGTGCTATGTAAACAAATATTACAGTAGAATTAATCATCCCTAATCTACTGCCCAATATAATTTCTTGTTGTTTGCAAAATATCCATGAGCAATCTGCAACTTCTTAACGTTTATTCACTGCTACAATTCGTTCAAGTAAAATAAAATCTTGTTTACTGTATGGATTCAAAGTGAGGGGGTCAAAAATGAAGTTGTTGCTGCCTAATGATAACTGGTCAGATCGGTCACAGTACATGGCACTTCTGCTGCTCCCTAACTGAAAGAGAATCGGAGCACTTTTGGCACAAGCGTGAAAATCCACTTTCAGAAATCACTCCTGTGGAACATTTGTACAGACCAGCTGATTGCATCAGGAAAGGAAAGACTGAAAGTGCGCAAGAGTGGGCAAAGTGAAAAAAAGAAAAAGGCTTTCAATGAAAATGGGTCTTTTGGGGGTTATTTGAAATTATTTTCCTGAGGTTAACATTGTTTCTTTAAGTTTAGACTCCTTAAATGGCAGAAGCATAGACACAAGAGTCTGGCAGGGTTATCTGACTGGTGCAGCCCTTCAGTCAAGCACAGCAATTGTTTACTCTGCAATGGGTAAACAAAACTATGCACATACCCAGAGTTTCAGGGACCTCCCTACTGCCTGTCCCAGTGTGTAGTCAGTGTTGAAAAAGAAAGGAGTTTCATGGCAGTGTTCCTGTAAATCTCAACGTGACAGCCTGCAGAGCGGGCACTGGCTTGTCTGGCTTGTGGAGTGGGATAAAAAACCTCACTCTGCGTTACTCGCCTTGTCCATACACTTGACCAGGAAAAAGTTGGTCCTAATATCCTAAACCTTGCAATAGGAAAATCTTCCGTGGTCCCAGGACAGCTATGACAGCTACTGCCTGCACTCTCACTTTCTGGGTTGACTTTGCCAAACCCAACCTCTTGTGAACTTCAAGTGAAGTTCTTCAGCCTTCCTTTGCAAGGCAAGCTCCCTGCACCTGGGCAGCACTGGGCAAAGGAAAGGGTTGGTGGGAAGAGAGCTGAGAGCTGACGGGAATCTGCAACAACTCAATTGCACTTTCATGCAGATCGAACAGCTGTTCAGACTCAGGCTCACAAGATCAGAACAAAAACTCTTGTGAAGGTGGCCCCACATTATCAAACCAGCTTACGTGGAGCATCAGAGATCGACAATTTAAAATCCCCTCTCCTGACAGATGTGGAATCTTGGTCTACCCCCTTGAGAAGTGGTGAATGACAGGTCAGCACCAGCAAGAGTGTAGCAGAACGCACAAAGTGACATGCTGAGCCCAAGACCACAGGGCCAGAGAGAGTATAAAAGGAAGCCCAAAGGAAAGCACAAAGACATCTCTCTCACTCCAAGTATTTTGCAGGATAAAGAAGCAGGAGAAATTAGTGATCTATTCACTGAGCTAGCTGCAGGCAGAAGCTTCTCTATTTTGCTTAAGTGTTTAATTATTTCCAGGGATAGAAAGCTCAGTACTGAAGAGGATCTAGCTAAAAACATAAACAAGTCACATCAGGACAACACACTGATGTGTGAATGGTTCCCATGGGCACTTGTGGAGTATCATCAGCCACTGTTGGTGTCTGCAGGGACAAACCTGACCTATGATTGCCTGTAGCATAGATTCCCAGCTCTTCCACTGTTTTTCCCTCCCCATTTGCCTGACTTTTTGTTCTTCCTCTTATGGATCAAATGCAAGTAATATAAATCAGTATGAACCCAACAGATTTTAGGTTTGACTTTGGTGCTGTGTGTTTCCAGCCTCTACTTCATGAAAAGGTAAAAGAGATTGGGAAAGAAACGTAAGATGGGTACAAGGAGGATTATGGATGAGGAGGACAATCTCTGTTCCTACTTTTCCTGTGGACTTGACACCCTTCCAGATGCAGAAGTAGCAGATGATCCATGCCAGCAGGAGACACAGAGCCAGCTCCCAGCGCACAGTGCCCAGTTTGTGAATACCTTCTGTGAGTCCCAGGACTCTCTTCCTGCCGGTATCCAGGGACAGGGAGAAAAGCATTAACACCCCAGGCCCCATTAATCCAAACACAACTTCATCATTTTAACCCACAAAATGATTGGGCTGGGCTCCCACATGAGTGAATCACTCCAGCACTGCCAAATGCTCGCTTCTCTGTCATTCCTGTGAATGCTGCTCCACTGTGCCCTGCAGCTAATCCAAGCCCTCCCACCCTACTGCAGTTTGCCCATCAGACCCACACACCAGGAAATAACCACCTGCCCACCCCACATCGCTCCATCACTCTGGCAGCTGCTGGGCTGACACTTCTCCATTCAAAGCAAGCTACCTATGTCATCATCAATCCATGGTCACTTCTCTTCTTCACCTCCTCATACACTATAAGCACCCTACACATAAGTTTAAGTGGACTTTGTGTTTCTCACATCCTTTCTTCAGCCTCATTCCCTGGATACTCACTATCACTAAGATGAACCACAGGAGAGCTCAGCCCTGCAGCTCATGGAGTCCCAACAGCTCAGCCCCACACTTAGGATTCCTGTGCACTCCTTCCTCCAAATCATCACTCTTGTTCCCTTTGTATTGCAGCTTGTACAGAAACACCGAACAATTATTTCTGAGAGGCTGCTGCCCTTGCTAATCCATAGATATAAGGAACAGGGCAGGAAAGATAGTCTGGCAAAATGCAGACTTCTGCATCCATGGGCACATCTTCTCATACTCTTTGTGCTCTTTGGTTGTTGCAAGTGACAATCTCACCCCCTCTCAGGAGGGCTTTAAGAGCTATAGAATAAAAAATTACTGCCAAAGCTATTCCTCTGGCATCCCTCTCTGTTATGAAGTCTTCTCCAGTTGAGGAAACAGCATGGTTCCTGCAGCCATTTCAATCTCTGTGGGCTGCAGTGAGAATCCCCTCTAAGATGCTGGCCTTGTGCAGGACTCCTCTTTTAGAGGTGATTCATTGCCTCCAGATCCAAGGCCAAAACTCCCTGAGTGCTGTCTGGTTCCTCACCCATCTGCCTCAGGTGTCTCCCCTCCACATCTGAAGACAGGGCAGACAGATAGACCTTTCCCTTTGGCAAGATGTGTTCAGAAGAAGTGAAATGGCAGCTTTTCCCCTTCCTATTTCACTGTAGAGGACTGACTGATCAGCCTGTCCTGGCCTCTTCTTACATAGTACTTCTGGCTTACAGGAAGTCCTCTTCTTTTTGTTTTCCTTTTCACCTTGACATCTCAGTGCCAGAGCATGCACATGTGTGCATATGAGCTCCCTGGGCAGGCATGTTACTGCAAGCAGCCTTCAAGGTGCATGTAGTTCTCCTGGAATCCATAATGATCTCCTTGGCAGCTCTGTGCACTGTGTTCCCTATGTCTGACACATCCCTGATTCTGATATGTAGCACCTCACTTGGCCTTATGGAATCCCCTTCCAATCTAGCATATGTCCCGGGTGAGAGAGGAGCCTGAAAGGAAGGAAGGTGATCACATACTCCCAAAACTCAACCACTGGGGAGGTGGCGTTCGCAGGCATAGTCCTGTTGTCCCAGTCGGAGCTATTCAGAAAGTCCACACAGAGATCTACCAAAAGAAAAGGAAGTCAATGAGCCAGAGAAATTCTCCAAGGCTCCTCCATGAGGGATGCTTCTTCTCCACTGTACCCTAACCTTCATACTGACTGTACACAGACTCTTCGCCCAGTGCTATAGAACAACTCATTAAACTCTTGTATCTCATTAAAGCGTCTCATTAAAGCTTGGTAGATTACTGTGGGGTAGCCACTGTAGGCAGCAAAAAACAAAAAATATACAAAAACAAAAAAAATATACAAAATCTCATTCTCCTTCCATACCACACATCATTAGCTAACCACACATACGTATGTATGCTCTCAAACACTGCACTTGCCTTCATGTTCCACAGTGCCATCCCCAACTCTGTCACATAGTGTAAAATTGCTAAAAATGGAGAGGATGCCATGCATCCAAAAAAATGCACCTCATCATGCATTTGGCAAGCAAAAGACAGCCCACAGAGGAAAAAGAGGAATCCCAGCTATGGCTGGGAAGCTTCAGCACCTGAAGAGAACATCTGTGGTTTTCCTAACAAAAAACAAACACCCCCCAAAAAAGAAAAAAGAAACAACATGTCAGGGAAGCTGAAGGAATCAGATCCATTCTTCACAAAGATGCTTACCTCTGCTGGGATATAAGGGCAGAGGAAGCTCTGAGTAAATAGCCCAGAGGGCGGGGAAATTTAACTCATCAAAGGTATGAATCACCACGGCAAAGAAAAACAAAAAAATGGGCTTTAGCTGCTGCCGAAGCCCTTTCCAGGTTGGTTTTGAACTGAAAGCAAAATAACCTGTTCAGTGTAGTAAAAAAAAAGCCTGTCAAGTCTCATAAGATCCAAGTTACCTCATATCCAACTCCACTTCCCAGGGACAGCCCAAGTGCCTTAAATAAAACCAAAGCCAAGTCTTTACTGCTCGGCATGATTTTGTGAGCTGTGGACATGAGGAAATGAGATCCCTGGCCGAGAGAATGAGACTACATCAGAAGAAGAGTGCTTTAAGAGTTTTGTGTTCCTGGTTCCTGCACTGGGAAACTCATACTGGTAAATCCTCCAACGCAGGTTTGGGCTGATTGAGCCAAAAGTTGAGTGTGCAAAGGAAAACAGCTGAGTGTCTGACAGCTACTCTGGAAGCTCTGAAGGAGCCAAGTAGCAAAGGGGAATTGTAAGATAAATCATTTCGCCAGAGCTAATGAAACGCTCTTGCCTTGTGAGCTGCACTCTAGATTGGCTTGAAAACACTTCTCAACCCATGTATTCCACTTGCAAGAAAATGTGGATTGTTCAGTGAAATCTCAATAATGAAAATATCTCCATGTAAAATTAGTCTTACTGTCCACTACTGCTAAGCATAAGGCCAGACTATTCAATCTTCCTGGCCATTTGTCCATAGTGAATGAGGACTGCTCCTTTCACAGGGATCCCTGGCCGCAGAGCACTTCATGGGAGCAACCCCTCTGGACACTGCTCTGTGAAACCCACAGTACAACTACAAAATTATGTCAGAAACAAAGACATTCATTTACGGTAAAAATATTTTTGGACAGGTACCCAATAATTTCTGGGAACTGGGAAAAGGGAAGAACAATCTATGAATCTGTGATTCTATGACTGCATGAATCTGTTTGAAAACTGAGTTTCCATCTCTTACCTTTCCTCCCACCAGAAGACAGCCAGAGGAAGGCGTACCTGAGTTCCAAGGGTTATTGCAGCTAGCCCATGGTAGCACAGCGGTGAATGAGCTGAACAGGTAGAAGAGTGCCCAGGACAGTATAATGATGTAGTAGATGTTTAGATAGGTCTCAATGACTTGTGAGGAATATCCAATTCCTGTAAAGGAAAACAAAGCCTTTGAAAAGGCTGCCAACCAGATACCAAATGCTGAAATTAGCCCCCCCAAAAAAGATAATAGTCCATGTCATGGCAGGAAGAATTTGATGCCAACCACATAGGTCACTAGAGAATAGAATAAGACCTACCTGTAGGAAAGAGAAGGGATTGTATGAAGACAGGAAATGTTGGTATCTCTAGACAGCTCTACATCGGAACAGAGGGAAAAAACTTATCACTGATGAGAAAATATTTTTCTGATACTAAAGTGCCATTATATTACACTGCCTCTCCATCAGGAAAACTAGTTGTATAGCTTTGAGAGAAAAAAAGTTCGGGTGAATTTGTTTCTTCTGGAAAGACTTGGACAAAAAGGGTTCTCACTGCTGATGTGCAGCAGCATAAAATATGGTGATGGGACAAAAGAAAAGATATAGGAGATGAACTCTGTCCTTGGGCTCATCACTCACCACACCAGAAAAGTCAATGGGTAAGAAAGCCCAAACTCACCTGCTTAAAACTGGTTGTCTGCATCCTTAAAGATACTGCTGCTGTCTGCCTCCAGGCCACATGCAGGTATTTATCCTGCCTGAACACAGGCTTCTCTGTATTTGGCACTGGTGAGGCCGCACTGTGTTCAGTTTTGCACCCCTCACTACAAGAAGGATGTTGAGGCCCTGAAGCATATCCAGAAAAGGACAATGGAGCTGTGAAGGGTCTGCAGCACAGGTCTTATGGGGAGCAGCTGAGGGAACTGGGATTGTTCAGTCTGGAGAAGATGCTAAGAAAAGACCTTATCACTCTCTGCAACTGCCTGAAAGAACGTTGTGGTAAAGTGTGGATCAGCCTCTTTTCCCATGTAACAGCAATAGAACCAGAGGGAACAGCCTCAAGTTGCACTAGGGGAGGTTCAGGCTGGATACTAGGAAATATTTCTTCTCAGAAAGAGTTATGAAGCATTGCAACAGGCTGCCAGGGAGGTAGTGGAGTCATCACCCCTGGAGGTGTTCAAGAACCGTGCGGATGTGGCACTGAGGGACACATTTAGTGGTATGGTGGTGTTGGGTTGACACTTGGCTAAACAATCTTAGTAGTCTTTCAATCATCATGATTCTATGCTGTCCATAAAACAGATGTAATAGACTCTCCTCTGGGCAGGAGAATTGTGAAAGTAAAATTCATTCACATCTCAAAGCCATTTAACAACCTTCCTCAATGAGAAAATTAAGTCAGAAGTCCTGGTTCTTACACCTGTGCCTTAGCCTCAGCCCAGCTCCAGGCTGTCAGAGTGGTGTCTGCAGCATGACAACTCCAGTATGCAGGACATCAGCCTCATCATCTCTTCAGCATTTGTCCCAGCTTCCATGGAGGTGTTCGTCTATCAACACATCTTCTTTCTCAGGCTCTGGGCTCCTCAGAGCTGAAGCAGTACAGCCCCTAGCCATCACCACTCACCTTTAGCCACCTACAGGAGTCACCTGCACAACAGCAGGTACCAGGAGAGAAAACAAGACTGTAAGACAGAGAAAGGGATGGGGAATGGAAAAAAAGGAAGGAAAAAAAAGAAAGGGGGGAACAGAGAGAAAGGAGTCACTGAGGCTCTGAGTCACTAATTTTTGGAAAGTGCTGCCAGCAGTTCCTGTAAATTGACTCACCTTCAAAGATGGGACAGATCTTCCTCCAGGCAGTGACCCCTCCTTGGCTGGTGTACTGCCCCAGTGCTGTCTCCAGGAGGAACAGTGGGATCCCACAGGTGAAGAGGAAGATGAGGTAGGGAATGAGGAATGCTCCTGCAAAAGGGGTGAGATACTGCCTCAGGAACCTCTTTAAAACATTTCTCCACACATCCCTTACAAGTACCTAGGGCCACAGATGAAATCTTCTAGATGTTAACAGAAATATTTCCCTGAATTAACTGCGTGGCCTCTGCAAAAGAGAAGGTTCTCTTACTCCATCAGTTCTTGGAAAAATAGAAGTCTGGTCTGCCTCGTGCTGCTGCGTTTCGTCTTGGCCAGAGCCTAAAGCTGGGCAAGGGGAAAAGACCACACAGGCGTATTTGTTCCTGTTGTCATTCCCCAGCTTCACGTGCACTTTCAGCAGGAGACAGGAGAAGCACAAGAAGCCCTTGCTTCACATAATCACATTTGTTCTGCCTGTCCTGGGAGTCACAGAAAACTTGCTTGGAGGATACAAACCTGGAGGCTGTGGCATTTCTCAATAAACAATAAATCTGTTGGGGTAAAAATTCACTTGAGACAAATTTCACGTCAAATTTGACAAGTAGTTTGCACTGAAAGAGTAGAAGTAGGGAGATGGCAAGAGAATAACTTTCTAGCATTTCCAAAATGAAGAAGTTTAACTTCACTCTTCAGTTTTTTCATTAAAATAAAGGGTGTGAGGTCTTCGCGCTTTCACTCCCCTCCAAAGAAAAACAGTAAAAGCGAAGCAGCTCAGAGCAGATACCTTTCCTGTCAGGGTCCTTCCATCACACAGCAAAATTTGTTCACAAGCATCTCCCATCACCAGTGCCTGGGGAGCAGCTGCAGTGTGGGCAGCAGAAATGAGGGCCCTGTCCTCAGCAGGACCAGGCTTTGTCCCCAGGCCCCAATTCTCCCCTGCTAGCACAGCCACTTGTGTTGAAATTCCTTCTCATGAAGGATAATTAGCAATTAGGAACATTTCCTCTTGTTTTTAAGCCAGCAATGTTACAATAACAAGCTGATCCAGATTTTCTCAAAACACAGCTGTGCTGTAGCTACAGGGGACCTGAGCTTGGAGGCAAGGAACCCAGTTCACTGCCTCCATACAGGTTTGCAGAGCAGGGAGTGGGAACTGCTTATGCTAAACGAGAGGCAGCTGCTCCTTTGCTGTTACAAGACCCCTTCCCAACAAATCTGCAGGACAGCCTTTATATCCTGTGCATGGTAAGAGCCTTCCTGCAGGCTAGACCTCTCCTTTGGTTTTATGTCTCAAAGACTGACCTGTTTTATTCTGAGCAATACAGACTTTCTTATACCTTTCCTATCTTGTCTCTCTTGACCTTCCCAGGCTGTTACCAGCTGATACGCCAGTTACCATCTCCTCCTCATTTTGCTTCTCCACTAAAGGAGGCTCAGCACTAAGAAAGGCCTCAGAAAAAGACCTCCTTTCCTTACAATTCTGTAGCAACTTCTGGATGCTGAGCGGTAAGATCAAACTTGAAGTGAAACCACACACAAGTTCACACTCAGCGACTTTACAAAAAGTTACACAGATAGTTTTGATGTCATCTGTCTGTACAACTTCATAACTCTTTCACTGAATTGGAAGGGAGTAAAAGGTAACAGGACACCATTCTCGAGCTGGGAGCATTGGATCACTTAGAAAAGGCAAATACCATTTTCTGCAACAATATCAAGTGCTTTTCCAATGGTAAGGATATATTTTAGTGTCGTGGGAAAGACAGCGTGTTGTCCCATACTAGTTTGTTTGTCATTTGGTTCCCTGGAGCGCTGGAGAGAGAAATGTACCCTCTGTTGTAGTAGCATGTTTTCTGCAACTGCAGCGTGTGAGTTAGGAGAACAGAACTCCTAATCTTTCCCAAGCCTAGCCTTGTTGGCCTCTGAACCACAGCATCAGATATTCCAAAGTAGTTCCACTTGAAACAAACAAAAAGGACCTTTAAAATGAAAAAAAAAACAGCCTTTCCTCACTAATCAGCAAACAGATTGCAAGGGCTACTGAATTGGATGCCATAGACATAGATTATGCAAAGGTAACATCTAAGCCCAGGAAAGAACAATGCATGCATAAGATGTGACCTTCCTCTCAAAGCATCACTGCGGAATGGGCTGTTCAAAAAGGTACAGCACCAGTACTTGTTATTCTCTGCTTTTCTGACTCACTTTAGTCATCTTCAATGCCTGCCATCAAAACCTCAAAGAAGGAAACTAAAGGATCTGCTAAAAACTATCCCAAGTTCAAGTTAAAACTCTCCCTATATTCTTAAACCATCTTCTTAACCAAATCCCCATCTGGCTCAGAGGTGACAGTGTATTGACTCCAGCTTGATTTGGAAGAACACCAGAAACAGCACAGGGGGTGAGAATTTGGTATTCTTGAGATGAATAACAGCTGAATCAGTAATCCATTGGTGACAGCTCACAGCACATGGGGGAATAACGGCCTTTGAGACATGGTCTGCAGGGAAAAAACACTTAAAGCAAGAGGAATGTGCTAACAAAAGCTAGTGACAGTCAGTTATTCTCTTCTTCCTCCCCAGTTACATTTTATTTATGAGAGTTTATTTTTTAACTGCTTAATTATTTTATTGCATTGTTATTGTGAAAGGAGTGGTCACATAAGAAACAAAAGGGAAGGGAATAGATTCTTCCCAGGGATAAATTTCCCTAGCAGCGTTGACCACTGGGAGAACTGCTCCTGGGGAAGCAGTAACTGCATCCTTCTTCTTTCCATCCTCTGAGAAAACCCTTCTCACACATGTTCTTAAAGATGGCCCTTCTGTCTTATATTTGCCTATACAACAAGCCAAGGTGCTTCAGCTGGTGCCCTCCATCACTTCTGAAGACAACTGAGCTGTGCTGGCATAATAAAACATTGTCTCCCTCATAACCACAGGGCAGCCAGCTCCGTGAGAAGACCTGACGGGAGTTCAAGTTTCCTAGAGAAGGAAGCAGGCACTAAGGTGCCAGAAAGGACATACTAGGCTTTGGCAAGGACACTGACATCATCAAAGTCTTTCCTCCTCTGAAACAAGGGCCTGAGGAAGGGGGGGGGGGGGGGGGGAGGGGCGCAATAGACAGGGTGGGAAAAGTAATGATTGCAAAAGAAGGTTGCTGCTGGCTTTCTGACCCCTCACAGCTCATTTTGGAAGACCATCTGTGTCTCTGTATGCCCAAGAGTCTCAAAGAGTTCCTAGGAGGGAGGGCTCCCCTTCTAAAGGTCCACTTGTAATTTAAACTTGGCAGAACTTTTTTGAGAAACAGCACCCTCTGGGGAGAAATAGACCCAGGTACATGAGTGTATGTTGTAGTGCCTGCAGACCAAGGACAACTCTTGGTGAGAACTTACCGCCACCGTTCTTGTAGCAGAGGTATGGGAACCTCCACACGTTACCCAGACCGATGATCTCTCCAGCCACAGACAGCACAAACTCCACTTTGCTGCTCCACTGGCCTCGCTCTTCCATTTCCTCCTTTTTTGTCTCATCAGGAGCTGCAATTGTCCCATTGGACTCTGCCTCTTCAGCTGTGGCTCTTGTCATGGCTCTGTGGGACAGAGGAGAAATATAGCGCAGGTGTAGGGAGCTGCTGGCAGGAAGAGTGAGGGGAGCAGCCACAACAACAGACCCATTTCTACTATCACTGTGAGTAAAAAAGTGAAGGAAAAAATTGCACTGAAAAAAAATTATCAGGAGAAAGCACATCTATAGAATAACAGCAAATTCCCTTACTGCTTGAGTAAATGCTTGTGCTTGTGCTGAAATAGGCTGAGACTATGGGGTGGCACAAGGAAAACATTCTCCAATCTGTACCGAATTCTGAGTTATGCATAACATCATCTTAATTAAGTGAGGTTAGTGGTTGCTTGTTGCAAAATACAATTTTCTGTTGTACAAAGAGTGCTTTTAATTGGCCACCCAGTCTAAATCTAGCCAAGATTCACTCAGGCCAGACTGAATCTTCTTGTTGACAGTCTTTTCATAGTGATTCCCAGGACTTGATTATAAAGAGAAGATTAAGTGTAAAGACAGGAATCTTCTTCAAACCATCTGAAATAGTCCACATCAAAAACGTGCTGTAATGTGTTACTTGGTATAAGGATGCACATGGAAAGCACAGACCTAACACAAACAGACGATTAATTGTGCCAGGGAAGTCCTAGCTGTAGCTACATTTGGCTGGTGGCTTTGCTGAGCAGAATCTGGCCTTGGAAGGGCTGGCTGGTGTCAGCAAAGAATAGATGTTCCCATGCTTGAATTAGGAAGCTACCCTGGAAACAAATCTCTCCAAAGCAGCAACATCTCTGGTAAAGGTTTCCACTCCCTCTATCTGAAGTGCAAAGAAACCAGGGCTTTGTCTCTTCACATTAACTTGCTGGTGATTTGTTAAGTATTTTAATAGCACATCTATTTTTTCCTCTGTGCATCCTAAGGGGCCATCCCCATTACCAAGGATCAGTAGAGACAGGAAACTGCCACCCACACTGTTCATCTCTTCCCCTGTTCCTGGATCTCCTCTGGACCACTGCAGCTGGGTCTCCCCCAGGTGAAGTCCAGGCCCCTCCCAGCCAGCAGAATGAGAATACCCCACCATGCTTGACTCTACCTCCATCTAACAACCTTTTGCAGTCTCAGATGGAACCAGGACATAGTTCTCTCCCTCCTTGTACATGCTCTCCATTTTTTTCACTTAGGGGTAGCTAGTGCGTGAGCCAGCTCTTGGGCAGTAAAGACTACCAGGAAACCTGAGGTAGCTGAGAATAACATGGAATAATATGGTCTTACCAACAAACTGGCCCCAGTAGTGTACAAACACCATGGCATTTCTTTTGGTGCAGTGTTCAACAGGGTGAGAGGGAAACAAGATCAGGTTGGCCATGCTTGTGCTTGCTTCATGCAAGACAGCATCATTATCACTGTGTCTCGTTTGCTTCTGAAAGTTGCCTAATGCAAATGAAATGGTTTCCTAAATGCTAACCCTCTGGATATATCAGGTCCTCAGGCAGAGAAAGACACTTGCACATGAAAAGACAATTCTCAGTGAACGTGCATAGCAAAGCAAGCAGGTTTTGGCAGGAGGTGTGTTTTCTGCTTCTGCCACTCAAGTACAGGAAAGAAACCAGACACACAGTGTAAAACTGATCACTCTGTAAATGTCCAGGTCTTTGCTTCCCCATCTGCCTTCATGACAAGGGACCACTACTCTTCCCTTTGGCATCATAGAATCTCATGAGTTGGAAGGGACTCATAAAGATCATGGAGTCCAACCCCTGGCTCCACACAGCACCACTAAAAAACAAACTCTGTGTCTGACAGTGGTGGCCCAGTGCCCCTTGAACTCCGACATGTGGGGCCACGTCCACTGCCCTGTGCATCTTGTTCCATGCCCACTGCCCTGTGGTGCAGACCCTGTCCCTAACCCCCAGCTGCCCCTCCCCTGACACAGCTCCATTCTGTTCCCTTGGGCCCTGCTGCTGTCACACAGAGCAGAACTCAGTGCCGCCCCTCCAACCCAGAGCCTTCAGCCCCTTCTCACACTTCTTGCCCTCCAGACCTTTCTCCATCTTTGTAGTCCTCCTTTGGATGCTCTCTCATAGTTTTATGCCCTTTTTGTACTGTGGCACTTCAGATTGCACACAGTACTCAAGGTGAGGCTCCACCAGTGCAGTGTGGAGTGGGACAATCACTTCTCTCAATTGGCTGGCAATGCCATACTCAGTGCCCCCCAGCATGGGGTTGGCCTTTCTCTGTAGTCTGAAGACAGAAGACTGAATCACATACAAAGCTCTAATGCTGCCTTTTGTAAGGTGACCTGCAGCAAGAGCTGCAGAGAAGAGCAGCAAGGGGCCATTGGAGGCCATTTTCTTGTCTACATGGCTGCCTGCTGAAAAACACTGCACTAGAATTCTGGTTCCCTGTTAAACCGGAGAGCTTTTCAGCCCCAGCTTTGCCCCTTACACTTAGCTTTCCTCCTGGGCTGGATGTGGAGGGGAAGAGCTAGGCCCTGCTGCCAGCTTCTGAAGGACCCTCTCCCTGCTGCCTGCCTGCTGCAGGGCTACCAGCTGGCTCATCAGTTCATTCAGATGCTGCAGCACAGCCTCCTCAGCTCTGAGAGCAGCAGAGCTCCTTGCACTGTCAAATGGGAGAGAAAGAATAACACGCACTTAATGAAACATGTTTGATCTGTCACAGTCCTTGGCATGTCCCAATTTGCTGCAGTCCAGGGCACATTATCAAGTACAATGATGCTTAAGTCTGGGCTTATTGAGGTTGTCATGAGAAGCTGACAGGAGAGGACTTAGCTAATTCTTTGCTTTTGTTCTTCTAATGCAAGGAGATCCAAGAAGCAGCCTATTTTCTACAAATATTTGTGTTTTCCCTGGATGTGCTTTAGCTCTGTCTCACAGAAGGGCAGGTAAGCTCACTGCCGGGCAGCCACCTCCACTGCCCAATGCAGGAGGCAGTGCCGAATGCCAGCCCAGAGACCAAACGCTGCTACCAGGAATGTCTGAAGCAGGACGTGGGCTCTGACCCCATCCTCTGGCCCTAAAACAGGGCAATATGAAGTGTAGAATCGGGAACGCTGCCCTGAGAAATCACAGGTCAGCAGAGGAGATACTGCACTAGTTGCTTTATTTTCCTATTACAAAAAAAGGTGGAAGCACCCAAGTTGTGGAAATAAACCTTTTCAACTGGGCACAGGTGGTGGATTAAACCAGTGCCCAAAGTTTGGGTCCTATATGCCTTAAGCTCCCATTTTCCCTTCCCAAGCAAAGTGACATACAGCATTACACATCGTATTTCCCTCCTCTGCATTGCCTGCTGTTTCCATGAGGAAACCTATTCACACAACTACTGCTTCTTTTCTGGAACATCTACCCCCACTGTGCTCCTGTCCTATATGTTCTCAGGCCAGATGGGGACTCAAATAACTTCTTGTTTCCAGCTAGGAACAATATGAGTCTCCCACTGCAGCCCAGACACCCACTGTGTTACATCTTCCCTGACATGCATTTTCTTCTCCCTCTAGATTCTTCTGTCCTTAATACACAAGGTTGGAAAAAGACTTTTCTTCTCACTGCCTGCCTGCAATTCTTCTGCTCTCCATCAAAGTTTAGAGAAAAAACCCCTGGCTCCTTCTTTCTTAACCTCTTTTGTTATTCTGCCATGAAGTGCTTCCCATAGCTGAGATGCCCCTGGCATTTTATCCTTCATCCGCCACCTTCATCCTCTGGCCTCACCTCCTTCTGAGCTCACCAGACACTTTCAGAGGTGCCCTCCTGTATTTTCAACCCGCAGTGCTCCAACAAGGAGCCTGGAACAGGTTGCCCAGAGAGGTGGTAGATGCCCCACCATCTCTGGAGTCACTCAAGGTCAGGATGGATGGGGTTCTGAGCAACCAGATCAAGCTGTGGGTGTCCCTGTTCATTGCAGAGAGGTTGGAGAAGATGACCTCTGAAAGTCCCTTCCAATTCAAACTATTCTCTGAGTCTATAATTTTCCAGGCCAGGCCTTGCAGACATGACCTGTTCTCTTCCCACAGAGGAAAGTGGGAAGAGAACAGGTTTAGAACTGGGCATGATATGTGCCAGCAGACAAGATTTTTCTCCAGAAGATGTAAATGCTGCAAAAAAAAAAAAAAAAAGAAAAAAAAATTAGAATCCTTCTGGATTCTGCCTGGCGCTGAAAAGAGTGCAGACAGCATGCTGGCAGCCACAAACAAGTGCCTTCCTCAGAAGCTGGCTGAGGTAACCACGTCTCTGCATGGTCACAGTTTTGGTGGTTTGTTGTCCTGCAGCCACGGGATCCTTCAAAGTATGATCACTCAAGGCAAGCAAGACCAAGGACACGCCTGAAGTGCTGTAGCCCAGATCAGTCCCATGAGTCCCATGTGCCAAAAGCAGTATGCAGAAAAATAATACTTACTGGTTGTGTTTGGGAGCAAGCTGTCATGAAAGGGAGAGGCAGGAATCAGAAAGAGAAGAATGAAAGCATCCTTTGAAAGCAAATCCTGGTGGTACCTCAGCCCCTCCTACTCATATGAAATGCGGAACGAGAGAATAAAGGAAGCCACCAGGGGTTCTGGCACAGGAGAGAGAAGCTTGCCTTCCCACAAGCCCAGTGTCATCATTCAGGAGCCCTGCCTTTGGAAAGCTGACCTCCTGTTTGACCTCTTCTGCTGTTTTATCTAGAGGCAAACGAGAGGAGGGCAGTCTCAGGAGCAAACAGTGAATCAGCAATTGATACCATATCAAAAAGCAGAAGATAACGCTCATCAGAAGAAGAGCAATGTAGAGCACCTTTGGACACTGGTAGGTGTTGCCTGATCTGCAGAAGGAAGAGTTGCAGGTGATGGTTGCAGACAACTGCACTGCATTTACGTGTCCTGGCTTTATTGTGAAAGAAGTAGCAGCTAAGCACATAAACTGCATTCTAAGGTGGGGAGGGAGGAATCAGAAAGAAGGCAGGCTAGGCTGTGTTATGCAAGGAAGAGCAGGACGATGCAGGAAATATGCTGGCTGCACGATATAAGCTGGCAGCTGGAATCCTGCACCGCACGCCAATGGCAAGAGGAGGGAGCAGGGGCAGAGAAACAGGATACACTGCAAGAGTACAGCTGAAAGAATGTGTTGCTGCTGGAGAAGTTCACAGCCACAAGATGGGCAGGGAAATGTGAGCAGTAGCTCTTCCCAGCAACATGAATGGGGATTGTTACTCCCAAACCTGAACTCTTTTGGAGCATGGCTCACTCCAGCTGCGAGAAAAAGGGCAAAGAAAGGTGTAGCAAGAGAAAAGTGATCAGTTCCCAGACACCAGACCAAATTAAAAAGCCTTTCTTTTCAAGATGTTGAAAGATGGCTGACTTCTTCAGACCTCTTAATTAACTTGTGAGTGGTGTGAGCTACAGGGTATCTTGAAATATCTGTCCGGGAAGGTTCTTGGGGCACAAAGGTTGCCATGAGGATCAGACCGTGCTTGCACTTTCTCCAACTTGAAAGAAGGGCAATGCTCCTGCATTCAGCAAGTTTGCTGCTTACTGACCCCATCAAAAATGAGAGAAGGAGCATCTGAAAGATGTTAACGACACGTACATCTGCGATGCAAGCTGCAATGAGTGCAGAGTGCTGTCCTTCGCGGAGCAGAGCCCCAGCTCACGGGGACCAAGCTGTTCCTCATAGTCCTTTGCTAGCAGAGCACCACAACCCGTGCTAAGAGTAGTAGAGGCTTTGCTGTTCCCCCCACTGGCTCCTAGGTGCCTGCTGCAGAGGGCAGCTCCGCAGAAGACCACGAAGGCCTGAGCCCCGCAGCAGCCTGGGCCTGGTCAGAGTCTCCAACCCCCTGGTTGGAATCTGGGCCTAACTGGACGCCTGGCAGCCAGCCAGGGCACACGGGCAGAAGAGACGTTCTGCTGGGGCAGGACAGTGACCTGTCGTGCAGCCCCACAAGGACAGGACAGAGTCCAAGGCAGGGGACACGGTGGCTGCAGGGCTGCTCTTTCGCAGAGCTTCAAGCTCGGGGACCACGCAGGTGCGTGTGGAAACCTCGGGGCCCTGCCTGGAGCACCGGTGTGCTGCAGTAAGGCACAGGGCCTACTGGGCGGCCCTCCGCAGGGACCACGTCTACACCCCCACACCCAGTGCTGCTGGGCTCCTGCAGAGCTGTGAAGGCCAGGTCCAAGGTTCAGACCCGCATATCTCCAGACCTCGGTGAAGAAAACTGGGGCAATAGCATTTCCAATGGCATTGGATGAAAGCCCCCATTCACCACGGTGATTGCTTTAAAAGCACTGCTGTTGATTTAAGGAGATGCGGATCAGGTGTTACGAAACCCCCACGTGATCTGCTAGGGTTTGTTCGCTAACACGCCCTCAGATCCCCAGGCTTCTGCACATGCACAGACCTTGCCTTCTCCCTGCCCTCCCCAGGTTGGTTCTTCACCCCTAACTGGGAACAGATCTGAGGACACCCTGAGCAGGAAGGACAAGGAGCAGAGAGCACCTCTTGGAGCCGAACCCCTGAGCCCATGCACTAGCACAGGGTAGCACGGTGGGAGTTACTGCCCCCTCTTTTCTTAGAAGCTTTCTCACCTACACTTCACCAGCCAGATATTGCTGCTCTTCATTCCCATCCCTCTCTGCCCCCCCCCCTCCCCCCCCAATGACTTTCTCTACCTTTCTGCCACTTGAGGACTTCTCTTGCTCTGCTACAGCTTTCAGTGCCAATTGCCCATCCTTCAGGCATCCACTGTTTCTTGGCAGTGCAACGCTGCCTGCTCTGTCCTACAGGAATCATTAGGAACAAGCTCTTCCCTGAACTAATCCAAACCGATAACTGTTCCCCACCCTCCAGCCCGCTCTCCCTTTGCTGGGAAGTGTTTTCCCTCACAGATTCACTGGCCCATGCCCAGCCAGACCTGCAGGCAAGCAGATGCCCAGCTCACCTGAACCCATGCGGGGTCTGCCAACCAAACCAGTCCCGTCTTGCCGTCCAGATGGGGAATCCACTGCACAACGAGGAGATGCAGCAAGAGTTAAGGCAAAGGCTCCCCTCTCTCCTCCTCCAGTCCCTCCCCTTCCACCAGCTCCCCCCACCAAATTGTCACCCTGCTCTCAAGCGGGTGGTGGGGTGGCACAGGGAGGTGTGCTGGGGAGGGAGAACTCTTTCTGAAGCTCTCTTTCTGCATGTGCCTCTCCAGACCTTGAACTGTGGCCCTGACAGGAAAGCAAGAATAGCAACTAACAGTGGGTGGGCAGGGCAAAGGCTCCACATTTGCAAAAATCAGCCACAGCCATCGGCAGTATGCCCACAGACCCCAAAGCATGTCCCCAGTCACCTGCCTGCTCTGCACCCATTTCAGCACCGATGTGCTTTTCCAGCGTTGTTCGTGATCTACGCCAGCAGCAAGCATTCCAGTTTTGCTACTTTTCTCGAGACAGTTCAGCTTCATATATTTTTTTTTTTAACGGTTGTTACTGTTACATCTGTCGCTTTGCCCATAAACATACCTCCCAAATTCCTACTGACCTTTTCACATACCTGTGCCGTCAAACCAGAGCCGCATGCAGGACTGAAACTGGGACGTGTCCAACATACACCAGTGTTAGAGCTTCCTCTGGTCACCAGAGAGCTCACAGCAGCCCTCTGGGTCATGAGAGACCACAGCATGAGCACCACAGTCCCTGCTGATGGGGTCCGTGCTGCTGCCTGTCCTGCTACAGAGCACCAGTGTCATCCAGGGCAGCTGGGGAAGAGGGGCAGAAGAGGTTATCCAGATATGGAGGGGGATTGAGATAAGCCTAGGTAAGCAGAGCTGACCTAAAAACTTCATTTATCCACACTGAAGTATTTCACAAGAACATCACAGCCTTTTGCAAAACTGTAGATGGGAAAAGACCTGTGACATTCAGGCAAAAGAAGAAGAAAGCCAACCTAAATGAAAACTTTATCTAGAAATGAGTGAAAATCACTCTCCATCAGGGAACAAAAAAAAAAAAAAAAAAGGCTGCTATTTCTAATCTTCAAGCCAGAAAATACCAGAAGTTACAGACGCTCAGTTTTCAGAGTTTCTCCCCACGTAACTATTCACTGCAGTTTTCATGGGGCAACCTCATCCTACTGTGGCAGTCTCCACTTGAGGACTCACCACTGTCTCAGCCCAGATTCCAACAACCTGATCCTCATCCTCTGCACGGATCCCAGGGACCAGGACTCATGGTCCATGCTGCCCTCCCAGTGGTGTCCCTGGCTCTGGGGACTTCCTGCACCCCAGAAAAGGCCTCCTACTCCTCTCTACCCTGCTCCCTGCTGTCTAGCAGCACTCCTCACCTCCCTTCTTCTCTCACTCTTCAAAGCCAGAGCATGGTGCAGTCTGGCTCCCATCCCACTGGGCTCCAGCCAGAGGAGCCACCACAGCCCATACCCATCCACCTTTTGGCATCTTTGCTAATGAAACCAAAGAAACGCTGCCTTCACAGCTGCTTGTTTGATCAGGAATTTGCCTTGTCTGCTGAATGCTAAATTTTTAGAGGAGCTTTCCCTAGGCGTTCTTATAATTTATGTTTTCTGTTTATGGGTAATTCCTGCTTAAGCAAGCCTGTGACTTCCTACAACAATTCCACCGTAACTAATCACAAGTGAACATAACCAAAGTAACGAGTGCTAACGAGGCCCTGCAGTACCGTAATGGGCTCTGGCAGCTGCAGTGCTGCTCCAGCACAGGGCCTCCCTGTGCCCTTCTCAGCACTGCCCATCACTGACAGCCCTTCTAAGGGCTCTGGAGGAGAGGAGGCTGTCAAGAGTCTCTTCATTTGGAAGCGCATTCAGGGCAAGATGCCTCTTTATCCCACAGCTCCTGTGGTAAAGGAGAGGACAAGGCAAGGGGAGATGCATAGGAGCTCACTGTAGACAACAACAGTGGGCTGTGGGGAGGATTATTGATCCTAGCACAATGTCCTTTGTCTAACAGGCTCTTTGAGTCTAACAGCAGTGCTTGCAGGTGGTCAAAGACCAAGGAGGACTACAGAAAAACATCAGGCAGAGGGCACAGGGCAGTGAATCCTACTCCCGCATTCCAAATTTCAGCAACGTTTGGGATGCTGTAAAGTAAGTGGTAGGTGCTGCTGTGATTTGATCATGGAGTCTTGAAAAACGCTGTGAAAAATATCATATCTGGAAGTTTCAAGTATACTCGTTTCAGATTTAGTCCATCAATCTGCTCAATGAATGATCTACTCATTTTATATTTCAAACCAGGCATCACAGCTTTCAATTCTTCATCCCAAAGTCCTATCGCAAATAAGGATATCCAACAAACCTTGTTGTTGTTTTATCTTTTTTTGCTTATCTGACCTGCAAAGCTCATCCAAAGCTTTACAGCAATTAGGTCATTTAGGAACACAGGCTTGGGAGGTTTCCTGGCTCATACATAACCAGATCAATAAACCACATGCCCAATTCAATGGACACCACGCTATTTGGAAACAGAGCAAGTCACAAGCCTTCCTGCAGGCTCCCATTTTGCCTACATGCAGATGAGCAGGCTTTCTATTTCAGCCATTTTCTGGAGGTAGCTGTGGACAATTTTCTATTAGTTTTAATATACTTCCCCAATGGACCAAATCTCTTATAGATACTACTGGAAAATGAAAGTATAATTTTGTTTGAAATTAGTAAGACATGGAAGAGAATGTGTTTCTGGAACTTCTGGTATGATTCACACAAAAAGCTAACAGAAAATTATCCTCTGTATTAAACTCTATTCATTCATTTCTGGGGATCATTTCTACCAGCCCTATGAAAGTGGAATGGCTCCATCCCCCACCACACTGGAGGTCTCTTCCCAAAGGGTTTCTGAACTCTTTCCTACCCTTACCTCACAGGTGAGCATCAACCTCTAGGTCCCCAGGAGGCTAAAACAGCACATGCCACAGCTGTGAGAGATTATGATCCCTGAGGGAGAGAGCTGACTGCTGCTTGGAAAATATGACAGGCAGCAGGAGCAAAAGTGCCCCCATCATCATGAGCCAGGGAAAGTCCCTCTCTAGCCCTACAGCTGGTGGACTGCCCATCACCCACCACGCAAGTGGGGACAAAGAGCCTCACAACTTGGAGGGTCCCCTGATCCTCTTCAGAGACTGGTTTGAAGGATTGCCAGCTGAAGTCAACCATCATCTTGGGGGAGGAAGAAAACCCCTGGAGCACAGCCAGACTGACTACTAATATTTACTAATATATTTACTAATCAGCGTTGCTTCCCATAGACGACTATATGCTGCTTATGTGTGGAAAGCAAGAACTGGCACTGCACCAGAGGGAAGAGTCTTCTCTTAACCTTTCTCTCCAACCTTTTCCTGCAGAAACCCCTCGCACGTACTGCTCACACCTATCCAAGTGCCCCACGGCCCCAGAAGGCAAGCAGGCAGCTCTCCTCCTTCATGTCCCCTTGCCCCAAGGAGTGGTGCTGGGAACCCGTCCCCTCGTCCCTCAGGAGTACCCGGTGCCACCAGCCTGCCCCAGGAGGGACCGTTGCACCTCTCCTCTCTGCTGCCGGCAGTAGGTGAGGTCCTGGGGCCACCTGGTGGTTCGTGGCGTGGATTGTTTGAATTCCTGTTCTTTCCGTGTTGAGTGCTCCAGCAGCACCAGACCAGGTCATAGATAACGGTGCCTATCAGCCCATGGGAAAGCCAAGCTCCTGGGCACTCAGCCCTTCCTAGGCTCTGGCTTTCTCAGGGTTACCTGAGAGCTATCCACATTCCCAGGGCTACATGTCCTCTGGCTGCCCTCTTCAGATGCTGAGACTACAACACTTAAAACAACAGTTCTTTCATCGTTATTGTCATTTTTTTTTTTCACCCAAACAGCCTGGAAATTAGAGTCTCTATTTGTGTCTGAGTCAACATAACATACAGCTCCCATCTCAGCCTTTCCTCCATATGCAGGGAAACAAAAATAGCAGGTTCTAGAGAACCTGGAATCTAGTCAGCACAAAAATGACTTAGACCTGCAGAGACAAGGGACGGTTTCCCACGATCCTTCACTTGCACGAAGAAACCAGCCCACACACTTCTCCCAGGCTCTGGGAATAGCCCAGTGACTCATCAGACAGATGACTCTTTTGGCTGGGAGCAGGTGATGGCTCCAGCAGAAGGTGGCATTACATGAAGAACCCCAAGCCTACTGCACGCAGAGGTCTCCCAGTCAGTGTTCCCCACTTTCCCTCCCACCTAAACCAAGCTTATTACTCCCTCACCACCGTCCTTTACAAATGTGCCAGTGCAACAGAGATGCAGACCCGGATGTCCAGCACAGCTTCACTAAAC
The DNA here is from genome assembly GCA_036925125.1 of Oreortyx pictus. NCBI lineage: Eukaryota > Metazoa > Chordata > Aves > Galliformes > Odontophoridae > Oreortyx > Oreortyx pictus. The sequence continues at coordinate 127,833,577 of JAUPFR010000001.1, read as the reverse complement.
GTGATGTAAGCGAGGGATGCTGGTCACAGAAAATGACACAGACTCTAACTAGAGGGGAAGTACAAGAATTTAATGGAACAAATGGAGAGCTCCCAAAGTCCGCACCAGAGCCACAACTTTGAGACTCTGCAACTCTCCACTCCACGATCAGTCCTTCTTCTCTGCCCACCAGACGGATGGGGGGTGCTCTGGAACACCAGTGTTTGATCTGCCCCTTCAGAGCCTTCTTAGGGAGAGGATTAAGGTGCATTGCTAGCTCCACGCAGACCATCTCCACAGCAGCCTTTCCTTCAGCCCTTCAGATCTTCCAGGGAAGGGAATTCAACCCAGAAATCCCTCTCTCCTCGGTGAGTGAATCCTTGTGTTGCCCAACAGGTAGTAAAAGCTGCATAGAAACCATCCTGGGGGAGGGAGGGAGAGCCACACTTGTCCTAGCAGTGAGATTCCAGCTCTGTCAGCATCAGGAGACCAGATCTGGAGGAGGGAAGAGGCTGTCCCATGCTTGGCCTGGAAGGCAAGTCCTCTAGTGGACAGGTGAGTTGGCGGAACCTCTGCAAGGCAAAAGTAGGCACTGAACATGGTCTCAAGGGCAAAAGGTGACCTGGGCCCTCCCCTTCCAGTCATGGGTATCATTCAGTCAGCGAGCTGTCACAACCCATTCCTGAGCATTTGCAGGAGGCAGAGAACAGGTGGGACCTGGAGTGCTCTTGGAGCAAGACCCAAACTGCTGAAAGGGGCAGCCTCCATGCTGAGTTGAGGTACAGGAGATCATCTTTTTCCTCATCATCTAATTTAGTTCATTCCTAATGGTGCTTGCAAAGAGACAGAAGCAATAAACAAAGGGCACCAAGAGGCAACAGCCAGCTTGGGGCAGCTCTCCAGCCAGGCAGAACTCAATAAAACCAACAGTTCAGTTATAGCAATGAACTCATTCAATTGATTCATTCCAGGCTCTCTGCTAATCAACCTGCAACACACAAACAGCTCCCTTGAAAGGCTGGACAGCAGTACAGCCCGTGCTCTAATCCCAGAGCTTCAATCTCACCTCTCTGATGGAACCTTTGGTGGTAGAGAGCTTGTAGACAATCCAGAGAGGGATGCACACCATGGAGGAGAGGGCCAGCAGCCAGCCCAGCGTATCCCCCCACCATGGATACACATATTTCTTGTTGTAGGTCAGTGGGGTATATTTGATCAGAGAAAACAAGAAGGTTGCCTGGCAGGGTGAAAGAAGCCAAGAGAAAAAGTGCAAGAAAATCAACATTGTTAGTCAAAGTAGGTTTTCCTGGTGACTCCACCCTTGCCCAGAAGTTTATGGTCAAAGAGAGGCTACATAACCTCAACACGTGCGCAGATCCCTCCCTCTATATGTAATATATGTGCATGTGTCCCAGAGGCACCCAGCTCTGCCCATCTCTCACCAAGCAAACTGCTGGAGTGATGAAAAGCCAGCAGTATTTGATGATGGGCCATGGCCGGTAGCCAATCATATCTTCAATGTTGTCGTAGAAACGCTCAGCACCTGTGGAAGAGGGGGAAGGAGATATCACTGCTGCAGGCAACAAGGGCAGCAGGGTCTGTGTGTCTTGAGGAGGGTGGCAAGTGAAGACCCTGCTTCTCCACCGCCTGAGAGCTCCCCAGAAGATCAGGCAGTGTTCTCTGCACAGAATCCTGCTGGGGAGCTCACTGAAGAGAAATGTGGCCAACTTCAGTCCTAGATTAATGTCTCCTCACCCCAGAACAGCTCAGTGTATCACCACAGCCCCTCAGCTGGCATATCCTGTGCTAGGACGTGAACCAAGTCTGTGACCTGAACCAGATTTTATCCATCTCCTTTGAATGTTAGGGCTGAGAGAGGGCTCACAAAAGCACTGCGAGGATCTCAGAGTTCCCTATGCACAGGTTGGGAAACTGCCCCCCCAGCCAGCTTCACACCCCTAAGGAAGGAGGACCTCAGATTCAGGGGCACTTAGGAGCATGCTGAGGATATCTACCAAGCAGATCCCCTTTGTCATTGCCGTGAGGAAGGCCCCATCAGCTGAATCTGCAGCAAGAGTTTAGAAGGCTGCCTTGCACTGTAAAGCGATTGCCAAGGAGAGATATTGACCAGCACATAGAGAATGGGGAAAGTGAAAGCTAGAGAGAGCAGAATTGGGCCCCCCTGGTTCATACTCACCATAGACCCAGGCGACGCAGAGTGTCTCGAAGATGGCCACAAAGAGCAGGCACATGCCACTGGCAGCATAGTAATCAAAGAGCTGGAAGACATACATCCCACCCTGGGGAGGGACGAGTGGGCAGCGAGAAGTGGGGAAGGAGAGATGAGAAGGGAGTCGTCAGGCACAGGCCAAGAGTTCCAGCCAGAGCAGAGCACAAATTCAGCATCTTTTCGAGAACTAAGAGACCACCCTCTCCCTGGGGCACACTTCTAGCCAGCAACAAAGGCCACCTCCCTTGTGCTCAAGGCCTGATGAAGCTGTGTGGCAGACCTAGGACACTTCTTGCTCTCAGAAGCCTCAGCAACCCTTCAGTCCTGGGCAGGGCAGGAGAGGGGAACTGACCATCAGAGGTGACGGGGATATTTTAGGAGAAGGCAAAAACAAAGCAACTCTTGTAGCTGGAAACAAGGGTGGAAATTGCCTTTGAAGGCAGATTTGGCAGCATCAACTGCACAACACATAGACCACAAAGTTTTAACTCCCAAACACATGGGAAATAGGTAGAAAATCAGTGTAATAGATATGGGACACACTCTGGCTCATTAAATTTTCCATCCATTTTCCACCCAAGTTTTCAACTGTTGTTGTAGTTCCATACAGGAGGAAAGAAAAGGACAAAGGCTCACTCCAAACCATGCTACGGCAGTAAATGTTTGAGTCCTGTAGAGATAAATTTATAACTAAAATATTGGCTGTCTAGAGCTCCAATTATCAATTCTGGCAGGGAATCTGTCAGAACTGTAACTGGCACAAGGAGTAAGGATAGGAAGGGAAAGTGCAAACACCAGGGGGAAGGGGAGGGGAGGGGAAGGGAAGGGAGGGCAGGGCAGGGCAGGGCAGGACAGTATCCTTCAGGCACTTGGCAGTAGGATGGAGCTCACTCATCTCCAGTATAAATCCTGCCACCTGACAGGTCTCTACCAGGAGGCACTCATACCCAGCAAACACCATGCAGGTGGTGTGGGCCCAAAATACCTCAGTGAGCATCACCAGCCCCACCAGATAGGAGAGGATGGAGACCAGCAGGATGAGGGTCTCCCGGCGGTTCTTCTTGCGGAAGATGGTGGGGTACATGTCCACAAGAGCTGTGACGAGGCTCTCCACACAGACAAACTGCAAAGAGGAGAGATCCCACCTCTGTCAGCTCAACCTAAGCAGTTCCCTGGCAGCTTTGCACCTCCATCTGTCAAGTCCAAGCCTGTCCTGAAGGGGCAGTGACTTCTGTCCAGGAGAAAAGCATCCAGAACATTTACCTGGCTGTCCAGTCCCAGTAAAACAACCATCAGAAAGAAGAAGCACGCCCAGAGTGGGGAGAAGGGCAGCATGACCACGGCCCGAGGATAGGCGATGAATGCCAGGCCAGGTCCTGTGGGGAAAAGGACTTCAGAGCAGGCAGCAGCATGGCATAGCATGGCACATCCCTGTGGACTCACATGCAGCAGCCGCTCAGCCAAGCGCCGTGTGGGAAACTCAGGCAGAGTGGAGGAGCCCCAGCAAGGAGGGGGGGAAATGGGGCACAGCATGCTATGGCTGCATCACTGCTGTGAGGACTGGTGGCCAGATGAGTCTCTGAGCCCAGCACAAACCTATGCAGGCACCACGTCCCTCCTGGAGAGACATTACCTGCCTAACCATAACCCCAGTAGGCAGCTTACACTGACATCGAGTGCCGTAGCATCATAACATTTCATGAGAGGGCCTTTGGTTCTCCCTGGATTTTGGAGGCAAAGGACAGGAGCCTGCTTCTGCAACATTGTTTTCTCTGAGGCAGGTACCTCGTGGGCATGCCTCCTGGCCCAGGGGAAAAACAGCAGCCTCCCGTGACGCCATCATCCCACCACAGCCCCCACTCACCCGACTCAGCCACCTCAGCGATGGGCACTCCCTGCTCCTCTGCCATGAAGCCCAGGATGGAGAAGATGGCAAAGCCGGCCACAAAGCTGGTGCCACTGTTGAGGAAGCAGAGTGCCACGCAGTCCCTGGGAGGAGGAAGCACAGCATCAGCTGAAGGGTGCAGGTGTGACCCATACCCCATGGCAGCCCCTGCTCTCCTTACCCATGAGATAGACTTGCTCTGTCCAAACACCTAATATTTTTCCTCTCTCTCTCCTCGTCCCTCCATTTTGGGAGAGCAGCAGAGACTGTTTCTGTTTGAGAGGGGGGCAGTTATTTTTCCTTAATGGATTTCTCAGAGCAGTTACAATGTTCTTAGCTCTCAGCACTACTAGGTATCTCCTGACCCACTCATTACGAGAAAAAGATTAACAGAGCCATGCAATTTATTTTCTCTGATCTATTCCCTTTTGTCTCTGTTTCATCTCATTCTCATCCATCTACTCGTTAAACTAAACATTTCTTATCTATCCAATTCTTTTTTATGCTTCAGTCTCCCTAGGCCCCCTATGACTGCAGCCCTGGGGACAGCTCTAACCTTTTCCAGAATCTTTCCGAAATACTCTGAACAAAACTGAACACACCCTTCCAGCATTTCATGGCCTACTCTGACTTTATTAAATGCTACTCTGCAAACCCAGTGTGATTTTCTCTACCAGTCTTTAGGTGTCTAGCATTCTGCTCCTCCCTGCACAATCTATTCACAGTCTGCAGCCATTTCTAGAGATAAACCATAGCTCACGCAGAGTCCCAGTGCCGTACAAGTAGGTCAGATTATTCCTCCCCATATCACAGCCCTTTGAGTGATGAAGGACTACACATCACCTGAAATCATTCCTCTGCCTCTTCATTTCCTTACTAAGTTAGGAGAGAATTCATGAAACCTTCGGAGTGCATCCCAAAGAATCACCCAGGAGATCCATGCCCTGCGAAGCTCAACTAGCCCCATGGGATGCTCGTGCCAGAGCGTCCTTTCTCCACCTTCTATAAACCATTTAATCTCCACTTATGTTCTCAACTATTTCATATAAACTCACATTTATTTCCAATAGCTCCTCTTCCTTCCCAGTGTTTCTTCCCTCCTTCCCCCAGATGTGTGTATGAGGTTAGAGCCTCCTTGAAGGGCATGGGCTGGGAGATGCTCTCCAGTCACCTGGCAGGTGGGAAGGGGTGTCACGGTGGGGGTAACATGCAAGGAATGGCCAGAGAAAAAGGAGTCCCCAGATTTTCACCTAGAAGGAGGTCAGGGAGACTCCATGATATCCCCTGCAATCCCAGAGAGTGAGAAATGTCCCATGCTGTTTGATACCATCTTGGACTGTTATCATCTGAGCAATGATGGACTCTCCCCACGTCCTTTCCTTTCCCCAGATCTCCAAAGGTTACATCTGGCCTGAGAGAACCATGTGGAACATCAAGCTTGTGTCCCATTAAAGCCTGTGTCTTTCTGCACAAACCAAAGCTGCAGAGAACAGGATCAACTCACTAAAACTGGGTCCACATCTGGGAACAGGCTGGTCAAAGTCTTGACACCAAAATTCAGCAGAATTTCCCTAGCAAAGTCAAATAGCATGAAGGGCTTGTATATGAATTGACCTGTCTCCTTTTCTACTGCTTCTCCCAGCTGCAGCTACAGAAGCTTTTTGCAGCCTTGCTACTCAGCAGTCCCTGTCATCACCTCCATGTCACACATCCAGATTGGAGATGCACAGGGACAATGCCCAAGGACGCCCAGCTGGCCAGAGCCAATCCAGTTTTGTCTTCTCTTCCCACAGCCTTTTCTCTCAGAACTGCATCTGACAGAAGGGACAATGTGAAAAGAAAAAGAAGTCCCAACCCAGCTGCTTGAGAGGCATCCCTGCAGCAGGTTGTGAGGTTCGAAGGTGAAGAGAAAGATGCCATGTTTGCACCACGCAGTGGTCTGCCTGGACCTCATACAGCAATGACAACAAATTTGAATTTAAAAAGTGTGGGAAGAGCCCAGCACCAAAAACAACATGGGCAGCAGAGAAAGGTGGGAAGGGAGGCAGGTAGCTTCTCTGCTCTCTTCCCCTCACACCGACCTTTTGTCTCTGGAGATACAGCTTCAGATGTTGCATACATCTGCAGCAAACTGAGCGTGTTTTCACCTGACCACTTCAACTTGACAGCCTGATGCAATTTGGCAGCTTGGCTGATCTCTGCCCAAGGGCAGTCCAGCATGGGGAGAGAGTGCAAGAGACAGGAGTCACACCTGTAGGTTTATATATAGACCATGCATAGAACATAGGCACCCAGAGCACTGAAAACTGTGCATTAGGTCTAATAGAACTTAGAGAGGATAAATCACAAGGTGAAAGGACTCCAGTCTGCAGCCATTTGATCTCACAGCTCTGCTTCCCCACCTATGTAAACAGAAGAGGTTGTGGTGTGGACTGGGATCACAAAGCTAGTGAAGAGGATCTAGCTTTGATGGGTCTCATATGGTGTGGAAAAGGGAATTTGTCATCCGTGACATGGACAGAAAGTTCTTGACATTTCCCTTGGGTACAAAGCACAGAGAGATGGATTTGAGGAGAAAACACCTGCAAAGTGCTTCCTTACACCTTGAGCAGAAATGGAAAGCGTGACACTTCAAAAGGCCCCCAGTGGTTCACCAGCCTATTTGCACTGATGTTGAGGGAAGGGAAGGCTCAAGGCAGCAGAGCCGTGCTCTAGTTACCTGTAGCAGTTGTTATGGTATTTGTTATAGCTGCCCAGAGCTGTCAGGCATCCCAGACAAATTGCATACGAAAAGAAGATCTGAGTGCCTGCATCCATCCAGACCTGCAAGGGAGATGCAAACAGAGGTAAGAAGACAAGGCCAGCACAGAGCACCAATGGTGCACCAATGGGAAGAGGCAGAGACCCAGGGGTCACCGTAATCAGCAGAAAAAATTAGTGCTCAGGCAGTCAGCAATACCCTGCATTTAGACAAACCTTTGGTAGGAGCCGGTTATACAGTACAAGCAATTACAGTGCTCTCTGAAGGACCCTAGGGGTGGCAAGAGCCAGAGGGAAGGGAGGTGCAGAGAGGTTTGCAAACCCGTAGCACACAGAGATTTTCATCATCAACTCTGTCTTCCTCAGGCAAGTCTGCAGAAAACTGTGACTTTCAAGAGTCTCTTGGTAGCAAGGGACTGAGTGTTATCCAGGAGAGCTGAAGGAGCCCTTCAGCAGCAGAGGAGGGGGAATGATTTTGGGCAAGCCCGGTCTCCCACTGAGTGGCACAGGTATCTATGGCTGGTGGCCATTTGCTCCAAGACCTAACTTCAAAGGTTCCAAAATGTAAAAAAAAATTAACTGGAGAGGAGTATTAGAAATAAACAGAGTTGCTGGCACAGGACGTCTCTTAAAAGAAAATATTAGAATGATGTTAGTCCCATGAAGCCTGAACTCTGCTTCGATCTCTCTGTCAAGAACATGTCCTAGTGCTCAGAGCCTGACATTTGTCAGTGACAAATCAGATTTGAAAGGCTATCTGTGTGCAGTCACTGATGCAATCATAGCCACTGTCTTCTGCAGAGAGAAGCAAAAGCAGGGACCAGCAGTGAGGAATGAAGCAGTGACAAAGATTGCCGTCTAACGTCTTTCCTCCTAAAGTGTTTATAAAATAGAGATAAGGCAAGCATTCAATCACTGGCTCTTCTAGAGACAAAAGGGAAGGCAGTCAGAAAAGAAAAGCAGAAGAAAGTTCTTACAGGGATAAGTTTAATGAAAAAAGTCTCCAAGTGGCTGTACCCTGGTGAGTCCTCAGATAAACGCCTGCCTTGCTTGGGGACCTGCCTGGAGATGTCTCTTGAGAACAGAAACACCAGAGAGGAACACAGAGGTTTTGATGACACCAAATTATCCCTGTAAATGCTCAACCAAGGCCTCGTGTTGTGAGGGGCAACCAGCTAGGGCTCGCTGGTGTCACTGCTTTCCCCTGCTGTCCTGCAAACAGCTCAGACAGCGTTCAGCCCCACCTTCTTCTCATCAGTCAAAACTGACAAGAAGAAACCTTCCACAGGGAGTCAGATCAAATGTTTGATTGCAGAATGGGAAGAGACAGATGATGAGGTTGGACTGGAACAGCTAGTTCTGGGCACCAGGATACTAAAAAAGCAGTTGACTTCAGTATATTTTACTTTCTTTTGGAGGAGGGGAGTAGCGAGGCAGACTTGGAGACAGTATTAGTTCATTATTGCGTTTCTAAAAGATTGGAAAAAACATTATCTATTTGTTTTCTTCACGATTAATTCCTAAAGAATCACTGTGGTTGTGGGCAATCAGGGCGTAGGCCTGATGAAGTCTCTGCTGCTTTTGGGGCACAGCAAGGCACTGAGATAGGCTGATCCAGCTGACATCCATGCATCAATAATAATCTTCTCCCAGGTCAGGATGGAAAGTTTTGTTAGGCCTGATTTGTTGTTCTGCTGTTCATTGCTCATGCCCTGTTTCATTACATTTGTGGTTTGTTGGTTGTTTTGGTTTTGTTTTGTTGGGTTGGTTTTTTTTTTCAATAAAATTCCAGCTTGAATCTCACTCTCTTGAGGTTTTTGAAGCACTTTCAGGTCGATTTGTTGAGGTAATAAGACTTTTGCCATCAAACAGCATTCCTCACCCTTGCCATAACACTGGATTCATTTCCACAGTTTAAACTGATTTAACAGCGGTCAGAAATCTCAAAGATACCAACTACTTAAGAATTTCACCACAACCAGGGAACAGGAAAGGCTCAGCAACCCCACTGAGAGAAAGGCTACAGGGAAGAACAGTCAACTAGTGTTAAATATCAGATAAATCACACAAGCAGGAGACATGAGAAACATCCCAAGGGCAGGAAAAGAACTGGTGCTTTACCAGATGATGGTAGAAGTCAAATATCAAGACACCAAGCTTCATTAGCTGTGTGACTCATGAGGTGACTTGTTCCTACAGTCAGCAATACCCTCGATGTGCAGCAGGGATTAGAATGGGATCTGCAGGTTCCTGCTGATCTGCCTGGGGTGCACATCCAGAAGGATGTCTGTAGGGAATACAGGTCCTGCCTCAGCGCGTGTTCCCATTTGAAGCAAAGCAGCCTGTGGCTGAACCAGTGCAAACAAAGCTAAGCACGATACACGGAGCTTCGAGTCCTACTCAGTCATCGTGACTGTGAGCACCAGCTCAGGCTGTACACACTTCTATTTACCATTTTAAAAGGCTACTGCAGCTCTTGGGTAAAAGACCACCCACTTCTACTTCCTTCCCAGACCCCTAGCATCTCTCATATTGCTTGGGTGCTGATGGACTCTAACAAGATTGATGCCATGGGTGTGATGGAGATGAGCAACAGCAGCACAACTCAGGACCTGGGGTGGGAAAGGTACCATACTTCACCCCATCTCAGCCCCACAGTTTCATGGGGGCTGCACAGAGCCCCTACTCCTGGAAGCAGTAGCCCACATCTTCTCTCCCTTAGCTGCTGCCTGTGCTCACTTCTCTCCCTTTTGTGACTCAGAGAAATGTCCCTTCCAGCCCTCCCAATAATCCCCCTCTTCTGCTGAACAACAGCATCTCATTATTTTAATATTTCCACTCCAACTAAAGGGGCTTGATGGGGTCATGGAGGGCTCTCTTTCCCCTGCAGAAAAGTATGCTGCTCTTCTCTGGCTGCAGCTCCTCTGCTAAAGTTTATCCTGTTGTTCAGATTTTGCTGGCACATTGGCAGCCTGGGTATTTTGCTGTGATTGCTGTCTGCAGTTTTCTAAGCCGTCCAGTTTATTTAATTCGTAATTCAATTTCCTTGAACATATTGTTTACTCCAGCTTGTAATAACCTCCTACTCTGTGTTTTTAACCAAAGCCTTCACACCTGAACTGCAGTTATCTGTGATGGTTATAGCCTATCAGAGAACATTTTCCTTCCGCCCTTAATTTTCTTAGCAATATTTGCTTTATCACATGTACTAGAATTTAATAGCCCCCTGTACTGAAACAGATCCTTCCTTAGGAAGAACTCAGAGCACTTACAAATAATAGTGAAGGATGTTTTAGAGCAAAATGCTATTGAACATTGACAGTGGAACAGAGTGAACCCTCAGCAAGTTTGCAGATGATGCCAAGCTGTGTGGTGCAGCCAACACACTCAAGGGACAGGATGCCACCCTGAGATCCAGACAGGGCTTAGATGAATCTCATGAAGTTCAATACATCCTAGTGCAAGGTCTGCACCTGGGTTGTGGCTACCCCACTGTCAGGGCAGGCTGGGAGATGTAAGGGTGGAGTACAGCCCTGCTGAAAAGGACCTGGGAGTACTGGTGGATGGCGAATTGGATGTGCCCTCACAGCCCAGAAAGCCAATGGTATTTTGGGCTGCACCAAATGAAACATGGCCAGCAGGTCGGGAATGTGATTCTGCCCCTCAGCTCTGCACTTGTGAGACCTCATGCAGAGCACTGTGTCACAGTCCTCAGTACAGGAGTGACACAGACCTGTTGGAGTGTGTCCAGCCCCCTAAGAGGACAGGCTGAGAGAGCTGGGGAGAGAGGAGAGAGAGCACTGTGTAGGGTTAACAGGGGTGACAAGGGAGGTGGGGGTGATGGCCACAGGGGCTAGAGATGTTTCAAAGAGGAAGGTTTATGGAGGTGTCCACTCTTTCCTCTGCCAAAATGACATATTGGGTCCAACCTCATCTGGGAAGGGTGTTCTGCGTGCTCTTGCTGTTTACAGAGGTAATCCAACTCCTGCTCAGCTCCCCACTGCATTGGGAGGACCCCCAGGATTTTGCTTCAGGATGCCTGGGGCACAATTCTCAGATTATTGTCTCCCCACTTCTTTCAGGACTGGCTCATAGGCACAAAGGGTCCCTATGGTACCCCAGCAGGGAGTGCCAACCTCCTGCACCCCACACCAACCCACAGGAGCATTCAGGGAGGTGATAGAGTCACTGTCCCTGAAGATGTTCAAGAAACATGTAGATGTGGCACTGAAGGACATGATTAGTGGACACGGTGGTGATGGGTTGGAGTTGGACTAGATAACCTTAGTGGTCTTTTCCAACCTTAATGGTTCTGTGATTCTATGGTTTTACATCCAGGAGAGCCCCCCACCTCTGGGCTTTCTTTAAACAATGTAAGAAAAAAAAAAAAAAAACAGGCTCTGATTCATCCCAAAAATGCAGCTGTGCTTCCCTCCCCTCCAAAAAGTGATGGGGAGGGGTAAGGGATGCTCCTGGACCCCAGGCTTTATGGTTCTGCCTAAAAACAAACACACTGCCTTCAGAAAGGGGAAACGGGGCCAGCAACAGCATGACACAAGCACGTAGGGTCAATCTAAAGGCTTGCTGGGGGAAAAAAAACAACAAATAAGAGGAACAAATAATATTTAGCATGCCCACAGTTGCCTTCCCCTCTTGCTGGGAAGCAGCGGCTCTCATTGGCAGCAGAGCAAGCAGCAGGAGGGACCAAAATTTGAAGGTTTTGACCCCTTCCCCAGCATGGCTGAAGGGGCCCATTTCCAAGAAGTTCCCAACGGCCACAAGGGAAGCAGCTCCTTACGGAAAGCTCTTCTTTGTACAAAGGCTTTCTGAGGCTCCAGGGGTAAAGCACAAACACACACACCAAGACAGTGTGTTCTGGGGAAATTGGGGGGAAAACAAGAGCAAGAGGTCTCGAACATGTTCTGAGAAGCACTTTCTGTTTGTGCAGAGAGGGTCATTCTCCAAGGCTTCTAAATTTTACTCCTCCTTTCTCAATCAACAAACCTAATAAAATTTAGCTAGAAATGTTTGAGACTGATACCAGAGTGAAAAGAGGCACTTCTTCTTGTTCAAGCAAGACCAAATACATGGCTAGCACTTTCTGCATCAAGCCCATCAGCTATCTCCTCAACTCTGTCCATTACAGTGGTGTCTGATCATGGTTTGCATTGACTGATAGATAACCTGCCAGTGCCAGCAGAAAGTTGCTCCAACAACAAACTGCCCACACTTAACCCTTATTTTTAGTGTGAATTCTTTCGTTTCAGCTTCCCGCACCACTCTGCATCTCTCTCCATAATCTCCTCAGGAAATCCCAGCGTTATCTACTGAAATAAACAAGCCATAAAATTACCACAGAGATCATTGGAAAGGGTGGAGTGAGCAAGAGAGGAAGTGGTGACCAACCCTGAGCTCCCCTATCTGTTAAAACACAGTCTGTACTGCGGAAAACATAGGAACCTTCTGGAATTCAAAAAAGGCAGTCAAGGAAGGACAGAAAGAAACGAGCTTGGCAATTGGCTAGAATGCTATTTTAAAAATACATGATAATACACAAGTAGGAAACAAACAATGAGGTTGGTTTGGGGGAATGTCTAGGTTTTTGGGACCTACCATTCAAAATAAATTCTCTCAGGCTGTTACCTGCTTCTGTTTGAGCTGAACAGGATTTTATTATGCAAAACTTGTCCAGCAGTTTCACTGTACGGTCTGATCTACCTTTATATCATATATTTTGCATTTAACCTTTTAATTATAAACACTTTATAGAGTGGGAAGAGGAAGGTGCAGGAAGATTTAGGGAATTTAGGGGCTTTATGGCTGGAAGAGACTATCATCAGTCAGCTCTCGTGCATGGGATTTCACAGCTCTGTCCAAGGTCGTCAAGCAGGTGAAAAGCAATAATTTCCACACAGACACTTAATCATATCTCGGCTGCTTCTCCCCTGGTAGAATCTGTTAAATAATTCATCCCTTCTTTTCACATATGTTTTCATATACTTTTAAGCAGTTATCCTTTTGTCCCCTTGATATTGTTTTCCCTTCATCTAAACCTCCCCTTGAGACTCCTTATCACAAAGCTCAGATCAAAGAGGCTATATATATACGTATATGTTTCCTTTTTATTTTATTTTATTTTATTTTATTTTCAAATCTCCAGCATTTCTTCCTAGGCACTGCAGAACTCTGCATTTTTCCAGGCAGTGCTGGATTGCGGGTAAGCAATCACAGCCTGCCACCCTGTGAGAACAAGTCGATTGTCATCAGCTTGGCTGGTAGGACACGTGCTGTCCCTGCACGGCAGCAGGGGCACACTGTGCACACACAGGGCTTGGGGCACTAACCCTTACCTTTCCTCTCCAAAAGGAGAAAAATGAAGAAACTGCAAGTTTTGCAGCCTGGTTTGGTGGGTCCCCAGTGACCACAAGACATTGCAGAAGCCAGGGAACATACTTTGAAAGTGGCAGAAGGATCTCAGACTGCGTCAGCACACACAGACCTGCACACAGTATGATCGCAGACCTGTCCTCACTCTCTTGAGAGATGCAGAAAACCCCTTCCAACCTCTCTGCACCTCACAGGGAGGCAGAGTTGTCCTGCCCACCTCCTCCCTGCAACTGAGAGAGCATGGGAGAAGCCAGCATCGCAAAACAAAGCCTTTCAGCCACTGCTTGGGCACACAGATGACCAGAGAGCAACTTCCAGAATGTTGGGCAGGATCTATGAGCAATTCACTTGACAAAAAACAGATCTCATTCAGCTGCAAACTGGAAACTCGTGCTCAGCTCCCAGCATGGGAAGCACTAAGTCAAACCGGCTCAACCACAGCCACACCGTGCTGGTGGCACTGGCAAAATTCAGAGTCTCCAGCAGCCCTAGCGTATCAACACCTCACTCCAGGGACCCTTGCTCCTTGCATCCAGCAGGGCAGGGTCAGCCAGAGATGCCCTCACTTGCAAAATTAATAGCAGAGTCTACACTACGGCTGGAGCAGGAAGAGTTAATGGGGTTACAGAGGGTTTTGCTGGCCTATTTTCCAGACAGGCACCCTTTAATCTCCTTTGGAAACACCTTCACACAAAGGCTGGTACAGCAGCTCAGCTGGAGCTAGGATTTAATGTGGAAGAACTTGTCCCAAAGAGATTAACAGCAGCAGTCAGGCACAGATCCTCTGGCCAGGCAGGCAGGAATTTCTCAACAGAGACGGAGGGCAAGAAGGGCAGCCAGGTCCTGGGGTGCATCAAGTCACCCTCATTCTCTCTTTCTTTCTCCTCCTCCTCTTCACCCCTGCAACCCCAGAAATTACAGAGTCCCAGAGCACGGGGGTGTCCCCAAGAAATGATGGGTTCAACTGATACCGTTCTCGCTGAGGGCTAATGGTTTCTGTCACCTCTGCCCTTGCTCCCAGGCAATTCAGACCCACCTCAAACCAGAAAATGTAGGAAGGGCACAGGGGAACACCAAGGGTCATCCGTATCATAGCCCTGCCTTGTACCCAGTGTAGGGAAAGAGGTGACAGATAGAAGGAATTGGAAGAAAAAGAGCACGGAAAGAAGGAAAGAGGATGGCCACAGGCATCCAGGCAGGCACAGCTCAGCCATTCATTTTTCCACCAGCCTTACCTGGGGATCCCCGAGTCGACTGAGGTCTGGGTAAAGGTAGAAGAGGATTCCCTGGGATGCCCCGGGCAGGGAGACTCCCCGGATCAGCAGGACTACCAGCATGAGGTATGGGAATGTGGCCGTGAAGTACACCACCTGGAAGTGGGATGAGGGGACAGGTATGAGCGCTTTGCTTTAGCCTACGGTGGGAAGCAATGCATATGTGCCCAGGAATCTTGTGGCATGGCACAGCATGTTTGGAGCCAGAGAGAACCTTGCTAGTCCTAGGAGTGATCCCGAGTGAGAGTCAGGCTGTCACGAGAGAGCAACTCCACCACAGACAGCAGTGTTATGTGTGTGCTTCAGCAAAGGGGCCATGCATCCCTACCTCAGTTGCTGGTTGCTGTGGTGTGCCACAACAATACCACTTTGTGCTCTGTGTTTCTGAACAGTCAAACCAGCCAAGACCTGCTGCAGCCTACCCAGCAGTTCAAGTAGTGTAATTAATGCCTTTGTATTGCTCCTGCACATTTAAGACTTATTGATCACCTTTAAAACGGTTGCTCAGTTTGTTGTATCACACTGGGCTAGCAAAGAAATGTTGCTCCTTCAGGTTTTTCCTGTGCGGACGTGCTGATCAGCACACTTCAGCTTAGTGCTACCTTACAGCTCTTTTCTCAGCTTCGGCAGTTATGCACCAAAGAACTGAAGAACTTTTCTAGAGGAACCACAATATGTGATGCTGTGAAATCATCTGCTTCTCCCACCTGCTCATCCATCCAACACGAGCTGTTTCAAAATCCCCCTAAAGCCTGTCATTCCCTGGTGGCAGGGGCAGGCTCTGTCACTGCTACAGCAGCTTCTGCAGCAGAGAAAGTACTGCCAGCAGCAAGAGGATGATTTCCCTGGGCAGCACAACCCCTTCTCTCTTCCCTGCATAATTCTTGTGAGACAAGCAGTGATTCAAAAAGATTTTTTCCTGGATCTGTCCTGATGATGCACTTCATCTGAGTAAAACAACACCCAAAGAACCTGATGCTGCCATAGGAGTCCTGCTCTAAGTCGAGATACACGTTTGGGTGATTCAGGCTTGTTATGTGGAAGGACAGAAGGACTGGAGTGATGTCCTATCCTTGAAAAACAAACTCTTAGATTATTATTTCTGCCTGCAGCCCCAAGTTCTCTATGCATTTAGTACACCTCACTCTATATCTATCACAGTGGTCTTGGGTAACGTCACAGAGATCAGTGAAAAACATCTCCCTGCTGGGGCTCATGATTGCCTGAGATGTCTTTGCAAGCAACTCCATCCCTGTCTGTCTGAATCTGCATCCTGGATATTGAAGGAATCCAGGGACAGCATTCTTCAGCACTGGCAAATGCCATCATTCATTTCAATCTCAAGGTTTCAAGAAGGCTCTGATTTAGAGCTTCTCAGTGACAGTTAATCAAATCTATGGGTCCTGAGAGTGTAACAGTCATCTCTGTACTTACCACAGAACCAAATTATTGCTTCAGGATATGACAGGATGAAAGTCTAATATTTCTCAGTTCATGAAATCAGGATATTTGAAAGAGAAATCTTAAAAATAACCCGTTGCCTTTGAACCTCGTTGCATATTCTTCCACTGTGGCAGGTTGCACACTTTCAGTTGGATCTCTAAATAACATCAGTTTTAGGAGCTCAGAACACAGTCTGCTTGTTCTCTGGCATACGGTTCAGATTCTGGTCTTGGTAACATCCTGTGTGCCTGCAAGAGCTCACATGTTGAACTTTTCACTCAACAGTCACTTACATTTGCACTGAGAGCAGTGGCCTGGATTTGGAGAATGTTTTCTTGGATGGAGAGTTCTAAACTTCTATCTAACAACACGAACATCTGGATCCAATGAGATATTACTCAATGCTTGGCTCGGACCCAATCTTTTTATTTCTTGGGCATTGTTAGCTCTAGCTCCATCACAAGGAACCTTGCCGGGACCAGTGTGATCATTCTGTCCCATGCTGGTCAACAACAACCAGCGTTTATTTGAACCTGATCCACATGCCTCAGCAAAGCGATTCCATCTGTGACAACCTCCTGCATCTGCGAGAGCTCCCTGGGGACAGGCAGTCTCTGCATCTGAGGATGCAAACTGCTGCAGGACTGTTCTGTGCAGGACAAATTCAGTTCAAGGGCTGGTAAACCAACGGTCCATGTTTCTCTACTGAAAGGTTTCTGTTTTCGAGGGGATAAGATCCCACCATCACTAGCCCTTCTTGCTAAGGATCGCTTGCATTTAGCACTGAACTTGTATCCGAAATAGATTGGATTTGCTCTCAGCACTTCCCACACTGTTTGCTGTACCTTCGTATCATATTTGCTGTTATTATACTGCCTTTGCTTTCTTTTACCAGGCCACTACAGCAAGCAATTGCTCTTTCCTTCTTATTTTACTCCATGGAAACCAGAAAATATTGTCTCTACAAGCTGCTTCCTCCTCCCAGAAGCAGGAGGAACTCCATGCCATCAGCATCATGGAAATGGATGCAGCCATGATTTACAACCCAGCACACTGAGGAGACACCATTTAGATAACATACTAAACCTTTTCACTTCCATCTGTTTTTGCTGCCTCCAGACCTGGAATGGGTCAGGAGGAGGTAGTAGAGACTAAGTAACTGTGTCAGTGCAAATGATAGCGGCACACGCCGCAACAGAGAGAGGAGACAGGGATGGGGCAGCTCAGGATGAAGCTGGACCGTCACACCAGCTCTCCCCAGAAACATTCACTGTGACAACCAGTGTGGGTGAAAAAGGAAATCTTGTGCCTGGGGAATACAAGCTTCTATAGGAAGAGCTGGGACCAACAAAACAAAAGATAAAAGGAAGATTCCTATGGCGCTGAGGCAGAGAAAGATTTAAGTACATGAGAGTTACCTTACTGTGTAATGAATCTGAAAATACACGGCTCTACTTGCCAGCAGGGGCACAAAAAGCTCTTGTACATGCTGTGGGAGGAGGGAAGGGAACTTGCAGCCACCTCTTACACATGAGGACAGCAAGGTCTTCTAGGCCTGCACTTGGAGGCTCGATGTGAGCCAAGAACACTCACCTTGCCTGTGGACTTGACCCCTTTCCAGATGCAGAAGTAGCAGATTATCCACGCCAGCAGCAAACACAAGGCCAGCTCCCAGCGCAAGCTGCCCAGGTGCTGGATGCCATCAGAAATCTTCAGTACTCTCCTCCTGCAGGGGGAGGGTGGGGAAGAAAACAGCACTCAGGTGTCACCACACCTCCAGAGCACCGAACAGCTTTGGGGAGAAAGGATATTCTACAAACAAGACCCAGCCCTGAGCTGCAAGCTGCAGAGGTGTCAAAAAGCACTTCCCCTGTAGACCACCACGACCACTACTAGCATTAGACTACTGCACCAGTACAGCCAGCCTGGTGATTCACACATGGACTCTGTAACAGCAAGGGAAGAGTAACCAGTTAGACTGTAACTAACAGTGCACTGTACCGCAGCCAGGAGAGGCCACAGAAGTGTGCCTTCACCTCAGAGACAGGTCAGTTCTTCCCTAGGAAACTCCTGCCTCCTGCACCCCTATCGCAGTGCTACACTGGAAGTTTCCAGTCTTGTGTGCCCGATCCCCAGTAACACAAGGATGCACACAGCGGTGAAGCGAGCATCAGCTTTTCCAGCAGCCTGCCAGAGCAGTCTAAGTTCATAACAGCACCTAACTGCCTGCCAGCAGCTAAAAGGAAAAAGGGAAAACTGTACTGTAAGAGAAGAGGAAAATACCAACTATGGAAGGAGTTAATGCCAAGAGCTTGTTAGCAGCAACGTATGTACTCAGCATCTTCCAGCCTGTAACAATTTCTCTGCTCACAGGCAGATCCAAGGAAAGTGCTTTGCCCTGTGCTGCTCCAGGGACATTCGAGGGGCGTGATGTGCTCGGTGCTGGTGGCACACAGCAGTGAGCAGAGCCCTCTACCAGCCACAGTTCACCATGGTAATCTGTGGTGGCAGCAGGGGTTGCCTTCTCAGTCTTTCAGTGGGGACTGAGAGCTGGGCTGTGTCCATCATCAGAGGCCACAGCCAGCAGCAGGCCTATGCCTTCATGCCAGAAATAAAGGTACTCTGTACTTTGGAGTAACTGGTGTATAGGCACAAGGGAAGGAGACCATGAAAGCGAGGGGGCAGATTTCACCAGGCAGTGAGCTGAACTTGGTACTTTGTTCTCATTTTGGTGAGCTTTTCCCCTCAGAATCGCTTGCATATTAGTCACTCTGAAAAAAAAAGTTTTTAGCGCTGATTATTTATTATCTAACTATCTAATAAAAACCTCACCCTTCATTAATTCAAAGGGCTTTAAGGTCTCCTCTTCAACAGCTGGCCATGCTAAAGCTCACAAAACATGCGGGCAGAGACCCACCACAGTGATGTTGCAGAGTGGATCATCACCAATCTCACCCCACTTCCAGCTGCAGCCTCAGGACCCATATCCTGAGCATGGACACAGACACCAGGCAGGCCAAGGGCTGCAACCTATATAAAAATCCTGATCAGAGCTTATGGTAATGGCTCTCACATGCTGAGGCTGTGTCTCTAATTTTAATGAGGTTCGTACCCTTGGTTAGTTAATCCGTGGTTTGGGGATCAGAAACATACGGACTATTCACCTATGTTGCAGGAGAGAACAACTGTGCGAGGCAGATCATGGGTAGCAATGAAGAACATGGGAGGAGGCAGGGAGAGAAGCAGTGCGAATAGAGAAAGGGGGAGAGCAACAGAAGAGGAAGAATAAGGGAGAAGAGGAAAGAGTAAGTATCAGAGGAAGTAAAGCAGCAGTGAGGTCTTGCACAGGGTCAGCTGGCCTTTGTTGAAGTCAGTGAGAACAAGAAGCTCAAATAGCCCAGGGGTATGCGAATACGGAGTCAGACTTACATGTCCAGCTCACTAGTTTTATGTTTTTATTGCCCTCTTTTTTAACTTTTAATGAAAAATTAAAAATACATATATCTTGTCTATATATATGAACAATATTATATTTCTAATATGCAGCCCAAGACGATTCCCCTTTGCTCACTGCAGCCCAGGCAAATCAAAAGGCAGGACACCTGTGGTGTAAGAGAAGGACAAGTCCAATGGCAGTGAGACACACCAGCACAGCTCTGTACAAACAGCATGAGCTCAGTGATGCCACCCTTGACTGACTTTGCTGTCCCCAAAAGCCTTTGCCCTGACCTGCCCAGCTTGCTCACTGTGATCTCTTTTGACGAGCATGGTTTAACAGGAAGCACCTCTGTGGGTTGGTTCTTTGCCCAGGGATTGCTTGCCTTGGAGGAAGGAGGGACACCAGCCTGTCCTTTACTTACTCCCAGAACTCGATGACCGGGGAGGTGGCATTTTCACTGGTCCTATTTAGGGTTGAATTCGCCCTCTGGAGCTCCACGCAGTTCCCTGTGGGAGAAGCCCAGGGAGAGAAGGAGTGTGAGTATCAGTGGCTGGAGTACTGGAGGATCAGAAAGAAAGGATCCCTTTCCATCCACATTTTCAGCACTCATTAATATTGACTCAGAGACAAATTTTGGATAGTCCCGAAGATGCACCAAAGGACAAGCAGGGCAAGGCTGGCAAGAAACCTGGGACAGTTAAGAGGATGACATTTAATTTTTCCTTCCAGCAGGCACAGTGAGCTGTCCCAACCAGCACTGGTGCTACGGCTAACACACAACGGTATTGACAGGATTTTTCATCACTGCCAAGGAGGAAGATACCCTCAGTGGCTGCAGCCTCTTCCCCAAAGCACCAGCAGCACAGTCACTGTGGGCTGCCCACACCTACAAGCCCCAGTGCGACTCAGTTTTGGGTTTCATGAGTTCACCATGAGCATACCTCTTCCTGGAGCCAACAGGGTCTCCACACCCACCTGTGTTCCACTCATGATCACAGCTGCCCCAGGGAAGGTCAATGGTGAAAGAACTGAAGAGATAGAACAAGGCCCAGGCCAGGACAACGATGTAGTAGAAGTTCAGGAGCACAACGATGACCTGTGAGGCATAACCAATTCCTGCAGAAAAGGAGGCCTCGAGTGAACCACGTGCTGAGAGATGGGACCAGGCTTCACCAAATGCTCAGCCCCTGTGGTGCTGCATCCCTCCTCTACATCTTGACTATGTTGCTGGATCAACCGCAGCAAGTCAGCCACCTGAGCCATCATCCCCTCCCTACATCCCACTATCCATGAGGGTACTTCAACCCGACCTGCACCAGCAGATGGCTTGGAAGGCAGACAGTGTGGGATGAATGTACTGTTGGCTTGGAAGGCAGACAGTGTGGGATGAATGTACCATTAGGGCCTCAGATCTACCAGAGTTACAGCCCTACAGGGAGCTGAGGTTCTAGGTGTCAGGTGTTGCCTGGCCAGCCATGCGGGGAGCTGAATCTACTCAGCATCTCCAGGCCTTGGATGGTCCACCTGAAGAACTCTGTGGGGGCCAGCCCCAAGGCAGAAGGGCCAGGACTCTGGACAGGGGTTAGGCAGGTTGTGGCTGGAAAGACACCTAAAGGGACAGAAACACATGACAGCGTTCCACCTGCTGAATGACACCTACCAAAATTCAGTTTTTCTTTCATTTTCTCATCTCCTTCTTCCTCCTACACTGTTTGAGAAGTTTTTGTGTTAACAACATGCAACTTCCCTGATAAGTGCCAGAGGAGTATTAAAGGATTTTGTATGTGGGATAGAAGCAACTGTTAAGGTGAGACATCACGGAAAGTAACTTGAATAATTGTGCTGAAATAGCGCAAGAAGTGGATCTGACAGTGAATGATTTATTAAAACAGATGACACCTTTCACCATGAAGGTTTTAAGCCCTCCACAAATTTGGGAAAATGAATTAGCACCGATTTAAAGTGACAGCAGTGTATTTTAAGTATGTTCCTGATTACTGACAGGGACATTTTCATCATTAGATCTTGGAGAACATTTTTATTGGGTGCAAAGCTTCTGGCCAGAGATCTGGACAGGAAGAATGAATCTGAGATGCAGTGCAAGAACAGGAACTGGTTTGGTGAGAAAACGTAATTTTGGGGAAGATTTGGGATCTGCAAGGGTGGTCAGAGGATGAGCACAGTGCTCCCACAGGTCCCCAGAGCACCCCAGTCTCAACTCACTCACCTTCAAAGAGAGGACAGATCCTCCGCCAGGCCGTCACACCTCCCTGGCTGGTGTACTGTCCCAGTGCCGTCTCCAGGAAGAAGACAGGGATCCCACAGGTGAAGAGGAAAATGAGGTAAGGGATGAAAAAGGCACCTGACAGATTCAAGCAGCACACACGAGAAATAAGCTCCATCAGGTGGATGGGTTCTGCTCATCAGTATGCAACAGTACAGGTTATGGGCTGACCTACTGGAGAGGAGATCTGAGGAAAAGGACCTGACTGTTCTGGTGGGCAACAGGTTGGTCATGAGCCAGCAGTGTGCCCTTGTGGCCAAGAAGGCGAATGGTACCCCGGCGTGCACTAAAAAGAGCATGGCCAGCTCTCAGCTCCAAAAAGACAGGGATCTCCTAGAAGGAGTCCATTGGAGGACCACAAAGACGATAAAGAGCCTGGAGCACCACCTATATGAGGAAAGGCTGAGTAACCTGGGTCTGTTCAGCCTGGGGAAAAGAAGCCTGAGGGTGGGAACTCATTAATGTTTATAAATATCTAAAGGGAGGCAGGAGGGAAACTAACGAGGCCAGGCTCTTCTCTGTGGTGTGATAGGATAAGGAGCAAAAACTTGAACATAGGAAGTTCCATACAAACGTGGGGAAGAACTTCTCTATGGTAAGTGTGACAGAACACTGGCACGGGCTGTCCAGAGAGGTTGTGGAGTCTCCTTCGATGGAGATATTCAAGACCTGTCCAGACACCTACCTACGCAATCGATTGTAGGGAACATGTTTCAGCAGGGGGGTTGGACTCAGTGATCTCTGGAGTTCCCTTCCAACCCCTCAATTCTGTGATTTCGTGATCTCCAGTCTGGTTTTAAGTCCCTCTGGGATACCATATGAAGACTGAGTTGGAAGGATGTAGGCTGAGCAGGGTAGGAAGGCCATGGAAAAAGGGATTTTCCTCAAGTTTTATTGCTCAGAGTGTTGTGATTGCCTGAGAAACTTAGTATTTGGGAAAGAATGTAAGAAAGGAAAGCCTCTAGGTCATTATTTTTTTTTTCCTTTTTTGCGCAGAAAACAGTTCTCAGTAGTTGCGTATAAATAAAAGATTATATCCTGATCTAAAACCATTATGATTTTTGAACAGGTTGTTAGTTCCTTTCACACTGATTATTCTGAATGTCTGTGGATAAAAGCACCATAACACTGAGGATACATGCAGAGTAATACCTTCACCCACCCTGGCTTTGCTGACCAAAAGAACATGCAAAGGTAAATAAAATATCGCAGAAATGTATATCCCTCACACCAGCAGCTAGGGCTGCCTTACCTGTCAAGTCCTGCCATGAAACCAGGCAGGGAAGGACAAAACCCATAACGCTAATTGTAGAAACAGCTTTCACCCTGCCGATCCTGAAGGATGGTCCCACAAGACCACCAGCTTCATCGATGACCCACTGAGGAGACTCAAGCCCTGCCTTCCCCCTCTATAGTCCCTTTCCATGCCAGATACATGCTAACCGGTTCTCAGGTCAGGCTAATGGGGGTGCAGAAGGAATAACAATTCTCAGACACAAGCTCAAAACTCAAGAGATTTCATTAAGAAGCTTAGCTAGCATGAGTAGGGAGAGGGAAGGGGCTTGAGGGTCAGCCAGAAGTCCCACCTCACACTCAGTCCCATGGGTACAGGGCCACAATGGGATGAGGTGGGACAGTGCAGCACGGTCCTGCCAGGCAGAAGTGGGACGCTACGTCCTGGTCCCTTCCCTGCGGCACCAGGGCTGCACACCAGACAGGCTGCCCCAGTATTTCCCAATCAGCTGGACCTGCCTGCCATGGGAGGGAAAAGAACTTTTTTTGGTCTGTTTACGTTTTTTTTTTTCTGCCACTGCACAGAGCTTATGTACGGCACGGCTAAATATGTCGCGGGTGTGGACATACCCCTGAGGAAAGACAAAATGGCAGGATAAAGGCCCTCATTTCTATTTAAGCACCCTAGAGACGAGTGCCTGGATCAGGCTTTGCCAGGGAACACAAGAAAAAAAGCCTTTAACAATTAATCCCAACGCACTCTGAGGTGTCTACAGCAGCCAGTGTGGAGTTGGGCTCCGGAGGCAGGAAGGCCCCTGACTTCTCTGCCTGCCCCAGCACACTACACTCAGGCCTCATGCTTTGTCCCCTCACAGGGCGTTGCTTCAGGCTCAGGCTGCGGGAAAGAAGGCTGAGGAACCCTTCTGCTGTCCAACCACTGAGGGCAGCTCTCACAAACCCTCTCTCAGCTGCTTCTGGCCACCAGCACCAGAGGGCTCAGTGGACAGCGATGCCAGGCAGGCCCCAGACTCTGCTGCCTGGCAGGATCCATGCGGAAAGGGAAGAGGGCACAGCCCCACGGGAAGGGGAGCAAGAACAGCCCTCCCTTTTGAAAGAGAATAACATTCCCCAGCACGTGTTGAAAAGGAACAAGCACCAAGCAAAGCACAGCGTGAAAGTAGCTAAACAGCAGCTAATCCTCTTTTGTGCCCCTGGAGGAAAGCAGTTTAGCAGGGCCCATGAGACTGCCCCCAGCTAACGCCAGGGGATTTCAGCCCTGGCTCCACAGTGCCCACCAGCTCCCTGCCAAGTGCTGCATCCCCTCACCTCTGCCCTTCCTGAGAGCCCAATTAACAACTAATCACCCAACTGAGAGACAGCACCCTCCCCGCCCACCACCAAATCCAACTTGAGAATAGCTTTGGGCTTTAATAAAGTTTTCCCTCCTGAAAGTCTTCCTTAATATAAAAGCAGGCACAAAACTCTGTACAAGTGCAGCCTGAGGGCGGCCAGGGGTCATTGCTGAGCAGGGAGACTGCACAGCATCCATGTAGCACACACAGGTGACAGCCATGTTCCTTCCCCACCTGAAGCACACAGGTCTATGCCTCACTGCCCTGCAATGGAACCCCTGAGCTGAGTCTTATGGCTCAGGCACTTCTGCACAGCTGCTGCCAGTGGTGAGCAAGGCTCAACAAGGGTATCATGGGGAGAACACTGTGACCAGTGCCTGAAGCTGGCTGGGGCTGCACTCACCTCCGCCGTTCTTGTAGCAGAGGTAGGGGAAGCGCCAGACATTTCCCAGGCCGATGATCTCCCCAGCCACCGACAGGATATATTCCAGCTTGTTGTTCCAGTGCCCTCGCTCCAGAGTCTCATCTTCCTCCTTTTCCTTTTCCACGCTGGGTTGTGCAGGCACCGTTTCGCCATTACTAACAGCACCGGGGACTCCGTAATCCATCCCACCTTCAGAAGGAGTTTCCTTTGTTATGTTCAAAACAAGCCATGCAATAAGGCCGAAATTTGGGCTATGGAGGGCAAGAGAGGGGAGAGATGCACTAAAATCTGCATGCCAAACCCTTACTTGTTCCTTAAAATAATTCCTGCTAGAGGAAAGGTACCAAGAGCTTTGTCTGTGCAAGCCATTACTAGTTTCATCGTTTTTAATTGATCCATCTGAAAATGCTCCTGCTCCTGGAAGCCCATTGATCTGCAGGAGCTCCCACAGCAGTAGAGACTGGGAAACAGAGTTGGAGCTGGAGGGGTGTGAGAGTAGGATTAGGAACTTAATGAGAGATCTCACATGGGTTTATCGTCACCTCTGTTGCCGTTTACTAAGGTCTGGCTTCACAGACCATGTAGTGAAAGCCAGAAAGCACAGAAAATTCTTAGACGTGGAAAGAAGACAAAATGAAATAAGAGTTTTTACTGTCAGTGGTGGCAGCTGCTAAGAGTGATTTACTAGATGTGACATAAGGGTAACTTTATTTTGAGGATGTTCCTATCCTTGCATGCGCTGAAAAACTACAGATGCCACGGCCACACGGGTTCTCTACTTCCCAAGGCTCTGCCCATTCCTTGAGGAGGCAGCCACCAAATTTTTTCACTTAGAGGGCAGTGAGGCCCTAACACAGCTGCCCAGAGAAGCCATGGTGCCCCATCCCTGGAGGAGCTCAAGGCCAGGTTGGATGTGGCCCTGGGCAACCTGAGCTGCTGGGTGGCAGCCCTGCCCACGGCAGGGGGTTGGAGTTGGATGGGCTTTGAGGTCCCTTCCAACCCAAACTATTCTAGGATTCTATAATTTAGGAGGCTGGAGGTGTTTGAGCCTGTTCCTTGTGGGCACAATGCCCTCCTGGCTACAGAGCCCTGCAGGGCAAAGGCTGAGGGCAGTTGTTCACACCGAAGCCTGGTACTGAAGTTGAAATCACTGAAGACCCTTCCACCACTGAGGACACCTTCTTCCACTAGGTCTGCCGCAAGCCCTCAGTAGCCCTTCAAGCCCCAGCCTAATGCAGGAAATTTTGGCCATCCATTCACGCCGTCACCAGGAGAGCAGGAAAAGGCACTGGCAGCAAATGACACTCTTCCCCCATCCGGGGAGGGGAAAAAAAGAACACAGGCAAAGCAGCACTTTGACCCTCTCCCTCCCACCCTGCCCTGCCCTGCATGGCCCCCTATAAAGCACTTGGGGAGGCAAAGAGGAGCGAGGAGCCCTCACGGGAGTTTGACAGCAGCTGCTTGGAAGGATCAGAGGAACCGTCAGTGGAACAGCGAGCACTAGAAAATGATTAAACAAGCAGAACGCGCGCAGTGACCTCTCATCCACACAAGACACAGGTGGGCACGGGGGGCAGGCACGGGTTACCTGGAGGATGGCACTTTCGGAGCACTGGCTGGCAGGAGAGGTGAAGGCAGGACCGAAAGGTGCTGGCGATTTAAAGCGTGGAAAGAAAAAAATTCAGCCGTGGTGTAATCCTAGACTTCGCCCAACCCACATTCCTTCCCCCCACCCCCCAGGGCCGGACAAAAACCTACACATGACTGATTTCATGGCCAGTGCAAAGGGGCTCTTTCCCCCTGCCTGCCTGCAAGAAGCTCTTGCTGGTGCTGCTGGTCTCTTGCTGCGCTCCTGGCCAAGGACTTCTTGGCTCTGGCGTGGTTGCATGTAGTGGTGCCGCTGCCCATCGTTGGCCATGGAATTGCAGGAAAAAGCATGAGCCGAAACAACAAGCCCAGCCAAGGTAAGAGCTGAATCTTGGCTGAATGGGAACTTCCTACCATGGGGACTGCAGGGAACGTGGACGTAGGGCAGCTCCCAGGCCACACATGAGCTGCAATCAAGCAGCAATGGGAAAACCATGCACAACTACGGAAACCAGCCCTGAAGCTCCACAGGGCTGCAGCATCACCAGTCAAGAAACTGGAAGGAGATTCTCATCCTGCTGCAGTTCACTATTAGAAAGTGTTAGAGCTGTGCTTGGAGGCCACAAATAAGGTCTGTGTACAGATCTGGATATTGTTCACAGTAGGCATGTTACAGCTGTGATGGTGCAAGGATGTAAATGAGGCAAGGCTTTAAAAAATATTTATTGCATCTGCTGGTGAACATCCGAGGCAAGAGAAAAAAAATCATGCTTTGAGTACAGAGCCAGGCCTGCAAAGCAGCAGCAGAGTCTGATCTGTAGGCAGGCAGCTCATAAAGTTACTAGAGAAAGAAGAGGAAGAAAACATTGCAGCCACGCCGTATAAATCAATGGTGGATCCACATCCACGCTGCTGGACTTCCTACAGAAGAAACAGGGAAAGAGAATCATAGAATCATTTGAGTTGGAAGGGGCCTGTGAAGGTCATTTAGTGTAACTCCCTTGCAGTGAACAGGGATACCCACTGCTGAAACAGGGTGCTCAGAGCACTGTCCAGCCTGACCTCGGGTGTCTCCAGGGATGGGGCATCCACCACCTCTCTGGGCAACCTGCTCTTGTGCTTCACTGCCTTAAGGGAAAATCTGGAGCAGGAATGGATTGCTCTCAATGGGTGATCATGTATGCTATGACTCTTTGTCATGAGAAGAGAGGTCCAGGAAATATGGGAGCGGTGGAGAAAATGAATACATCATGCTCTGCATCTCATAGTAGCTAATGGCACTGGATGAAACTCTCAGATTTAAAACAAAAGGAAATACTTTCCTCACACGATAATGCATAATTTATTATGTGTGGTACCCATGGCCATTGTGGAGTATTGTTCAGAGGGTGACCAGGCCAATTCACCCAGAATTCTGCTGGGGCAGGGCTTTAACAGATGCCCAAATAAAAGAGCCATCTCCAGTCCTCGAGTTGGAGACTCCTGGAAACCAGGGAAAGCGTTGCAGTGGGGGAATTCCATTGGAGGATGTGGATGGGAGAATGTCCTTGGAGATGAACCATCTGACAGTCAATAACACAGTAAAATAGTGTAAAATAGTGAAGGTAAGGCAACAGGAAGAAAGTAAGCAAAGCCAAGTGGTTCCTTGCCTTGCACAATGGATTCTCATAGGCAGAGAGGAGATTGAATAAGGAAATGCTTATTTGGATTCTCAAAACTGTGGTGTGCATCAGCATCAATGCAGAAATGTCCCTGGATAGCAGTGATAACTACACGGCACCAGTGACAATATTCTTATCAACAGTTTAAACAGAAGACAAACTAATGGGTGGGAACTAATGGACTGCGATAGGAAACACTGTAATCAATAACGAACTATTCAACTTCTGCCTGGACAGATAAGACTGCGCTGAACGCAACAATAAATTTAAAATGAAATCAAATTTTGAGTGTAAACACAAGCAACAAGGAGAAATATTAAATCCACAAATATGAAAGAACATTTAAAATTTAAACATTTAAAATAAAACATCTCTTTCAGTGCCTTCTGGGGAGAAACAGGGAAAAGTCAGTTTGGTTTTGAGAGATACTACTGGAGAGATCGGAGTGCTTAAAAAGAAATAATTTGATCTTTCTACAGAAGATGAGAAAAGGACCAACATGCATCACAAAGAATGAGTGGAGATTACAGAAAAAGATGAGCTGAATACACATGTTTAAAATTTCAGAAGGCAAGGAAACTGGGAAGGATGTTAATCAGCCCATCAGAGGCAGTGAAAATCCAAAGGGAAAAAATGCACTGGATGAAATCAGTCTAGATGCCGAAGATTCTGCGTCCGTATAGATATCTGAGCCAAACTGGAAGAACAAGGACGAGCAAAAGCAAGCACTTGGGAAATAGATTTGCTAGAACAAATAAGAGATCTGGAATAAAGTGAACCTTGGGGGAAAAAATGTGAACCAGACAAACTCCCACCTCAGTCCCCCACCATGTGTGACAAAGCATCCCCTTGCCCCAGCACTGTGTAATCTCCCACGCCACCTCTCCACTTCCTGGAACACAATTTGCTGTTATGCTGTCTGGGAACCATAGGTCAGAGCAAATGCAATGCCTTTTCTTCATCTGATAACCACCAGGCTAGCAGCCTTTTCAGCCTGAAAACATTATTAATCTTAAGTGGAAAAAGCAGTACTGAAAGCACAGTTCTCACGTGTATGCAGAGAAAGAGGAAAAATAGGGGCTGGTACCTGCAGAGAAAGAACCCAAAATAAGCATGAAGGATTGATCCCTGGCTTCAGCCACCAGGTTCAAAGGAAGGCACCTTCATTTTGAAATGGCAGAAACCAGAAGTCACAGCAAGAGCC
Organism: Oreortyx pictus; assembly: GCA_036925125.1. Lineage (NCBI taxonomy): Eukaryota > Metazoa > Chordata > Aves > Galliformes > Odontophoridae > Oreortyx > Oreortyx pictus. Next base: position 127,804,435 of record JAUPFR010000001.1, on the reverse strand, counting down.
TGCACGATGAGAATAAATGCTGCTATGGCCATCTGGGGAGGCTCCCGCCAGCACAGACTCCCCAGAGGATATGGGCTGCCGGATAACCGGACCAACAGTCATAGTCCCAGGGCAAGAAAATCTGCATCCACACTGGACATCTGCAGGGTGGTGGAGGCTTCATGTTGGTGGTGTAAGATAGGCTGGCCTGCGGACAGCCTGCTCTGCTTGCAGAAGATAAAAGGGACAGAGCTGAGGAACTGCCCCACAGCCTGTGGCATAGAGGAACTAGGGAGGATGCTCAGCACATGAACTGACAAGGTGCTTGCGATTCCCTCTCCCTCCATGCAAGGGCTTTTTCTGCTCAGATTGCAGAAGCGTTCCAGTTTATGGACAAAAATGTTGGACATTAGGACAAATTTCTTCTCAGAAAGAGTGGTGCTGCTCTGGCACAGGCTGCCCAGGGTGGTGGTGGAGTCACCATCCCTGGAGGTGTTCAAGAAACGTGTCATGAGGCACTGATGGAAGTGGTCAGCGGGCACGGGCTGACAGTTGGACTAGGTGATCTTAATGGTCTTTTCAACCTTAATGATTCCATGAAAAATTAAACCATTTAGAGGCTTTCTGCAAGACAATGTCATTATACATGCTAAATAACATAAGCAATAGCTGAATGACCAACAAAGACTACCAGGGCTGGAGACTTCATTCATTTTGGCACCTCCCACTTCCTCCCTCCAGCAGCTACTACAAGCTCTCAGGGCTCATCTCCTGCTGCACCTTCCAGAGCTTGGGCAGCCTGAGCAGAGCAACTGCAGGTGCAGAAATCGTGACCCTTCTGAAGCCCGGCCATCTACCTCCTGGTGTGAAAATGGGTAGCTTGCATGCAAAAGATAAAAGCACCCTTTGGCTGTTGGCCGTCAAAGAGCTAATTAGAGCATGTTTTCATATCAAAAGCCCTATGCCAAAGGAGATCACAATTTCAGGCTAATGATAGCAGTACTGCTCAAGTGGCCTAGAAGTGAGACAGAAGGGCCCAGCAGATTTATGTATAGACTGTATCGATTAGAGTGTAGAGAAGGACCTGGGTATTGTTCTGGGGATAATGGGCATCCCCTGTGCTCTGAGCACCTGACTGCTCTATGGTGAAGGTTATAAAGCTGACACCGACTGCAGTGAGAATGCAATCTCAGCCAGTGACAAGGCTGGGATTTTACAATGCCCCTGGCTCCCTGGAAGAGGGATGCTCTGGGGTTAAAAGGGAAAACTCCTCTCAGTGGTGAAATTGTTGAACCTCTTAACCAATTCCTCTGAAGAACACCTGTAATCTACTTCTAAATAGCCATGGTTTGGGCAATACTCAACTCAGAGAGCATCTGCCCATAATTATTTACATCAAAAAAGGTAGTCTAATTCAAAAGGTCTATGGGGCTGGTAGCTGGGAGCCCTAGAGGGGTTGTGGAGGTGAGACCTCCCCCACTGATAAGGGGAACATCTGAGGAGATGCACAAAGGGCCTACCAAGCAAACACAGACCTGCTAGATGGTTCCACTTTTTACCAGTGACTCTCAGGCACTGGTGTGCATCAGCTTTCCTCTCTCAAGAATGCTTCCAGGCAAAGTTAGGGCAACTTTCTCCTGTCTCTCTCCTAAATCAAGAGACTATCAGCAAATCTGGCAAGGAGATAATGGGTTGCAATGCTACCAATACACTGATAATGCCCAGATATTGATCTTTAGAGTATTTTGCTCTGATAATGCCACTGCGGAGAAGTGGAAGAGTGAGCTGACTACATTTCCAGCTGCATAAAGGGAATTGTCAGAATTGCTACCCATCTCACATCTCAAAATCCGAGCTGTTTTTCAAACCCAGGATGCTCAGAGAAGCTGTGGGTGCCCATCCCTGGAGGTGCTCAGGGTCAGCTTGGATGTGGCCCTGGGCAGCCTGAGCTGGCTGGGCTTTGAGGTCCCTTCCAACCCAACCCATTCTGTGACTCACCACTCGGATTTGTGGAGGGTTCCGCTGCTATTATCATAAAACAACACTAACAGCAGTAGCAAATATCCTGTTCTTCTGGGGAAGAAAACACTGTAGGTGGTGCCCAGCAGGAGATGAGTTGCTGTAAGATGGTATGAACCGGGAAGCTGAAACAGTGGTTTGATCTGCTGGCACATCCCCAACGCACTACAAGAGGATGCTGTGCTCACCAAGGCCATCAGCAATCACAGACCCTGTGTTCTGAGGAGGCTGCTCTCCTCAGATACCAATACCCACAGCAGTAACTCAGACATTCGGCTTTGAAGGACTTTCCCTTTTTTGGGGGAGGTGTGACTGCCAAAAATTGGCCTCTGAAATGGCTCCAATTTAGACACAATGCCCCATCTATTCACTGCAGCCAGGCTTTTGTTTTGAAGGTATTCAGAGCGTGTCTCCTTACAAACATTTCTGGGTTTTAATAAAGCCTTGCTACATTCAGTGCCTTTACCTTGCAACTAAACATTCATTTGAGCCTTATGTAATGAGATGTCTTGGTACAACGGCCTAAATCTCTTGCTGTGCGGTTTCCAGCTGTCCTACACATTTATCACTCCTCTAAAGCCAGCGTGGCTAGAATTTTGATAAGGGCTGAATTTATTGCATCTCCCTGCTGACTATTGGCGCTCCAAGCAGAGATCCTGTTCGGTCCAGGCAAGCTGACCAAACACATTCTTAGTGATTGCAGCTAGGCAGGATTGGAAGGAAGTCCCTGCTTTTCATTTTCGTCTAACAGGAGAAAACCTCAAAGCTTGCTGTTAGCAGGACCACAGTTCTCAGCTTCTTACAGAGCCACGCGCTGATTTCAGAGAGAGCAATTAAGAAACTTTTTGCACCTTTGGAAAATGTTTCATTTCCAGAGTGCAAAAATGACCACTGATGTAGAGTGGTTCCCTCAGCCAGTTGCTACTTTCAAAAGGCAGGCAGCCTACCTATGACGACAGTCTGGTAAGCGACTAATGAAATTCCAAATAGTTTTCACTTTACTTTGCTACAAAGGTGTTTATTCCAATGACCGTTGTTGGCACAACACAAAACAAAGGTGACAGCTGTCCCTGGGCAGCTGCCTAGTAAGCAGCAGCCTGCTGGTGGGTGAACGAACAAAGCTGTAGGCTCTCTCATTTCTATTAGAGCAAAGATTAGCTGCCTTCCTTCATTCTCGTTCACATTACGCCTTTCTTTTCGTGTAATGAGCTGCATGGAAAAGGGCTATGCATAACTAACACCGACCTGAACTCAAACAGCCCAGAACTTTATCTAGATGTACAGGACTGACATAACTGCTTATTAGCTCGCGGAGCCGAGGTGTGAGCAGCACTCAAAGAAGCTCAGTTCTGCCATTTCAAGTTCTTCATGCATCTTACAAACTGCAATTCGAGTACTTTTTTTTTTTTCCCTTCTAATCTTACATGCCACAATGATGAATGTGGCCGAGGAAATGTCTGTACAGAGGACCATTTTCCTGATGGATTTTGATGAACCCCTTGCCATCATGCCCATATTCAATGAAGAGGAGGAAACAAGATGCAGATGCAGGGCAGCTAGTCTCACCCTGATCCCTGAACAGATTATGGAAGAAATCCTCCTTGAATTCAGGCCCAAAAAGGATGAAGTGATCACTGATAGCTTCAACCCAATCTGGTTGCTTTCCGTGAAGGGTCCTACGGACCAAGGCGACAGCAGTGGATGTTTACCCTGTGTCTTACAACAAAAACACATGGAGCAGATGGAACTCCAACCAAGTGGGTGGAAATCCACGTGCACTGCTGTGACTAGCAGTCAACACTTTGAAGTCCGTAAGATGGTCACCGGGGAGCGGAGTACCTCAGGGGTCGGTAGTGACAGCAACAGCGTTTTATGCCTTACTCACCTGGTGATGGGATACACCGTGCCCTCAAACAAACTCACAGATGACAGCAAAACTGAATAACGGGGGAAGGAGGAGGAGGAGAGCAGGACAGCCTAAAACACGGGAGGAAGGTTTGTTCAGTTGCATCTCTACTGGCTGGCGCGATGGGCTGACAGAAAATTCATTAAGTACATCAGATCTGCATCTGGGAAGAAATAAACTGAAGTATCTGGGAATAACACTGGACACACAGAACAGGTGTCAGCAGCATGCCTCCTGGCTGTCACAAAAGCCAACACTACACCAGGCTATATAGGAAAAACATTACCAGGAGGTTAAAGGAAGGGATTTTCCTCCTGCATTCAACAGTTGTAAGCTAAATCTGGAGTACTGTGACCAGTCTGGGGCTTCTCAGTACAAAACAGACGTTGACAAATCTGAGCAGCATAGCAGAGGACCAACAAAACTGTTAAAATGTGACATGACTCAAAGGAGACTGAGCTGGGGTTCTTCAACCTGGAAATCAAGGTTGTAGAGTCCATAGCCTATGAATACCTACCGGATAATTATAGAAAAGTGAGAGCCAGGCTCTTCTCAAAAAAATTAGAAGAGGCAATAGGAAAGCTACAGCAAGTGGATCTGTGCATCAGAAAAAAAAAAGTCACACTGAAGATGCTACAAATCTGGAACAGGAAATTGTAGAGGCTGTCAAACATCCATCCCTGGAAATACACAAAACTTGACCTGCTTTCAAAGTCAGCCCTGCTTTGATAAGGAGAGGTTGATCCCCGTGACCTTCAGAAGCCTCTTCAACCTAAACTATTCAATGATTCTAAAGGCTGAAAAAGAATGCAAGCTTCACAGTGTGGCTAACAAAACACACAGACATCTGTTTCTGTTATCTTACACTGCGTAACATTGCATTCTAATAACTCAAGATAGTTTCCACAGCATCATCAGTTTTAACTTAAGCCCTTGTTATCAAATAGCCCAGACCACGTATGCATTCAGGTACAGATACTCTGTAAAAAGCACAAACCCTACAAGCAATGACGCTGATGAGTTCAGGAGTGATGTTCTATGCGAGTAAAGCAGCACAATTCCAGGCACAGCTCAAGTCCTGGCCGTTTTTTTCTTCCATCCAACAGCTCTGGTCGTTTCTTTGACACGTGAAGAGAGACAACTTGAGCAGTGGTTAATATCCTTTGTGGAATACAGTAGGAAGTCGTGTATCTAGAACAGCACGTAAGAGCCATGATTTTGTATGCACTGTATACTCTAAAGCAGGAGAAATTTATTCCTACAGCTGCAGCAAACGATTTCCTTGGCTTAACTTTGGTTTACCTCTTTGCACCTTTTCATAAAAGTTCTATAACCTAAGATGTGGAGACAGTATCCCAGCTGAAATCTGTCGTGTTTGGTTGCCGTCGTTTTTAAAAGCACTAACTACATTTCTACAGATTTTTCAAAAAGTCAACATTTATTCAAAAGTTTATACTATCAGCAATCCCTTGGGAAGAATTATGCTTTTAAAAATAAATGCTTAAACAGTTAAGATGTAAAGCTAATAATGGTCTTCGGTTTATGAACACCTTACCCAAAAGTAGATGGGAAACACGTAACTAAAGAAGTGTGGCAATCTCCTTTTGTGAAGGCAAAAACCTCTTAATAGGATCACATGAAAACAGCTACTAAGAAGGTGACTACTTGCCCATTTCTTGTTTACTGTTTTCCATGCCTGCTACAAGCAGAACGATTGACCACTGCATTGTATCGCTCTTTGCTTCCTTCTGGTCGCAGCCACACCTTCCTACTCAGAGAAACAAGAACATTCAATGCAGATTTACTAAAAGAGCTCTTTCCAGTTGATGGCAAATTACATATAACAATGACTTATCACAACAGAGATGTAAGCATGGTCAAGGGGATATGCTCAACAGTTAACAGGATATGCTGACCATATTTTCCTCGTTGTGTCACAAATTCTAGGAGTCATGAAAGAATACAGACACTGGGATTCTTTACAAAATCTTGTTACTAGTCTACTTCTGGAACGATTAAACATCTGTGACAGAGAGTCTATCCACTCCATATAGGGAAACATTTATGTAGTACCATCAGTTAAAGCCTGAAGGAAAGCAACAACTGTTTAAACCAGTTTACCGAAACTAAACGTACATCGAGAAGAAAAAAATGTAAGTGGATGAAAAAAAAAAACAAAAAAACAAAAAAACAAAAAAAACAAAAAAACAAGAGGGTATGTCTAGCTATAGCATAGACTCCTTCATAACTAAGTAAACAAATAATACCCTTACGTTTGCTAGGGTGCCTGTTCAGCCACATGCTTAACCACAGCTTGCAGTTAAAACATTTGTCTTTAAGGAGCAGGAATCAGAAGCCTGCGACCAATCTGCACTCCAAAACCTCCCAAGACCCTGCAACCTTCTGCCCTCTGTCCTAGCTCTTTCCTGCTGCACATCTTCCTCTCCCCAGGTAGCAGGCACAAATAAAACAAACCAATAAAAGTTCATCTACCTGAGCTGATTTTCGTTTTTGTTTTTTTTTGGATGGACAATTCTGCCAGATAAATAGACTTCCAAATATCAGAGAACAAGAGAATGGACACAGAACAGTCAAGACAGAACACTTTCGTTTTTGTCAATTTTTTTTTTTAAATCCCAATCCAGCTCCTAGTAAGACTGGACACTACTTACAACACTCCTAGAACTGCAGAAGAATGGAAACACAATAGGGAGCGAGTGGAAGGGGGGACAAGACAGCCCAGTGGCTGGCTTCAGACATTCACATACACAAAAGCCAGCACTGACTGGAGTCATTAAGGCCCAGATGCCCCACTAATAAGAACAAACCCAAACACAAAGGTAGCACGTGAAATGTATTTACCTATTTAAACACAGGCAGCTGGTCAGGCTAGAATGGGGAAGGTAACTGCTAATTCCTTGTACTACAAGGAAGGAATGGAGTAAAAAAACCCAAGCCCACGGGCAGGTTTTTGCTTTGTGAACCTCTGTCTGTGCTGCTGGTTAACAGTGGTAAGTATAAAAAAATCAAAGAAAAATAATCTATTTATAGAACAAGTCAGTAGTCTGAGACATTTAGAAAAAAGTAAAAACAAGTCCTTCTTTAAAAATGGATTTACTAAAACAACTGTCACCCAGGATGACCCCAAGCCCTCTGGTTCTCTGGCAAAGCCAGGGGCAACTCTGAACAAGAACTGTTGCTGACTGGTAACGCATCCAGCAAGGCCAGCAGGGAGGGGAATTTGCACTGCGGAACAGTATCTGCAGACTGCTTGCTGGTATCGCTTGAGGCCATGCCCGTAGCCTGGTGATACTGGAAATAGTTGTGAGTGAAACTTTTCACAGAAGCACATGTCAGTGTAACCTCTGAGGTAAGTGGGCTGTCTTCTTTCCTTCCCATTCCTGGGTACAGATCACAGAAGCTGGTGCCCTGTACCTCCTTGCCAGCTCCATCCTGCGTGAGACAACTTTAACGTGCAGGAGTGCGGGGCTCTAAGCAAAGCCTAGAACAGGAGAGGGCACCCCTGTGGAAAGGGAAGCACTCTACTTTTCACAAGCTCTGGTCAAGATAGACATTTTTCTCCTGGCCCTCTTCGGGACAGGAAGATCAGCTGTCTCCCACTAAGGTAGAATTTCGCTAGTGGAGTAGAATTGGGTTTCTTTTTGGTACACAGAACCTTTGCTGTTTCTGAGATCATGAGCTCCTCTGCCCTTTAGCTACAAAAGAGAAATTCATTCATTCATCCACTTGCTCCCATCCTTATAGAGTAGTGTTAGCTGCCTGGATACGGAGGCAACTTAACTCTCCCAAGACACTGCCCTTCTCACTGGGTTAGCACGAGGAGGCAAAAGATAACTTCCAAAACCTCCTTAGGACAACCTGGCACGGCTAAAAGCTCCAGCCCATGCCTCCAATTCCAGGCCAGCTCCACTGCCAACATGGACTTCTAAAACCCTGAAGCGTCTAATCTAACAGCCTCGGGTTAGCTCAGTCTCTAAGAGCAGCAGCCACTCTCAAAGATGGAAATACTCAAGTCAAAACACTGGCTGCAGCTCCTAATGAGGCGGTGTCTGCATAGATGAGTCAGAACCACTGTGCCTTGACGTCCCGCTGTATGAAGGAAGCCAGCTGTAAGGAAGGGACCAACTCTGCTGCAGGTCTGTACATCCTTGGAAGTGAAGCTCAGTGGCTACATCAGATTCAAACCCTCTCTTTCCGTAGGGGATTCAGCGGTCCATTTCTCAGCAAGTTCCAGACCTCAGGCAGTTGCTAACTTGTCTCCTTAAGATCTTCCATTGGTAATTTGTAGCTCAACAAGAAAGGAGGAGGTGGTGCATGAGCAGGGCTACTTGGTCCCTGCATTGATTTCTTTGCACAGTTTATACAGATGTAATCCTCATTCTCAGCCATTTCTGGAGAGACACCAACGCACACCTGATGAAACCACTCATCACAGCCACCGTCACACTGCACCCAGTCCACCTGCAAGAGAATGGATTAGCAACATTAGAAGGAGAGACAGAGGGGCAGAGGTTCTATGACAAAAAACATCTACTACTAAATTCATCCAATATAATGAGAACACAAAAAGCGTTTGGCACAAATTAATGTCCTACAGAACATGTTTTAACAAGCTGCTTTAGCTTAAAAAAGCAAAACTTTTCCAACAACGTTGCTCCTACTGCATCCTTAGGCCATGGCAGCCACTGCTTTAGTTCTGCTTTTGACTTACAGAGCAACGTGGAGATGGAAATACGCTGCCACTACTGCTATTTTTTTCTAATATATCTAAGATGTAGTTTGTAGGAGAATTATTCTTGAATGAATTTCTCTAAGTGACCTACAACAGGCAGTAGCAGCTTCAGTCATTACACTCCTATACCTGCCATTCTGCACTTAGAGAATGTACAAACAGATTATGGAAAGGAAGGCATTCCCTGGAAAGCTATGATTATATAGTTAAGATTATTCCATTTCATTTACAGAAGTTTGATGGCTCTAGTACGGCCTTCTTTGTAACATCAACTCTCCTGCCTCTTGCCATCCCAACTCCTGTAAAAATGTACCAACATAACCCAAATACCTGTAAAGAGAACAGCTGTACAAACACTGTACCATCTACTGAGTCAGTTATCTTGCAGTGAAATTTCTACCTTTGGCCTAAGATCAGGACTTCAAAAGTGGTCCTTTAACACTTATCTAAATCCTTATATTCCATATCTGTATTTTGAAAAAGACTAATGTATATCTTTGGATTTATATTTGATTCTACTCTCTATAGCAAGCCAGTGCTTTACAGGGTCAATCCTACAGCTATTGGTGGAAGTGAGTTTTTCTGTTTTTAAAGTAGCAAAAAACCAATCTGAAAAACGTTTTGATAAGACCAACCATCAAGCAGTGCACATTTAAAAGCTGACAGTTAGAACAGTGTCACAGAAAGACGGATCAAGTGTTTTTGTAATAAACCAATCAATTCTAAAATAGCTGATTATCCATCTCCCAAAAGCAACACGAAGCACTGCAGTTTGTGGATTCCACAGCACCACTGTTCACAGGCTGTGTGCAGGGAATACTGAAAATGTACTTAATTTAGGAGTCCTGCACATCCCACTTCTGCTCAGAAGCAGAATGCAGCTGGAACGTTTACCACTGAGGCAAAGAATTCTCTGAATCAGACAGTGCATGTTACCAGTAAAGAGTTACACAGCAGTCCAGTTTGGAGAGGTTAAACTTCCCAACCAAGATAGAGTACTTTTTCCCAGATTGTAGCTTATATCATCTCCCCCTCACTTTTTAAAGTATCTAGGAGAACGGGACGAGTTTATCAAGTTTTATTCACATTTCCACACCTACCCAAGCAGTACTCAGTACCTTCTTGTTTCAGATTACACTACTTTTGTTGCTCAAGCTGTTCAGCCTTATCACTGCATTCACTTTGCGTGAAATTGACTGGGATGGAACTAAGCAAAAACTCACTTTGTCCTTGCAGGGCCTCTGGCAGTTCTGTGCAGCACATACTGCATTCTCATCATCCGACTCCTCAGCTCCTGACCAGTCATACTTAGAAGGAATATCTAGAACCTTCTTCTCTCTTTTCTTCTCCGTGCTCTCCTTTGCCAGCTCTACCTTTGCCACAACTGCCTTCTCTCGTTTCTTCTTGCGCTCCTCTTCCTTGGCCAGTTTCTTTGCCAGCTTGTTCAGCTCCTTTGTCTTATCCATGGTGAGTTTGAGCTTCTTTTTCTTCGGTTTTTCTAATTTTTTCAGCTCTTTAGATTTTTGCTTCATTTCTCCAAAGAACTGCTCTGCTCTCTCCAGCTTTCGCTTCCGCTTCCTCTCAGATGAGTCTCTCCCTCTCATTTTCAGTGGTTTCTCATCCATGCTGTCATCCTTCACAGAAAGGGTGAAAAAGAGATCGTTTTTTTTTTTTTCCTTCAAACAAATTCCCATATACCACAAGTCTGCGTAAGATGTACTTACCTCTGCCATTACCATAACATGGTGGAAGAAACTTATTCAACAACATCCTGCCACAAATTCTAAATAAAAGCAGCTCGACTTTATTTTCACTATACTAGAAAAAGTCTTAAGTAGCCAAAGTATAACGAATTTAGAATGCCCAATAGAAAAAAGTAATACATCAGCAAGAGTAAGGAGACAGAACAGGCAGTAATCACAAATCCCTTCTCACACTGCTTTTTAATGAAAGTTAGGAAGACTGACTGTCAGATGTTCTTGCTTGTTTTTCATCCTAGGTCAGCCTTGCTGATAATTATTTTTGAGAAAGCAATTGCTATTCTGGAGATTCTTAATTCTTCAAATGCATTATCAACTCAAGCAAGAGAAGAACGCAACAGATCCATTATTTGAGTATCTCCCAAACTGGGACACACTATAAAAACCCTGGTGTCATTAACACTCTTAAGTAGCAGATTCAGATCAGAAACGGGGTTTATAATTGGCAGACTGTCCTTGTAAGTGACAAGTCCTATTTAGAGACACAGCTCCTTCATACAAACAAGACTGACTCAGTTTGAGTTAATTCAGCCACATGCTTTAACCTTAATTATATTAGCAGATTAAAGACATTACAGAACAGACCACTGGGTCTGTTTACTGTACATTACTTAATATAGCTTCTCCATTTTATAACAAGTTCTCTGAAGACTATTTTGCAGAAGTCTACCTATTTTGCATCTAAATAGACAAAGAAAGGTATTCAACTCAAAATGAGTAATTCTGGCCAAACAAGTATTCAGAGATTAACCAGAAAAATGTTGAACCCTACCCTCCACCCACAAAGCTGTTTTTAACTATCAGTATAACACTGTGGCATGCTATTTATAAAGTGCTGTTTGCTGGCATTCAAATTGTTCATCAAAAATTCCCATACTCAAACCATTTAATATCAAAAGAGAATTAATCATACAAAATGAAGTCCCTTAGTCTAAACATGGTAATGCAGTACTTCTCTGGAGGCAGGATCTGCTTTATACCGCTGCATTACCTGCTGGCAGTTTGGCAATATCTTGACTTACCCACTGTATTGGATGGCACTCAGAAGAAAGAGGTAACTGACCAGCATGCCTCACTGTTCAGAAAAATGTAACCCATTTTATGTTGCTGCATGCTATTGTCAAGAAGGACTAATCTTCAGTGTAGCAATAACATACTCCATAACTACATATGGACAAAATGACCCTATTTTCAGGCGACATGGGATGAAGGATGGATTCCAGTACAGCTCCAACACAACAGTTTACATTCTTTTCTAACACACAACCCTCATTCACTGATTCTATTATCCAGTCCAACACTTGGCTTCACACAGAACCATCCCCTACATTCAAACCCTATGTCTGAGGGCATTTGTTCAAATGCTTCTTGGTGCTACAACCACTGTCCTGGGGAGCTTGTTACAATGCCTGGCCACTCATAGGTGAAGAACCTTCTAATATCCAAGCACACCCTCACCAACACTGTTCCACCCTGTTCCCTCAAGTCCCATATCATTAGAGATGAGATCCATACCTGCCACTTTGCCTCCCAGCTCAATTGATTCTTCAAGACTAAAACAGAGTGTCACTACTGTCTGCCTGCCAGCCTGATGCATCTTCATTTATTATAAACCTTGAGTCTGACCCCACCAGCCAATTGTTCACCCACTGCATTATCTTTTTGACTAGCTGGACTTTTTATCCAGAAGGATCCCATGAGAGACAACATCAAAATCTTTGCTGAAACCTAGGAAGATTACATCAACACATTTCCTTCGGTCAGCTAATTGGGAAACCTTGTCAAAAAAGGAATTACGTTAAACACTTTCCTCTTGTGAACTCTTAAAAAAAAAAAACCACTATAAATGATGCGATTTTTCTTCCTATACTAGAATATTTCTACAAGTTCATACCTCCATTACGTGAAGGAATCTGTCTTCAGAGGGTGGATGGGTAGCCTGTAAAATCCTCCAGATGTGCTGAGTCTCATCCAGTGATACCTCTAGTAGGTCTCCTACCATCATTAGATCTTCCAGTTGAGCCTTTGCTCCAGGTGAGAGCTCCAATACAGGGGGCTCCAAACTGCGAGGTACCAGCGGACTTTTCCGAGGCTGCTTTCTTGGAGTGCTAGAACCTTTCAGATAGGAGAAAAGTTGCATAAAGATAGAAGGAAGAGATCAAAACAGAAAAAAGAAATGACATTTTTTGTACAACTATTTAAAAGTGGAGGCAATCCCAAAAAGAAAAATGAAGAAAAAAGCCACCGCTATGTATACCAGACATCCAAACTGCAATGACTGCAATGTTACTCTCTTACACCTTCTTACAGAGAGCGTAGCCACTACAACTAGCAGAGTCAATGGAGCAGCTCCTCTCTTGCTCTCCAATTGCTCATCCGGGTTGCCTGTTCAATTTTATCCCCATGCACAAGAAAACAAGTACCTTGAGAGCAGCTTTTAGAAGCAGATGAATACGCATGTTCAGCACAGAACGAGGGAGCAGTCCACATATGTGTCACCACTTCCTCTGATTTAATGGGGATTTCCTCATCACAGAACAAATTTGGTTCTAAGCTGCTAGAAGATTTTACGCTGGCATTGTCCTGAAAGAAGACACACAGAAAACAAGTAATGTCTGGCTCTAGCAAATGCTTACTTCAAAGAAAATTCTACTAAGACCAACCAATCTGCTGCTCCTAAAGCTCTCCTTCAAAGTACCCCCACCACAGACATTAACACTGTTGGGAAAAGGTAGAAATTAAACCCTACAACTGTGGAGGAAAGTGAATTCTAATTCTATAATCAGCGCGTGAGTCATATTTGTCATGTTCCTTCCCTAAGCAGTCTCTCATATATAAGGTCTTCAGAAGTCAACATGATGACAGTTTCTCACTTAGCCTTCATAGTTTTGTTTGAAAAAATGTAACTGCAAGATCATGAAGACTGGCATCTTCAATTAAACAGAGGTATGCTAAGTAAATAACAGTTATTACAGAAAGAAATGATTGGAGATCTTACAGGGGAAGGAAAAAATTGCACGTTTCATTCGGCACAGGACCTATCAGTAGATGGATGGTGACAAAATGGCTGTAATAAGTAAAACTCAAATTCTGCCCTGAAATCAGGGTTTTAATGGCAATCTCAAACAATTTTAAGATGCAAACACTACGAAATAGGAGGGCTGTAACAATGCTGTGAATACTTTCAAGAAAAGACTAATGACAGAATTGGTTTGTACTCAGTGCACTGCATAAGGCTGGCTGCTTGACATCTTCAATGCATTATACAAACAAATGTGACGAATGTGATGTATGCCATAGATGCACGTGCATCCATGAACACAAAGAGGTTAGGAATGTCTTAAAAGTGGGAAAAACTTTGTTTTGATTTTACATTATAGTAGGCAGAAAATCCAAAGGCACAAACCCATTTCAATAGAAAACCTGACATCTGCTAGTATTCATTTCTCCCTCTTTTTCTTCACTCCTATATTCCATCTGTTTTTGAAACCATTATTGTACTTCAGATGTCAGAGACAGCTGTGCAAAACTACAGGCTAAGAACCCTTAAAGAACCAAAGATAACTTCTACAGGGTCTACAAGAAGGGCATACTCATACATGATGCATCATAACATCTATTTATTATTTTTAAACTCATAACTTCGGTTGAAAAAAAAAATTATAAACCACAAATGGGAAGAAACACTTGAATGTCAACAGTAGAAATAAATAAATTCTGAGAAACTTTGCCATTTCTTTTGAACTCTGCTGCATCTAGGTTAGAACTGAAAATCTGTCTGCTCTTCCAGTTGCGTGAGCTGACCTAACAAAAGACATTTCTGGTCCCTATCTGCTTTGTTTTGCCAGATTTTTACTTTAGGTTTTTACAGTTACATATAGTGATGGACATTCAAATCAAAAGGATAAGTAACAGGTTTTGAAATCGTGACAACAGAATGCACTCAACAGAAGTGAAATTACTCTCCTGCAATACCTTCACCAAGCATATGTCATCTTTCTTGACATATGTTATCTTTCATCACAACTTCAGAATGTGCCACATCTTTCAGAAACCCCTTATTATAACTTCCAATGCACAGTACTGTTTGCAACATTTTTCTAATAAAGACATTCTAATTAGAAGTTGTAACATCCAAATACAATTTTTTTCTTGTTGGCATCTCACAAGGGGCTGCAAGACAAATGCATGTAATTGCACAAAGCTACTTCAAAGCAAGTTACTAAAAACAGGAGATTGAGGCACAATATACCTGGAAAATTCACTGTCCCTCCAGAAAGCAGCGTCTGCCTTAAAAGAACCTCTACGATCACGCTTTTTAAATTAGAAATGACACTATCACTGAATAGAAACTACTATGTAAGAAGAAACAGTGACATAGCTTTTGTTTGTATACATACAGACATTTCAGAAGTGCTAAAATGAAATACATCATACTGACAATGCTTGGCTATCTCTACAATTACCTTCTCTCATGACTGTTTTTTCTCTAGAATGTATATGAAGTCTAACCACAGCGACTATTTCTGAACTGAACTGGTTTCATAATATGAACCAGAGATCAAGACATGAATAGTTCCACATACCAAAACTGAATAGATGTACCTCCTTTCATATGTGGGTTGAATGAAGAGAAAGGTAAAAAAAAATGTGAAAGAAGCTCTGGCATCAGGAAACTTCTTACAGGGCACAAAATTTTCAAAGACTAATTTTTTTTTGCTACAGTGAAAACCAATTAAGAGTTCTCCAAATATTACTCATATTTATGATTCATATTCTCTCTGAAAGAGGCATAAAGACAATGTGCAACCTCAGTGGTATTTTGAATACAAATCCTCTGAGAAGCAGTTTTTTCTTCTTCAGCACTGGAAAGAACCTTTTGAAACTCAATCACAGGACATTTTAGAATTTTGAAAGAAAATGTTACAGAACTTCCCCAAACACCAAAGCTAAGACATTCAGAACTAACAAGTACCTCTTCTGCAACTGAAGCCGCAGCGGGATATACTTAGTAACTTAAGATATCCTAGAATAAATTGAAATAAATAAAAAACAGGTGTTCTGAATTAACTCCACACAGACAAGCCACACTGGATTACTCACCTTTATGTCATAGCCATATGTTTCCCTGATGTCCTCATCAGAGTCTGTCTCTTCATCATCATAATCCAAAGTCTGCCGTGGTGAAGAGGACACGCTCCCTATTGCTCTGTTAAAGGCTGACTGCTGGAAACTAGTCAAGTGTCCCTAAGAGAAAAACAGAGTAAGAAACTGAAACAATGAAGCTTCTAGAAAAATCTACTAAAAAGCTGAGGTCACAGTCCCTAAGAAAAGGGCAGGTCTTTATGCCTGAAAACAACTACCTAGGCAGCCACAGAAACACTCACTCACAGCAAGTTGTGAAGACACACTAGGAAACAGCCACAGAAATAGGTTCTTTCAGACTTTATTTCCAAGTTTTTGAGTAACTGTGACCAGGAAGATCTAGCTACAATTGCTCATTGGCTCCAAGTTATACTATGCTGGAGCTGTACAACTTTTTTCACCAGAGCATCATCTGCTTACTGGTCTTGATCTCAAGACAAACAAGCAGACTGCAAAAAGCACCAGTGACTCCCTATAGTATTTGATGAACTTTCCTAACAAGGTATCAAAATCCCAAGAACGAAATCCATTAGAACTTATAAACATGGATGCTTTTGATTCTGTCAGACAGATGGAACTTAGAAGCCAAAGTAGCCAATACTTTACAAACTTCAGGCCATTGGATGGCTGTAGCATCTGAACCAGCATCCCTTTACAAGTACCTTCAACAGCTGCTACTGGCAGTAAGTTCAAAGCAATAGATCTGCTACCAGAGAAGCCCATAACAGCCTGAAACTAACAACAGCCTAAGCACTAGAATTCTCAAACTAACTGCTCTCTCCCCTCCAAGCTTCTCCAAGAACGGTAAGGCATTCTAACACAACGAAGAATGACTAGCACAGTGCATAAGACATTCACAACCCTACCTGCAGATCTGGGTTGGCTGCTGCCTTCTGCAGCTCTGCACTGATGATTTTCTCTGTTTTCTCCCGTGCTGCCTGCTCCACCATTCGCTGGCTGAGCACAGAAAGTTTAGCCAAAGCAGAGGACAGCTCATCGGTAGCCAAAGCTTGCCGCGCTCGATCCTGCCAACTCATGGCACGTTCTGTCAAGCACTGCAAGGCCTCCCCTTCGGGCAGCCGTACAGGCAGCTTCTGCAGGGACACCAGCAGAGACAGAATTGTCTCAAGACGCGGCCTTCGAGAACGCATGCAAAGTGGACACAAGAACTTCACTTCTTTGGCCTGCCAACTAGAGCCCTTCTTCTGAGAACTTGTTTTGGGAAGGGGCACGCAGCCACTATGAAACCAGTCTTTGCACAGCTCGCACTGTAGCATGAATCCACTGGCTGTTTTGCGGCAGACACAGAATTTGACTTCTTCTATACGATCCACCATAGTCATCTTGGCCAGGTTAGCTGCTCTGAGAGCGTGCATGGCTTCAATCTCCTTCTGCTCCCGCTCCTTGAATATGGCCACCTATCCAAAGACAGAAACAGTTCATGACCTTCACAGCTGGAAGAGATTACTTTTTATTAGCAGCACAGAAGAAAAAAAACACGTAAGGAGATCTTTTGTTAAACTAGCCCAAAATTATGGGATTGCACAACCTATTTAAAACTTCAGTTCAAATGCCTCCTCAATTACACACTGCTCCTCTATGTCCTTCTGACAGAAACACCGTACAAACATTAGATAACGCTCTCTGTGTTTAAAAAAATCTCTGAAATTCATAATTAAACCTGTTATAAGAACACAAGAAAAAAGATATTGATTGTTTAACCGCTGACAGCAGCAGGAACTTCTCACAGTTTATCTTCCTGAAGAAACTTCTATTTCCTCAGTGTGCCTACTCAAATAAATAGATGTATATACGTACACACACACACTAAGATAAAATTGGTTGTATATAAGCCATATTAAAGATTCTGCATGTATTTACTTTGTTTGTGGAAGAAGGGCAGCCAGATGACAACTTATTCTTCTGATAAACTGCATCAATATTCTCCCAGCAAGGAACAAAATTAACATTGTTTCCTACCCAGTTTTCAGGACGAAGCCTTACAGACTGCCCTCAGACATTCTTCACGTAGGAACAAGGAATGACAATGCTTAAGAGACTTAAAGACTTTCTACAGTATGGCAGGCAATGCCCATGGCCAGCAAATTTAGTGCACACTTATAAATCTGTTGACTCGTGCCAATATACCACACATATATCACATCTTAAGAATCAAAGGAGCAATTGTCAAAACAACCTGAAATAGGGTTTACTTCCATTTAGTACGCTGCATAAATGTAATGAACAGCAATGTGTTGGATACTGCTTAAGAACTACATCTCATTTCATATGTACTAAAATCCTGGCAGAACATTAGAAAAGCAGCCACACATGTTAGAATATTTAAGCCATTTACATAGCCAGATACATACTATACACTTGCATTTATTTGCTAACTGTACTTCCTTCTACTACCACTGCAAAAAAAATAAACTATATTACTGTGCCAAGATTATTAGATATTTGCTTCAGCAAAATTATCAGATTTCCCATAGATTTTCACACAGATTAGAGACAAGTTAAACCCACATATCAGGAGACACTACTGTTCGTTGCTCCTTACCACAGCTGCAGTGTCTCTGGCCTCCTCCAGCCCATCCTCCAGCTCACTTAAGGACTCCAAATCAAGATCTTTCTCCTTTTCCTTTTCCATTAACTCCTTTGCTCTCTTCCGTCTATTCTTACTGCTTCCATAAACACCAATGTCAGTCCGAGGGCTCAGAACCTGGAACCAAGAAAACTTAGGTCGTCACTCCCAAGAATTAGAGGTTTAATCTGTTTCTTCAAAAGCAACAGTTGAGGTTGCTGTAAAGCAACACAATTGTAAAGCAAGACTAGCCAAACAATGACTTTTTTTTGTTATTTTCACCTAAATTCAGCTGAAGTTTATTATACTCTACTATCACACTGAATTTGAGAACGACCTATTGTGCCTTCCGGGCTGCAGAAAAGCATCAAGATCCTCTAACACTTAACTGTTTGTTGCTTACCTGTAACAGACTGTAGCTCGAGTTCTTCTTCAGGAAGGTCCTTCCCGTGCGCTCTCTCCAAGCCCGTGCAGCAGCTACCTGTGACTCCAGTTGGGGCAGGGCATCAAGGCGCACTGGTATTGGGCGGCCTTTGGCAGACAAGTTCTCCAGTTGCTCCAGGTAGGCATAGTTGTTCCCATTCTGGGGTAAAAGAAAATTCTCTGAGTCAAAAATTGTACCACTGTGTCAGTGGCCAGTTCAATTTCAAGCCATGTACTATTCTAGTTAGTGACAGAAACAGGAACTGAATGGAAAGTAGAGCAGGGTTTCGATCTCACTGTTACTTTTAAAACTCTCTCTCGTACAGTTTCTACTTTAATATCTATTCTGATGTGGCTAGCTGGCTTAGGGAGTAAGACATTTCATTTCTAGTTGGCAGTCTGAAATCCTATCTGCACAACAGCAAGCTAAATATCTGAGACTTCTACAGGGGCTGATGTAAAGTCAAGTGAGAATCTCACTTCAGTTCTCAATAAATACTTGATACAAGAAAAGCAGTTGCAGTCCAGAGATTAATCCTGTGAATATGACAGAAATCACATCAACTTCAGACCAAGTTATCCTGGATAAGACAACAGAGAAGGGCACGGGGCTCTGCTAAACAACTAACTTCAGTCTATTTTGGATAAAAACATTGCAGCTATCAGTGCCATTACATTTAGAAGGAAAAAAAAATATATTCAACGCATTGTGGGGAGAAAAAATGTTCTCACAGACATCTCCAAAACTGAAGGCTATCGAGCAGTACATTCTCTACTGCAGCAAGTATTTCCAGTGATAGTACACAGAATAGTAATAACAGACACAGCCCTTCTAGAGTTATATTTCCATCATAACAGAATTGTTGGGTTTTATATTTCCCATGAAATGGGGAAGAGGAACGGAGGTAAAAATGGAATAGTGAATGGGGAAACAGTTACACAAAAAGCGGAAAAGAAATTCAAGAACATTCAACAGCTACAGTCAGGATTCCCCTCAGATCATATTTGTGAGTAGAGGGGCTAAGAATAAAGAGCATATCTAAACAAAAGGATGCAAACAGAAGATTTCATTTCTTGCTGTAACCCCTACCTGAATGGCCTCCACCTTGGCTGTCCAGTCTCTAGCTCGCTGCAGGGCTTCTTTCAGTGCCAGCACATTGGGCAGGAAGGCAGGGATGTTCCTTGCTTCATTCACAATGCCCTCCAGAGCCATCATACTTTGGCGTGGTCTAGAGTTAAAAAAAAAAAAAAAAACAACACAAAACAACCACAAACATCATTCCAGCTTTCTCTCAAAATGCCAGCCAACTAAAGCCACTAATCTGTCAGGCTGGTGATGAGACTTCATCATTATGCACAGCAGCGTAGGATATATCAAGGACCTGTTCTTGGAGGGTGCTACTGGATATCAAGTAACAGCAAAGGTCAAAAAGCTGAACTTGATTGTCTGAAGTCCATCAAAGGGCAAAGTATCAGAAATCCTTAACATTGAGGAAGGTGTCAAGTAGCATACTCAGCATTTCTGTGTTTGTTTAGGGGCAGACAAGTAAATAGCAAATACAGCAGCTACACTCACACCTTCCAGCCACTGTACAACACAAAAGGGAATGAACCCTTATGTTACTCACCAAGAACCTCAAACCCAACTCTTAAGCAGTAACAGAAATAGACTACATCTTCAAAGCCACCACTTTTCATCACAACCCCTCAACAAAGGCTGAGAATCCCTTAACTGTGCAACCTGTAAGAACAGTTTGCAGAGGAATACTCACCTGGCCTGTAGGCAGACCTTGGCTTTCTCCTCCCACCTCTCCGAAACTGTGAGTAGCTCCTGAAGCTCAGCCATGGCTTTCTCCACAGCGTGGTGCGGTGCCAAGCCCACACCTGAGTCAATCAGCTTCTTCATCACATCTAGGGTGACCCTCTGGGGATCCAAGAGGGTGGACCTCACCTCATCCAGCCACCGTGCCTGCTGCAGTTCCTGCTTCAGCCTTGGCAGTTCAGGAAGTTCTACATAAAGGCCAGAGCCCATGTCTATCAACTCTTGCAGCTTAGATGAGTCTGGGACTTCATCCATCAAAGCTTCCTGAGCACGCTCATGAAATTCTTCCACATCATCAAGTAGATTCTGGAGCAACATACAGTAAAAAGTGATTAGAGAAAAATGTCCACAGAATCAAAACAAAGTTGGCTGTAGGACCAGTCAGATGAGAGTTTGTACGTGATCATCACATCATTGGTCAAAGTTTCTACACACAATGTCAACTGGTCTATGAGAAGTCAACGAGTCTGGCATAAGGACTGTTTCATACGTTATACATATCAGTTACATCAAAATTTGCAACTAAAATAATACAGCTGCAACTATGGATCCCAACAAAACAAGATATAATGGAATGCCAAGACAACGCTTATTTTAAAACAGTGGTTTGAGGAAAAACTTCTGCAGAGATGTTGTCCTTTCAATTAGATGTTGGAGACATTACTCTAATGATGACCACACGTAATGGAATGCCACATATTGAGGAAAAAAGAACAAGCCAGAGTTAAAGAACATCAAAAGAGCAACAGTCAAATTTTCAATTATTATTTTCTAAAGCATGCTCACCACTTAAAACACATCAGGGTTTTAGCTTAAAAAGTAAAGATATGAAAATGCAAACACCCTCCAATGACAGGAGAATTTCACAAAAATCTAATCACATTGCTGTAGCTGTTCATCTCCTGTGTTTTGGAGCAGCAGTGAAAAAAAATCAAAAAAACAGACAGGAAAATATCTCCATAGGAGATTTATTCAAAGACATTCAACCTGTATACTTCATTCACTCCTGAAACTCTTAAAAAAAAAAAAAAAAAAAAGATACTACTAACTGTGGCAAGTCAGTGCCACAATGAAGAACAAAATGCACATTTCCTATCCCTCTGCTTACTGCCCTTCTTGTGATATTGCTTTTCATGACTGTCTAGAAACCAGAAGACATTTACAAAAAAAAACAAAAACAACCACCATGATCCACATTACAGGGTTTTTTTTTTTATATAGGAAACAGATGCTGAATGCTTCACAGTAACAACAGTAAATTATTACAGTCTAGTAATTATCAAGCCTTTTGTGTTAGAAAATACTCATCATCTAATCTAATTCATTATGATGGATAATCACATTCAAAAACCATGCTCAAAGTTACTGAGTACACTCATAGGCGTAAGTGATCATTATCTGACTTCATTCAAGAATGGAGACTATGATTTTTAACCAGCAGAATTATGACATTTATCTATTTTACTAGTTAGTGACTGCTGAGGCTTCAGGAACTTACACACGGAGTACTTCAATACAATTAGTTTTCTAAGGTTATTTAAAAAAAGAGACATCATTCCAGCTGGGAGAAAACGTTTTGACAAAAATATAAATCAAAACTGTTAAGAGTATACTATATGACCAAGAAGTCTTAAGCCACCCAGGAAATAGATGCAACAGAAAAAATAACTGCTATATAATAAGCAATCAGAAATCCGGCAGAGAATCTAAAAGATGTCTTCAGCTCTGTCATCTAAGGACCGTGCCTTAATTTGAAGCAGGTTTAAAATACATTATAATCAAATACACTAGAATCAGTGAACTCTTAACAGTCTCACAGGTCCATTAATATACGAAGATAAAATTTCATGGGGCAGAAAATAAAACGGTTAGTAAATATTTGGAAAGATCTTCCTACTATATACTTTCCACTCAATTAACTGCTGGGAAACATGTTAATGAACATCTTAGAAGGATAAAGATTACAGTCAGCGGGCCTGGATAATCTGTATCTTGAAGTCCTAGAGAGTTTACTGAAGGTACTTGTTTTCAGCAACAACATACCAATACCATACAGAAGGGAAGAAAGCCCAGTATTAAATCTCTCTACTATATGTTTGCTTATAGAGGAAGCTGCACATATGGTGATGTTTAGAACTTCAGGACCTCTATTTAGCAGTATACAACATTCCACTTAAAACTGCATCTCCAGAGAACACATGAATTAATAAACGGTTGACATACATTAAGAGCTATTTCTAAAGATGGAAAAAAATATTTACTAAGGATTCCCAAAGAGTTTTCCTGGAGGTTGGTTGGCAGGCCAAACGGTATTTAACATTTCATCAGAGACACAGAAACAAATAAAGATTACTGCTGAAAACTCCTGCTGTAATACAAACTGCCAGAGTGATAAATGATAACGGCAGCCAGGGGAATCAGTATGATCTGGATCACTTATTAGTCTAGATTTACTCAAAGTCAGGTGCAAAGAAACGTACGAAGGGGATAATAAATACAGGCCATGCATACAGATTAAGGGGACTGACACCTGGAAAGCAAAGGCTGAAAAGGATTTACAGATTCAGATGCAAAACTGCCAATGCACTACTGCCTCCCTGCTCTCCTAAAGAAGCACACCAACACAGCCTTCTGCAGTTTCTGCAAAAACATATGAAGGGTAGGATTTAAGCAGAAATGTCACTGCTATAGATAGCTTTAATGACGCTGGAATAAAAGCAACTGGTTCACTGAGATAAAATTGAGCTGCTTGGACTGTGACAGACAGAAGGGATCTTCTCTTGGTTTAACCATGAAACCACCACATCTGACTGCATCCACCGTAACAGGCATCTTGAGAAGTGTATCTATATTCACATAAAATGCTTCAGTTTGGTACCCTAAATGCTGACTGTCATATGCTACAACCCTGTCTGAGACAGCCACACAAGACCTTTGGTATTCTTCCAGAATGGGAATGAAGGCCAGATGGCATAGACCTGAGCCATTCACAGGGCACTAGATTTCCATGCTTAGGCAAACAAAGCTCTACACATGAAGCTGTTATGACTACATGAGCATACTACTGTAGTAGAAACACAGTCTTTGTCTATTTAGACACGTGCTTGCAAGTGAGCAGGAATTACATGTTACCATTAATCCCACTGTGGATAGATGACAGCACGTAGTCAGCAAAACTTCAATGACAATAGTAAGATTACTCAAAGTAGGAAGACACTGAGCTAGATAAATCCAGAGTATATTCTTTCTTGAGGCCACAGATATGACTATTGGGGGTTGAACTAGATGATCTCTAGAGGTCCCTTGCAACCCCTACAGTTCTGTGATCTGCTTCACGGTAAAAGCTTAAGTGAAGTACACCAGGCAATATTGTCCCTTAAAACAAACAAAAAACAACCAAAACACACACAAACAAATACCAAAACAAAACATGAAAGCCAAAACTGACAGATTAAAAAAAAAGTCAATAAAAAAGCACAACACATACAGTACATCCAAGGAACAGATGTAAACCTACCTTTACTTGTCGGGCCTGGCTGATAACACAGGGCAAGCTAAATAACTGCTGTACAAATGCTTTCAGCTCCTCCATAGTCAGCTTGGTCCGTGTCCTTCCACTATCTTGGCTCTGTCTGCTGTATGAATGAACACAATAAAACATTATATGAAAGACATGATGATGATGATGCCTGGGTTTACTCCCAATAACATAAGACCAACAAGACCAGTTGAGAAGATCAACAAAAAAGACCAAACAAAAAGAAAAAAAATTGGTAAGAATTAAAAACTCTTCAAAACTAGATTTCATGTAAACTCTCAGTAATAACAAGAATTTACCCTACTCTTTGCCTTCCAAACTGGGCTTGCTTCAACTAAGTAAACAAAAGCAGCACGAAGAGTTCCGTGTTTTTTGAGTTGTTTCTTTTTTCTTTTTTTCTAGGAGAAATGCTTAATTCTAATTAGTGCAAAAACCCAGGACTATTTCTGGTAAAACATTGGCCACAGCTCCATATCACAATCAGGGCAAGGCAGATATAATTCTAGTTGCTCCTCTTGTAAGCCAATAGATTAAAATAGCACAAAAAACCAAAAATAATAAATATTATTTTAATAACAATATAATAATAACAATAAACAAAATAGCACAGGTTGAAACACATACAGAAAAGAAACACTGAACAAACTACAAAAAGCTACACAAACCACAGGCAGTCTCAAGTGCTTAAATACAATGTAATTCAAGATGCCTCAAGTGTGACTAAAGAGATAGAAAAGGAAATTAAAGGGGAAATTCTTAACAAAACTTACTGAGGTTGATCAGACACAGGTAACAAGGACAAAGACAGGAATTTTATGAAAACAAACAGAAAGCAAGACTGCTCTGACGCACAAGATCTACACGATCTGCCATGTACTGGAGAAGCAGAAACAGTTTTCTCAGGAGTCTGTGTTACATACATAAGAATATGGTAAAAAAAATCAAAAAACAAAGAAGCTCACTACTCAAACACAGAAGCCTCTTCCAAAAATGTTGGAACTGATGAAGTCTCAGTGGTCTTGATATTTGAAATAAGCACCTTCAGAATTCAAGTCCTTGGCACTGCTAGTAAGGGACACACCTACTGATAAGGATATGGCTCAAACCACGGTAGCAAATCTCTGGGAACTGAGAACTGCTTCAGGAAGCGATGGGTATGGAACTGAACATAATTGGTGGCCCTGATGCCACAGCTTCTGGGAAATCTTTGTCATCAATTTAGATTTCAATCAAGAGGCACAGACCAATGTTGACAACAGTACGGTGGAAACCACAGGGGCCAACATATTTAAGGGAAAAAGGGTAACACAGACTCTGTCTTTAAATTGATAGGGGGACCCATTTCTGAGAAACTGATTTCAGCAGTGATCTCCTCCTTTCTGGTCAGCTTGACAGACAGGGCTGTTCACAAGAGCCATGTGAAGATTTGTACTTGCTCAAGCAGTTAACAACCACGACAGGCACTGGCAAGAGGTTTCTGATATACAACAGTAACAAGCTGTGAAAATAAATCTTGTTTGCTAGAGCTGCCTCACTCGCAGGCAGAGAACCAATGAAACCTGCAGAAGAAAAAGACTGCTACTGCATAGGATATGTCCTGCAAAGACACTAGAAGCATGTATTACAAGCACATGAAATGCAGGAAAAGAGTTAAGTGACACGGCACTGATGAAATATTTGGTATAATAATCACTGCAGGCACAGCAATCTCACAAGCAGGACAAATTTTAAACACTGAAAAATGTTCCCTGCTCATCAATGTACATTTTATCACATTAAATAAAAACTAAATTAAATCTCTCATCCTGTGGACTTAAATAAAAAGAAAACGTAGATGAATCATCAAATATAATTACACTATGTAAAAGTCACAGAGAAAAAAAGAATACAAAGCAGGCTTGGACTTGCTGTGACAGTGAGAAGGAATGGTAGCTGCACTTGGACAGACCCTAAGCCCTCCGACCTTAGTGCAGCCATAGACTGCCAGTTCTGTTTCAACATTCATTTTAAATGTATTTCTAACTTCATCTTTAGTGTAAACGTGATCTCTCTCACTGTATTAAATATGAATACAAATGTTAAAGAACAGGCTGAAGGTGACCTCTGATTTACGTATTTCCTAGTGCTGTTTAAAGAGGATTTAAATCTCTGCTTCTGAAATACTCTCAAACCTCTATTTTATAACACATTACGATTTAGCATACATACAAAAGATCTTAAACTACACAAGTGTCTTTCTTTGTCCCATGGGATCTGATTCATTTCTAGTTCAGATACATCACTGAAGGTTATCAGTTCCGTCCCTCTCATTTTCTTCTTGAGGAAACCCTGGAAATGCACTAATTAACTTAAGGGATATCTGCTGAGAAGTGTAATTGGATCTATGATACAATATTTCAGAGTTCAAATGCAAGCAATGATGACGCATTATGTCCTGTGAAGATAGTTACAGTATCCAGCTTTGCTAAGCGTTTACTTTTCACTCTTTTCCTTAAAGAAGCCTTCAGCTTTACACTAAAAACTGCGTATACAAAAAACCAACAAAGTCGTATCTTAGACGCAACAGAGAAAATGCAAGTCAATTAAAAGTTTATCATACAACCACTGAAGATTAAATATGGTTATCTGATCAAATTCTTTACTGTGTTCTGTGTGCTGAGTAAAGGTCCCATACACAAGAGAAGAACGAATACACTGCTGAAGGCTCACTGATAACCGATATGAGGACGCATCCAGGAGATTGCTGAGGTAGTGCCAGGGGACAGAACAACATTCAGAAGGCTATAAGCAAGGCAGGCAATACAGAGAGCTAAGGAAGCCAAAAGGTACCAAGAAAAGCCACTTTTTCTTAGTCACACATCACTGCTTCAAGTGGTCCTTGTCAAGAAGTGAAAAACTGGTTTCAACTGTGGACTCAGTTTTTGTTCTCAGCACTACTTTGCTCCCCGTGATCCTAACCTCCCAGTCATTGGTGGCAAGACACCTCCCTCTTCATCTTCCAGTAATTCCACCAGTATCACAAAGCATTCTACAATTTACTTTCAGCAGCTGGTAAAAATCATGAACGTTTTTGAGAAACGCTGTACCAGAAGATACAACTAAGCTTGCCTCACCAACTGTAAGTGGTGTTTCCCAGTTTTCATGCACTTGGCTTTGCAGTACAATCTTTTAACAGATTTTCTTTCCTAAAAAATGAGTTTACAAAACTGCTTTATTTAAGCTATATACTTAGCCATGCTGCCTAAAATATAAACATTCATGTCATAACTTACTTTCTTTTACTTGCATTTTTTCCTCCAGCTGTCTTTTCTAATAACTCCCCACACACTCAAACAAACTCCAAATCAGTGATTAAATGACTTTTCCAGAGGACTTCACATTTCAGTACATAAGTTAGCTCAAAACAGTATGCTTAATGCATTTTCAAGTCTGCTTTTTGGACCTCTGTACCACAGAATCACCAAGGTTGGAGAAAACCCACAAGATCATCCAGTTACACCATCCACCTGTTACCAATTGTTCT
The DNA here is from genome assembly GCA_036925125.1 of Oreortyx pictus. Classification (NCBI taxonomy): domain Eukaryota; kingdom Metazoa; phylum Chordata; class Aves; order Galliformes; family Odontophoridae; genus Oreortyx; species Oreortyx pictus. The sequence goes on along the minus strand of JAUPFR010000001.1, from coordinate 127,776,980 downwards.
CACTAAACCATGTTCCTCAACAAAACGTCTAAACACTCCTTGAATTCTTTTAGGGCTGGTGACTCCACCATCTCCCTGGGCAGCCCATTCCAGTGCCTGAGTGCTATTTTGGAGAAGTATTTCCTACCATCCAGTCTGAATCTCCCCTGGCACAACTTGAAGCCATTTCCTCTCATCCTATCATTAGTTACAGGAGAGAAGAGGCCAACCCCACCTCACCACAATCTCCTTTCAGGTAATTGTAGAGAATAAGGTCTCTCCTGAGCCTCCTCCAGACTGAACAATCCCAGCTCCCTCAGCTATTCCCTCATAAGACCTGTGCCTCACACTCCTCACCAGCCTCATTGCCCTTCTCTGGACTCCAGGTCTTCAATGTCTTTCTTGCAGTGAGGGGCCTAAAACTGAACACAGTACTTGAGGTGTACTTGTACGAGTACTCATATCCACTGTATGTCTCCAAAGTATCCCAGCGAGTCACAGCACTAAAGGCAAACACTAGACGTAATTAAGTAGGCAGTAAAAGCTCAGTTCTTATATTTTCAGGTCCAATCAAGTAAAATGACAGAAAAAAGAAAATCTGTCCTACCTGTGTTTTTGCTTTTTGCTCAGAAGCAGCTGTGCTACCGAAGCACAGGTCTCTGCTTCTTTCACAGCATCTCTAAGCTTACGGAAGAGATCATTTTCTGGATATTTCCTGTCTTCAGCATCTTCCAACATCACTCTCAACTCAATCACATCTGTAATAACAGCATATAGTTTGAAGCTAGAAACAGAAGACACTTCAGATCGCTTCCAAAACCCTTAATCAAGGTTCCAACATGCTACTTTAATTTCAAATGCTCAGTGATGAGTTTCTAACATTTTTTTTTTTCACTAAATACCACAGTATTTTCTCTCATTTAATCAGAACATAGAAAAAAAAATTGGATGCCTTTTAACTCCTGTAAACGAAGAACAGAAGTCTAACCTTTCTTGTGGTTGAGGTTGGCAGACAGAGCTTCTGTAACTCTACTGACCCAAGTGTCATAAGACTGTGCTCTAACTTTCACTCCATACAGCAAGGAAGGAAGGTCTTCTAGCGGATACCGATACCTGCAGATATGAAAGGAAAATAAAGCAAGAGTATTAATGCTTACACAATACCCAGGGTATTGCTTATTGTTGTGTTTTCCCAGCTAAAATAAGGTCAGGACAGAAAACATAAAATTTCATCTGCCTTGAACTCAAGCAAAGAGGTTAAAAGGACTCCTTAAACACAGGAAGAGAGAAGAGTAGACAAATGTTGCATGTGGCAATCTCCAATACACTGTTGATCTGGAAAGGAAAAAAGACCAACCGCTAGTGTACCTTAAACACTTGTTCTGCATGGGACATGGACATAAATCAGATGGGTGGTATAGGCAAACCAAGCGCTCGGGATTACAAGAACACGTAAGTGCTGACAAGAAGCACGTTGTTCTGCAAGCTGTGCACTGACGTTCATCATCTGGAACCAATTCAAACACCTCTTCTTCAGACATCAATACCCCCTTAAAGAAAAGAAAATTAGACACCTGTTAAAAACACTAGTCCATGCAAAGCAGAGAGGAAAAAAGCAAAGTAAAAGAGCTGTCTTTCATTACTTACCATCTGTACAACAGTTTCCCTTAAGCGTGTTTCTTCCTCTATCATTAGTGTCATCTCCTTGCACACCATGGCAGCCAGTCCAACATCCAAACACTCTGGATCTGCAGCCATCTTGAAGATCAATTCTTCATGGGAGAAAACACAATGACGCCCAAGTCTTCGGTAGTGACTCACACACTGACGTCCAATTGGAAGCTATGAAAAAAAAAGAAAATCAACATCATAGATCATCTGGGGACAGAACGTTGAGAATCTCTCACCACCCACTGTCCTTCACAAAATCTGGGAAATACAGACTCAAACGAAAATATCTTATGAGACAGAGGCAAAACTCACTGCCATCTAGAAATAACTATGTTCGATCTAAAGTTAACCAAAGCTAGTATCGCTTATTTTGTGCCTTCTAAAGCACTAAAAAAAAAAAGTATGACTAGATAATTTGCTACGCACTTCTGGGTTATATTTTGTCTAGTGTCAGATTAGGAGTTTTCCCCAGCAGCTATGCACAGATTATCTCAAGAGAATAGAAGAAAAAAAAAAAATCAGACAATTCCATAGACAATTTAACTGACAAATGAATAAATGTCTTTGGTTAACTACTAGACCTTGTATTTCAATCTATCGAAATAGAAGATGGAGACAGGATCTCATCTATAGTTTTATCTATTGTTCAACTATAAACTCTGAATAGTGATAGGACACACTTAACAAATTACTGAAAAATCCACATAAACTACATTCTGGTGTGCCACGGCTATTGGAATATGGACTAGTACAATTAAAAGATGCGATGAGCTGACATAAAAGGAGTACAAATGAGAGTTATGTGCCTATCTCCATGATTAAAAAGACAACAGCTTTTCAAAACAGGACAATCATCTGTACAAAATCCAGGAAGATGCATTAGAGAAAAAACTAGCTGAAGTACTGCAAGATCAATATTTGAAAAGGAAGTCCACATGCAAAAGCTTCATTTCAAAGCTATTTAAAATTGTGTGGACACCAAAATCATCTGCAATTGAAATTAACATCAGTTTCACAATTGTTCCAGGATCGACACGCGTAAAACACACTGTAGCATAAAAGACTACTTGTCAGATAAGAAACGACTAACATTCTCCTCGCAAAGGTCACCTAGAGGAGACAAAGAAAACATATACAAAATAACAGACCCAGTCAGCAGTGCAGAAGTTCACAGCTTCAGCAAAGTTGTATCCCTGGTTAAATCCAGAGTGATAGGCACGAGGAAAGGTCACGACAAACTCGCCAGCACACTGATTGGTTCTGTACACCTAATACAAGTGAAGAAAAAAAAAAGGGAACAAAAAAAGTACTGAAAAACTTGCAGCAGAGGTTACGACATATTGAACATCACTTGCATTACCTGTAGAACACCACAACCAACATAGTTAAGTGGTATGGCTTGATTCTGTCTTCTTAAAATAAATCCTCTGTTTATAGCATTAATACAAAAATGTAAAAGCTAGTTATCTAATTCAGTAGTTTAAAGTTATCTTCGTGAATTCCAAAAAAGGATTATTTACTATCATTATTTAATCTGCTACATCGTTAGCTGTAAAAGTTTCTAGAAACAGTTTATGGTTTTCTTTGCCAGAGAAGCAATTAATCCTAACACAAAAAGTAAGAGACGGTGGCAGGTCTGCTGTCAGTAACATTCAGTCAAAACAGTTTGTTTTATAGAAATTTCAGCTTTACATCAGTGTTTGACTGTCAAAAGACATTAAAACTAATTCACAGACAAATACAGTAGGAGGTTTTTTTCCATTAAAAATGAACTGTGGCACAACGTACGTTTATTCTGTAAGATATTTTAAGTAAGAAGAAAGCACATCCTCTTCTGATGCAAGATAATTGAATTTCATGGTGAGGCTAGAAAAGGATTCAAAAAATAGACTTAAATGCTACCTCATAACTAGTAAATTGGAGAAGTAGATGTCCACCACAAAAATTCCTCAGTTACATCAAACTACTCTTACACAAAACAAAACTGAGTGGATAAAATGCTCATGTGCTACTCACTGGTACACCATGTTCCATCAGTACATTGGGGTTCATGATAGTGACCAGTTGATGCAGGAGATCAGGCTGGGATTCAAACAGCTCAGGAGCCAACTCCTTCATCACGTCCTCCAGTTGCTCTGCTGCATGAGAGGGCACACCATACCACGTCTTTGGCTCTCCCCTAACAAAAACACAAAAACAAATGATGGCACCCAACTGCAAAGTATGTGAACAGTGGCACTAAAAGTGTAAGTCAAATATTTTTGTGTAAACACAAAACGTCTTCGATAGAAATGGACTGTGGTACTCATCCACTCTCTCAATCAGCCTCAAAGAAATCTTATGTCTAAAACCAAAGGCATATTACACCACATAAGCAGAAGTGAAAATAATAAAATGCCAGTGTGATCAAGTATAATCAATCTTTCTAATACACATAACCAGTTACTGAAAACCACTAGTCATAGAACCATAGAATCAGCAAGGCTGGAAAAGACCTACAAGATTATCCTGTCCAACCGTCCAATCCAACTGGACTCTGAAGACAGAAAATACCTAAATCCATGAACTATTTATGTATGAGGGAAGAAAGTGACAAACAGGACCGATAACAGAGAATAACTTGGAATTATTCTAGCTTTTTGAGTGCTGTCTTAAGTGAGCTGTAATGATCTAGAACCTAAAGTACAGAGGTTTGCATTTTTTTTTTTTAAGTACAAGTAATAGTCTGCTCAAATATCTGAACCTATTTACATGTCACTTGCTATGTAACTATATTGATAACCTTATCACTAACCATCCCAAAAGTTAGATAAGGAATAATGCAGTGCTTTCTGTGATTCGCACAGGCTTTAGTGACACCTGCTGGTAAGACAGAATTAGCAAGCCCCAGGAAATACAGTTTGTGGCCGGGCTGCTGGAATTCACCAGCTGACACAAGCCATTCACATGCTAACCCAGTTAATAGACTGCTGGGGACAATAACTGAACTCCAAACAAATGAAATCCTCCCCCGCAGCCTGTGGGGCAGGTCCTATTAGCAAACAGTTCTCCAGAAACGTGCAGTCATAATCTAAAGGCTATTAGATTCATCCTTATCATATACGTATAACAAGCTTCCCATTCTGAAGGAGGGCTTCCCACAGCCTCCTCTTATGAAGACTGACTGCAGTGCAAGGAATTAATCTGCCATTCTTCTCAAATAATGAACACTAGAACACAATTAGGAATGTTCTGGATGTCAGAATTACTTTCAAATTTCTCTTAAGTAGGAGTACTCGGTGTATACATAGCTCTGCTTGTGAACTTTCAGCTCTGATGCCTGCAGCCTTCATTTCCAGAATGGGCTTAACAACTTTAAAACACAAAGCACATTCCACACCAAAGAACCGCAATTCAAATTAAAAAGCTTGTCAGAAAAGAGTGAGCCTCTCTAAAGCATAATTTTACAGTCATACTAGATTGCAACACAAGAATATTCAGTCAGTTAGTTCTTTAATACTGTTGGTACTTTTCATTATCTGTATTCTCCTTTAATCAAGTTCAGTTAAGTATATGGACTACTTATGTGCACTGCACAGATGTGCAAAGAGCCCATACCAATGCAGGTAGTTGATGGAATAGCTCCAGTGGTCTTCGATATGCCAGCAAAACGAGGAGAAGCACATCCCCACATACAGCCAAGGTACCTTCATGCCAGAGATATCCGCATTAATGTGAGCAAGGACTGACTGTTCTAGAATTGGCATGTTATTCAAATTCCAACCAGAAAGTGCATAATCCTGCAAAAAGAGAAGGAGAGAATTCTGAATACATCAGAAGACCACAAGGGTAGCAACTCTAGAAAGTAAAGTAATAAGAAATCAGCTTATCCATTCCTATTGCAGACCGTGCACAGTATTCTGCAAAACAAATCACCTGAACTAGGAAATACTTAAACTCTTTAGTCACTGTTTAGTAAGACTAACATTTAAGGCCAGTCCCAGTATTTCAACATATACAGCCCATATTCTTTGGATCAGTGCTGAAAGACTTTGATTCCTTCCTATGCCTAACTTTCATACTTTTCTGCCTGCCAAAGAAAAAACACCAGTAACATTAGCAAGAGAACATAAGATACAAGTCCGTCACAAAATTAGATACAATGACTGCCAACACCACAGGAAATCTCATATTTTTATTATTTTATTATTATTTCAGCTTTTGAGAGATTTGTTTTACCCCACTGTACGTTATCTTGATAGAATAAATTCCTACGTTTACTTCGCAGAAGTCAGCACCACTAGTTATGAAATTCATCCTGTCCTTCACCCAGTTTATACAAGAAAAAGGAAATTCTGATTGCCACTACTTTGTTTCCTTTGCAGTGACACAAACACATCACAGTGAGACAGATGATCTAGCTAGAAAGTTGTTGTGTTATGTTTTCTTTTTTAATTACTACTTTCATACAAACAGATCTGCAAGCAGCTCTCACTCACCAAACAGACAGACAATCTCTGCACCACCAAGACAAAAAGTGCAAGTAGGAAGGTGTAGACATAGGTGGAAGACAACAGTGAGCAAAATAACATTTTCCAGGGATTGGTATGAATCATTTTGGGCCTGTATAGCCACGTGACCACATCCTTACTCTCCCTTTTGTCCAAATTTAAACACATTAGCAGCCAGAAAATGGACACTCTACAATAAGGTCTGAGGGAAAGTAGCAATACATCTCAACAGATGTTCTTTATCTGATTTTCCACAACAGATGCTATACCAAAGTTCTTCTGCTCTGACAGTATGCACTGTCAGAGAGACAAGCTAAATCTGATTAGTCTGTTTTATCTATTATGAACCTCCTAAAGAGACAAGAATTATGTTTCAGTAGTTAAGTCCCCAAAACAAGAAAGAAAAATCTTATCAGATCTTTCCTTATACTTGGATATACTACGACAATTTACATATCTTTGCTATTTAGTGATACAAAACAGGTGTAACTTCAATCATTACAAACAGCTTAGCTATCAGTAACAAGGATGTGGAAAAAGAATGCACACTGTCAGATTAATGTCCTGCTCAAAAGGAACATTAAGTGTGTGCAGTTCTTAATATCTTCATGAAAAAATCCGCATGATTTCAGACTTCAATTCTTATTGTGAAATCTTATGCAGAGCAAAGAATGGGGTCAGCTTACATATTCTGTTACTCACCTCCTCCTCCGGCATCAGCTTTCGTCGGCCATCTTTAACTGGAAAGCCACTTCCAAAGTCCTTGGATGATATATCAGCTCCATATTCTACAATAACATCTTCCTCTATGCTGCTCACCAATCTCCAGAACTCCTTCTCCACGAGCTCAGTGGGAACCATCTGAAAGCAAGATGTTGTTAAGGTATGTGCAGATAAGATCCAACCTGAAAACTACCATTCAAATTATACACTGTAACTAATCTCTGGTGTATCTTCAAATTTCAAAGCTACTTTCTCTCATTTCATCTCTTCACTGTCATGTAGTTTGGTTTGTTTTCCTTAGTAGTGGCTGCAATGTAAGAGAAATAGAATGCAACACCATGAAGGATGGAATGAACAAAAGAAGATGGGATTACCAGGAGTACAGCTTAAGGAATTCTTGACAGCTATACAGGGAGGAGACATTCAGCAGAAGCTAAGCAACAAAAAGAATGAAGAGCATGCACAGTCCAAACTATTTTAGAGAACAACAAAGAAAATATTTGAATAACACAGAGGAAACAGATAAATAAGTGTGTTCAAGAGTGTAATCTTCATATATCTCATTAGAACTCTTACTTACATGCATTTACTAAAGCTTGCTTGTAAAATAAGCTTTATTTCTTTATCTGTGTCCCAAGGACATGAAGTGAAACAGATCTCAGAAGCTGGAAGCACTGAATGTCCATAAATTACCCAAGAACCCTGAGAGAAGAAACCTGGTGTTCTGCGCAGTCTACAGGACAGTGGAATCACAAAGGTGTGCCAGCAGAGACACAGCAGTTTTAAAAATGCTGGAGAAATGTAGGGGGAAAACATTATCAGACAGACTCAGTTTGTTGATAGCCAGCAAAAAAAAAAAAAAAAAAGAAATAGAGAAAAAAATAATAGTGTGATCTCTGAACAAAAACTGAATTATGATATAAGCCACAGAATGGACAGTAGAATGATCCCACTGCCACCCAAGCACAGCTCCAGACTTGGTTCAAATAATCAAAAAGGGAAAAAACTGAAATGGAGTATAGTCTTCACAAGCAACACAGCCGTCTATTGACAACAGGAAAAGAGTGAAATGAAGTTGGAGGGAGATCAGATGCCTGGAAGTTATATCATTTGTTTACACATTTGAAGTTTATTGTGCCTCTTTATAGAAACCTAACATGCCTCAGCAAAAATCCAGGATCAGCTGAAACATCTTTCTTTTTCCCCTACAAGGAATGACAACAAAAGTTGAACTCACATGGACTGGCATGTTGAAATAATCAGACTTGAAGTTATCAGCCATTTCACCAAAGCTCTGGAGAGTATATTCCCTGACAGCTTGTTCAAACCCAAAGGCCTCACGGGGTTTATTGCATTCCTAAAAGATAGAACATAACAATATTGTTCCCTACAGCAGATTATGACACACAGCCATACTTCTGGCAAAATTAAAGAAACGAAACAGTTGACCATCTGAGTCCTTACCAAACACAATAAGCTATCAGTTTTGAGTGCTTTTCTCAGCTGAGGAAGTCCTACCATAATGGAAACAGAACAGAATTAATTGTTTGGAAGTTAACCTAATGGAGCAAATCCCAATACTGCATGCCTGCTTCCTGTACAAGCAAAGTTTCACCATCTGCTCCTGTCAGTAGCACAGTAAGAGAAAAGAAAAACTTAGCCTTAAAGGCATTTCTTAAGACACATTGGATTCAAATACCTGCAGAATAACTGCACAGGGACAAATTATGTTAGTGTTTCAGTCACATCAACACAAAATATAATCAGTTGATTTAGCATAAGCATATAGAAGGAAAGAGGAAAGAGGAAATTAAAACAACAAAGCATTTATATCGAAGTAGCTGACCAGTAATAGCTAATAGCACACATCCCCTCTAACAAAACCTTCAAGTAGTCCATTTTTCTATCTATAATCATCCCAACAGTCCAAAAAGACCAGTTCATATTCCTGCTGCTGTTTGCCATTTGTTTCTACAGTGTCTTTTTCAGTCCCTGCAGACAAAGGGTCTGAAAGAATATTTAACACATACAAGATATATTTGAGTATAAACACACCATAAAACTTAACAGTCAGCTGTTTAGTGTCACAATGAAAATGCTCCAAAATGGAGCGTGAGAGAACAGTAGTTCCTTTCTCTTCAAGAGGTACTATCCTTAGACTATTACCAACATTTATCAAAGCAGCTCTTTAATACAGCAGGCAAGAGAAAAATCTATGTCTATAAACGCTGTCAGACAATGCTAACCTCAGTGTAAATAAAGAGTCATTACCCTGTCCTTCCTAGCTTCTGCTCTGGCACTTTGGTGTCAACATTACATCAGCCAGTTGTGCACAATTAACTTTTGAAGTAAAAACTGAGACAACAAGCACTACTAATCATTTCAAATGTCTCTATGATGTATACATATATGTATACACACACTTACGCTCTTTTTTTTTTTTCCTCCCCTCTCTTACTTCCAATGCATTCATGGTGTGACATGACAGAAAGCACAACAATGACAGAAGAGTAACAAGGTCCCAGGCCACAGCAAGTGAGGACTGGTTCAGAAATAATGGAAAGAAGCTGCTCACATTTGGAAGGCCTGCAAAGCCATCAAGTAGGCAGGGATCTCCAGATGAGATACCTTGCCTCCACTGCCAACCCTTAAATGAGGTCTGGGAAGAGGGGGGTCCTGGTTCCACTCCTTCTGGTCACTCAAGTGCACTGCATGCACCTGAGCTCTGGGTTGCCCCTGCCTTCCCACCAGGTGCTCAATTACTGCTTCAAGCTGTGACAGCATTTCCACTATAAATGGTATTTTACACATTCTTAAGCCACTTACAAGAGGCATTATACTCTCTACAATACCTCCACATCAGATTGCTCTATTTTGCTAACGCTCCTTTTATTATTCTCTATTAAAAGAAGGTTTAACAAGCAGCTTAAACTAACACATGAGCATGTTACTGCTCCTTTTTGAAAAAAAAAAAAAGTCTAAAAAAAGTTTTTGTTTTTTTTTTTTTAATAGTTAAAGCCAGTTACAAAATTTCAGATTCAGAAGAGGCAAACTTTTGCAATCCAAATTCTAAATCTACTGATTTCCCTGATCTTGCAAATTTTTCTCAAGAGAAGTATCAAGCCAAACAAATTATGCTTTCTACATTTAGGCTGTTGATCACTCATCTCATTGAATACAGTTGCTCCTATTTTTTGAGCAATTAAATTCAAACTAGTTTCCATTTCTAAGTCTTAGCAGTTCCTTTCTTACTCTAAACCAAAACTAAGTTATTTTTCAAATTCATTCTTTCACTTTCTGCCAAAAGCTATTCTGAACAATGTCATAATGACTTCTCAATAATGAGAGCTCCCTGTTGTGCACAAATTACATGGTTTGATTACTTTCTTGGTTAGAAAGTGTCTCACTGTTACGTTTAAACACCCACTGCAACCTTAATTCTAACCTAATTTCCTGCTTCCCACTCATCAGACTGAGTTTCAACTTGAGGTAAAGGCCATACAGAGGCCTGAGTTTTAACTTTTACATGGCTAGGTCTTAAACAAATGTTATGCCCAGGCTCTCGTCAGCTGACAGCAGCTGGAGTTTCACAGCCCATATCTTGACAAAATCCCAAACAAAACTACATCTCCTAGTCAGATGGAACAGCAATGAGAGCTGAACTGCAGCTCTTCTGATCTTTTCCCAAACATAACCATACATACAAAGATTGAGTACTTCTTCAACTGTACCTCTGCAACACACTTTGGACACCTCCAGTCACCTTTAGGTACATCAGGTAAAGGAGGAATCAAGCAGAAAGTGTGATAGCTGTCATCACATCCATCACACAGCAGTAGTTTGTCCTCATTATTTCCTCTGCCACAGAATAAGCAAACATACAAATCAACCTGTGGAGAATGAAAAAAAAGAAGTTGTTATAAGTTGTAACAAGCTTCCTCATCCAGAACCTGCCTTCCTTTAAATAACAAAGAAAGGATGTAATCCTAAAACTCAGTGTAAACATGAAAGAAAATTCCTCTGATTGTTGAGAAGCAATGCTAACAATCAATTGTGCTTCAGTTGGGGTAGGGGAAGTAACTGGAAATTACTGCTGGAAACAACTACTCCATTCCGTTGGGTAATAATTATCCAGATAACTCAAAGGAGCATCTCACCTACATTATTCCAAGGCAATAAGGGAGAACAAAGTTTTTAGGATTTCACACTCTCTCTCTTCCTGAGCTTTGATAACTGAACACAACTCAAAGTCTCTACAGGTAGTGCACGACTGAAGAATATCTTCAAGAAATATTTCACAAACATTCACGTAATCATTTGCAACAATGCAGTGATCATGCTTATTATGGACAAGAAAGAATGACACACAAAAAAATCCAAGCCTATGCATTTCAATCACATTCCAAGCGGAAGGGGAGGAAGCTGTACATAAAGGATTTGTTTTCCTTTCTCATTTTCTCCAAAACTAAGGACACAAATTCCAGATGATAGAAGAAAAGTATTAAACTAAACACAACAGAAAAAAATGTTGCAGAGGTCTAAGATCACCTCCCAACAAGAACAACACAGACTGGGAAACGTGTCTCACAGTCACCATGAGGTTTCAAATCTTCTTTGCTACTGCATCTTGTACTGTCCAAAAGACTTTTAATATAAACATTTAATCCAGCATTGAAGATCTGTAGTGTAATCTAAATAAAAGAATGTGCACTATTGTATCACATCTAAAAAAATGTCTTCTGTGTATTACTTGCTCTAAATTCTGACCTTCAGTCACTGAGGAACTTGGGTTCTGCATATTTCCCTCACAGAACTAAAAACCCACCAGAAATGGTGGGTTTGATTTGGGTTTGATTTTTTTTCATGTTTGTTTGGGTTGGGCTTTTATTGTTATACTGTCACAAAAAAAAAAAAAAAAAAAGAAAAAAATTCACACAGCTTAAATACTTGAAATCAACCCCATCTTAGTTATGTCAGCCTAGTCAATATATGCAACTTCCTAGCTATGCAACAGTATACTTCTCAAGGGGAAGATTGGTCAGAAACTATCTTAAGAAACAATGTTTTTAAATATTGCAGTTCTATTAAGAAACCCTGAAGTATTTCTTCCTTTTTAAACACAAAGAAAAAAAAAAAAAACCTAACAAATATGGCAGATCTAAAACCAGTCACCAAATTAATTAGTTTGTTGCAAGAGTAGATAAGGGAGAAAGGTTGCTTGAACAAACAACTGCAGGTTCTCTTCCCAAAACTAATAAGTATAAAAATGACAACTATAACACAAGGCTACTCTGATAGTCACCAGTTATCTACTGCTGATAATACCTCCTTCTCTCCATATTCATGTGAATATATGCTTTCTTTTTTTGTCACCCAAGAGATGATTTGTCAAATACAAAGACTGCACTGAAAAAACATACAAAATGCAGATCTGCAATTACACCGTAACCACAAAAGAGCCTCCTACCCACATAATTAAAACATGGTAGGACTGTTATGATATATAACTGGGGGGACATGATAAAATGGTACACATTATTTCACAGCATCTTACAAAACCAAAAATGAATCAGGAAAAAGTATAAACAATATTGCAGCATACAATTTTTCAGATAGAAGTTACACAAGGCTAATGTTTTACCTGCACACTTAAACTGCTTTCCATGAAGAACTCAAAGCACTGAAAATAGAAACCACAGCAAGATAATCAAACTTACAAAGTTGACAGAAAGAGTTCCTTTGCGCTGCCTCATCTGCATTCCAAATGCTTCTGATCTGTTCCCCTTGCGTCTTCGTGTCACCTCATCTTTAAGGAGAATAAAGTTAAATGTTATTAGTAACATGTGCAAAAACAACAAAGAGGTCCACTTTGGTAACCTGTCTTTAATATCTCAAGCTACCTGGCCATCCAGCAAAAGATAAAATGTCTTGCTGTACCCAATCAATTTAAAACAAACAGGAATTAGGAAAATGTATTCTGCACATCCTCACAGGTCACCCCAATTGCCTCATAAAACAAGGTGAATCATGCTTATAATTTGTGCACTTAGCAAGCAGGGTAAGTTTCAGAATTGTCAAAACAAAAAAAAAAAAAAAAAAAAAAAGAAAGTCCTGTTTTTCCTTCCAGCCACTCAGTTCATGGAACAGCTGCCTAAATGTTATGGTTACAGTATAGTACATAAAAAGTCAAAACTATGCCAAGTTACATGAAGCACCCTGAAAATCTCTCATGAATTAAAATCTACAATATTTACATTCTATTTCCAGTTATAACACTTTACCTACTTCTTAATGTTGCCCCCAGTGACATGTAAAAAGACTTCATAGCCTAGTTACTTTACAAAGTGATAAACCCAGTATTTCATTACCCTCTTTATCCTTCGCTCCCAATGACAGACCCATCATCTTGGGTCCAGCTCCAAAGATCTGCAGCTTCTTCAGTTCAGTATTTCTACTCATTTCTCCTGCCTCCACCTAAGAATAAAAAGAAGACCAGATCAGCACAAACTAACAGTACTTCTGCTCCAACTCTCATCGTCATTTGTTTACATTTCACTCTCCCGTAACACCCAACGTCAGCTCCTCAGAAGAAAAGAAGCAGATAGGTGTTCATCCTGAAACTCACTGATCTTAAGTGAACTCCGCAAGTGCATCAATTTAGAAGGCAGGTATCTAATTCTGAAGTGGTTATCTTCACATAATTACTAAGGATATTTCATCTGTTATCCGCTGAATTACACCCTGATAGATATCAATTCCCTTGGGAAGATGTACATTCAATTTCTATTCAATAAGAAAAAAACAAATAAGCAATGCCACAACTAAGTAAATAAACCTTTAGGAAAAGTGATTAAAAATAAGACATTCAAAAGCACTTCTAACTAAAAGCTGATTATTTTCATTTATTCAGCCTAAATCAGTTGTTTTTCCTCTTGCCAGAACACTCTCAAAAATCTAATCTCCTAGTTGTTATTACTCATGAATTTCTTAGTGATATTTGGAGGCCCTGCTCTCACTGAGTTGCGTACAGTATGCTAACCTGTTACTTCACAAAGCCATTAGCTGATACTCTAATATTTACGAATTCTATGATGTTGTTATTTTAGTTCAGACATGTCACTATTTGTATAAGTTCAGTCTGAAATAGCATCCTAACCAGTGATTTTTTTCCTCCTAAACTCTTTCACTTTTTGCTAACAAGCCACAAGGATCACCATCACATTTTTGCTGAACAGGAAAGCTCACAACCTGGAGACTTCCGTCATTCCATTTCCATCTGAAACTCATTAAAAGTTTTTCCATTTTCTCAGCTGACACAAGTTGACAGAATCAACTCACGTTACATTTTCACAAGGCAATTTTCCATTACTTCAGTAACATTTATTAATGATCTCCACAATTTCCCTCCTACTATTGTCATCTAAGATAATTTTCTCAAGAATACTTGAAAAATAGTTTATCATATTTAGTAAATTAAATAACAAACATGCAACAACCTTGATTTTATAGCTTTGTTTACAAATGCATTGTCTAAATATATTTTCATAACTCTAGTGCTCATATTTATTTGGATTCAACTAAAACGAAGTGGATATAATGTATTCAAGCTCAGGCTAAAAAAAACAACTAGGTTATATATTGAAAGAAAAACATATTTAAAAAAATCACATTTCTCTATAAAACTTAAAAGTACTGCAAGGCTATCTGATAGCTTTGTTATACAAATAACAAAAAAAGCAAAACCAAACTTGATTAATCTGAAATCCTATTCTTCCTCCTGAAAGATGCAGGAAGATCTTTGTTTTTTAGCATCTCAACAGAAAGTACAACTCAAAGGCTTTTCTCATTTGAGGGAAAATTATTTATTAGAAGCTCGTATCACTAAAGGCACTCAGGGCCAGGTTGGATGGGGCCCTGGGCAGCCTCATCTAGGGGATGGCAAATCTGCCCACAGCAGGAGGGTGGAACTGGGTGAGCTTTAAGGTCCCTTTCAACTCAAGCCATTCTATGATATAACACGACGAGAACAGTGACAATCAAGAATTAAAGTATTTGTGCACACTTGGGTATGTCAGCATCTCCCAAAGTTCTATCACTTCACAGAATTATTGCTATACTTTTTTCAAATTAAAAAATTGATTTTTTTTTGTTAATTGCTATTCTAAAACCATGCACGTTTGTAACAGAAAACTGAAAGCAGACGTTCCCCATAATTGTTTTCACTTTTTCAGAAACTTGTTTAGATGTTAATGTGCTTTTTATTTAAACAAATTTAAGCAAATTAATCACTTTTGAAAAGACAGCACTTCATTATAGTTTTCTTCAAGCACCACATTATTTCACCAGAAACTGTTCGGATGTAACCTCATTAGATAAATCTTTCTGTCAGTTAAAACACATTGTAAAAGATCATTTGTAAAGATACTTTTTTTTTCTAACAAATAATTTAGCCTAACTTTAAGGATTATCTCTCTTTTCATAACCCAAATGCATTCTATTTTTTTTCTATTGTTGCCCACAAGTATTTCAGTTACCCTCCTCTATTGTTTTTATTTGATAGCTTTCTTCAGAAGAAAGGAACAGAAAATTCTTTTTTTTTTTTTAAGCAGTATTTCCCATAACCCAACTATTCTCCTTCTTGGAAAAAAAAAGTCCTTACTTAACAAAGGAAAATTCTCATTCCCTATTTTCCTCCACTTTTTTTTACTTTAAAAATTAAAACATTTGCTTTCCTAAAATCTGTCAGCCCCTTCTGACGATCCTGGTTTACTTCAGTAACCTCCAGTTACAACCTTCATCATTTTCTATTCATGTCCCATTCTTAGGTAAGTTATATGCAGAAACTACATGCAGATCACTTTGGAAAAACACATTTAACTCTGAAAAAAATCCCCTGAGATGCAGTGTTCAGTGTAATTAGCCATGCTCACTAGCCAAGCACTGAACTACTCAGCAAACTATATGATCACTGAGATTCAGCAGCTAGAGCAGAATGACATTTATTTATCAGGTTGGTTTGTTGTTTGTTTCGTTTTGTTTACACATTATTTGCTTATTACTTGCATTCTAAATCTAGATTTCTGATACAGTTCCAGATGAGCAGTTCAAACTAAATAAGCAGTTTATAATAACAATGTACACTGAAATCTGGGACAACTTCTTAGCACTCCCTAGATCTTCTGCCATTTGGAGGTCCTGAGGACAAATTTCTATTTCTAAACACAGTTACGGATTTATACATAGCTTCCAATACAGCCAAGAAATACTTCACCAGCCATGTGGGCAGGTTGAGTTTTTCCTGTATTGAAGAATTCAGTTCAGCTATTTTAATAACTGAATTGCGTGAAAGACAATGTGAGTATAGGCCTTCTAGAAGGCATTTAAATATATATGCATTAACTTTTTGCAGATCATTCAAGTGAAATCACCTCACTTGCTTCAGAAACACAGTACCTTTAGATGAAATTAAGCAGCTGTGCTGTGCCAGAAGAACCACAGAGAGACTCTTCCAACGAGAACTAAGAGCTATTCTACAGAAAGAAGCACCAGAAAAAAATCCCACGGGATCTTAATAACATAGTGACACTTTTACACCATGCAGGAGGAAAGAAGTCACACTGGCACTGTCCCTCAAGATTGGTTCAAAGCAGAATTCCACATGATGAATGACTGCTGCAGGTACTGCAGCATTCTTAGGTTTTTTTGGACATCTCACCAATAACACAATTGTAAAGCCAGGGACTGCTTGTGTGATTGATGCATTGCTAGGTGGCTGCAATAAACAATGTCAAGTCAGCTCCTGTTAGTAAAGAGAATAGATTAAAAGGGACGATTTAGTCTGAATCAGTCATGACATCAGAGACAAAGATGAGATTAAGTGTCCTTTATAAACTCAGTAACAAGCAAAATGCATCAGAAAAAAAGAATTTTAACCTCATTTGACAAAGCATCACAGTGTTTAAAGCAAGCATAGAATGACACGAAGCAATAAGAATTTGTTCTAAAGGTAAATCCACTTTTCACTCATGCTCCACCAAATGGCCAGCAGGGAGTCACTAGAGCTGATTCATTTAGTTGTTACAGTTCTATCTCTACCAAGGTACACAACCATGTGTAAATAAACAAAAAGCAGCTTTTAAAGAATTTTTATCAGGGTATCCACCACAAGCAAAGTCTCAGAGAGACATCTTTCTCCAGATTTTATTTAAGCAATAGCACTTTCGAGCAGGCTTCCAGAGCCAAACAAAGGCTGTTGCACTCCTAGAATTGCTTTGCTGGTGCAAGGAATAAGGGTTCCCTGTAAGAACCAAAAAATTGGGGTACCTGAGATTTGACACGTCTGGTTCTCTTCAGCATGACGTTCATTCTCGATCCTTGCTTTGGCGAAGTCTGGGCATCCGAGCTGAGGTCCTCAGCCTCCACTTTTTCCTTAAGGTCCAAGTTAGGCTTCTGGATGCCCTAGAAGATCAGAACACCAGGTTGACTGATCAGGTAATGCTGATCATTCTCTGGTCTGTGAACCACTCTCTTAACTAAGAAATAAGCCAATGACCGAAGTCACACAGTACATGCCATTTGGACAAGGGATTGATTAATCCAGGCAGCACAGGGGTTGTTTAGCTTTACTTAACGGGGACGTACAAGAAAGATAAGCAGACTGTATCAGGGAATGTAGTGAGAAGACAAGGGGTAATGGTTTCAAAATAAGAAAAAAAGGCTAGATTTAAATTAGATGTAAGGAAGAATTTCTTTGTTACAAGGGTGAAGTACTGAAACAGGCTGCCTTGAGAAGCTATGGATGCCTCATCCCTGGAAGTGCTGGATGGAGCTCTGGGCAGCCTGATTTAGTAGAAGGCGTCCCTGCCTCGTGCTGTTTTCCTTAATAGGGCTGGTCTCAGTCTTATAAAGAAATTGCTGTGAAAAAACTTCTACACAAGGTCACATTACAACTTCTGCTACTATCCTGTCACAGTAAGTATTAGGGTGGATATAGATTCTGTGCTTTTAGCAACAGTGCAGACAAACGTATGTCCTACTTTTGCATGCAGTAACAAGCAGTTATGTGCAGTTTGGACCCCATCCTCATATCCTGAAAGAGAAGTGCCTCACCATTAGGCTGACCCCAGACTGGAATAGCTCATAGGGGTATAAGATCCGTTCATAATGAGACTTAAGTAATGATCCTGTGCCTTTTCCTGGCAGGTAGCCAAGCCGACTTGCCACTTTAGACCATTTCTTCTCTTTAGTGACTACCTCAAAGCCTCCTTTGCCAGCAACAATCTGAAATGCAAAAAAAAAAAAAAAAAAGTTAAGGGCTTTGAGCTGCTCTCACCACCTCATATAAACCATAAATCAACTACAGCAATCTTAAGATAAAAGGTCCTATTAAAGAATGACAGAAACCTGAGTTTGATTTTTGTTTCTGAAGGACTAGTACTATAATTAAACACTTAACCTCACTACTTATTACAACTTCCCTAGTAAAAGCAAGCTGCATACTGTTCCAGACAGAAGGAACTCAACAGTTAAGATTTCTGACAAGTTGGAAAGGATACAAACCCACCATCAGAACAAATGGAAAAGTTAACTCTCACCAGACTTGCACTCTGATGCAAAACACAAGTCTGGCCAGCAGTGAAGCCAATTCCAACAGACCCCACATAGAAGGGAGTGCTGGACTTCAGAGTTATAGAAACTGAGAAAACCCCAAAAGGGACAGAGACTACTGTATAAGGAAACTGAATTAACCTTCTGTTCACTTTTTACACCTGAAGATGTGATTGCTGAAGTTCACTTTATATGAACTGTAGCTCCAAAAGTGAGTAAGTTAACTAAATTGGCCTACACTTCCATATCTGAAGTGTACTAAAACATCGTTAACAGTGACCCAGGCATTTCCAGAACCAGTAGGGTAGTTTTGTGCAGCCCAGGCAATTCCAGACAGTTGAAACAACTACGACTCGGTAGGGGAATGGAAACTAATGTTTTAACACAAATGTTAGCACTACCACATCTCAATTTGTCACCTTGCTAAACAAATCTACTTATTTATATTAATAGCCTTTCTTTAGCAGACAGGTTTATAACTACATACATTTTGCCAGTGGCAAACTCCAGCACAACTTTTCATTTGTGTGAAAATTTGAAAAAACAATGCATCAGAGATTACTACAGCAGCATACAATTTCAGCCAGTCCTAAGCACAGCCTGTACTGGAAACAGATTAAAATAATTATTCCAGAAGTTGACAGTATGAACTCCCAAAGATGCGTGTCTATGTCACATGGAAAATCTCTGCCGGGAGACAGGAGGGAGCAATTACTACAATTTATTACAGAATCGCTAGTGGAGGTGCTGAAATGCATGCAAGTGAGCCACTACCTTCTCAGAGAAAATCTCAAACCCCTCCAGCTCTGCCATACATAAAAGAGGACAACTTTGGCTAATGTCAAGATGTTCAAGCAATTAATATGTGCTGCATATGATTCAATTAAAGGCAGTCTAAGTAACTACGATAGACATAAATTGCAAGGTTGTGTTAGACCTAAGTTTTTCCTACTGATTTTTTCCCCCTGTTCTCACTTAATCTCCATATTAATGAGATTAGTGCTCTAAAACAAGCCCCCCTTGTTGTTTAGTTTCTCAAGCTTGAAGGAAAGACGAAGTCTCTGCCTGACCAAGCACTGCCGTATTTGCTTACTCACCTTGCTCAGACCATAGAGATCCAGTATTTTTCTCTCCACCACAGGGATTTTTAAATTGGATCCTTGAAGTTCCCAAAATTTTGCTAACTGGTCCAAGAAGTCTAGCTTCACTCTTGTCATTGCCTGCAAACAATAAGAGAAAACAAATGCACACAACCCCAAAAGATTACGACAATACAACGCAGACCTTTCAAAAAACATGACAAGCTTTATAGTGTTTATATTTTTAAAGCACAACTCAGCATGTAAGCTATTTCTCAGATTAAAAAAAAAAAGGTGAATATAAAGGGAATATTTAGTAAAAAGAAAGTAAACATTTATTTTAGTAAAAATAAAATTGTATATGCTTTTGCTCTCTGCATTTCAATTCCCATACATCAAAACTTTTACCTAGCGATTTCACACTTTCAGACCAAAACGCTCACTTAAAGTCAGCATACCAAGGAGAAACACTAGAGCAATTAATAAGATCTGTGGGGGGAAATGGCAGGGAGGGGTTATAAACAGCTTTTCTATATGCCTTAACCATGCAAAAGGAGCTCTTCCCTTGAGTATTTTTGGAGTACTCAAATCACTTTCCATAAGGAGAGTCATTTATAAGTCAAATGATGTATGACATTTTGGTATAAGAACAGCACAAGGCTTTGAGAAATGCTGTAGGGAAAAGGAAAAACCAGGACAGAATACTATTCACACAGTTTTCAAGAAAACTCCCATACATTTTTGAAATGTAGAATTAACCAACCATAACTAGTCTTATAAAAGACAAAGCAGCTCGTTTTAATGCTTAAGAGCCAGTATTGTGATAGCTGACTATAAGGTAACCAGAGGCTCCAGAACAGTGGTAAATATTTTAAGAAAAATAAATAAATCATGGCCTGCAGAGCTCAGAAGGCCAGACACTGGCTACTCTTACTTTGCAACATGGCATTTGGCATTCATCTTAGACATATCCAGTTGAACGTGAAGGACTCCTGCGGTTATTTTGGGTAATAAAATAAAAACCAGACTTTTCTCAAAGCCACGGAGTTATTTTCTATGAAATCTACCACTGCCAAGTATAAACACTGATGCGGTCTACAGGTTTCTAAAGTCTCCCCACACAGAAACCTGACAAGATGCAAATCTCAAGCAAGGAGACCTACAGCTTTCAGTGTAAACACAGAACTGTATCAACAGTGGAAAGGCTCACCTCCAGTTCATTCAGGCGCTGAATTCGTGGAGTGAAACGAAAACTCTGTACTTCACAAGCAAATGGAGGCTGCCAATCCTAAGGAACGACAGAAAGACATTTCAGTGTTTCAAGAAACTGCACTGAAAGAAGCACAAAAGGCCTTAGTAACTTGGTCATTCAAGCTCCCACCAGTAAATGAGTTTCAGCAGGATTTGTAAGATTTTCCACTTTTACGCCATGATCGTGCTTCTAAAATATTCTTGCAACATTCTACTTGGATGAAAGAAGCCTTCACGAAGTCAGAAATAAAAATAAGGCCTAATGCATTTCAGTATGCCCCATCTCGCACCGTGCTCACACTTGAGAGAGATCATGCTGCTTGCTGGCATGCATTTAAAGACGGAAAGTTCTGTATTTCCTGCACATTGCAAAACTGTCACTATCAGCAGTGATAAACTCCAAACAACATACACTATTACGCACGTAACTTTTCCATGTTTGCCTACAGTCCTATTTCCATACAGATAATAACAGCAATCAAGAGTCCAGTACTTCAATAGAAACGTAGCCCTAAATAACTTTCTGAACAGCCAGCACTTGGTTCAATCACACACGCCTCCCGAATCCATCTCTTCTCTCTGAACTGTGTTATGACATCAGAACAAATACAATTCAGTCTTCTAGTACCTTTTAAGAGATCTTAACATACAGCAGGTAATCTACCGGGCAGTAAATACGACAGAGTAAGGACACAACACCACAGATGGACGAGAAAAGCAACACATTTGTGGTTTGAACGGCTGCAGCATTTGAAGGCCTTAAGCACAACTGTAGAATATTTACAGATTCTAATAACGGAAAAGAATCATAAATCAACAAGGTTAGCATCAAGTGTACGATTCAGACCTTTTCTGCAGGTTGCAGACCAGCCTGACATACGCATCTGGCAAAGCCCTGCAACACCAACGGCCAAACAATCACAGAGAAACACTGCGGCCCTCAGTGGCTAGGAAAGTTCTAGGTGCTCTCAATGAATCGGATCTGGATCACTTTCTCATGGCCTCTCTCCCAACCTAAGCCATTCTGCTTATTTTAGAAAGGGCAGACCCTTGGAGATCAAGATTTCACCGTGACATTAAACTACCTACACAGATTCGAGCAACCCTACGGGGGTCAGGAAAGGATGGATCATAGAATCGAATTGGCAGGCCTGGTATCCAGGCTACTCTTAGCTCCTTCTTTTCCTGTTCTTTTTCTCTCCCTTCCACTATTTTATACTCTATTTCATGGGTTTATTTGTACTTCAGTGATAAACAAGGCTCTGAGCTCCTGATTTGCTTTATGCTTTTGTCCGAATGGTCAAAGAGCAAGGCACTGTAAAACACTCTTTTCTGCACCAAGCCATTGGAGTGTTCAGCTCCTACTTTCTAACCTGCTAACACAAACGCGTAACTCCTGCACGCAATCAGGCCGGCCGCACTTCCACCAACAGTCTGAAGGCTGTTTACAAACAATGGTCCCTTTACAAGTCACGTCCTTCCTCCCTCTTGCAGTGCAAATGCCTCCTTCCAGCTACAATGCACTGCAGCTTTCCGACACGCTGTTAGCTGGTATTTAAAGCAAGAAGAGCATCAAGCCCAGGCCCTCACCGTGCCTACAGGCTTCTAATCCACTCTGAAATCACTTCTAAGCTCAAGGACCGCGTAGGTTCTCCGCGTCCCTGGCCGTAGCCTGAGGAAGGGGACAAACACAACCCCAGCAACCGGGGCACGGGGACACAACAGCCCCAGGGGGATCCCAGCCGCAATCAGCACACCAAAGTCGGCCGGAAACACTCGAGGAGCAGAAGAAGGGGCTCCCGACCCCCCGAGGGCCGCCCAGGGACAGAGCCCGGCCCGCTCCAGCCGCCCCCCGCGCCCCAGAGCCGCCGGCTTCCCCCGGCCCCGGCTGCGGCCGCAACCCGCCCTGCCCCCGCGCCAGGCAGGCGGTACCTTGGGGGGCCGGATCTTGCAGATGCCGGTTTTCTCGGCCAAACCACGGATGCGGCCGATGAAACCGAGCGGGTCGCTGAACTCCTCCCAGCTGGGCTCAAACACGGGACACTCGGGCGGGGGCACGAACTCGGCCGCGTAGCGCGACCCGCCGCCCCCCGCCATGGCCGCGGGGGGAGGGGGGGGGGGGGGGGGAAGGCGCTGCCGGTAACGGGGCGCTGGGGTTGGGGGGAGGGGGCGGGGAGCGCACCGAGGCACGGGAACAGAGGGGCGGCCCTCAGGGGCAGCCAGTGGGGCAGGGCCGGCGGCCGAGGCGCATCCTCCGGCGGCCGGAGCAAGGCAGAGGCAGGGCAGGGCAGGGCAGGGCAGGGCCGGGCGGGGCGGGGCAGGGGGGGGGCGGCGCGGCCCGCGGGCCTGCGGGGCGGCTCCTGGCGGCTGTGGTCGCCCCGTCCCCCGGGGCTCCCTCCCCCCGCGCCGAGCCCCTCTGGCTCGCGTTCCAGCTCGGCCGGAAGTTACGTGACAGTTTTCAGCCCTCCCCCGGAAACGGGCTTCGTTGTAGTCCTCCGCTCCGAAAAAGTAGTCCCCCCGCCGCGCTCGGCTCCAGGCGGCCGCCGGCACCGAGGGGACGGCCGCCTGCAGCCCCAGCCCAGAACCGCGAAGAAAAGCGCTAGGCCCGGCGCCTCTATGAGAACCGTGCGGCGTGGCGCCGGGGGCGGCTGGGGGAGGGGACGTGAAGCGGCTGGGGGAGGGGAGGGGGCGAAGGGGAGCGCCTCCACTTCCGGCGCGGAGGAATGCGGAACGATACTGGGGCTATTCGCTTCCGGTGCTGGAGAGCCGTTTCGCCCATTGTCTGAGCCGGACGTCAGGAGGGAGGCCGGGAGCCCCGCCCCCCGCGGCCCCGCCCCTCGCCGGCCGTTTGGCCCCGGGGAGGGGGAGGGGCGAGCTGGCTGCGGGCGGTACCCTACGTGCTGATGCGCTTAACTCGCAGCGTTTTGCCGCCAGATTCGGGAGGTGGCGCCCCCGTTTTACACACGGGGGTTATTTACATACAAACGGCTCGGAAGCTAATAGTTAATTCTGACAAAACTCGTGAGAACAAGCCGATCTTGTAAACTAACTGAGCCTACCAGTGGGTATTGCGCTGTTGCAGTGTCCCGCTACGTTTCTGCAGGGGGCTCTGGACGTGGATGATTTACGCTTTTACGACTAAGAACGTGCGGAGTGCAGATGTTCCCCCACCAGTCACTAGAAACTGTGTTTCTACGTAGTCCTGGCACATTTTTTTTTTTTTATAGTGTCTCTCTGAAGAGCAGTACCAGATTTATTTTGGCATAGTGACTGCTCCCAGCCACTGAACAGCCGACGTACTCCGTTTCCAAGAGAAGCAGTGACTCAGCCAGGAGTGGAAAAAAGCGGCATGCTAAAAAGCTCCCAAGCCATGCCGAACTTTCATTGTGAAAACAGCCCATTGTTTTCCTTCTAGGCTGTTCAAAGTTCATTTCTGTGTTCTGGTGAGAGAATTTCAGCAGGTACTGCTCGGAAGAGTCTGGGAAGATTTGGGGAAATCTTGTTTAATATCTTCATCAGTGATCTGGAAGAAGATAAGAGTCCACCCTCAGCAAGTTTGCTAATGATACAAAGCAGAGAGGAGTGGCTGACACAGCAGAATGTTGTGCTGCTATTCAACAGGACCTGCACAGGCCGGAAAGTTGGGTAGAGAGGAATCTGATGAGGTGCTACAAGTGCAGGTGTAGAGTCTTGCACCTGGGAAGGAATAACTGCATGCACCAGTACGGGTTAGGGGCTGAGCTGCTGGATGGGAGCTCTTTGGAGAAGGACCTGGCCAACAGCGTGCCTTTGTGGCCAAGAGGGCCAGTGGCATTCTGGGATGTAATACAAGGAACGTGGCTAGCAGGTTGAGGGAGGTGATCCTCTCCCTCTACTCTGCCCTGGTGAGGCCTCATCTGGAATACTATGTCCAATTGTGGGCTCCCCAGTTCAAAAGAGATAGAGAACATGTAGTGAGAGTCCAAAAGAGATGAGGGGCCTGGTAAATCCCTTGTACGAGGAAAGGATGAGAGACCTGGGACTCTCCAGCCCAAAGAAGACTAGAGGGGATCTCATCACTGTTTGTAAAGATATCTAGAGCGTGGGAATCAAGTGGATGAGGCTGTACTCTTTTCAATGGTGTGCAGCAACAGAACAAGGTGCAGAAGCTGGAACGGTGGAAGTCCCATAATAATGCAAGGAGGAACTTCTTCACTTTGAGGGTGACAGAGCACCGGAACAGGCTGCGCAGAGAGGATCTGGAGTCTCCTTCTCTGGAAATGTGCAAAACCTTGCATTCCTGTAGGGAACTTCCCCATGTGAGCGGAGACTTTTGCACCTCATGTGCAGAATATTCAACTGCTTTACATGAGGTGGCGAGGAAAGCCTGTGCTGACCTTCATCCAGAGAATTACCCGCCACTATCTTGCTGTCTTCTGAAAACTGATTTGAAAAATAACTTGATAGTTTTGTAAGTGAGCCAAGGTTTATTTCCTAGCACACGTGGTGCCTAGGTAAGGAAGTGCTATATTGCATCAGTGATAAGAAGTGCTGCCGAGTATGAGGGGATACAGGGGGGAAGGAACAGGATGAAAAGCACCTAGATGATGTAAAATAATACATTCGGATACTCAGGTTGCTCAAAACAGTGATTCTTGTGACTGATTCCCCGCTCCTGTGTGCTGTTCGTTTGCATAGAGAATGGCGGGCTTTTGTCAGTACTGTCCATGAAGTGAGTTCCGGCAATCCGGTTTAACCGGAACCCAAACCGCGGCCCCACAAACGCCATACCCGCAGCGGGCCCCAACGCTCGCCGCGCACGCGCAGTGATCCCCCTTAGGACTACAACTCCCAGAGGCGCCGGCGCGGGACGCGTGCCGTTCGTGTCGCGAGAGCCGATTGGTAGAGGCGGCCGGCGCCGCGTGAAAGCCTGCTTGTGATTGGTAGATGCGGTGGGTGGCGGGTCGTCCCGCTGTTCGAGCGACGAGCGGCGGTCTCCATGAGCGCAGCGGGCGGCTCGGCGGGGCTCTCCCCGCGCTCCAGAAGGTACTGCGGTGGCTGCCTCGTGGGGCTCTTAGTTATTGTTGCAGGCGTGTTGTTTAACGTGGGGAAGTTCCTGCAGGAAGTGATCTCTTGCTAATGATCGTTGCTGTGCTGAAGTGCCAGGATTTAACGTTCTCGTGGACGCTGTGCATCCTTTCCAAGGGCTGAATGATGCGTGCAGCTCTGTATAGCTGCAGGTTGAGCGTCTGAGTGCAGTAAATGCTACTTAAAGTAGTTGTGTGGTCGCTCGTACGTGTTCTTGATTCAATTTAACGTAATAGATTCAAGAAATCATAGTTTTTCGTTTCGTTGTCGAGGGTGGATGCACTGTGGGTAACACCAGAAAGAAAATCATGTGGACTCCTCATCTTACGTCCAACGTTATGATGGCTTGGGCATCAGCTAACCTCACATTATTGTCTCGAATGAAAAGTCAGTGAAATTGAAAACACTTCAGAATGTGTTTTTCTCTCCCGATATGTCATGGTGCCGATCCAGCCCGGTAAACCGTTGACACGATATCAGATAGAGACTATAAAATGCTGTTTGTTTATCTTATGACAGTTACTGCTTGTAAGTGCAAAACAAAAAGCTTTGTCCTCCTTGATCTCTCCTCCTTTTCTTACCACCTTCTCTTCCTTTCAAATTCACCTTCCCTAAATGAGCCATTGGACTTCCCTTCCTTAACAGTTTTGTCTTCCTCCCTTTTCCACAAGTTACCCCCATCTTCACAGTCTCCTAAGTCTGCCAACTGTTCTTTAATGAATGAAGCTTTTTGGGTCTCTGAAGTACCGTTTTTCTGTTGATACTTGGAGTGCAGACAAGCTAACGTGTTCGCGTTTGATTAAGTTAAGAGCAAAAATCTCCTATTTTTAACTTTAAAAAATGGTTTATTTTATAGTCCGAAGTTTGCATGCTATTAGAAAATATTTCTGTCCAGGCTGGCAACCCCCCACAGCTCATCCAGGTACTCCAGTTCTCAGCCTCAGACTCAGGGGGACTCTACTCCTCTCCCTTCAATCAATGAACGCCTGGCCTTCCTCCGCCCTTCCCGGGAGCTGCTGGAGTACTACCGCAAAAAGATTGCCGACTTTGATGAGGAGCATGAGGAATTGGTAAAAAGGTTGGAGAGATACAAAGAGACATACGATGAGCAGGTTAGGAAAAGGGCTTTATTTGGTTAAAAAAAAAAAAAAATTCCAAAGGTTGAGAATCTTTTCATTTGAGGAGAAAAAGCTTCCTTTAATTTCAGTATTCTCTTCTGTCTTAACAGCATACATCTGTCTGCCATCTTTCTTATTTTGATTAACTCTCTGGGAATAGAATGGTCACTTGTGAGGGAATTGTGGTGCCTCCCCAAGTACTGATGATGCCTGAAGTGGCCTGAAAGCCCTCAAACATCCCAGTCCGTTTAATATATAGGGACAAGAGAGGACAGATTCTAAAATAGTGCCATCTGTCCAATGGAAACAATCTTCTGAAGGGCCTACTAGTGTTCTGCACCAGGCAGAAAATCATTAGTGAAGCCCTGTAACAATTTTTTTCACTACTGAGTTTTATAAAATTTTTATCCTTCAGTAAGTTCTTTAAAATAAGTTTATTACATAGACAGGCTTTGCTAGGGTTTTTGGTGAAGTCACTCCTGTTACCTGCACCACTCTGGCCATTGGTGCAGAAGTGCAGCTGTTGGAAATGGGAGACCCTGACATAAGCCTTACTGAGGCTTACTGAGCTTCCTATTGAAACCTGTTTAATAATTTCTCAGTACTGCCCTCAACTGGGCAGACGTTGCAAGAGGAGAACATCATTCATTCAAACTGACAGTTTAACATACCACGCTTACAGACTCAGGGTCTGGCCCATGCAGCGTGTAGTTTCTAATCGTTGCCCAGTGCTCACTGAAAGTACCTCTTTCTCTTCACCTAGCACAAATTGCAATGGGAAGTACGTCAGCGAGAAGAGGAGATTGCAGAGTTGCAGAAAGCTTTGAGTGACATGCAAGTCTATCTCTTCCAGGAGAGGGAACAGGTGCTCCGTCTTTACTCTGAGAACGATCGGCTGAAAATCAGGTGCACTGTCGGAGAGCGGGCTGGGTCACTGGCAGAAGCAACTGCATGCAACCTTCTAGTTCTCATCCAGATCTGGAGATTTTAGAGAAGCAGCCAAGCCTCACCTCCCAGGGAGGGTTTCTATGAAATCACTCCAGTCTTGGAGATGCAGTGCAATCTTGTTGAGCTGCTAAATATCTTTCCATATCTTTCCACTTATTTTTCTTCCCATTCTAGTAGTAGGAAAAGTAGAATTTGAACACAGATTCATATTTGAATTTGAAGCTGCCACTTTGGGGAGGTTCTCATTTGTGTAGACCTTTCAATGGCCTGGCGAAATGTACCTTTGAGTGCTAAAAATACTTAAGCTCAAATAGAAAACACAGACCAAACCAAATAGCTTCCCTCAGCTCTCTGGGGTAGTGTTGGCAGCCACTCTTTTTTAGTGTCATTTAGTTGTACTAGATTAGCTGCCAGTGGCAAAGGAGCCACTGTGGGTGTTATCAAGTTTTCTGTTAAAATTTTAAGAACTTAAGTAAAAA
Source organism: Oreortyx pictus (assembly GCA_036925125.1). Classification (NCBI taxonomy): domain Eukaryota; kingdom Metazoa; phylum Chordata; class Aves; order Galliformes; family Odontophoridae; genus Oreortyx; species Oreortyx pictus. Next base: position 127,748,568 of record JAUPFR010000001.1, on the reverse strand, counting down.
AAAACAAAAAAACCCAAAAACCCTGTGTTGGTGTGCCTTGGCATCTCTCTGGAGCATGACAGAAATCTGATACGACCCTCAATCTAGTTTGCTTTAAAAACCAATGGGTACTTACGATCCACTGAAGTATCTGCAAGGTTTTTATATATAGTTCATAACTTTGGAATGGAAGTTATTTTCTACCATGCGTTATCAGCATCATATTTGAAAAGAAGAGCACTCCTCGATGCCAACAGAATTGGTGTTCTTTGTTGTATGTGCAACGTCTTAGGGAGCTTGTTAAAAAAGTATTCCCAAGAACTGGACAGTTTGGAAAGCTTGGAGACTTTAATGAGTATGGTGGAAAGATAGTGTGTCACAATGTATTGATGCTTTAATGATAGTAACGTGCTGATCCGTTTCTTTACGTTTCAGGGAATTGGAGGATAGGAAAAAAATTCAACATCTCCTCACTTTAGTGGGAACAGATGTAGGAGAAGTTACATATTTTCACAAGGAGCCACCACACAAGGCAAGTTCAGTTTTTCTGTGGAACTGTGCTTTTAATTGTAACATGAAGATGTGTACCCTAAAGGACCGCAGACCAAATCTGTCCCACAAGTCGAAAACTGCTAAATAAGCCCAAGAGGGGGAGGAATCTGTAGCTCCTTAACAACATCAGGCTTTAGTGTAGCTGCTGACAGATAAGTAGGAACAACCACTGCAGCTAGGTCCTGTTAGCATCAGCCCCTTCTACCTTCAAATTATACCTCAAGGTCATCTTCCTAAATGTCAGTTTGGATTCTGAATCCACCAGGCAAATGGTTATTGAGAAGCTGGAAAGAAGAGCACAAAGACAGAAGGAAGTGCAGAAAAACAGTAGGTGTGCTCATTTGAAAATCAAGTATCTTGAGGTATCACGGTAAAGTAGCATCTGAGACCTCTATAAAAGGTACAGCTGCATTAAGATTGCTGTTATGGTTTTCTGGGCAGTGGACTGTGGAAGAACCACCCTCTCTAGGCAGTATTGTGTATTGGTGTGACAGCCACGTGTGGCTGTCTAGAACATGACTTGTCTGTCATGGCACTGTCAGCAGTACTGAAACGCACCACCCACTGCCTCGCTGTGCTCACATCCACTCTTTGATCTTCCTATATATTCAGCAGACATTGATGAATATCCACGTGGATGAAATTCAGTGATGGTCCTTTGCTTCACAGGTACTTCCATGTCAGATGCCATTCTGCCAGACTGCCCCTCTGCTGCCATCTCTCACACAGCAGCAAAATGTAACAGAATATTGATGGGAAGGTTCAGCCTCTGCTGCCATAGCACCAACATCCGCCTCTGATGTTGTGAGCCAACACATTAAAATAGGGGGCATTACTTTGGGAGCAGCCTTCATAATATCTGTCCTGAGATTAACACTGAGGTTATAACCTGTCCACTCTTGGCCTCCTGTTTTTAAGTGGCCTTCTGTTCAACAGACGGTTTGTGTTAATAGCTGTATTGACTTGGTTATCCCAGTCTTGTTTAATAGCTTGAGTGAGTAAACTGATAAACACTTCATGTTTGGGCTGTTAAGAGGAGCATGAGAAGAAAATAACATGGTTTTCATTTTCACCTTCTCCCTTTCTCGTCTGCCTCCAAAACGTTCTTTTTCCTGTTGCAGATGCTAGTGAAGGCAGCAAAGGCAGGGTTACTTTCTAGTTGAATTGGGAAAAGTAGAGGCAAAAATGGCAAAAGTCAGCTGTTATAAAGGCAGTTTCTTATTAACATAGGCATTATGCTTGAGAATGTCTTCCTTTTCTTGTGGTAGAGGTGAGGTAATGCTGTTGTCCTGGATATCCCATTTCCCTCTTTAAGATTTGTTCTTAGTCATGGCAAGTCAAGATGTTGAACTACCTAATCTTGTTTCTGTAGGTTACTGTTCTGCAAAGGCCAGCTAAATCCAGAGGTTCACATGAAGGAAATGACAGTTCTAGAACAGGTACCACACCAAGATGATCTGACAGCAGCTCAGCAATTGACACTTGTTTCTCTGTGGTTTGTCCAATGTACCAAAGTAATTATTTTCTGTGAATACTTTGTTGTGCTTCCATTAAGTTTCCTGAATGTATCCATGTGTGCATCCCTATGCCTATTCTCAGTGTCCCTTCAAAATCCTTTAAAATAACCTGAGCTGTCTCTTACGCTTGTGGTCTGCTCAGCTAAGGAAGAAGCTGGTATGACTGTGGAATGGCTGTTCTGGAGCTGTGCAGGTAGCAACTGGACAGCCATCCATATCCGTTCCATGATGTGGTGCTCTCCTTGCATTTAATGTAAATGGTAGTTTGGATCTGTGCGTCTACTTGCAGATTTTCTATTTTGAAAGAACTACCATTTCCAAATTGACTAAAATGAGCTAGCAAGCTCAAAACTCGCTCAGGATTTGACAGTCATGCAGCTGTATTTTATGCTTATTCATCATTTATTTAAGAAAATATGACGTTTGCTTTCTGTATACGTCAAGAAAATTAGTATGTTGAGTAGATGGTTGAGGTGTGATAGTATGGGATGAAGATATACAAACACCACAAGTTCTGGAACATTTTTCTATCCAGTTATCTTTCCTGGAAGTCCTTTAGACTGTAGCAGATGCAAGCTTTTTCCTGCTCTTTTAGCTGTCTAGCACATAGAGTATTTTGTGTTTGGAAAGGTACTGCAGGTACGTTGGAGAAGACTTTTCCACTTCTTGATTTCTGCAAATAGGCACCAAGAGGAGCACTTCAGAACAAGCAAGAAAAGGAGACATATGTGGAAGTCCTGAGAGATATCAGAGAGACAACCAAATGCTTCTACTTCAGGTAAAATCATTTGCTAACAGAAAGACATATTTCCTGCCTTTCCAGGAAATTGGTGGACAAATATGTTGTCTGCCTACATAAGATACATACACACGAATTTAATTAGTCCCCACCTCTTACTACTGATCCCATTTTCTATCATTTTGCTTAACTGCTTCTTTGTGATGAGTAGCTTAGATTTAAGAACTTGGGTCTGATTCTGGGGGCTTTACGTAACCAGATGTTCCAGTAAAGCCTACTTGTAGGCTTTCATTGGAAGCTGATAGCATAGAGGCAGAAGTCTGTTTGCATATCCACAGGATTGATACATCCTGTGTGCAGTTTAAATGTTTTCAAAATCTTCTGTCTATTGCTGCTGTTTATAATCTTCCTGTCTTGCTTATTTGCATGATTTTTTTTTCTTAAAATGTCGTAGTTATTCAAAATGGTTAACATTACAACAGAAACTAAACGTGAGAAATCACGAGAACTTCCTCAGTAATGTCTTTGCATGCCTATTCAGGTGGAGGCCCTGCAAGCTCAGTTGGAAGAACAGACACGATTATCCAAGGAACAGCTTCAGGCATTACTAGAGGACAGGAGGATTCACATGGAAGAAGCCCAGGTCCGGCATCAGAGAGACCAGGACAAGATTAAAACCTTAACAGATAAGTGAGTGGGAGAGAATGGCCATAATGTAATGTAGTCATGAGATGAGAAGAGGGGGAAGAACAAAACCATGTTGGCTTTCAATATGTCGCTTGCTGCAGCAAGCAGAAAAGCATGTTGTGCAGCCATTGGTTTTGACAGTATGTGGAAATAGATGGGGTAGTCAACGTACCAAAAATACTGTTTCATATACTGTATCATTCATTTAATGAGAAGAGCTACGTATGCTAGGAAAATGCTTGTCTTTTTGCTCTCTGCTTTCTTCTGACTTGTAGTGAAGACTAGGGCAATTAGGGTAGGTAGTAGGGAAGCAATGAACTAAATCCTCTTGGATACTTTTTTATAGACTCAACAAGACTCAGAATCTCTTATATGAGAGTACTCGTGACTTTCTCCAGCTGAAGTTTGATGTTCGAGCCAGTGAGAAAGCATGGATGGTAGAGAAGGACAGTCTGCTGAGGAAGGCTGACAAAGATTCGGATCAGCTTATCAGCAGGGAGACAGGAAGAGAGAAGAAGCAGAGAGATACCAAGAAGATGCTTCAAGCAAATCATGAAGCTGGGAAACCCCACAGTAGAGAAGTAAAGGTAATGTTTTTTGTCCCAGGGAGAGGCCCTCCAGCAGTCTTTCTAAAATTGCAAGACTGGTTCTTGCCAAGATAAGCAGTAAATAGTTGTTTCCAAGCTGTACTGGCTTGCTCTAAGTTGCATTGTTGCTGACACTAATGTGTTTAAAAACACTTAATGCTACAACTCTCCTGCCTCACTGTTGTTTTTGATCAGGTAATATATATAGTTAGGATTTATGGTAGTGTTTCACAATTGTTTTTTCTTATGCCCAAAGCAAATCCCTATTTCTGCAAATCACATGATGTATGGGCCAGCAGTTCCTACCTTGATTGTTGCACTTTTTTCTTTGTATGAATGCTTTTAGTTAATGGACTTAGCACGGACAAAGTCAGGCGTCACGTTCTGTCATGAGAGAACAATCCTTTCAATTGCTGTTCCTTAGCTCTTTTATAGTAGTCTGGATTGTTCTTCCACTTCTAATATGCTTCCAGTGCAAAACTGAGAGATCTGAAGTGGGCAAAGAGGCAATAAGGATGCAGAAAATAAACAGACAATACGGAATTGTTTTCATCTACCGCTGAATGCAGATTCTTCTGAAATGCAGTACTGGGCAAGTAGCTGTGAAAAGGAGAACTGCAGCACTATAACCGAATATTACGTTTAAGGGAAAGAGGACAGTGTTCTTTGAACTGTCGTGCAGGACTGATCACCTCATTAAAAAGTGTTGGTGATGGAACTGACATTATAATATTGTGGAAGGAGTCCTAACCAAGTTACTTCATTAGCTTTGGTTTCAGTTATTGTTATTGGCCTGTCAAGCTATCTATTCGTAATGCTTGTTTTTCTAGAGCAGGGGAAACCTAGTGAGTACTGGCATTTGAGTTGTTTCTGTTCCTTCTGTGTCTTAGTCACTGCGAGAGGAGCTAATGCAGGAGCAGCGGCTATCAAACATGTACAGAGAACAGTGTATCACCCTGGAAAGTGAGCTGGCTCGGATTTGTGAAGAGAGGGATGTTGGCAGAGAACTCTTTAAGGTAATTAGTCTGTAATCATCTACTAGCTGTGCGATGATCTTGCAGCCTCTGTTCTGTTACCCCATCATGTCTTCATCTCTATAGGAACGCTCAGAAAAGATGGGGAAGCGCCTGAAGCTGGTGACTCAGCGATACGAGGCCTTGGAAAAACGCCGTAATATGGAAGTGGAAGGCTTTAAGAATGACATCAAACAGCTTCAGCAGAAACTGAAAGATGTAGAGAAGCAGCTTTTTAAGGTAATAGCTCATTGCTTATCACTGTGGGCTTACCCAGTAGAGGTGTAGTCTCAGTAATTAAATTAGTATTTCCTTAGAGTTAAAATAAATTTCTTTCCTAAGTAGTTGTTTAGATATTAACATTTGATAAAGCTTTGACAAACAGTGGTACAGCTTAGAAGGAAAGACACAGACTTGATGTTGACTGGAGTTTTAGTTACGATATCTAGATATGATTCAGAGAATTGAGGCTAAACTTCCCACATATATGGGTGGGGAAGACAGGAATTGCCTGTGATATCTTTACTACAGACCTGTGTGTTTTGTTACTGTGGATATGCTTAGTCTTGTTCATAATCTCTGTACGCTTCCAACCACAAGAGGGCAGCGGAATAAAATACTTACTGGACATCTCCGATCTTTAAATCCTTATCGCTTCAGATCAAAATGACTATAGATGACTGAACGTCCTAATCTGCACATTAAAATCTTTGACCAAGAACTACCTGGTGGCAATGAGACACCCTAAAATGTCAAGAGAAGAGAGGGCTTTAAGATCAGTTTCCACATCTGTGCTGCTGCAATGTTGAACGTGACTGGGCTGACGTGCTATCCAGTTCCAAGGTGACAGGAAATGTCAACCCTTTCTAGTTTGCCATCAGGAACTACGGTTATCCAACAGCCTTAGTTCAGCTCAATATCAGCTATGTGCCCTGACCTGAGATTAGGAGTTGTACTTGAATTGCCCTTGAATTGTATGCAGTTCAGAAGGTAGCAAGCTGCCTGCAACAGTTAGATCACTTCTAGTTCTAATATCAAAAGATGACAAAATGCCTTTATAACAGGGCAAAAAACATACTGCTTTGTAAACATCAATAGATAACTATTTTAACTCACCTCATTTTATTCTCTGAATAATGCAGGGAGTAAAAAAGTAACTCAGTAGGTTATAGTAAACTTGCTGATATTCTGTTCAGATTTCTTCCTTACCAGTAGTGTAGCATTGTAATGAATTAAAGGCTTTGCTACTATTTGGTTCTAGAATACTTTTCTGTTGGTTAAATAGTGACATTAGCTGAAGCATCCTCTTCGCTAGCTACAAAGGGTCTCTAAGAGTTCTTTTCCTCATATACTCAGTGTATACTCAATTGCGCTCTGTACAGTGTCTTAATCTGTTCTCTGTTTCTCATTAGGTGACTCTGAATATTGGGCCAGATCAGGATCTTGCAATTCTACATGAGGTTCGTCAAGGAAACAGACTAACCCGTAAAATTCAAGAAGAATTAAAATCCTTAAAAGCAAAAATCTATGGCTTAGAGAATGAACTACGAGTCTGCTGAAGCTGAGGTTTTAGTTGACATCATAGTTTTAGGAACGGGATGTTGCCTGTTTATTGGCATCCAGTAACACAAGGCATGAAGAAATCTGCAGTTAGGAATGTCGTAACATCCATCAGTGATGCACAAGCCATTCCTAACATGGCAATTTAGGTTGCTGTGTCTGCTGAATATGCACCTGATGAGTGTGATACAGAAAGTACCGCAAGTCTGTTACATCAGGAATATTGGTATGACTTTTTCTTGCTTACCTATCTGGTGTAGGACATGGAGTATACTGCTCTTAAACTTTATTTGGAGCATGTTAGAAGCAGAAATATAATATTAATGACCATTGGAACATCTAGTTCAAGATCTGAATTGCTTGGCTCACCTTCTCCTACATGAGAAAGAGCTTCTAAAATGTGTTCAATGATTACTGTTTCGCTACCTAGGCAATTCAGGATGAAAATGGAAATTTTCTTCAAAAAGGACCTTGCACAGAAGTTTTGTACTAAAATGTATTACATCCAACTCTGCCTTTCAAAATATACTTTTAAATGGCTTCCCTTTGATCATTTCTGACTTCACTGGGACAAACTTGACTGATTTTAATGTGGTGGAAGAAAGTAACGTTTTATAGAACTCACCTGAAAGAATGAGCAGTGTCTACTCTTGTTGTGAATAGCTGGGGGGGGGGGGGGAGAGAGATACTACACTATCGAGTCACCTTCCCATCCCCTTTTTCCTAGCCTATCTTAACTCCTGCAGGATGCTCATAATAAAAGGCATATACTATCTTCCTTAGCAACTGTGTTCTTTACCTTTGTAGTTTTAAACTATACTACGGTTAACTTCCAACAGGTCATGATCAGGTTTTGCTTCAGCTGCTGTGCAACTGTTAGCTGAAATCGGGGTTGAAGAGCAGGTACCTAGTTCTACATGATGAATATAACTCTAGCTATATAATGGTTGTCTTCCTTGCAGACATCAGGACATTGCAATTGTAGAAAACAGATGAAGTAATGAGGAGTGCTACAGTGCATTTCAGCCCAGTTTATAATAGTGAAGTACTTATGCTTTCACTGTAGTGTCATCAAATCTTGCCCACCTGATAGACTGAGACTATACCTGTGGGTGGAAAAGCAATTTCACAGCCTTCATTTCCTACTGTACCTTTCCTACTTTGTTAAATGTGACAGAACCAGCATAATATCTTTCTAAAGTATACACCCCTAAAGCATACCAGTTATTTCTTCTCATTTAGAAGGTACACAGAGTGATAGCCTGCATCTTCTTTGGGATGTGATAGTGTCAATAGAGACCCTTATTCAGTGTTTAGGAGAGGCAGATACACAACAGGAGCTCTTGAGCTGTCAAAAATTCAGAGAAAGATTTTTTTTTTTTAATAGTACCAGCTAAAACAACGCAGAGGGAAAATGCATTGACAAGTCAAGACATGCTTCAGTTCTGTACCCTCTGTAGAAAATTCTGCTGACCCTTGCAGTCCTACACTGTGACGTTCATTGAGCGCATGTATTCTTGAAGTCATATTCATCACAGACAGACTTCACTGTGGGTGGTTGACAAGCTGCATTTAGGTGCCCAGCCTCTACTAAAATAAGCTCTTTTAAAGTGTGTTGTCACTGACTAGTTAAGCTGAAAAATGATGAACCAGTTCAGAAACTGATTCAGGGACAGCTTAGATACCAATGCCATGTGGATAGCTGGGGAAACTTAATTGCTGTCCATAATTTAGTCTCACCCCTTAGCTGATGAGTACTATCTGAGATAAGTCTAGCTAATTAAAGGAAGCTTCTATGCGAGATAAAATTCTACCAGACTGAAGATAGAATATATTAAAAAAAAAATTACAGGTAGGCAACTTCTGAAAATAAATAAAGTATTAGCCACTGTAAGGAGTGAAGTCAACAAAATGAATAATACCAAATGGTACTGTTAGCTGATAGATATTTTAGATGGTGTAATTAGAAAGATTGTCAGGATGGAAAAGAGATCATCAGTATAAAGAGAAATGTTCACCTGTCTCCAAGGATTTAGGCTTGCAGGGGAAAACTCCACAAAGGAGCAGTCTCCAACAAGAGATTCTTCCCCAGTGGTGGTCAGCCCTTAAATGGGGTCTGGGAGAGGTGAAGTCAGACTCCACCCCTTCTGGTCACACAGGTGAACTGCCTTCACCTGTGCTCCTGCTGCTGACTGAGTGAGTGCTCACTTCAGGAGATCAATCAGTGGTTCAGGCTGTGATTCAACACTTTCCATACAGCCATTTAGCAAGATCTGCCTTCTTAAATTGAAAGAAAAGGATGTAAATATTTTATTTCCTGTCTTCCTTACCAATATTTCTTATTACATGAAAGACTGAACAGAATGAACTGGCAACATTCCTAATATTTGCTGGCACTTCTGCATCAAAGTATATCTTATCATTTATTCTTCGTTTGCAATTAGGTTATGAACCTTTCCTATTTGAGGTGGTTAGGGGAAGGAATTACAATAGTGCTGATCTGTAAATCCATTTAATTTGGAGGCTGAATGTTTGTCCAAGGGCAGGAAGTGCAGAGTATTGTGTGTGTTTTTTCTATGTGACATCACGTGATTATGTGACATGTTGCTTTCGTGTTACCAAAACAAATGGGGACCTTCAGGCCAAGAACTGCTTTAAAAAGTCAAGTACTTTCTGCTACTAACAGCTGCCTTTTAAGGCATTTTTGGCATTTCCTACAGGTTTCCTGAAAAAGGTTCTGAGGCTCACGTTAGTCCGTTTTCTTCTACATTTTTTATGTAGTTTTCCTACAGTAGTTTGCCCCAACGATGAGCTTTTTTGGCCAATTGATGTTAACGTGTGATTCATATCATTTCAGTACAACTAAGTGCCACGTTACATAGGTGAGAAGAATTTGTAACATACCTCTAAAGTGGCTGACTTGGAATGGAGACAGTCAAGGGTTAGGGTTGGAACTAGAAAAACGAGCTCATTGGGGACTGGGGTGCAAAAGTGTTGTACATAGGGGAAATGTGAGAGAAGGTGAAAACAAGTTGTGTAGCATTACTTAGACGAGGAAAGAGTGCGTGCATTTTTAGAAAGGGTGTTGAAATATTGGGCAAGGCACAGAACTAAAGATGCTCTAGCAGCGATGTAAAGGTTGTGTAAGAGCTCACATTGTATTTCATTAGGGCTGATTAATGTACCTGTACAGTGATGAAAAACTACCAGAGGCCTCTTTGTCTTAGCAGTGAGAGGCTGAGCAAGAACCAGTAGCCTGACCCTGGAGATTCAATGGAAAAAGAAAAAACAATACACGTTTTTACCAGAAAGATGGTTCTTTTTCTTTCATTATGACAAACTATGTGTGGAGATAACAAATAATCCGTCTTCAAACCAAAAAAAGATTGAGCTTCTGGAAAAGATGACTTGTTTTAATAAGTAACTAGGCTTGACGTGTTAGACCATAATGAAATATAATAATGTGAAATAACAGGAAATGATTTAATGGTCCCTTGTGCCATTGGAGATAGGATTCTTTCTTTCTTTCTTTCTTTCTTTCTTTCTTTCTTTCTTTCTTTCTTTCTTTCTTTCTTTCTTTCTTTCTTTCTTTCTTTCTTTCTTTCTTTCTTTCTTTCTTTCTTTCTTTCTCTCTCTCTCTCTCTCTCTCTCTCTCTCTCTCTCTCTCTCTCTCTCTCTTTCTTTCTTTCTTTCTTTCTTTCTTTCTTTCTTTCTTTTTCTCTGTAGACAATATTGGTAGGAGTTTTTCAGCACTTGTTCTACTGCTTTTATTATTGGAATGTATACTCTGTCAGCTCACCCTACACAGCAAGGTTACAGAGGGAGGAAAAAAACCAACCTGCATAACCTCATGGGTTTTTTTTATACCACAACTTGAGTGTAACTGCTTGATGCTGTTTGAGTGGACCTAAATAACAGGAATATATGCTCGTGTGCAATAGCTGTACTTAAATTGCTTGACATAATTGTCTGTTCAGAAACACACATTTTACCAGTATGGATGGACTCTCTGGGCACCTAATCTGGAACTCTGTACATAGGCCAGAAAGTAATTCTTTGGTAAATAATGGGACACTTGTTTTTGAGACTAGTTGGGAGCAACATCCTGTGCATTTTGTTAGGTCAGTTCATGGAAAACTGTGCTGTTCAGACTTTTAATTACAGCTCACAAACACATGTAGTTCTACACTGGAATGTATTCACGCCTGCTTAGTTAAAGTCCTAGTTAAGATGTCACTTTTGTCCTCATTCAAAGCAGCGTAACAGCTCATTTGCACATAAGGGACATTTTAAGAGCTTCCTTTTTTCTATTTTTTGCAACACTTTGCTTTCATATTCCTAAGTTGTAAGAAAAACTCACTTTGCCCCGTTAAAGAGCTGTTTTTGAACTTGCAAGTCTAGCTGTCAAAGTACACTGTTAGCATGTGTACCGAAACGCACTCAGATGCTCTGTAGAAGGGACGAGAGCTGAAAATGCAGCAATCCCTTCTGATGGCTGCGTTCAACAGGATTCACAGCATAAGGAACAAAATCTGTTTCAATCCTTAGGTAGCATCACATCTTCAGGGTTTTCTTTGAAATGTGCCATTGAACTAACTGGAATTGAACCTGCTAGGGGGGAAATGCTTCTAACATGACTTAGTATGTGAGAGGAGTGGGGACAGAGTTCTGATGCTGCCCATGTAATACCAAATTAACTACTTGCAGAAGGATGGCTTTGAGCAGAAGTTAATGTGGCTGTGCTTCAAGTAAGATCCAAGCACAGCTTTATAAATGAGGCCCTCAGTAGGGCTGAGCACTCGCTTACGCTGACTAAACTGCATGGTTTATGAATTACGATCCTGTTGGATCGTGGACAAATTACAAATGTGTAAATAGGGATTACCTGCCTTTATTCAGAAAGCCCACAGAGGCTTTCTCCATACTAGTGTTTCAATGTCAAAGCGAGGAAATCTTAACCGCTCAGTCAGAAAGGGTTTAATTTCTGAAACGAGTTTGATTTGAATAAAAAGCTCTGGATTTACCCTGGTGAAGCACATCCAGGATGTGCTGAATTTTCCTGTATTGATTCAGGGATCAAATTGACTCTCTTTCACTGTAAGCATGTATCTCAGCAGTGAGTCACTCCCAGACTGCTCAGTAAAATGCTTTTTTCCCTTCAGTGCTAGCTTGGGTGGGGAGAGGTCTGGGCAGCATCATCCCAGGGGAAGCTGTATGGCTTTAGGCTCCGTGGTGTCCATAATCACATGACCGTGGCATGTCTTCAGAGCTCCCTGCAACACAACGGTGATGAGCAATTAATGTATGCTGTGAAAAGATAGAAGCACAGATGACCACGGATGGTTTCTCACCCAGCCAGCAGAGCTGTAGGAAGGCAGTGGGGTGATTGATGCTGCTGGCAGTCACCTGCGTGGCAGTCACACAAGCCTTGGTGGTGTAACAGGATTGCTAACAGTTGTGCTGCTGAGTAACGTAGCTGTGTGAGCAAAACTGGCTGTATCGGTGCAACTTCATTGGTCAAAAAGGTCCTTTTGCCAACAGTTAAAATGAGGAACAGTGTGGATTCTGTTAGTGTTGTAAAGCACCAGCAGGGATTTTACTAGTGTAGCCCATTGGGCAATGCGTTTAGAGTCCAGTACCAAAAAGCCAAGAGGGGAAATGTAGGGTAACAGCATCTTCAGAACAGCCCTCTCTGTTAGAAGCACTTCTGCCCTTGAGCTATTTCAGTTGTGAATGTTGAGATGAAGTCAGGGAATGTGCCTGGGAGCACGGCTATGGGCAGGAGGGAGACCCTGCAGCTACCAGGGTTAGTGATGGCAAGGGACACCTGGGTGTACTCAGTGCAGGGCTGGTAATTGGTGTTAGCATTTTAATACGCAAACAAGTTCCCACCGTGCAGTTGTTGGGCAGGAGAAGTGTCCCTCTTCAGTTCTTGGAGTCATTCTTCAAGCCATGTCCCAGTGCTTACAGTCTGCCCTGACTGGGGATGGACAGATGGAGGACAGGTTTCCTTTTTCTGAGCACAGATCTGTTTGAGTTGGAAGGGACCCTTAAAGGCCCATCTGACCCACTCCCTGCAGTGAACGGGGATACCCAGATAGATCAGGTTGCTCAGTGCCCCATCCAGCCTGACCTTGGGTGTCTGCAGGGACGGGGCATCCGTGGCCTCTCTGGGCAACCTGTGCCAGTGCCTCACCGCCCTGACTGTAAAAAGCTTCTTCCTTATATCCAATCGAAATCTTCCCTCGTTCAGTTTGAAAACATTTCCCCTTGTCCCGTCACAGCAGACTCTGCTAAGGGGTCTGTCCCTTCTTTCTTACAGCCCTCCTTCAAATACTTTCAGGCGTCCCTGGAGGCTTCTTTCCCCCAGCCCCAGCTCTCAGCCTGTCATAGGACAGGTGTTCCATCCCCGGGATCATTTCCGCGGCCCTCCTCTGGACCCACTCCAGCAGGTCCCGTACTGAGGAGTCCACCTCTGGACGCAAGTACTCCAGTGAGGTCAGCATCTCCCAGAGGCGTCAGTTATCAGCCCCCAGCTCCGCGTCGGAGGGTACAGACCCTCCCGGGCGGAGGGAACAACCCGAGGCCGGGTCAGCGCTGCGGCCCCGCGGGGAGGAGGCAGGTGCGGGGAGCGGCGGCAGAGCCCGCCCGGGAGCTGCCCCCGCGGGACCGCGGCGCCGCCCCGCACCTGGGCCCGCCCCGCGGAGGGGGGGCCGAGCCGAGCCGAGCCGGTGCTGCGTGTAGCGGCCCGGCGGCGGGAGCATGGCCCGGGGCGGAGGGGGCCCGGCGCCCTGAGCGGCGCCATGCGGGGCCGGCTGCTGGCGCGGCTGAGGCGGCGGCGGCTGCTGCGGCTGCTGCTGGCTCTGGGCGCGCTGGCGCTGGGGCTCTGGGCCGCCTACCTGGAGCTGCTGGCGGCGGCGGGACCCGGCGGCGGGGCCGGCCCGGATCGCAGTAAGTACCGCCCGTCCCGTCCCGTCTCTCTCCCCGGTGCTGGGGTTCGTGCCGCGGGAGAGCGGCCGGCGTCGGGATTTCGCCTTCTTGCCGTCGGTTCTGATCGGAGTGCTGACAGGACCCGGCTGTGTTTGCGGAGCCCTACGGGCGGGCTCGAAGCCGGAGCTTTGAGTATCGCCTTAGCGGGGCAGCGGCGGTATGCGCGGCAGGAGGCAACGCGCGCCGGGGGATGCGCGCTGCTGGGCTGCTAACGGCGCGCTCCGTGCTTGGAGGAGCACAGCGCGGAGGGGATTGGGTGCGGGCAGACTCCTTTCCTTCCTCCTTTTCTTCCTCCTTTACCATTCAGGTTGTCAGCTGCGGCTGTGCAGGGAGCTCCACGGGTTTCTGCTCCCACAAAGCCACCGCAGGACCGGACTATCAGCTGGTCCATTTGTTCTCTGTTATCTGTGATCTTGAGGTTAAAACCGTGTATTTATTGTTCCAACTGATATTGTAGCCCGAATGGATCCTATTGTTGTGAATGCATGGTGAAAGTAGTTGGGACAGGGAAGAGCGTTGAATGCTGCGCCATGAACCTGTGCCATGTGGCATCTTCTCTACCACGTAGCCAAGCCTCCAGGTTGGATATTAGGAAATAAGTTCTTCTTCAAAAGAACAGTAATGCATTGGGATGGGTTGCACTGGGAGGTGGTGGAGTCACCGTCCCTGGAGGTGTTCAAGAACTGTGTGGATGCGGCACTGGGGGACAGGGTTAGTGGACATGGTGTGGTTGGACTTGATCTTGGAGAGCTTTTCCAATGTTATTTCCAACCAGCATGCCAACACTCCCCACAAAAAAAATCTGTAAATATGAAGAGGGCTCCTGCAGTGCAGCAAGGGAGAGAGCAAGGCTGTGAGGTATTAGAACGATGGTGATAAGGAGGAAGGGCTGGGTGTGTGCTAGCATACATTTAAGGCACTTGTACTGATAGTAGTGCAAAGGGAGAGGGAGTGGGAGAAACCGACTGGGAGGTGAGAACAGGAGGAATGCACACAAGCAAGGAAGTGCTGTTATGCTCTGGATTCTTCCCCTCTGCCTTGAGGCGGGAACTACTCTTACATCTTAGAAAATTCATCCTGTTTCAAGACTGAAACTGGAAACAGTGACACGATTGCGGTCCCTACCAAGTAAAACAGGAGATGAGGAAAACAACTGTGTTATATTCAAGTTTAATAAAAAGTTGCACACTCTCCCAGCCCACCACGGTTGCTGGTGGCACAAAGGAGGGCAGGGTGGAGCCCCGGCAGGATCCCTGCAGCACCAAAGCGCTGGGCATTGGGGTCTCATTTTCCTGACCTCCTGGGGAGCATCATGGAAGCTGCCAGCAGGGTGGGGTTAATCTGTGACCTTCCCCACCCTTCTTCTCACCCTGTACCTCCAGAAGCCTGCTTTGTTTGAAAAGAAATCTGGTGCTGGAATGAAAAACAACTGGTGTTTGTTTGTTTTTGGTTGTTAGAACAAAACTAGTGTTTTCTTCTCTTGGGACTGGGGTGGCTGTGTTTGTGACCCTGTGTGGTGGCTCTTTCCAGAGGTCCTGGAGATGGCAGAGGAGGGGATGATTCTCAGAGCAATTAACGTTTGGGGTCTTTTTTCCCCCTTGTTTTTGCATTGTTTTCCCTTGTGCGTCCCAGGTGGCAGCCCTATGTAAGTCACAGCTGGAGACTAACCAAGAGCTGCCATCTCTAATGACCTGATGCAACAGGCTCCCTAGTTATTGCTGATAAAATACAAAGGCTGTTTAATGGGGGATTTTTCTGGGTAAAAGGCTACTTGGCTCCTTCTATGGAAGGGACAAAGCTGTAGAGATGCTGGGCGTGGAAAAGAGCTAAGGGAGATCCATTTCTGTCTCGTGCGTCTGTAATTAAGCTTTCTCCTTGCCTCCCAAAAAGCACTGTGGAACTGCCTATGAAGGAGTGGGTACATGTGTGCTCCCTGCAGAGAGGTCCTCAGGCATGGCAGTTCTCCCCAGCTTCATGCTGCCCTTCCTCCAGGAGGTCACTGTGGAGTGGGATAAGCAAATCTGCAATGGCTTTAGACAGTGGAGTTCAGTGGTTCTTCAGAGCTGTGACCCTGACTGTCCTTCTCTTATGTATGTGCAACTCTGCTATGCAACAAGTTAAGCACATCAATCATAGAATAGAAGAATCAAATCACAGAAGTTGAAGAAGACCACTAAGTTCATCTAGTCCAGCCCCAACCCATCCCCACTGTGCCCACTGACCATGTCCCTCAGTGTCACATCCGCATGTTTCTTGGATGCCTCCAGGAATGGTGACTCCACCACCTCCCTGAGCTGCCTGTGCCAGTGCAGCATCGCTCCTTCTGAGAAGAAATGTTTCCTAATATCCAACCTGAACCTCCCCTGGCACAATTTAAGGCCATTTCCTCTTGTCCTGTCACCGTTACCTGCGAGAAGAGGCTACAAGCTCCTTTCAGGTCACTGTAGAGAATGATAAGGTCTCCCCTGAGCCTCCTGTTCTGCAGACTGAACGATCCCAGTTCCCTCAGCTGCTCCCCATAAGACCTGTGACCTGAGACCTCCAGACCCATCACAGCATTGTTGCCCTTCTCTGGACTTGCACCAGGGCTTCAATGTCTGTCTTGTCGTGAAGGACCCAAAACTGAACACAGCACTCAAGGTGTGGCCTCACCAGTGGCCAGTACGGAGGGAAATAAATAACATTGGCTGGAAGAGAATAAAAGACCTCAGAGAATCTGCTGGAATAATTGGTACTCAGTGGTCATGTGGTATTGTATCACCGTGTGCTGGGAGAGGCTCTGGCTGTGGGGTTCCTGGGGACAGACTGGAAAGGGCTGGGTGAACATGTGGGCCCTCATGAGTGACCCCTTCCTCTGAAGGTCATGCTGAACTGAGTGATCAGTCCAGTTAAAAAGAAAATAGTTCCTTCAAATGTGTCTGCATCAAGGTATCCCTATATATAAGAATATGGAGGGAAGTTGTACTGGTAGGGCTGTTGTCTACTGTGCAGGAGAGTGCTGCTGTTGTTCCTGGGAGGGATGCTTGTTTCTTTTCTTTCGTTTTTTTGTTAATTGAGCATGTTTGGCTGGCCTGCTGCTCAGTAGGTATTTATAGGAATCTTAAATAAACATGTTTTCAGCTGAGGGAGGAAAACCAAGTAGGCTGATGTGAGCAGAAGATGGGCAGAACTCTCCTCCCATGAGATGTGGGTTGTCATCCGACACAAGTTGTAGCAGGCAGGACGCTGCCTCCCTGCCAAGGAACTGGGTGCTGGCAGCTTGCACTGGCTGCCCCGCAGCGGGCCCTGAGCAGAAGTGCTTTTCCTGCCTCTGCTGGTTGCCACACAGCAAGCTTCACCCCAGCCAGTGAGTGCTGGAGGCAGAGATCACCTGTTCAGAATCATAGAATCATTTGGGATGGAAAGGACCCTTAAAGGCCATCTGGTCCAGCTTCCCAGCTATGAACAGGGACACCTGCAGCTAGATCAGGTTGCTCAGAGTCTCTCTGGCCTGACCTTGTGTGTCTTCAGGGACGGGGCACCCACCAAGGACTGGATGAGTGAGTGAACAGTCACACTCGATATGGATAAGTGGGCTGGCAGGCCTGTGCTGAATCCCTCTTTGCTTTAAAACTTAGTGTCAATATCATAAAAGTGAATCCCTGAACAAGCTTAGAGACAAGGTCAGTCCCAGCCATTGCTCTGCCACCTGTTTTTTCTGCTGTGAAGGCTGTGCTATCTCGGGAGTCCCGAAGTCACTTGCACTAATTTCCTTTATTGCAGGTGAGCGACACTGAGCCAGATTAGAGCAGGGTGTGCAGGGTTAGATGAAACTGCTGGGAGGTGCAGCTTGTAGAAGCAAGAGAGTAAGGGGCCCTGCTTTAACCTCCTCCTCCTCCAGGCTACTACAACCCACCCATGCTCCTCTGCATTTCTGTGTTGTGTGTAAGCAGCACTGGGAGTATGTTGTCTTCTCACCTGAGTTTGTGGCAGTCTCCTTTCTTGGGACTTGGGCTGCTCCTCTAATTCAGCAGCATGCAGTTCCAGTGTCTGAAGTGAGAAATAGAAGGGACTCAGGAGAAACCAGGGAGATGTGCTCATAAATTTCACTTATGACAAAAACTTCCCTTCCTCAGTATGTGTGCCTTTAATGTGCCTTTCCAGCCCTAGATAATTGGCTCCAGGTTATTACAGAGCAGCGTGAGCTACTTAAAAACTGTCTTGAGTCCCTGCAGGTGCATGTCTGTGTGTGAGGACGCAGCTGGTGGAACACTGAAGTTGCTCAGTATAATTCATCCGCTTCTGTAGTCTCATTGCACCTATGCATAAGGCTGTGCACACTCAGATATGCGGCTTTGTTCACGTGCACACTGGCTGACTTCTGAAATTGCTCACACTCACACTTACTTGCCTGTGCATGCTCAGTATCGCTTTTTTGCATAGCTAATTGCACTGAGGGCTGCTGAGTGCCTGCAATTAGAGGTTCAAGCATGTGGCTCTCCACGGGTGGCCAAACCTTTGCTGTTTCCCTTTAGTGGGAAAGTCAAGCTAGGTACCTGTACCTCTGCTCCACGCTGGTGAGACTTCACTGGAGTACTGCATCCACATGTGGAGTCCTCGGCATGGGAGAGGTGTGGACCTGTTGGAGCACAGTCAGAGGAGGGCCACAAAAATGATCCCAGGAGTGGAACACCTCCCCTACTGGGACAGGCTGAGAGAGCTGGGGCTGTTCAGCCTGTTCCTTTGTGGACAGAAATGAGACACTGGTTCGCAGGGACCTGAGCCAGTACCGTTCCCCAGGGCACACCGTGGGTTGGGAGAAGGCCCACACTGAGGGCAGGGCAGGTTTTTCACTTGGAGGCAATCGATTCCTTCCAGTGCACATACAGCAAGCAGCTTGTGAATCTGGCCGTTTCCACTTCTTGACGCAAAGTCAGGTCGGGATCTGACTCGTATGTAACCTCTTTCTGGAGCGGCGCCCAACGCCTGGCTCCCTGTGTGCTGAATGAGAGCTGTGAGTGTTTGCTCTCTTGGAACCTGGCCCACCCACCATCTGTAAGAGATCTGGGGACTTTCTGGGGGCCGAAGACCGTGTATTATCATTAGAAGGAACCTCTTGCACCACTCCTCTGACTACATACATTACCTGTGTCAGGTTTGTGTAGAGGTGTGCCAGCACCACGCCTTCCTGTCCTGTTGAATCAGGCTGTGAGGATGACTCAGATACTGTGACTTCCTCAGTGTCTGCTCCACACTGTGTGCTTAGTGGAGGAACGCTGTTGTCTTCTGGAGATGCATCACTGCGGGTGGCTGGCACTGAGCTGTCAGCACGAAGGGCTCTGTCTTGTGCCTCTCACCTGCAGGTTCAAGCAGATGTGGAGGCGGAGCAGTGCTGGGAGAGGAGATCGACATCTTTCATCTCCTGGTACGGAATTGCCGGTGTCTGCAAGACTGTGAAAGGCAGGATGTCTTCCTGGAGGCTCTATTGTAGGTCATGGCACTAGGGATGGTGGGATGATAGAGTTCTTCCTCCTGTGTTTACAGTGATTGCCTCAAGAATAGATGGAGTTCATGTGCCTGAAGTTTCCCTGTACTGTTTTTTTTCTTGCTGTGTGCTGATATGCCTTTTTTCAGACACTTCCCAATTCAACTGCTTTTTTTTTTTTTTCAAGTCTTCAGTAATAATTGAGAAGAGCTTTCCAGAAAAGGAAATAAGCTTTCTTATTTAATGTGGTGGGGGATCTAAGAAAGACACACATAATGCCTTGGGTGGGAACAGGTGTGAACTTGGTCCTTAGGTACTTCTGCTTTTTATGATCTGAGACATTCGTAGTCAGTGTGTTTAATCAGCCAAGCCAAAATACACCTCCAGCTTTGGGTCTTTGCAGTCTGAGCTCATCTCTTGTTCAGATTCCAAACTCATTTTTGAATGAGTTCTGGAAGCTCTAAAGAAGAATTTAAAAAATAAATAAATAAAAAGAAAGCAACACAGTACACAGCATCCAAAGCAGAAGAGCAAAAGAGACCAGGTCTTTCTCTCTGACTTCAGCCAGGCTTTTCACCAGAGCTCCTCTGCATCTCTACCCAAGAAATTTCCCCATGCCATTTCAGCATGAGGCTTTGGTATTTCTGGACTGGGAAGAGCCCGCTTTACTTAGAGGTACTAGGGTCATGTAGGGGAACATTGCTGTTAAGTCAATCAGCTCTATCCGAAGACACTGCAAGAATCCATGTTGGCATAAGAAATGATTTATATTAGCTACACTGAGCAACCAGATTCAGTTAGTCCCGAGGTGCTGGATCACTTCAAACAACAAAAGTTGTTGGGTAGACCTGTGAGTCTCCCTGAAGCATCACTGCTACTCTCACAAGTTCACTAATTCTGGTTTTATTTCCTCAGACTTAGTTATTTTGATGTTCTGTCACTATGTCCTATTTGAGATTTATTTATTTTGAAGGAAAAGGAGTGAATGTGGCTTCTTCAACTCCATTTTTTTTTTTTTAGCATCTGGAGAAGCTATCATCTATTAATCTATATTGTACATTTATATGGCAGAAGTATTGCATCTGGTGCTATTCTTGCTTCTCTGTGTCACTGTTTTCCGTAGCAGATGCAAATGGTGTCTCAGGCCTTTGCATCATACATGGGTTGGTTTTGTGCTGCCTGGTTTCCATCTCATCTACAAGTCCCCAGTGACCTTGATTTCAGACAGACTAAATATTCCTGGGTTTTGTTTCCAGTTGAGCAAAATATGAGCAGTTGACAGCCAGCGCAACTCAGTAATGTAAAAATGCTAAATACAGACCAGAGACTTAACTACAAGGTTTTCCATAACAGGCATCTTGTGTATTTTTAACCTTCTTTTCCACTGGCCTGCTGGATTTTAGGCATTGGGAACCAGGAGGGTTATATGGAAGCCTGTTTTTCACTGAAATTTTGCAAATTCATGCGTGTTAAACAGCAGTTCATTGTTGGGTACTCTTACATCTCCTTTAGCAGTAAAAACATCTGATCCATATCATCACCCGTTAGGCTGCAGCATTGCCTGGTAGAGCTCTCTTGATAGGAAAAAAGACTATATCCACAATATGTGTATTTTTTTCCTGCCATTTTAAAGAAATACGCTCCTGCCTTGCTTCAAGGGGCCACTTATTTCCATGTCATTAGTGTGGGCTGTTTGACTTGGCCTGCATACACGGTGCTGGCAGCTCCGCCAGCTTCCTCAGTGCTGCTGTTTGTTTGAGCCTAGTTAAGCTGTCTCCAGCCCTTCTCGTAAATGCTTCACTTCCTAAATTAGTTTTATTTACATTATTTAATGTTGCTGTCGGTAAAATGGCAGTAGTCATGTTTGGTTGCTATTAACCCCATCTAGGCCATAGAACAAAACTTACTGAGGGCTGAGAATATCCTGCCCAGACCGTCACGTACTGATAGGCTCCCTGACCTGCTGCAGCAACTCACTCCCAGCATCAGTGCTGGCTGCCTCAGCCTGTGGTTTGTTGTGAGCAGGCCAGCTGAGAGGTTTTAATTTGTTTTCAATCAAGACGGACCATCGTATAATGTGCTGCTGTACCTCTGTTCCCTGTGCTAGCAAGCGCCTGCAATCACCGTTATCTCCCTGAAGCTTTCAGTCAGTTTGCAAAGTGGGCTTTTATTGCTGTGGATTGCAGAATTAGTGCTTATTCTCAAAATATTGAGTATTACTTGTTTAAGCTTTCAGTTTTTATGGCTGAAGCTCCAGCTCTGTATCTATAGGATGTTTTAGCTCAGCAGGCCTGTTTGGAGCCAGGAGTTGGACTCAGTGACCCTTATGACCCCCTTCCAACTTGGGATATTCTATGAGTAGGCCATTTTTTCAAGCGTTTATAATTTTTCCTTTACATTTTTAATTTTCTTTTTCCCGTGTAGGTTATTTAGACTCTCTTGCTTCAGCCTGGCAAATCCAACTTTTACAGAGCCTTGGGTGATGCCTCTCTAGTAAATATCCCTGTAGATTTAAGTTCATCCAGGTCCTAAAAGAGCTTCAGGGCCAAACACAGCCCTAATGGCAGTTTGTGAAAAAGGTTTTGCCCAGTTCACCTGTTTTCCAGACCAGTCTGTGAGCACCTCAAGCATCGGAAATTCTTCGGTATTGGTCACGATTCTCCTTTCCCCTTGCAGACAAAATTCTCTTTATAAAGGTGTTTAATTCTTCGGGGCCCACACAAGCATGTGGGCTGGAGGAGTTTGTTCTTTTGCCTCCTTCTGTGCTGCCCTGGCTCCATTGTTGACTCCCAGGGCAGTTCTTAGTCCTGGTCTTTCACAGCCACTTCCTTGGGGAAGGAAGAGCTTTTTTGCTGTGCAAGGTGAAGGACATTCACATTGCTCTGTACTAAGCTATACTGGGAACTTTTTTATCCTCTGATAGACATATTCTATTTCTGTCTCTGTTGTTTTGGTCTCTTGCCTCTTCAGGGAATGAGCTGTGCCTTGTGACACCGGGGTTTGACAGGCTGTAACCTTGGTAGTGGGTGTTCTCTTCCCCCCAACAGTTAATAGCTGCAGCCTTTCCCGTGTTTTTATTTGTCTGTCAGTCACCTACTTCAGCAGTGGAGCTGAGATGGGCGTCGCTCAACCTTAATTTCATTTGTTTTTTCTGCCCATGGCTTTCCAACCATGTTTCTCTGTAGCTGGAATGATGCTGCTCACCTGTGCTGCTGTGCAATACCTTCTTCATGTAACTCTGTTTTAATTAGGTATCATGCATAGAGACAGCGAGGAGGGGAAAGACACGTTTCAATGTCTTGCTGCTCATGCAGAAGTAGAGGAAGAAAGAAATCTGAAAGATGAGTAAAGCAGGAAAGAAGCAGCAGCAATGGGAATTATTTGACAAAGAGGAAGCCAGAAATGGAGCACAGTGAGATGAGTGTTGAAGCAGAGCGGTCAGAAAATGCAGGTGGCCACCCGAAAGTGGTGGGTGACAAAGAGCTGAAGTCTGAATTAGAAGTAAATGCTTGGGATTTCAGTGGAGCAGAAGCTAGTATTGGCAGTGTCGAGTGCAGAGATCAAAAAGAGAGGAGGTGAAGGAGGGGTTGGAGGGCACAGGGTAAACTGCTGACTCTTGAGTTTTAAAAAGGAAAAAGCAGGGGTAATAATTAGAGAAGTTGGTAGGGGCTGTAAGCAACTCTGCCTTGTTGGCTAAGAGCACACTTTGTGTCACAGGGGCTTTTTGATGCCTTGAAAATTGGTAGCATGGTGGCTTTTCACTGCAGTTGTGCCTGCCAAGACATCTGGTTTCCCTGTACCTAGCATGGTGCTCTGCGCTGTGGTGCTCTGTATCACTTGAAGAAATGTGGTTACCTGCATCATCCTCCTCAGAATTCTGTAAATATGTGTAACCCATGGGATCCTGTCACGGGTTTGGAATTTTTAGCCTACCGGGTAGCAGATGAGCTCCAGTAGCTGGTCTCTGGGGAGCTGTGATGTGGCCTTGCTCCGTCCCCCACCCACCATGGGTTTATATTTAGCTAGCAGCATGCGGGCTGTTTGAAGACAGCATCCCCAGCCCTCACCTCGGTGCTGCCCAGCTTTCCACAGCTCTCCAGCTGCCTGGGTGGAGAGCTGGAAGCTAAAATTAGCAGGGAGCTTTGCTCTTGCCAAATGCCGTGCCTGACCCAGCCAGGCCTGGCAAGGGGGAGAGGACTGCAGCCCTGAATTGCTCCATGAAGAGCAGCGGACCTACAGCTGGCTTGGTGCTGAGCCTGGTGCCTCAGGGTGCTACTGGGGGGGGGGGCTGCTGGAGCAGCTGGAGGAAATCCTTATTCCCAGAGCTCTGCTTCCTTTTCTGCCTCTCTATGAATACATAAACAGGCTGGGAGGCCATCTTCTGCTCCTGGATGGCTCCCTGCTCAGGGAGAGGTTTTCTGGGCAGATGTGGGGTTTGGCTGCTGTAATGAAACTATTTTAGTGCTCCCACCCTGCCAGAACAAGCTGCTGAGGAATTTGCTGCCCTCAGTAGTGCCAGCCATAAATGAGCACTTGTTATCTTCTCATGGCTGCTGAGGGGGCTGTGGTCTGGTGATTACAGCCCCAGTTTGGGGGAACAGGGTGCTGGTGACTAGCTGATGCTCCAGGAAAAGGTCTCTGTGATGCTTATACTTTCGAAACACTTGGTCTCTGTGAAGGCAGTGCATTTATTGGGCTCCCATTGACTCCAGCGCAAGGGGAAAGCACATCCACTGAATCACAAATCAGTGAGGTTGGAAAGATCACTGAGATCATCTAGTCCAACCATCAACCCATTGCCACCATACCACTAAGTCATGTCACCCAGTGTGACATCTACCCTTTTCA
Organism: Oreortyx pictus; assembly: GCA_036925125.1. Lineage (NCBI taxonomy): Eukaryota > Metazoa > Chordata > Aves > Galliformes > Odontophoridae > Oreortyx > Oreortyx pictus. The sequence continues at coordinate 127,724,632 of JAUPFR010000001.1, read as the reverse complement.
TGAAAACCTCCAGGGATGCTGACTCCACCTGGGCAGCCTGTTCCAATGCCTCACCACTCTTTCTGAGAAGAAATTTTTCCTAATATCCATCTTGAACCTCCCCTAGAGCAGCTTAAAGCCATTACCTCTCGTTCTGTTACTGTTACCTGGGAGGTCAGTCTGCACCTGGCTACAACCTCCTTTCAGGTAGTAACAACTACATTGTTTCACTACTGACTGTTTAGCTGGACCCAGCCAGTCCTGCTGGTACAGTCCTGGTGGCTTGACTGCCCCAGGGATGACTCATTTCAAAGGTTCTTAACGTTGACATTTCCCGTTCACTGCCCTTGCTTGAATTGCACAGCCTTGGAGCAAGAAATGGGCGGAAAGATGCAGCAAAGATGGGAACATGATCTCTAAGTGCATGTGGTGGAGAAAAGCAAACATCCCAGACAGCCAAATAAAACCCAGAATAAACATAATCAAGGTTTGTATTGAGATTTTTTTTTTTTTTAAGCAGCAGGTTGGGTGTCAGGATGCAAGTGCTGGAGTAGAGCAAACCCTGCTTTCATGGTAGAAATAGAAGGACTGCTTGGTGTGCCTTGTGAGAGTCATGCCTGCAGCGAGCTCCATTTCCAGAGCACCTCAAAGGCAAGGAGCTAAAGGAATGCTGGCAGTGCTCATGGAGAAAGCTAGGCCAACAGCAGCAAGAAGTAAAAATCTATGATGGCATGTTCATGGTTTGTCTGATGATAGTTTCTTTTGAAAGGCAAATGAAATTCCTCTTTTACACCTTTTCCTACAAACAACAGGGAAACAAGCAGAAGAAATGGCTACACCAGCTGCACCTCATGTGTCAACCAGCTAATGTGCCAAGTGTCCTCTCAGTTGTGTCCGGAGGTGTCACACTGCATGTGCCAGCCCTCTGCCAGGTCTCTGCTGCGTTGGTTGCAGGGAAGGGAAGAGCACTGGGGGTTGGAGGGGTGCGGTGCTGGCAGTGTCCATCCTGCTCCTACATCAGCCTCAGGTGTGCCTTCCTCCTGTGGCCACCATGGTGTTTATCATTCCAGTGAAGCAAAGGAAGCAAAATGGTTTCGTGGGTCCCTGGCTTCCCTTTTTCCCTGCCAGAGGTGGAATGAGGAATGCACGAAGAACATATTTTTAGCATGGGCAAAAAAGGTGAAACATATGGGCTAAGACAGCTGCAAGATGAACTGCATGCTCTGTCAAGTCCACCAAAGGCAGATATTTTTGCCCCAGACCCAACAAAGTGAAGTGTTACTTAGAGACTTAGCTTGGAGGCTGGGGGAAAAGGCTCTATCTTCCTCTTCACCTTCTCACACCGGTCTGGCAAATCCTCTGGTACAGGATTGCTTCCTCACTCTGACACCTTGCTCCTGGAGTCACTGTATGTAGTGGTGGTTTTGTCCTGGAGTGCATGGGTTTGTGCTGTGAGTGCGTTTGTACAGTTGGAGGTGCATAGGCTACAATTCTCCTTTCACACTTCTCGCACTCAGATTCTAAAGGCATCTCCAGATGCAGTACTGTCTATTCAAAGTGGGTTTTGCTGTACTTCAAGTACTACCAAGTCAGCCCAGACTCCAGAAACTAGCAAGTGGATCCCACAAGAAATTAACGCCTTAACATAATTTTGGATTGTGCCATGCTCCAAAGGCACCCACGCTCCTCCTGTTTGCTGAGCACACCTAACGAAACCTGTTTGCTCTGGGTTAAGAAGTAGAACGTCCTGGCAGAAGAACTGCAGTCCCTGCACTTCACTTTGTCCTCTTTTCTTTGGCCACGGAGTGGGATGCCAGACTGTTGTGTTAGTGCTAGGGTAATTTTACATGCACTTGGTTGACCCAGGGTGGCCAGCATGGAGCTGCTCTGTAATGAGTCTCTGCTTGCAACACTTTCCTCTGAGCCTGAGGTAGCCATGGTGCAGTGGGTAGGTGAGGTGAGGGTTTTAGCAGCCAAGTAGTGTGCTGCTAAACTCCCCTTAAGCTTCCTGCAGTACCTCATGCATTGCTTTGTAGGCCAGAGGCAAGACTTCCACACTCGCTTTTCTACATGTTTGTTCTGCATAATGGGCTCACGGCCTGCAGTGGTTTCCTTTGTAGAGAGGCAAGGTGTGAGGCTCTTTATTTACGCTCTACCTTAATGCTTTCACACCAGGGTTGATATTAAAGTCATCTTGAGATTTATGAGATTACAGATGTTGATGCTGTGTTAAAACACTGAATGACACAGGCTGCGTTCTGCTCATGTAGGCAACGGGAGGAGCAAATGATTCCAGTGAGTTTTCCCTCTGGTGTTAGTCCCTTATCAGCACTGATTTCCCTGACACCAGGGATCCTTTCTGTGTAGGATATCGATGCATCAAAAGCACCAGAGTTAAAAGTCTCCAGTGAGTAGTATTTCTCTGATGGGTGCTGCTGTCTCCCTACCCAGAGAAAGTTGGCAGTACCCAGGTAACCCCAGCATACAGCAATACTTGCAACATGGGATTGCTGCTATATACTGCCTCACCTCCTATTATCTGCATGGTTATGGATGCACACCTGCAGGCCATGCACTGCTCTGCTTCTCCCTGCCACACGTCTCTCCTCTGGCCAAGAGGCTCCATGTATCCCTTCCATCCACAGCTACATGTTAGCTGCACACCTCTTAGGGTGTGCAGATGTGCTCCCCATGTGCTTACTCCCTGCATGTGTACCTGTCTACGTCAGCACACATGTACCTGCAAGTTGCTGACCTCACCTGGTACTGCTCTTGCAGTGTTCCCCTTCATGTTTGCATGACCCTGAAAGCCTTTCACTCTGCTGCCAAGCTCCCCCCTGCACAACATGCTCTGTGTTACATTTTTCCCTTCTTGCTTTCTTAAAGGTTGAGAACAATGGTTGTGAAGGTGGTAGGTCAGATCCCTTGTAAATAAGACATGCCGTGACCAAGGCTCTTGCAATTTTCCTTTCTGTGTGTTTCCATTTCAAGTTCTGACCCCATCCTGTGCTGACTGCTCTCTGGGTTGTTCTGTACAGCACAGCAGAGAATGTCAGCAACTCCAGCACTGCACTGTCTGTATACCCTGATGCTGAGCAGCCGTCTCTGCTTTTCACACCTGCGTGCCTCTACTTCCTCTGCAAAGGCCATCCCCAGGTGGATAGTTCAGTGCAGAAAGCACTTCATCTGGACTGTGGCAGTTCTTCCCATCTTCCCATGTACGCCTCTTCAGATGTAGGGCTATAGCCCAAGACACATGTATATTTAGAGCTTGAAATTAATCAGGGAGTGTACCCATATTCACTTTAGCATCTGTTCCTCAGTTGCTTTACAAAGGCTTTCCTAATCTCCTTTTGCTTAATCAGAATTACAAGGTCTTCCTCTTCCTCTCCTTGGATGTTTCAGTAGTTTTCCAGTGCTGGCAGGTACACAAGTATCTGAAGGTGCTGGGCACCTTCCTAAAGGAAACACAAAGAAGCCATTATGCAGAGATCTTACAGCAAGAGTTGTCACCTGTAGCTCACCAAGGTGAAAAAATATATACTTTAATAAGCCAAAAATTCTGAGAAATCACTCTTGAACTCTGAGAATCTTGTTTGTATTCCTATAGCCAAGGTAACGGGCATTACTATGAGTTGTCAGGTCACTTCTGAGTGCTTAATAGGGCAGGGCAGCATGCAGACTGCCTGTAGGAACCTGAAGATTTCAGCCTTGTAAGACATTCTCCATATTTTTCTATAAAAAAGTCACAACTGGATTGTGTCCTTCTATCTCACTGCGGCACACAAGAGGGCCAGGTTGGCCTTTTCCACATCTGAGGGAAGACGGTCTCCTTGAAAGGCCAAATGCTTCATGGTGTTTGCCAGTTTTCCTGCCATGGCACAGCCCATTAGTGCCACACTCAATAGCTCTCCATCAGGAAGGCTTTGACTGAAGGGTGTATATGGGGAACTGGTGTTAGTCATTGTGTGCTGTCTCTGCTCACTGGGAAAGGCTTCTCTGGTTTCCAGAAGTGGGTGCCACAGGGCAAGTTTCTGCCTTCTCCCAGCTCTAGCACATGAATCTTCTTTGCCACACTGAGAAATTTAGTTTACAAATCCAGCATGAAAAAAGCAAGGATGCTCTTGAATCAAATACACAATGTCAAGTCCTCTCTACCACTCAGGGTGGTACCCCAGAGAGGTGCCAGAGCTATGAAGCCAATAGGTAATGGCCAAGGGAACCGACAGTGAAGTGGGTGACACGGGCTGAGGACAGGTGGCAGTGAGGTGTGGAGGTGAGAGAACCCAGGCAGGTGTAGGATGTGGGGCTGCTGCATCTCTGGAGAGCTACCTAAGTCTCCTAATGACCCATAAGTAAATGATGGGCCTTGTTCTGACAAGACTGACATCACCTGCTTTTATCCAGTCCCTAATTCAGTTCTGCCATTGTTCCCACCCAACTCATCCTGGATGGAGCTGGTTTCCAAGCCAGCTCAGCAGGGGCTGAGCTACTCCTATCAAAAATAGCAGTCGTGGGCAGTGTTGCAATTTAGGATGCTTCCTTTTGGCCATACGCAAACAATTGCTTTCAGCTGCCTGCTCACTCCAAGGGCAGGTGCTGAGTCTGTCAGCTGGTCTGGGCTGTTTTGTTTTGGGAGCAGCTCCTAGAAATCTCCTCATGCAGCCATGTACCTGGCCTGAGCAAATCATTTCCTGGGCTACTGGTCAAAGCTCTGCAGGGACTCAGGCAACAATCCCAAGCACTTCGCTTGGGAGACTACCAGTAAGAAACTGGTAGTCAAGAACTTGGTGTAGACACAGTCTAAATTGGTTAGTGAACAACAGCATTAAGTGTGATTACAGCTGAATGAGGGAACAGCAAAAATGATGATATATGTGTATTTCCAGGCACCTGTGTATATCCCTCAGCTAAACAGCTTAAGCCAAATAGTTTTCTACTGGGAATTGGTAGCAAAAATCCTGTTCAGTTCAATTGGATCAATATGCAATTTAATTTGGTGATTCTTCCCTGTCTTGTATGAAGGGTGAAGAGAAATGGAGTCCTTTCCTTCCCTCAGCATACACTTGACTGTTGCTAGCATACTCCAAGAAACTTGCTGAAGTAACATGGCCACCATGTAGAACTATTTCAGTACTGAATTTGAATGATACCTGTATTCAGGCGCTTTTCTGTTGGTGTAGGCAGAAAAAGATACAGGTGGTACAGGTCTCAAGTGTTAAATTGCTGGCAGTGTTAGTGGGGAAGGCATTGAGGAGAAGGCTGCTATGTTTGGACAGTGTCACAATATCGTAGATATAATAGAGTGTCTTGGATTGGAAGGGATCTCAAGGATCATCAACCCCCCTGCCACAGGCAGAGTTGTCAACCACTAGATCAAGTATAAGATTGCCCAGGGCCCCACCCAACCTGACCTGAAACACCTGGCCTTATCCACAGCCTCTCTGGGCAACTTGTTCCAGCACCTCACCACTTTCTCAGCAAAAATCTTACCCCTAACATCTAATCTGAATCTTCCCTCCTTGAGTTTAAAGCCATTCACCCTTGTCCTGTCACCATTTACTCTTGTAAATGTTGATTTCCCTCATGTTTATAAATCCCCTTTAAATGTTGGAAGGCTGCAAGATCTCCCCTCAGCTCATCTCCTTCAGCCTGTATTAGTATGAGAGGTGCTCCAGCCCTTTGATTGTAGCTGTGGCCATCCTTCGAACTCTCTCAAAAGCTCCACATCTTTCATGTGTTGTAGGCCCCAGACTTGTCTCCTGGAAGGACTGTGTCTCCTTGTTCCCTTGCAAAAGGGAAGCCTGTGTTCAATGGCAAACACCCAGAGCATATACTAGGATTAGGAATACAGATAAGCATCCAAGGAAGCAATCACAGAAGCAGTCAGGCTTAGTGGGTAATGGAAAAGACTAGGACGGGTGCAGCTGGATTTGGATTGCTAGAGACAGCAAGTCAACTCCATCCCCGAGGTGGATGAACTAATCCCTGGCACCCTTTTGTGATGGGAAGCTGATGAGGGAACTGTCTGCAGGCGTGTTTGTACAAGTGTATTTCCTATACAAGTGGCCAAGTGCCATTGGCTGCTTCCAGGAGCCTCATGTAGTTTCCAATCATTTAGCAGGCCCTTACCTCAGCCAGACACAAGGACATGGCAGCAGCTGAGCAGCCCACGCTGCTGTTAAGCCAGGCTAAAAAGTCATGATTTCCCCTGAGTTTATACCGTCTGCAGACATGGCTCTTGGCATTAGACAAGTCAGTCTCGTCCCCAAGCGATCACGCAGGAAGGGAGGGAGTGTAGGATACTGCAGCAGGGTGCTGGCTGCAGCAAACTCCCTGCTTGGCCTGGATGGACCTGCTGAGCTTCATGCACCTGGCTTTGAAATCACAGAATCATAGGGTGGCTTAAGTTGGAAGGGACCATAAAGATCATCTGGTTCCAACCCCCTGCCATGGGCAGGGTTGCCCACCAATAGATGAAGCTGTTCAAGAAAGCCAGGCCCTGGCACTTGTGTTTTGGTCAAAGCTGCTCCTGCAACCGCTTGCTGCTCAGTCCTCACAGGAGCACCTAGAAGATCTGAATATTACAACAAGGCCCAAAATCTGCTCTCAAAACTCAGGGGAGTTGCTACGGATTGACCACGGCGTTTCTGAGGTTACAACCAGGCCATGAGGCGCTAATAGAGTCAGGCTAGTGTAAGATATGGTATTGTCAAACCATCTGGAAAAATGGATCCCTCTGTGTTACCAAAGTTGTCCGGAGAGGCAAAAGTAACAGCAGGCAACATTTACTTGGATTTCAAAAATATGAATAAATCTCTAAAAAACTGTAATGTAGGGGGAACATAGGAGCAGGTGAGTGACCTCGGAATTGTTCGTTATACTGCATGGTAAAAATTGGCTGAGCAACAAAGCTGCCTGCCTCATTTGCTGCAGCTGGTGGAAGCATCGATAGGTGAGGGCCCAGGTCTGGATCTAAGCTCACTGATGCCAGTTGAAGGGCTCCCTTTGAGCTGAAGTCAACGTGAGCCTGAGCAGATTTGTTTGATGAATGAAAGCGAGCTGGGAAAGAAGCAGCTGAGCCAAACATATCTCTATGGGGAGCAGTGTGCCTAGCTTAGTGTGCCTCAGTGTGCAGAGCATTGTGAAGTCTGAGAAGGCCCAAGGGGAAGGTACAACAAAGGTGGTCGAGGCAGGAGAGGTTTATGTGGCAGAAGAACATAAGATTATTTAAAGGTCTTTTGCTGTAAGAGAGAAGTGTTAAAGCTGATCCTACACCAGAATTCCAAGTAGTGAAAAGTGAAATCAGTCTCTTGGTTTCCTTCTGCTCCTTAGCATAAGGGCGTTGCTCCCTTAAAGTAAAAAACATGTATAAAATAACACCTATTGTGTATGTGCAGGATAATTTCAGTATTGTGCTACAGGAGCCTATGATGCAAATGGCGTGGCTGGATTTTCTTTTAAGGGTTGGATAATTTTATGACTAACAATAACACTTGCAAGTACACATGGTAAGAGAAGAGTAATCTGAATTTGTGCTGCAGGGCATAAGCTGACTGTTTGCATAGGTCATGTGAACTTTTTTTTTTTTCTCTTCCGTAAAGCAATACAGCTAAAGGTACTTTTGAAGGTTGTTTTCCTTCTGCCTTTTAAACATTAGATGTTGGCCACCGGTCAAAGTGGGATTATCTGATGGGATGAACCAGTGGACTGATCTGATCTGCTAATTACTAAATTCCTATGCAGGGCTTTTATTTCATGCACAGGGAGGTACTGTGCACACGCTGCGCCTTTTCAGAGAAGAGTTTTTGTAACACAGAGTTAAAGAACCAGCTCTGGTCTCTAATTGAAACCAGCAAAGTTCAGTAAGTTTGGAGCACATCTGCATGCTGAGTAGCCCTAGGCGGGCCTCTGTGGTTTTTCTTCTGTGCACAGTAACTGTAGTTCTGGCAGAAGCTCTTTGAGTTGAGTGAAGAAATGGTAATAAATAACCTAACATATTTATTTCACTTTCTGTGTGTGTTCGTGGAACTTCCAGGAGCAGATCAAACTCTCCTCAAATGTATTTGATGTTGTTTAGCAACAGTTCATTATATGGGCATTGCTTTTTTTTTCCCCTTTTGGTTTGGCTAAGGCTAGCTCTTTGATGATCCAGCCTTGTTGCCAGTTCTTATAAGAACTGAATTAAAAATTGGCCCTCTCTGAGTAAACAAAAGCATAGGTTGAAAATATGTTGGGCTTTTTTCTTCCAGGGTGGTTCAATCTCCCAGAAAACTGGGAGTAAGCTACTTTAATTGCTGGGAAGATGAGTGGTAAAGAGAGTCTATTTAATGTAACTCTTTGTGGCAGTTTGGTTTTGCACTGTTCCTTCTGTCCTATAGATGTACAAACCCATACAAATTGTAGGCAGCTGTATACACAAATACACAGCTAGGCAGCTTTGACCATTGGGCAAGACCCCTGCTGTTTTGTTTTTTTTATAGAGCAAAAAATAACCAGGCTTGTTTGTTTCACCTTGCAATTTGCAGCCCTATCTGTTAAAATCTTCCTTTTGATCTAAAAACTAGAGCAAGCAACTGAAAGAGAGAAAATGCGGTATACTGAGATGCTCTCCTCTACTGCCTCTATAATTGTGTTTTGTTTTCTTATGGGATCTGATTAAAGCCTGTACCTCCAGTTGCTGAGCAAGTGGGCTCTGCTGCAGCTCCTCTCTTGCTTACAGTGTTGAAGCTGTCAGGGTTTCAATAGGAATTTAATCTTCAGTCTCAGGTTCACAAGTACTGGCATCTCTCCACATCCTGCTCCCACCAGTCCATTCGAGTTCAGTGCTAGCTCTTGTCAGACTGGGAAGAGAGGAGTTTGCTGTAACCGGTGTGACCCTAGACTATAAGGACATTAGTACTAGAAGTTCTCCCTTGCCCTTGTAGCAGGCCAGTAGGCAGTGTGGCTGCTTGATGTCCATCACACCCAGCCCTAGCTGTGGCTCTGTAATTCTGCAGGAAGAGTTTCATTGGTGCTTTTCTTCACTTGAGGTGCTGGCAGGAGACAGGGGCAGCTGAGGGGAGCAGCATCCTGGCTCACTTGCCATTCTGCTCTCATGGCAGCCTGACCTGCAGTGGGTCCCATGGCTCAACGTGGCAGTGCTGGCCCAGGCATGTACTTGCTCATTGCCTCGGTGGCAAGCAGATCACTTACAGCTGTAGAAGAGATGAAAGGGAACGAGGGGTAAAAGCTATCTTTTATTAATGCTATCGGATTGCATATCGTTCCAGCATTGTAAGACTGGGACAGGACTCGAGGCAATTGATGAAAGAGAAGACAGAGCCCTTGGGGAAACATGAGAGGACTTGGAGGAGGAGTCCCAAGGGTATCACTAGGAACATTTGAATGCTGCCTCAAAACTATCAGAGGCTGGAAGTAGCTAAGAATGCAAGGGAATGGAAAGGGGGAAGAAATCAGATGAAAAGCTTGGGGAGGCCAACTGAGAAGGGACAGGAGAAAACAGATAGTCAACTTATTATTACAGAGTTGGAAGAAAAAAACAAACGCATTTTCCTTCTGCGATCTCTTTCCTGTTCACTAGTAATTTTAGGATAGTGTTTTGCCCTCGTGTTTTTCCCGTCACTTGAGGTGTTGCCAGATGAGAGCTTACTTCTACGAAGTCCCTACTACACTGCTAACATAAGCAGACTCTGTTGTTACGAAGAAGACGTGCAAGAGTTTCTAGGTTTAGGTATGGGACTCAAATTTAGAAGCATCTTGAACATTTCTGTGAAGTTAAGTGGAAAATGACACATGCTCTACATGTTTTTTGTAACTGTTTCATAACAGGCTGGAACAGGGATAAAGTTACCAGTTAAACTCTTCTTTCACATGAGATGGTCCAAGATAGATAAATTCATGAAGGGCATCCTAAGTGACAAGGGTCACTTACAGCATCTGAGTGCTTTGGCAGACAGATTTTTCAAAGGATCTGGGGCATATTGTGTGTTTCATCTGTTTTTGTGACAGTCATGTTTTTGATCATATGTGAAGACACATAAGAATGTTACTGTGACATTTCCCTGTTATGCAAAGCTATAAGCATTTGAAGTAAAATCCAGTGAGGGTTACTTTGCCAGCTTCAGAGATGGTAGAGATTCCTAGATAAGAAATGTTTTGTTTCACTAGAAAGCTTTTCTTAAAAAAATAAAAAATTCTAATGAGGATCAGAGTCCCCAGGAGTCTGTTTTTTTTTTTTTAATAAAACTAGCAGCAGTTCTGTAACAAGTCCATGTGAACCTGAATGCTCAGACCCTGGGAGTCAGCCTCCTCATCCTTTCCATTTTTGGTGATGTATAAAGTTAGATAACCAAGTCCCTCAGTACTCCTGGAAAGCAAACTTTCATGTTATTCTCATAATCAAATGGTGGAAGAGGACTGGCATCCAGGACACGCCCAGATTTCACCAACTCTGAACATGGCCATATTCGTGGACTAATACATTTCTTGTGGCAGTGGGGCAGTAACCATTTGTACTCATTCTGTATTTACATTTCACAGTGTTTATCCCAATACTTCATTGGTGATGCTGTTGGAATGACTGAAGTTTCAAAAGCCCATGTAGCTGCTTTTCAGATGGGGTGAACTCCTGATCTTAGCAGTGATGAGATGTCAAAGTCAGTGCCGAACTAGCATTCTTAATGCTCAGCATGGCAAAAAAATATGCAGTAAAATTCAGTCAGGTAGTCCAAATTCTTAAAAAACAGTTAAAAATGATCCATGTTGTGTGAGTGCTGTCAGCTGCAAGAGCGAATGCTTAAGTGACTTGTTGGGCCCTTCTGAACTCATGCCAACTTCGTTTCTTGCAGTGAGACAGATCACCCTCCTGGCTTAACTGTTGCTGACATTCAGGGTACACAAAAAAAAAAAGAACAGGAGTGATCAATTTTATTTTAGTTTTCCAGTGTACGTGTTAGCATATTGCACCACCACAGGGAGGTTTTGGATGGATGGATGAGTGGATGGATAAGCTCCTACACAATAGGCTGCTTGGAATCTAATTGCATCACTTTGGCATCAATCATCCAAGTAGAACAGCGTGTCTAATGGTAGCAATTGTGTGTATTACAAAATATAATAGACAAAGCTTAAATATCCTGTAGCAATCAGGATTTACATTATGCTCCAAGGTTTCTAACTTCTGTGAAATGCTGATGTGGTAACCTCAATATTATTCCATGGTTGATTTATTTGAATGAAAAATCAGTATCTCATGAATATAGTGATAAACATAAGTAATAAACTTAGCTTATAAAACCTTTCATTATTCCTTGTGTCATTTGGTCTGTTCTCTCTTGTCCCTCTTTTCTCATTTTTCAGTATCACAAAGACTCCCGATCACAGATTCGAAACTTGCAACAGACAGGTGGATTTCTAATGGGGAGGTGGAGTATCTGTGAGCACACAAAGGCAGAAGAAGGTTCACAGGGATCTTGGAAACTCTGAAGTAGTTAATTGTGTTGTCATTTTAGGACAGGCTTTAAAAAAAGCACATGCATGGCTTGGCACAAATCCCAGTAGTTTTAAAGATACTTACAGGCAGAAATTTCAAAAGCATTTAAGTTGTAAACCTTTGGAATTCAGAGTTATCAGTGTATTGAGATGACTGGCCGGTTTAAAATTGCTTTTTGCAATTCTTAACAGGTGCTTTTTTGCCTTGTGTGGTGAACAGCTTAACTTGGAACAGGGCAAAGAGCAGGATCACAGCCTTAAACTTCTGAAGAGCAGACTGCCATGCACAGGTACCTGCCTCAGAGATTCCCTTGGGAATAGTCCTATGGAGCAGGAGATCCAAATCAACTGCTTGATTATTCAAGGATCACCTCCTGCAAGCTTCAGAAGAGTCCACCCCAGCATGCATGAAGTCAGGCAGTAGTGGTAGAAGGTCTGCCTGAGTGGACAAGATGCTCTTGAATAAGCTCAAACATAAAAAGAAAGCATATAGGAGGGGACAGCAGGCTCTGGTAAGTGAGGAAGAGATCTCAAGACACTGTCTCAGGTGCAGGGATGGATCTGGGAGAGCCAAAACCCATCTGGAGGGAGATGTGGAGGGCAACAAGAAGGACTTCTTCAGGTGTATCAACAGGAATGCCACACCCCTGGATCCAGAGGGAAAATTGGAAACAAAGAAGTTGCGTCCTTGGTGGAAGAGGACCAGATTGGGGAACACTTAAGCAGACAGGACAGGCACAAGTGTCTGGAACATGATTGGCTGTACGCAGAAGAGCTGACGAAGCTGGCCTATGCTTCTGCAAGACCAATCTAGATCATCACTAAAAGATTGTTGCAGTTGATGTAGGTTCACAAGGACTGGAAGAACACAAATGTCGAGTGATGCAAATCACAGCTGGGAGTTAGTCTCTAGAATACACCAGGGACTGACAGTGAGGCAAATACTATTTAGTGTCTTCCTTAGTTGCCTGGATAATAAGACAGAACGCACTCTCTGCAAATTGGCAGATGGTATTAAAATTAGGAGAAGAGATTGATAGACCAGATGCTTGTGCTGCCACATGGAGGGCCCTATGCAAAGCTCTGGAGAAATGGGCTGAGAAGAACCTCATTGAGTTCAGCGAAGGGACGTACTAATAATTCCTTCCTCTCTGAAAAGAATAACCTCCTATAGGTTGGGGCCATCCAGCTGGAAAGCAGCTTTGCAGGAAAGTACCATGGGGACCTGGTGGATGCCAAGTTGAATGTGAAACAGAGATGAGCCCCTACAGCAAAGGCCTGCCTGATAGAAGAGGGTAAGGAATAAGGAGACAGACTCTTCTGACTGGCATCAAGGTGAAGGAAAAGAAGCAATGGATACAAACTATTCAGAAGAAATTCTGTTTAAAGAGTGAAAAAGAAAAGTTTCCTTCTAAGGGTGGTCAGGCAGTGGAGCAGGTTGCTCGAAGTAGTTTTGAGTCTCTGTACTTGAAGGTATTCAAAACATGACTGGACGTGGTCTTTAGCAGCATGTTCTGGTGACCCTGCTCTGAGCAGGGTCTTGGTCTATATATCTTCTAGATGAGCCCTCCAGCCTCAGAAGTTCTGTGTTCTTGTAGCAGTATGCAGAAAAAGCAGATTAAAAGAGTAATCAGGAGTGGACTGCCCTGGGCTGTTTGTGTAGACTAGAAAGTCAAAGGCACACGCAGTCCTCACTACCTCATCCCTGGAGACAGCGTTAGGAACTTTTCCCATAAAACAGTACATAGCATATAAATCATACTGCAGTGTCTCAAGGTACGGGAGCTGTGGTCTGATTCTCTCAGTGCATAACCTGGAGCTTTGTGAGTTACTGTGGTCAGAGGCACAAAGGACAAATGATTAATGACTGGTCCTTTTGCTAAGTGCAGCAAAGAGGCCAGCTGCTTTCACTCATCTTCAGTTTTGGCAGACCATGTTAGAAATGGGGATTTTGATATATGCAGTTAAGTTGTATAAGGTGGTACACTCATACCATCCTGGAACGGACTCAGCCAGAGTCAGTGGAGCTCGGTGGGAGCTGACACCAAAAGCCTGTGGAAAAGGTCAGTAAAATGTAACGAAGAGGCTGTGAACAGAGTTCGGATTAAACTCAGGTCAGGATGTAAATAACCAACGTCAGACCGTGTTTTCATTGGATATTCATTCTGGAGCTAGTGCAGGAATTACTGTGTCTGTTTCCGGTGCTAAGTTACACAAGAGGCAGAATGGACAGTCACTACAGCATCATTTGTCCTTAGATTCATTAGGCACTTGCTGGACTAGTGCTGAGCAGTAGGACCCCCTCTTCCTTGCCCTATGGAAATTTCCATCACATTTGAAAGAAAGCAGTAATTTTGCACTCGGTCGCTGCAAGCCACCTTAAGCAGTTGGCAGGGCAGTTTTATTACTCTGGAAGAAGCCAAAGCCTGGTTAAACATTCCACTGAAATAGGATAGCTCTGTAACACAGGCAGCCCACTCCAAGGTGCCTAACCCGGCCGTCCCCTCTGGGTGACAGTTCAGCCCTGGAAGCCCTCAGGAATGCCTGGGGTGCCTTGTGGGGAGCCGGCCCCCTGGTAGTGTTTGGCTGGCCCCCTGCAGCCTGTGCTTTGCAAACTTCAGCCCGGTCTCAGCTTTTGCGTGTCTATGGGTTTGTTCTCTCTGGGCTGTACACAACTGTTATTCTTCCCCCATAGCAACTCCTGTTGTGTAAATAAAGCTGGTGAAGAAATAAGTGTCTGTGCCCTCAGGGAGAGCTGGCAATGTGCCTTCTGCACAAGGGATATACAGGATTCACCGTAATACATCAGATCATTAGACCACCTTGCATTTTTGGCTGCCCTTGGCTAACAGATGGTATTTGGTGATTCAGAGGAAAGAGGACAGGGTTACAGGTGGCTCTTCTGCTTCATAGGTGTGGTGGTGGTGAGTTCAGGGGCATAGACGCAACAAATCCTTCACAAAGAGAGATGGAGCCTGGCGTGTACGGCCAAACGAAGTTTTGGGCTTGGATTTGGTGTTGTCAGCATTGATGAGAAATTTCAGACATTCCTGAAGATTGTCCTGAAATTCCAGTTGCTTTTTTGCTGCTGTTATAATCAACACTTGATTGTATGTAAACCTAAACCAGAAGCTGGGGTTTTGAGGTTTGGGTCAGAATCAAGGAAGTAAGCTTGCCCATAGGGATTGTATCCAAGTTCCAGAGATTTTTGGAGTAGTTCTAGAGCCTCATCTAAAACACATTAACAGAAGGACTTACTTCAGCTGACTCAATATTCAGGCATCAAATAGTCTCTAATCCAGTGTACCTACAAATCAGTACCAAAACTCACCTCAACATCTGCTCTATCAGTTCCTCTTTATTTAGATGACCTGTTTTCTGTTAATATGAGAATGAAATCAGGCATTACTGCAGAAAAAAAGTCTTGCTCTGTGCTACATTTCCTAATCTTCTAACTGTATTCTTGCTTTTTCTCTAAAATTGTTCCGTTTTTGCCTGATGGGATGCATCCTAATGTGCTAATGTTTCAGCACTGGGAGCTGAGCTCTCCTGCCATGAGTGGCTGTGTGGGGCCTGGAGTATTCTTGAGGCGTGGTAGCCCAGTCTCGGTGCTGCAATGGTCGTAGTAGGCTTTCCCAAACAGCCTTGTGAGAAACATTTTGTCCTCTGTGTTGGTTGTGTTCCTGGGTCCCCTTATTGTTACAGGCTCTTCCCACTCCCATAAGCTAGAGGTACGGTTCTCTCCCTTTCCCCCGCATGAAATGGTGTCTAGTTTGAATTTCTCTGGGTCCTGTTTCTCTGGGTTTGATGTTCGTCAGTGTACATGCTTTTGTTTCCTCCTTAGCATAGTTGCCCCATAAATGTTGTATTGTCCCCCACTGAGAGGTCCTTCTGTCATCAGAGCTTCATCTGGTGTCAGGGGAGGGTGTCCCATGCAGATCACTGGGAAGACCAGTCATTCAGATAACTCTCAATAGCATAGGCAAATAAAAATAAGCAAATTATTATTTGAGAATTTCTGGAATGGCCTTCAGGAGAACCACTTTAGCTCACTTCCTTGCCCTAAGGTCACATCATCCCCACCTGCAACATTCCTGGCCCAGCCTTTTCCTTATCTTTGGTCCTCTTTTCCTTTATTCTCATCCCTTGCCCCAGAGGTGACTGCCTCCAGTCACTTCTGAAGTAGGTTGTGTAGGACAGTAGTTTTGTCGCAGTGCCCAAAGAGATCATAGAAGCAACACACTTGAGTGGAATTGAGTTACTGTCTTGAGGGTGAATTAGGGGAAGGAAATGGCTACAGCAGGTTTGAGCAAAATGACAAATATAAATGGCAACAGAAAAATAAATATGTATGTAATTTCATGGAAGTAGTGCACAACATTTTCTACAGCATGAAGTTTCACGAGCCTTGACTGGAAATCGAGCTACAAGAGGATATTTTGGGAAAGCTGCATCTACATGGAAGCAGCAGTCTGTTGAGTCACTTGGAAAGTCCTCAGCCAGGATAGAAAAAGTAATGGGTTAGCTATATACTCTAAAGAAATTAAAGTTGACTTAAAGGATTCCTGCGCAGTTGACGTCCTTTGCATTCTAGGCATATCCTGTGTAAAATAAACCTTGGAAGGTTCTTTGAGTCTTAATGTGCTGTGGTGTTTGGATCAGCTGGGAAAAATGTACTTAAAGCTTTCTGAAAGATGTATGAATTACTCTGTTGAACTTTCCTGGGCACAACCATGTCGTGAAAAGAAAAACAGATGGCAAAAATGGCTAAGTGTAGTCTTGCCATTTTCTATGGTTTTGCAGGTATCTCCCCATGCTCAGGGGAGAGAAAGCTCATTCATATGTTGCTCCTTCTACATTGGATTTATTCAGACACTTGGAATATCACAATACCGAATGCATTGAAAGCTGAAAACACTCAGAAGTGTGCTTCTTTTTGCATGAAGTCCTTACTGCTGCAAATGACAATACCGCAAATGTGAATAAAAGTGGGCAGAAAGCCTCCCAGTTCCATCTTTTGGTGCTGTGAATATGATTTGCCTCACTGAGTTGGTAATATATGAAGGCAAACGCTAGCTTTAATTAACTTGTTAACACAGTAGAACCAGCCTTTGTTGCCTCCCATGTCTCCAGTCTGTACAAGCATGGCTTCACCGGAGCCTGCAGATAAAGGGGAGGATGCCAGGATTTGCACTTGCACTGATCGTAACCAGGTGGAACATCTGCTTTGCATGCCAGTCCCCCTGAGGGCCAGAGAGGGATTTTTTGTAATTATTGTTTTTGTAATAGAAGGCAGACTGTATCCAGTGCTGCAAAGTGTGAGTCAGCAGTTGAGTATGTGGTCACTGGGAGCAAGTTGGTAGAAACCCACGTAGATGTTCCAGAATTAAAGGTATTTTTGTTTCAAATATAATTTCATATGTTACCGTGTTAAAAAAAAAAAACAACAGGTGAGAAAATGGAGACTGCAAATTAGTTTGAACTTAAAAGTAGGAATAAGGATAAAAACTTAGACTTATATGAAAATGCCTGATTTTGTGCCCTTCTGTCAGCCTGCTTATTGTTACAAACACTGCCAACTACTGTAGCTCAAGCAAGGCAAACATCCTGATCTCCATCAGTAACCGGTTTTGAAGCAGATCCCACGTTTTAAAAACAATGGCTGGCAAAAGCTCATCTGAGGAAGTTCAGTACTGTGATGTGAATTACTCAGATACCCTTAATCTCGGTAAGACTGGGAGCCCGTTTTTGTTTTTTTACACAAGCTGTGGCTGCTTTGAGAAATCAATTGCTGTGCATGAACATTGTAAAAAGTGAAAGTCTGTTGCCTATAGAGAGCACTATCTGACAAGGAGGTAGATAGAAAGTCAGCCTGTGCAGCAAGCATCTCAGGGTGTAGCAGGATGGCTGCCATGTGCCCAGAGCTTGCCAGCAGTTTATGATTTTAACTACACCATTATTATGGACATAATGCTGATAGCAGATATGTTATTATCTGGAAATCTCTACATGTGTTTTATGTGGTTAAGACGACCCATGGATTGCTGCCCAAAAGAAGCAGAATAGAAAGGGTTTCACTCCTTTGCTGTAGAGGTGAGCAGTGCCAGAAAGTACACTTGCAGCCCTGAAGGCCAACAGCATCCTGGGCTGCATTTAAAAAGGAGTGGCCAGCAGGGAGAGGGAGGTGATTGTCCCCCTCTACTCAGCTCTTGTGAGGCCCCATCTGCAGTACTGCGTCCCGGCCTGGGGCCCTCAGCACAAGAAAGATGCAGAGCTCTTGGAATGAGTCCAGAGGAGGGCCGCTAACATGATCAGAGGGCTGGAACACTGCTCCATTGCAGAAAGGTTGAGGGAACTGGGCTTGTTTAGCTTGGAGAAGAGAAGGCTCTGGGGGGACCTCATTGTGGCCTTCCTGTATTTGAAGAGAGAGCATAAAGAAGAGGGGGAGCGACTGTACATGGGCTGATAGTGACAGGACAAGGGGGAATGATTTTAAGCTAAGGGTTAGAAGTTAGGAGGAAGTTTCTCACACAGAGGGTGGTGATGCATTGGAACAGGTTGCCCAGAGAGGTTGTGGATGCCCTATCCCTGGAGGCATTCAAGGCAAGGCTGGATGTGGCTTTGGGCAGCCTGCTCTTGTGGTGGGGGACCCTGCCAACAGCAGGAGGGTTGAAGCTAAATGTTCTTTGAGGTCCTTTTCAACCCAGGCTATTCTAATAAAGCAGTAGATGCTCTTCTCCTCAGGCCTCATTTGGATGCATTTCACCTCCTTTCCCTAAAGTTCCCTCCATCTCTCTTTCTCCCCAGATCTTATCCTTCATGGCTCCTTAGTAAATTTTGCATAGGCAGAAGAGAGGAAGGTGAAGAGAGACTCATTGCCTCATCAGAGAGGTTAGGATGGTCAGCAGTGGAGTCCTTCCATTGCTCAGGGCTGCTGCTGGCTCTGTCACCCTGGGCCAAGGATTACAGCTGTGCAGATCAAACTGTGCCTCCATGGCCAGGCTCCTCATCCAACTGCTGGCTGTGGCTGTTCTGTGGACTGAAAGGAGCTGGTTCCTGTCTCTTCTCTGCCTTCAGCATGACAATGTGAGAAGCAATAGTCGTAGTCAGTAAATTCTAACGTACATAAGAGTCACAGAATCTCAGAATACCCCGAGTTGGAAGGGATTCATAAAGATCAGAGCAGTGAGGAAGAAAGGAGTAATTCCTGTCTGCACAAGCTGTCTGTAACTTGTGATTTATGCCAGAGGAAGGTCAGTGGTTGTGTTTGCAGAATGCTGTGCTAACCAGAAATGGAAAGGTTTGCCCAGTTCCTTCTGTAACAGCTGGTTTCATAACTTCTTGAATCCTTTTAACTCCAGGAGTGCTGTTCTGATCGTGATCTGAGGGCAAGGAGTTCATTGCCTCTGATTTTGATTGACTTAAGTAAGCAACCAGAGAGAGTGTCTCATCCTGGCTCAACATTTGAGTGATATTTTTTTCTTTTAGTAGTTTCCCTGGTCTGATCTTCACTTACCCCTGAAGCCAGAAGCCATTGGTAGTGTTTGTTGGTTTTTGTACTTTATCCTTGCCCCACATCTCTGCTTTTAGAAAGTCATTCTTTGCCTCACCTTTATGCTTTGTACCCTTGGTGCTGGGGTATGCATACATGTGTGTAGTAGGGCAGGAGTCTGAGATTGCTTCCCCAGAGTGTGACACAGTGCTGCCTTGTCCAGGTGCCTGGGATGCACAGCACAACATGGCAGCTTGTTCCAGCATCTCACAGGCCAGAACTGCAGCCTTACTGCATGTACCCTGGCATCCTGCAACTAAGTGAAAGCACTCAAAGTGTGCTGCTTTTTTGAGTGTGTTGTAATGTGAATGAGAGTAGCTGAAGCAGGAGGTAGAGGTGAGGTTTGCGTTCTGGGCAGGAGGCATGTGAGAGGCTGGAAATAGTTATCATCTGTTTATAGAATGGCTTAGATTGGAAGGAACCTTAAAGCCCACCCAACTCCAACCCTCTGCCCTGGGCAGGGCTGCCACCCAGCACCTCAGACTGCCCAGGGCCCCATCCAACCTGACCCTGAATGCTCTAGGGATGGGGCACACAGAGCTCCTCTGGGCAGCTGTGCCAGGGCCTCACTGCCCTCTGAGTAAATAATTTCCTCCTAACATCTAATCTAAATTTCCCCTCTTTCAGTTTAAAGTCAGTTCCCCTTGTCCTATCACTATTAGACTGTTTAAAAGTCAGTCCCCCTCCTGCTTATAAGTAGGATTGTTATGTTCAGGCAACTTCCCCAGTATGCTTTGGAGTACTGTGTTTTCCGTGGTGGTGGGAGTATTGGATATAGCTCCCACCTGTCTTTCTGTCCAGAAACGACACCAGGAAAGACCTTCAATAATTACTTCCCTAGGGATGAGAGCAAGTGAGAAAAATCCAGCCAGGAAGAGAAAGGAGAAATAAGGCCACACAGAAGAGGGTTAAAACCTCGTGCTGTGTTCACTGAACATTGGGAGTAATGAAGAACAAAATCTGCCTCATACCTGCCAGGTCCTTCTTGCCCTATCTCTACAGCAGGAGGAGGATGGTCTCAGAGCAGAAGGAAAATGCTTCCAAGCAAACCAGCCCGTAGACCTGCTGCTTCCTGAGGCTGCTGAGTTGAGATCATTTAGCCTGGCTACAAAAAGGCATCTGGACATTAATAGCATTTGCAGCGATGTAAGCATCAGTAACTGCAGCAGAATGATCAAATCTTATCCTTCAGAGGGAAAGCTGATCACTGGAGAGGGTCAGGGACTTCCCCCGTGCACAGCTGCCAGGTACAATCAGGGGCTGATTGAAACATCAGGCACTGACAGGGGGCCGGGGGCATGGCGGCAACTGGATAGATCTCATCTCTGAACAGAGCAGCCTTGGCCATGCTCCTGCCCGAGGCTGGTAGTTCCAAGGTGCTTTGGTCTATTATCTCTGGCTGTGACTTTCTGCTTTTTAAATTTTTTTTATGATTTTCCTCTTTTGAGACAGGCTTCAAGTGCATTGGTCTGGCAGAGTCTTTGATGTTGATCTCCCCATCACCGTTTGCTATTCCCGCAGATTCCTTTGCTGACTTTTAGCCTAAGCACAGGAAAGGGCATAGCTGAGAAGAGGCCCTTGGGACCCAACACAGAGAAAGAAACACCTTCACCTTATTTCCGCTTGTTACATCTCTTCTACTCCATACTATCTGACCACGTAACAGGCTGGCAGCTATTTTCAGTGGCGTTGCAGCAAATTAACTGCTCTGGCTTTGCATAACTCCTTAGCCGAGCTTTTACAGGTTGTATGATGACCACTGATGGGGTTATGAGGAGTAACTTCTCCCTGGGAAAGAAAATTTCAGTGGGAGACTGGGTTGTCATTAGTGAGCTTGTGTGGCCTGGCAGAAAGTCATGTGCCTGCCTTTCCAATGGGGTGATCTCTGGGTTAACCACTGTCCTGTGTTCTTTATGGCTGTGGAGGATGTATATGCCAGGGAGGGGCAGCAGGTGGTAGAGATCCAGCTGCTTCGGCTGGCAAGCTGCAGCTGTATCAGTGTGACAGGGTTGCTTTTCTGGGAGGCTTGTGGTGTGAAAAAACAGCTTTGGAAAACAACAGCATGCTTTGGGTCGTGATGGGAGCTAAATGTCCAGAACAGAGAAAAGCAGGATCTGACTGGTGCATCTGTCTGGAAGACTAACCACTGCTGAGCCCAGCCCAACCTCTTCAGCTACCCACCTGGCTTCAGGAAAAGCTCATTTTTTTTGCTTTTTCCCATCGTACGCAGACCTGATTTTGTAGAGGGGCTGGAGTGAAACTGTCAAAGCTAATATTCCTGTCATTTCCCTCCTAGTAATACCTGAGTGTTTTGCTGAGGTAAAATCCTGCCTTCTGCTTTCTTCCAGACATAGAAAGAAAGAATTGTTTGAATTGGTGGAGACTCTTTAAGACCGTTGCAATGAGAAGGACACCCACAGTCCCATTGAGTTTCTCAAAGCCCCATCCAGCCTGACCTTGGGTGTCTCTGGGGACAGGGCATCCACCACTCCTCTGAGCAACCTTTGCCAGTTCCTCACTACTTTTATCATAAAAAGCTTCTTCCATGTGTCCAATCTAAATCTTCCCTCTTTTAAAAGTTTATTGTTGCCTCTAAATAGCCATCGAGAAGGTGCTTCAGCAGCTGGGTTTCAGTGCCATGCTCATGGGGGACTCAAGGATGGGCTGAATTTGTTATAGACCACATAGACTATCCTTCTCTGCTGCTCCCAAGACAGAGCAGTGGATGTAGCCACCCTGCTGTAGAACACTTTGCTTTCTTGCTCTCAGGAGGATACTTGCAAGGCAATGTCTTGAGCCTTTTTCTGGGGAGAAGACTGTCATGGTGCCTTCAAGTAGCAGTTGGCATCAGCAGGTGTTCTGGTTGAAGGATACTGAAGGAGCTTAGTCTCTTTTGCTGCCTTCTTTAGCTCTCTCCCTCCTCCCAGCAAGGAAAGCCAGGTTCTTCTCCAAGGATGCTTCATGGCAATCCCCAGGGAAAAGATGATCTTTCAAAGTACTGCAGCACTGGCAACTTTCTCTAAAGAGTTTATCTTATTATTTTCTGAAATTCATTTCCTAACCATGTAGGTAAATTAGTCTGCCAAAGTACAAATCACCCAGCAAGGAAATTGCTACCTCCAGATTAATTTATAGCTTTTTATCTCTTCCCTGTTTGGCTGATACAAGTGTTGGGTAAATATTTGTACAATTCAGAATTGCCTCCCTCTCTTCTCTTTTCCAAGGGTCAGAGAAATGTCAGCTGTTGGCACTTGTATCCAGCCAGGCTTCTGTGCTTGCTCCAAAATGGGCTCCATGCCAGTCCTGCATAGGAGCTTGAGCACAGACAAGGCCATTAGTAACTGCCAAGGACCAGCCCAAAAGTCAGGTTGTGTTGGCCAACATCCTCCTTCCAGCAAGTTCTCTCTCCTGGAATAAAGTGTGCTCCTCTCTTTCAGTATAAGTGAGCCTTCAAAGCTTTCAGAAACAGTGGCTTCTACCTCATCACTCTGAATGAGGTGGAAGCTCTCAGAAGTTATTTTTTGAGGGGACACAGAAAATTCTTCCTCTTTCCCATGACAGTCAGTCTCTGAAGTATGAGGTTTGTTTAGCTGCATTAAAGATTACTCACCCAGAATGTCTGACTGAAAAACCTTATGCAGAAGATCAGAAACCCCCAGCTTCAGGTCAGAATCTGGCGATGGGAAGAATTAGATCAGACGTTTGTGGCTGAACAGCATCTAACAGGATCTGAATCAAAACCACACACCTAAATCAATACTTGTATTAGGAGAACAGGGCACCTGAGTTGTTTTCAAGCCTTACCTCTACAGTTGCATCTCTGACTGCTTACTTTCACATTTTCCACAACTGTTGTATTTACTTGTCATAATTGTTCCATTTTTTCTCTACATCGTAGTGGGTAAGATCAGCACCCTTGCTTTCTGCTCACCTCAGCCAGACACAGATTTGGGAACAGCACACAGATTTGGGAACACGGTGCAAGGATTTTACTTGTTTGTAGATGCAGTAGTAGGCCAAGAGCTTAGCACAGCTGAGGACAAAATATGTCAGAGGGTCGTTTATGACCTCCAGGTCCTGGAATTGTTCTGGGTTTTCCTTGGTCTCAATGGAGTTGATCTCAACCATGTCACTTATAAATGCTTTCTCCAAAGCAAACTGATAAGACATGCTCATGTTGAAGCCACAGTACATCTCCTGTGCTGGTTGGGTGGGCACAGGGAAGATGGGTATGTATCTCACTCCAATTAATAGGAAGGAGAGGAGGTTATTTTGATATATGTGTACCCAACAGCATTGAGACAAGAGAAAAAACAGTTGTTGTCTTTCACAGTATGTCAGCACTAAAACTGCAGAGGTTCCTCAGCAGTGGGATGTGCTGCTCCTTCAGACCATGTCCCTGCTAATCCTGTTGCAGGAGCAGCACAGAGGAAACAGATCTTTCATCTCAGTACTCGGACTTTCTACTTCATCTGATACCAAAACCGGATCCTGTCTCAAGTTGATTGTGGGGGGGAGGTGTCAAGTATAGCTGATCTGAACCTGGAAGCTGGCTTCATTTAAATAGGGGCATCCTTAACTGTGTCACTGCTAGTACTTCATGCATTACAGTCAACTGTCCCATCAGGTGTGGTCTTTGTAGTCATTCACTACTGCACTCAAGAAAAGTATAAAAGCTTCTGTTGTACAAATAGGTGCATAATCAGAATAATATTCTTTTTATGATTAAACTAATTAGGAATCTGTTTATTGTCATATGCTATTTTCTTTGGGATTGCTGGTTTAAAAAGCAGGTATTTAATTTGACTAATGGGATTATCTGAAGGATCTACAAAAAAGTTCTGTCCTATGATGATTAATGAAATCTCTGAAATGCATTTTAGAACGATGACGAATCTTTAGGATGACAAATTAATAAGAGTGAGGAAAGAGCTATGGAGTAAGAAAGGGCAATTTCTCTTTCTCTTCTTGTGTCAATCTGCCAACTCCAAGTCACGTAAACAACTCCTGGTCTCTGCTGGACTGTTCCAGAGTGTTGGAGGTCTCTCAGACCTGCAAGGGACAAGTTTATTCTGGTAAATATTGCAGCTGCTTTTTTTAGCCTGTACTCTGACATCTCTTTCTGTTCTGTCTGTGCAGAATATGAAAGCTGGAGGGAACTGGCTAAGGTTCTGGCAGACCCAAACATCCCAGGTGGGGACCTAAGCCTCCCACTTTACTATTCGCAGAAGATGGGACATCAGGTGAGGGTGCTTTGAATGATTTCTAAATATTTGTGAAGGCAAATTTTCCTTTCTGATGTTGGTCCCAAGAGACAGCTCTCTCTTCATGCAGAAAAGAGCATGCCACAGAGCAAAATCTGAGCTGACTCACAGCAGTGCTAACGTACAATGACTCCTCTGTAGTCAGCTGAGTTATTTTAGATGTACTAAGATGTGGCATTGGTGTGAAGAAGGCTGGGTATGTGGCACAGGAAGGGAGCACTGATTGAGATGGAAGCAGAAATGAAAGGTCATGAGGGAGATTGTAGTGCTCCAAGTGAAGTGCAGCTTGTTTCTGTTGCCTGAAAGAAGTGTTGGAACAACTTTTGCTTGGACCTTTTGAAACAAGGATGGGCAAAAAAACCCAAGGGATAGTGACCTAAGTTTTAGCACTTTGCTAGCAGCAATTATAAAGTGCTGGTGTCCTTTCCCCTCAATGGCTCACTGTGGAAATCTGCTGTCAAGAAAACCAAGGATTGTTTCCACCCCACTGTGGCTCCAATGGGCAGCCTCCCCTTTGGAGAAGTTATGGGAACTTGTTATTTTTGGCACATGTTCTTGCAACAAGACTTGAACCTTCCTGTGTAGGTGTCAATGCCTGTCTACTTATCAGGTCACTTTGATTTTCTTCTTCTTGTATTTCAGAACCAAGAGCATCAAAGAAGTGGGAGGAATAAATCGAATTATGCAGCTATGAACAACCCTGTCCCATGGATGCCAGAGGTTGGTGCCTTTCTCCAACATTCTGATTTAGGAAACTGTAGTTATAGACCTTTGAGATTGGAAGGTACCCTTTGTTTGGAACTGCATTCATTTCATTCCCTATCATCCTCTCCTGGCTTAATGACACTTACAGACCCAAGTAATCATCTGGAAAGACAGGAGTGTCCAGATTCCTGATAATCTGGCATCTCCCCCAGCCACTGAGGCACCATGCACCTTCCGTAATCCCTGAGAACAAGTAGCTTGCTGTCCTCGAAAGGTGAGGTTTATTCAGGGCCAAGTATTCAGCAAGCAAATACATGACTGTGGCATGCAGTGGTGTCATACTATGCTCGTGCTCTGGCATTTGCTTGTTACCCAATCCCTGCACATTGTACATAGAGGTCTCTGTACTTCACTGAAACTTCTGATGAACAGAGACCTTCTCCAGTGACCCTTGAAGGCTGGGGTAAACATTCCCTTTGTTTTCTTCATGCCTCATTTGTTCTTTCCTCCCCTGTCCCTATATCTCGCCATTCCTCTTCAGAGAAGGGAGCAATGCAGCCTACTGATAACCAGAGGGACGCTAGCCAGGGGGCATTTGACTAATAGAGTCAGCTCACTAAATTCCTGCAGGTGATTAGAGACCAGCACCAATTAGAAGGAGCTGACTCCCATATGTGTGGCAGCATGCTGAGTCCCAGCAGGACCAAGGCTGCTGCTGCTCACAGGACGGATGCAATGCATTTGCTGCTTCCCCATCCTGAGGCATTCCTGCAGTTTCTTGGAGGTTTTGACTGTTGTCTCTGATTTCCACCCCTCACTGATTTTTCAGAAGTGTGTTACAGAGTTAGAAACACACACGCATCAGTAGAGATTCAGAAATGACCTGCTGGAAAGGAACTCTGAGGATAAGGACCTGGGTATCCTGGTGGACAACATGTTGAGCATGACTTGACAGTGTGCCTTTGTAGTTCTGCTGCAAGGAGACTTTTGAGTCCCAGGACATGCAGGCAGGAGAGAGTATTTGGTTGGCCTTATCACACTCCCACCCTGGATTCACCAATGCCATCTGCATGGGATAGCAGGGATTCACAGGCATAGCTCTGTGTGGAAATGCCTATTGCCTGTGTAACCACCAGCTGAAATTTCTCCTGGCCTGGGGATTAGGTTTTCCTGTAACTTTGCCCGAATTAATTACCTGAGGTCTATGATCCCATTGTGTCCTCCTGGCAGCATCTCTAAGCACTTAATTGCAGCCTGATTCCCAGAGTGAGAGCAGGTGGTTTGCCTCCCTCAGGTCATGGAACTGGGCTTCGTTTTAATAGAGGTATATTCCTGACAAACATGAATAATTAACAGGTGTGCAGGGTGTGCTGCAGCCAGCAGGGCCAAAGAACAGGTCTCAATTTTCCTCTTTCAGTATCAGGAGACAAAATATGTGGTTTGTATCTTAGGCTTTGGATATGATAGAGGGAAAGTGCATAATGTGGGAAATCTCTAAAAATGTTATATTTGCATGTGGGGGAAAGCAGAATTCAGGGGATCTTTTGCTGACTCATCTTGAGAGGTTTCCACAGATGCCAGTACATCAGAGCTTGCAGCAAGTCCAGCTGCTGGCCTCTGAATGTCCCCTGCCCAGAGAACTGGCCTGGGCAAGATGAGGAACTGCAGCAGTTCTGTGGAGACAGCCGAGGCTTATGAACTCAGCTGTGGAAGTTTCAGTCTGAAGCACAATGTTGCCTTTCTTCTCTGGCTCAGGCCTGGCCTCTCTGTGCCACATTTATCATCCCCGGTGCTGCACATTCCCAGAATTGCATGCTTTGAGATGCCAAAGCTGGCCAGGGTTAAATTAGGAAAGACCTCTCTTCTCTAACCTTCTCCAGTGCAGCTGGTTGTGCCTCTGCTGCTGGTTCTTCCTTCCTTTTTTCCTTGGGCTCCTGGCTTCAGAGGAACCACTTGGCATGTGGGGCCACCCTGCTGGGCAGTCTTGACATGATGGTGTTTGGACTGGGAAGAAAGATCATGGTATCATAAAACTGTAGAGTCAGAATTGTTTGAGTTAGAAGGGACCCTTAAAGGTAATCTAGTCCAACTTCCCTGCAATGAACGGGGACATCTACAGCTAAATCTGCGTATGTTTTCTGAGGAAGGGCTGGTAATCCAAAATTCCTTCTAGAAGAAAGTGGAAATACGACTGTTTCTTAATAAAGCCCTAGGGCTCCAAACTGCTGTTCATTCAGCAGGAGGGCACAGCAGCCCAACATCACAGAGCTGCTGTGTCAGCCCCAGCTCTCATATCCCTGCACTTAACTACACTACACTTCAGCTGTCCCTTCCCTTCTGCAGCCATGATACTGTGCTCAGGAGGGCATCAGCTCTTGGAGACATGCCCATGGTGCACACACCCTGTGATGATGGTGCCCTTGGTGCATGACCTGTGGCCCCTTTGGATCACAGTTGAGTTCTTGAAGTGCTACTGTATCAATGGGGAGGAGGTGAGCAAGTGGGGCTGGGAAGGAGGTACCCAGGGCTCAAAAAGAGCCTCTGTGGTGGTGTTACGTAGCACAGACTGCATAATACCGGCTCCCATTTATGGCCTAGACTCTTGGCTTCTTTTCCTGGTTCTGGCCAAGTTGATCTGTCCAAAATATCCAAAGCAGATGTTTTTAAAGGGAGGAGGAAAACTTGTTACTTACTAGGTCCCAGCTTTTCAAACCTCTTGAAAGCTAGGGCTAGGTAGATCCAAGCTGGGAAGGCAAACTTCAAGTCCATCAGTGTTTCTCAGGAGCTCTGTGTGTGAATTGTGAATGACGGTGCCATTTATTGCTGCAGTCTGAAACAAAAGCCCTAGGCAGATTATTTTCTGTGTGTTTCAGAGAAAACCCAAATAGCAAGCAAAGGAATTTATCAGCTGCTTCAGTGGACAGCCATGAGTTGAGCTGGAGGGACAGAAGTGATAGGGTTTCAAAACAGCTGCTGCACCAATGACTCTTGGGAGCCTAAAATTAAAGCCTATCTCAGTTTTCACTCCCAGAGCTGCTTTGGGCAGCCAGCACGTATCTGTCAATGACATTCTTCTTTTTCCCTTCAGAGGAAGCAGAAAGTCATGTAGGCTGCTGTAGCAAAGGAGAAAATCTATTGCCTTAGAAAAGGCTCTGAAGCTACATACAGGAAATGCTTGTTATTTACCAGTTAATTATTTCTGATTTCTGTGTGCACAGGAAGGCAAACTGATCCTGTTAGCTCCTGCCAGAAACTCCTCTCTGGTGGCTTTGAAAAGACTTCGGAGGTGGGGATGTTGGCCCAGAGAAGTCTGAGGGCCCATCTCTGACTGTTGGCAGAGCACTGAGCTCAGTAGATGCTGCCTTTATTTTAAGGTTGCCCATTGCCTAATGCTGCCAGAACTCTGCAGTAAAGCACTGCATTAAAATGGGACCAGTCTAGTTTTCCTCTGCAAGTAAAACGTCTGGTCACTCTTTTGGGAATTCCCTAAGACAGATCTGCTTTGGTTTTTGAGCTGCCCCATGCCAAAAGTAGCTTGGCTCTCTTGCAGTTCTGAGCCTCGGGAGCACCTCCTGGGGGCTGCCTTTGCCAGGAAGGAGTGCAGCTCAAACTGCCCACGGTGTGGGAGTGTTGTGCCACGTGTGACAGAGATCTGAGGCTGCTATCTGAAGTGGACATGTGGTTCTCTCAGAAGGAAAACAGCATCACATCTGGACAGCAAGGGACAGACTGACGGAAGAGTTGGTGTTCCTGACAAGCTGCCAGCCCAGCTTTTTCACCTCAGTTCATGTTCCATAAGAAACAGCAATTACCTTTGTTTGATTTGGCTTAGTGTAAGATTTGATTTGGTCTTAGTGTAAGACCCTTGAGTGTGGACTTGGTGCATGGGACTGCCCAGCCATGAGACTCCGGCTCCGTGTTTGTCACACTTGCAGTGATTGATTTATGTCTCTGCATAAACAGAAGCCTGGGAGCCACAGGTTTCTCTTGGTTGCAGCCATTGCCCCCGGGCACTCTGTAATTCCTCCTAGGGAATTAAATCTGCATTGTCTCACTGCTTTTCTTTTGCCAAGTCTGGGCTGAGAGGTATCAGCAGAGGGAGAAAGAAGAAGATAATGAAGGAAGATGGGGACTTCCAGACATCAGCCAAGCTCTGGCAGCGCAGGGAGAGTGGGCTGACAGGAGACCACTCAAGAACAGCAACAGTCGTGAATGTGTTTTGCCTGGCAGGCAGAGATGATCGTCATGTGCATGACTAAAGCCCACAGCTCATAAGGAGCATTGCTACACAAGCTGATGCCGGGCCAAGTCCGCTCCATGTCCTTCCTTCAAGCCCTGGTTTATAACAAAACAAAACCCCCAACCTGCTGTCTTGGGAGAAATAACTCCATGAAATGGTTTCTCTGCCAAAAGAGCTCAGGGTGGTTGGGCCCTCCTCCACCACGCTGTTTCAGCCCGGCTCAAGACTTCCCCAGCCAAAACTAGGAGTGTGCTGCCATCTGTAGACATGTGGGTGCAGCTGAGACATTTCCAGCCTCTGCTCACCCTACCTCAGTTGGGCTCCGTAGCTCCTTATATAGGCAAGGCAGCTGTAGAAAACCTCCCCAGTCCCACAGCAACATATTCCTTTCTCCAGTGTTTCCCCATCTAAGGTTGCCTGTACAGTGTCCAGCTTATGTATTCTCTGCTCTTGGACGCCAACTCTGTGAGGAAGGGTTCAGCATCCAACAGCATTGTTGCACCCAGAGAGCTTGGGCTGTCTGGGAAGCAGCCAACTCTTCCTTTATGGTTGGTTATGACAAAAGAAAGTCTAATTCTTGAGGAGCAGGCCTTTCCCCACCATTTTCCCTGAGCTCCACCTCGCAGGCAGGGTTTGAGGAGGCCTGCCATCTCCCCTCCTTAGGGCATACCCTCTTCCGTGGGTCAGGAAAATAGCCCTGAAATGAAAAATACCTTTTTGGAGAGGCTCCTACCTTTGCAGTGTCACTGTTAGCTGGTGCCACACCATAGCACATCCCAGGCCTCACAGTCCCAGTCTCTGATTTAACACCTTTGTGACAGAACAAAATGAGTGGCCCTTAGACATTTAGCTGAGCTCTCCTGAGCATTATCACAGCTCCCTGCTGCTGTTCAAATGACACTTGGCCCAGTCCCAATGCTCAGCTGGTTAGATGTCACTGCTGCAGCAGCATCTTTCTTCTCTCTCCCAAGCCCTCCAGAGCTGGGGGCCATGGCTGAGGCTGGAATAAGGGAAGGACACGGGAAGGGCACAGAAATTCATGATCCCTCTCTTTTGGCCCCCAGTTCCAGGGCCAGGCCAACCTGCATGTGTTTGAAGACTGGTGTGGCAGTTCCACTGAACAGCTCAGAAGGAATCTCCACTTTCCCCTCTACCCCCATGTGAGTAAGAGCCCAACAATGTCTCATGGTTCCTGTCTTTGCTCCCTTTGCATCCTGTCCCCACCCCTCTCCATCACCTCCTCTTTCATCCTGCTGCTAAGGCAGCAGGAAGCTTTCACAAGGATTTAGTGAACCTCTGGGAGGAAGCTCATTTTGCCCTTGCTGGCCTGCCAGAGCTTGGGCACAGCACGAAGGAGCCCTGTATGTGGGGCTCTCCCTACAAGTGGCCACCAAGTGTCAAATCCAGTTCCCACCACCTCTGACATCCCCCGTGCAGTTCTCCCTTCTCCTGAGCAGCCCTTGCTCCAGTTCCTCTCACAGCTTGCCTGCTCTTTCCCATTGTTTCCATTGCATGCCATGCCACGTCCTCAGAAAACAAACAGCATACTTCCCTCTGCCTAGCCATTGCAAGATTTTTACCCCTAACTGCTTTTCCTCCCCTCTTGTTCCTATCCATCTAATTTTATTTTTTTTAATCTTCCTCTTCAGACAAGAACCGTGCTGAAGAAGTTGGCTGTGTCCCCAAAATGGACCAACTATGGACTCCGGATATTTGGCTACCTGCATCCTTTCACTGATGGTGAGGGCTCTTGGGCTCTGGGGCTGCTGTGGAGCTGCTTGTGTCCTTTCTTGGCCTGAGTGCATGGTCCCTCACGTAGGCATCCCAGCTGTCTGTATTCTTATTGTGGATAAAGCACACTGCCTCTGTTGTAGGGTAGAAAGGAAAAGCACAGAAGAAAACAAGTTGGAAGTGCAAGTTAGAAAACAATGCTGTCATGAATGCATGGCCTCATGACGTGCATGTGGGCACGAGCAGCACCCCCTTCCTCACACGGATAGGACTGTATATGACATTGTTTGTGTTCCTGCTGCTCCTGAGGTTCATGAATGCTGTCTTGACACCAGCTGACATCTGTGTCACCCAGCTACGTGCTTCTGCCCAGAGCAGCCCACTAACACCCATCCCTGGTCCTCTGGCCCTCAGCTGCTATCTCTGTAACCCTGGCTGGAGCAGCCAGACCCAAACACCTCTGTCTCTTTTAAGGTGCACATTCCTTCATGGAAATACAGTTTCTCACACAGAGTATTTGCTCTGTGAGCAAAAACCAGGGAGACTTGACACAGACTTCATAGCTTTCTGGATTAGATGTCAGGTGAAATCAGTGCAGGAGGAATAGGGAACCAGCTGTAAGTGATGTTTTGTTTTCAGTCACTGCAGAGTTTGAGAATTCAGAGAGGTCGAAAGGGGTGTGGTAAACGCAAAGGATTTATCTGGTATCACCAGCAAAAAAGGCGAAGACAGCATTTTAGAGAAGCAGACTCCATTCTGTGCACAAGTCCTTACTCCAAGAACCCTACTTATTGCTGCCATCTCTTGACAGGAGAGTTTCAGTTTGCCATTGCAGCAGATGACAATGCTGAGTTCTGGTTAAGCTCAGATGAAAAGACCTCTGGTCTCCAGCTGCTGGCCAGTGTGGGCAAGGTACAGTGCATTTTGCATGATTTCCATAAAAAACTGTGATGTTTCTGTGAGGATGGATACCCTCCTGTCTTCCATGTTCCCCTGGCCTAGCCAAGTTTCTTTTCCCTCCCAGCTACAGGCACCACCACCACCACAGATGCCAGACAAGTATGACACAACATACCTTAAGTCAGATACATATCAGCACTGCAGCTGGCAGCCCCAGTTTCATGGTTAAGGAATTTAAATCTGTCCAGAGGCAGACAACTTACCAGGAGGAGCAGCTCAAATTTCTTTCTTCATTGCTCCAGCACAGTAACCAGGGAAACATTTCATCTTAAGTGCAGCATCTTCTGTCTCTTCTCAGACAGGGAAGGAGTGGACAGCACCGGGAGAGTTTGGAAAATTTTGGAGCCAGCAGTCAAAGGTGGTGAGGTGAGTGAGCAGAGTCTTGCACTTCCAATCACTTCTGTGCATGGCCAGGAAGTGACAGGGAAAAAGAAATAAAAATCAAACTTGTTCTGAAGAATTTAACAGTATAGAGATAGAAACTACTGTGGGGTCTGCCAAAGCTCAAGTGACACTTCCACATCTGTGCCAGTTTCTTTATAGGCTTACAGCAGAAATGCAGTGCTGATTTTTTCTTCTCTGGAGGAGAATCATCAGCAAATCCAGCCTGCTCTTTATGAGCTGTACCCCAGGCTTCCTGCCTTGGAACTGCCTGGGTTTCCCAGAGGCCAAAACCTGGCAGACAGGCAGGTAGGGAGTTGTTAAGAATTACCTGAGAAGAGTCTGGAGTGCTCCAGGTGTACCAGGGAAGCCACCTATCTAGCTGCCAGCATCTGAGTTTTCTTGGCAATCCCAGTCGTACTCACCCTGAGAATTAGGTTCTTTCATAGACGTAGTTGCTCTCCACTCATTGTCTGCCAACAAGGAAAGAAATATTCCTCAGTGCTGTTGGTGACAGACGTGTTGTTCTTCACAGGTTGTCAGCTGCAGGCAGGTACTACTTTGAGGTGCTGCACAAGCAGGATGACAAAGGGACAGACCATGTGGAAGTAGCAGTGAGTCTATGCAAATGGCCGTGCTGT
The DNA here is from genome assembly GCA_036925125.1 of Oreortyx pictus. Taxonomy (NCBI): domain Eukaryota; kingdom Metazoa; phylum Chordata; class Aves; order Galliformes; family Odontophoridae; genus Oreortyx; species Oreortyx pictus. Next base: position 127,691,686 of record JAUPFR010000001.1, on the reverse strand, counting down.
AGGCTGTATGCAAATGAAATGTGTTATGTGCAGTATTTGTGTTCCCTTGAATCTTGGGAATTAAGTTTATAATTATTTCCCTCCCTTCCCAGGCCCCCTATCTTCTTTGTATGATATTAACTTATTAAAACCCTTCCAGAGTCCTTCCTACTTCTATGTGGGACAACCCTGCCTATGTTAGGACCATTTTGGTTGGGACAGTTCTGCTTTCTGGTCGCCGTTGCATCTCTTTGTCTTTTCCTGCTTTGAGTGAATCCAGGGGAATCTCAGTTCATTCTTTGTCTTTTGGTGCTAGGAGAAAAAAGCTGTGGGCCCATCTAGTGAAAAAACACCACCTTGTATCTGTTCCTTTTGTTCAGGTTTGGTTAAATGCATAACTACACTGTTTTAATGTGTTCTTCTGTTTCAGTGGAAACTGAATGACCCAGATGCAAAGTTCAAAGTCATTGACTCGCAGTACCTCTCCCTTTTTGCTAGTAAGTATATTCACCACACCTTTCCTTGAGCACCTCCCCATTCTTCCAAAACTTATCATCAATGTTTCACTGTGAATCACAGTCTATTCAGGCAAATACTTTGTGTACAGATCATTACAAGAGAGAAATAGAGATAATTCAGGAGAGAGACCTCTGGAAAAGAGTGTGTGACTCATTATTAAATACAGGAGAACTGGAAGTAGGATTGGATGATAGAGAAATGATTGGAAAGTGAGTCTGTAAGAGTGAGGAAGACTGATATGTGAGAGTATCGTGGGATGAAAGTTGCTTGTACAGAGAGCTAGGGAAGAACGGAGGAGCCCTTTCTTCAATGCTTTCCTCAAGACTCTTCAAGTTGCTGCCACATCACAGCTAACATGTCAGCCCAGTCCTCCCATTTTGCAAACCCTTATTAGCACATGACGTGGTGCCTTTATCAGTTAAGGAGCTCCTCAGTCCTGTCTTTGCTTATCTGCCTTTGTCAGACTCACTTTCCACTGCCAACATTCCACCTTTCTGTACCTACTGCTGTTACCTTCCATCATCTATGGTATTTTTTCTGTGCTGAAACTTTTGCCTATGGGAGACTCCATGATGTAATCTAGAAATCCAATCACAGTGTCTTAGATTACAACCTGCTGTTGTATTTTCTGAAATTGCTATTTGGCCAGGACAGGGCTTTCAGTCAGGTCTTCATCCCCTTTCTTTCTTCTTCAGTTCTTTTTTGCTCATTACTTTCGTGTAGAAGGAATGGCTTGTAGGCCAAGATCCCTTCCTGGCTGGTGCTGTGCTGCAGTCTCCCATACAGCATTTCCCTCTTTCACCTCAGCCTGTGGCTGTATGACACCTTGTCACATCTTTCTGGGGTTTCCATGTTGTTCAGTACCCAAAAGTTGCTAACAGTAACTCCAGCTGCATGCTATTTTATTATTTGTTACTTTTTGATATTTATTATATTCATAGATATTTACTCAGTTCTACTGACTTCAGAGTCAGATCCATGGAGACATGAAATCTGCTGGCAGAAGCACTCAAGAAAGGGCATGACCAGTTCCAAATCTTGAGTTTGCACTTCCCGTTGCTCCTGGCTTACCAGCTCCTGGATTTCCATTAAACCTCAATTTCTAAGCTTTCTCCTCCTATTCCACTTTTTATGTTTATTTATAAAAGAAATTCAATGCTCATAATTCAGATGTGTCTAGTAATTCCTGCCAGGTGTGTCCTCCCACAAGGTTGTTTCCTGCCATCACTCGTCACTGTGTTTGTTTGCTTTTGGTGATAGCTGTGTTCAGCATCTCCAGCTTTCCCAGCCAGAGCCTTTCCTTCCCTCAACCACTGATGATGCTCCTGATGAGTACCATGTAGGCATTTCTGTGGTTCAGTATCATTTGGAAAGGCTGATGCTGGGGAAAGGTGCTGCCTGGGACAAGGGATGAATGAGCCCTTCCTCCCCCTTCCGTTCTCTCTCTGGTTTCTAGATGAGACACTGTTAAAGATGGATGAGGTTGAGCACATCCCACAGACTGTGGCCAGCCACAAGAGGCGGCCTGCTGACGGCATGGGTGGCAAGGCACACCCTGCTGACATGTTGAAGCCTGACCCCCGGGACACTCTTTACAAAGGTAAGTCTTGTAAGGGAGTTGAGAAGGCAGCTGCAGTCTGTCCCAGCACATGCAAGCAAACAGCTAAGCTGTGGTATTCAAAATCCACCCTCCTTATTCCACAGTGGAGGAGAGGGCAGTGTGCAGCATCTGTCGCTGTAGGATTGGAGACAAAGCTCAGAGTAAACCCGCACGGACATGGTGGTGATGGGTTGGGGTTGGAATAGGTGGTGTTAGTGGTCTTTTTCCAACCTTAATGATTCTGTGATTCTATCTGATAATCTCTCACATAGTCAAAAAGAAGCCAGGCCCAGAAGTAGCTAGGCTGGTGCATCAATTGCAGCAAGGTTCTTCTAGCAATGCTTGCCTCCATTTCTTCTTCTCAGTGCCTCTGCTCAGCAAGTCACGCCTGCGCCGAGCCCTGCCAGACTGCCCGTACAAGCCTAGCTACCTGGTGAATGGGTTCCCTCTGCAGCGTTACCAGGGCCTCCAGTTTGTAAGTTTTATTCCTTGAGCCACCACTTACCCAGGGGAGTGCAAGGAGGAAGGAGGGAGACCGGATTATCCATGGGCTTCACCACGTGTATGAAGCTCCTGGGCGGATGTGACCACCTGTTCTTCAGGTCTTCAGCATCCCAGTATGTGCCAGAGGTTAACAGCAAGAGAAGGGAGATAAGTGCTACACACTGCTTGCTGGTCTCACTGGCAGACAAGTGTGTGTGTCTTACAAAGCCCTTCAGACCTCAAGAAAAAGTTCTGAGCTTGCCTTCACATGGAACCTTGTCATGGATGAGGATTTCATTCCCTGGGGGTTGTAGTGTGCATGGACCAAGGCCCAAGAGAGTTTTCAAACTGGCCTTGAGTTGGGACCCACATACGTGAACATCCAACATAGCAAGGTTCAATCCTTTTCATAGCAGAGCAGTGTGGCTGAGGCCTGGCAGAGCCAGTGGGACTGGGGACTAGTTCATACCTACACTTCCTGTGGGACTCACATTCTGGGCAACCATGGCTTCCTCAGCCTTGGCCTGGAGCTGACCTGACACATTTTATGTGCTCCTGTGTTCTGCACCTCCCTAGTGGGACTGTCCCATCTAGTTTTTGCTTTCTTACAGAACTTCGACACACAGTTGCAGAGGTGGACAGACAGATGCCCGTCACTCTTCTGTTTTCCATTTCCATAGTCTCTCACAGCCTGCAACTGTGCCTTTGAGAGGCACTTAGTGAGCAGTGCCTGCTCCTTTTCCAAAGAGCTTCTCATCTTGCAACTGGGTTTGGGTTACCTTGTGAATGATGTTGGGCATTGATGGGGATTTTTCCTTTATTTTTCTTCCCTTCTTCCCAGATTCATTTATCCTTTGTTTACCCAAATGATTACAGTCGACTGAGCCATATGGAGAAAGAAAACAAATGCTTCTATCAGGAAAATCCGTATTACTTGGAAAGGTAGGGTGCTGCAAGATAGGTTTAGTAGTGGTGAGAGAAGGAGGATTGAGTTTTAAGGCTGGAATTAGAATGGAATTTCATATTCATTTATTTGGGACTCTTAATTTAAAGATCCCTTAAGTCCTGTAAAACATTAAAGCACTTGCAGTTTCTTTCAATAGCCAATGCTTACTTTAAGTGAAATTGTACTTAGGTCTCAAAGGAAAACTGCTGCTGCTTTTCTTGCTCTATTAACCAGGAAGCTGGGTCAGAGTATATTTGTTCCAGTGCACCAGGGAATGTATTTGCCAGCAAACTTTGCATGCCAGCAGCTGGAGCCTCCTGATGGCAGTCACTGTGGAAGTCAAACCATACTCACAACCAGACATCTCTGGGGGGATGACAGCATGCAGCTCACCTTCACTGGGATCCAGCTCCAGTGATGGCTCTGCACCATGTGCATGCTCCCCACTCTGCAGAGAAACAAACATTTGAGGAGTCCTCTTCAAGAGGACTTGTTTGCAGGATAAGAAGAGTTACTTTTCCTAGAAGATAGCTGATGGTGGCCTTCTTGGCTCATCTTCTTGTTCAGAGGGCTGGAAAGATAGATAATACTGTAGGTTTGGAAGGGATCTACTAGGCCTGTGACTCATTGTAAAGGATGGAGAAGGTGGCTGTTGTGGCCTGTTTTTTTCGCTTGACAAATAGTTTGTATTGTAAAAGCATTTGGATAATGAGAGCTTGTTTGGGTTGGCATCAAGCACACGTGGAAGGAAATGATCCAAGGAGGGAAACCCCTCCCAAAAGCTAGAAGCACAAGCATATGGTGGGACAACACACAGCACACAAACCACAGTGGTGGTATGGGAGAAGAGAGAGGGAGATCACTGCAGTTACCTGCTTGAACCACTTCAGTAGCACACTGAGTTCAGTTTGTAAGTGCTACATTGGAACTGAGCTTTAAGGGGAAGTTAAAGGGAGGCTAGAGGAGCGTTTCAGTGTCCTTATGTTGCAGTTTCCTCCTGTGCACATGGAGCAATACTCAAGAAAATATTTGAGAAACTGGGACAATAACCCAGGAAAGCTGATGTGTTTTGACAATACATAGGAAGATCTGATTGCACCAAGATCTGAAAGTTCGTGATCATGATAGCTTGTAACTTGCTATGAAGGGAGAGTTTAGAGATGATGGGTAACTATGATCAAAGTAATTGACCATCTCCTCTGTAGCAGTGGCTAGAATGTAGTTGAAGAGGGCAAAATAACTTTGATCAAGCTGGTGTCCTTCCCTCTGCAGATTTGGTTTCTACAAGTACATGAAAATGGACCGGACAGAGAGGAGCCTGGACTCTGAAGAAAAGACTGAGCAACCAGGTATGGGCCCCTGATATTGGAGCGTGGAGCCTGATATTAGGAAAAATATCAGAGCCTATTATCCTCTTCTTGACTTTCCATGACAAGCAAGTCACAGCCCTTCCCTGCCAGAGTGCTGCAACTGGAAGGAAATATTTGCTGCCACATTCACTTTTCTTAAGGGCAGACAGGGAGGCCAAGCAGTGCACTCTAGCAGATAATGTGATGACCAATTTTCAGGCCTGTGAATGTGAACTAAGGTGCAATTCCAGCAAAAACGTGGGTGGAAATGTCAGATCAAATGTGCACGAAGCAGAAGCCTATGCTTACACCTGCCCTGCAAAGCTGTGGGCAGACCATAGCTGAAGGCTAAGCCACACATTTCCACTGCTAATAGGTGTTGAGTGCCATGGTTGGGTTGGGAATGAAGATGCCAGAGGTGCAATTATGATTATTCCTGCAGGCTTTCAGGAGGGGAACCTAGATGACCTGCAGTATGGGGAGCAGGACGTGGAGAGCACTGTCTCCCCAGTGCATCCCGACATGCATTGGGCAGAGCCAGCAAGCACTGTTCCTGGCACAGCAGTGGGCAGTGATCGTGTCTATGAGGACTATTCCCTCCGGGAGCATCGTCGGCTCCTCTCAGTTGGTGACACAGGAGAGGTGACACAAAGGAGACGGACAAAAAAGTCTGGTGTCAGAACATCCCTGCTGTCACCTGCCAACCAAAGCCTCAGTCGAGCTGGTCCAGGGAGAAACCCAGTGACAAAGAGACCTCACTTAAAAGCTGGAGTCAAAGACAATTCCAGGAGCCCTCTGCAGCATGCCAGGGCAGGCCAGGACAGAGCACCTGCCAAAAAGGAGAACTCTCCTTCTAGGAGCAGGTCTCAAAGGGAACAGCCTCTCAGCAGCCCCAGGGACTCAGGGGTCAGGATTCCCAAAGGGCTGAGACCTCGAGGAGACCTCAGTGTCATGGAGGATGGTCTGCAGCCAGCAGTAACCGAGCAAGCTAGGAAAGCAGACCCAGCATCCAGCAAAGTCAGCAGGCGCCTCGTGGGCACTGCTGGCCCCAGCAAGGAGCCACCACGGCTGGAGCAGTGGCTGAACCAAGTGGAGGCCTACGTGGCTGAGCAGAAGAGGGCCACCGGTGGGGATGCAGGCAAGGGAGAGACACAGGTGGCATCTCTTGCAAAGAGCAAGTCTAAGTCTGAGAAGGTGGCAGTGGAAGAGGAAGAGGTGGATGGGGAGCCAGAGGAGGAGGATGAGGAGGATTTTGATTATGTACCAGTGTTTGACCAGCTGGTGAACTGGGAGCAGACTTTCAGCGCGAGCAACCTGGATTTCCACGTGCTGCGAACTGACTGGATTGACCTGAAGTGCAACACATCAGGAAACCTGCTGCTGAAAGAGAGGGAGGCCCTGGAAGTCACACGTGTCTTCCTCAAGAAGCTCAACCAAAAGATTAAAGGGTAAGGTACAGTATGAAAACCAAAGGATCATGTCCTAGAGCTTGTTTTCCAGGCTGCCCAGTGAATATCTATTGTGTTTGCAGCTAGAATGAATCAAAGGATAAACTATATGTAGGAAATGAAACTTCAGGCAAGGATTCTGTGTGACAAACAGAAGATCTCTTTGAGCTGAGAAATGGGAAATGTTGGACACTAGATCATGTGTGGGGGTGACTGTTGCTCTCCAACAGCCAATGGCTGTAAATGTGGGAGATTGGAGGTTTCAGTCCAGCTGGCATCACTGGTGCGTGGCTGGTTTCTTCCTTGTACTGTGTAAGAATTGAGAGCAAGCAGGGGCATTTTTCCAGCTGTAGATTAAGAAATCTCAGTGATATGAAATAGGACTGGAGCTCCTCTTGCTTGTGGTTTTATGCCTCAGTTTGTGAACCCCGTACCATTTTTAGGACATAGGAGCAGAAGGGACCTGTCAGATATTGTGAATCAACACACTGACCTCACAATCAGCCAAGTACTCAAACCTTTATCTGAATGTATGCACCTCCATTGTAGAGCTAGCCATCTTGATTACCTTTCTGGCAAACAAACGTACCTCCTAAAAGCCTTTATAAGCCTGTAGCTTTCCCTCAGCCCTTCTGATGAGTTGGCCTATATTTGCATGATTTTTCTACATGTCCTTTTCCACACTGGTTTCAGTTTTGGTTAATTTTCTTGAAGAATATTCTTGATGTTATATAGAACGGTGTTATTAGTTCCCAGGTCTGGAAATAGCTCTCATGCTACATCTCCAGATTGTGTGTGGTCTTTTTCAGGGTCACATCAGTCACAGTCACAGCATAACTGATGAGTACACTCAGGGTTTTCTCAGCACTTTTAACTGACGAGCATCCGTTCTATATTACATGACAGGACATGACCTGGCATTTCATCCCATTTTGGCCATTCTGGACCTACAGCTCATCCCAGTCTTTTCTGTATGATTGCTCAGTCTTACGCCTTGTTGTTGTCTGATAAGCTGTCATCAGCCACCTTCACCAGCCCAACCATTCTTCCTGTGCCAAGATCTCTGACAGAGGTGTTGAGTACACTCTCTATTACCAGCCCTGCAGTCATTCAGACACATTTGTTGTTTTCAGTGTCACCTTTATTTCATTTCCCTTGCCAACTATTTTCCCTTGGCAGGGATCCTAGATCTAATCCCACATGCATATGGATTTAGGAAACAGGTGCTAGAACATCCCATGGAGGGAAGTTGGGGACAGAAAGAGTTGTGCTGGCCCAGGAGCAAAGAGCTCAGCAGAGCAAAATGAGCCAGTCAGGGTGAAGGTGGGAGAGGGGCCTGCGTGCAGGGCATGGGCCCACCCTGGCTGCATCTCCTGCAGGCGGTTCCAGCTGCAGCGTATCGTGAACGTGGAGAAACGCCAGGACCGCATGCGAGGGAGCCGCTACCTGCTGGAGCTGGAGCTGCTGGAGCAGGGGGAGCGTCTCATCCGCTTCTCCGAGTACATCTTTGCACGTGGCTGGCAGGGCGTGGGTGGCGATGAGCAAGAGGAGAGGAACATGAGGAACCTGGCCTGGGGTCGCCGGCGGCACCTGATGGCTGTGACGAAAGAGCCAGAGCTGTGCTGGCCCCAGGGCTTTTCCTGGAACCACCGCGCTGTGGTTCACTTTGTGGTGCCAGGTAAGGGGATCTACCCCCCTGGGATTTGAAGGGCCAGCATGGCTGACTTTTCCCTTGGGGATGGACCTGTTAGGCTCACTTGCAATTTCTTTTCTCATATGACAGGGCCCAAGCCTTCCATGGCTTGTAAGCCCAGAAAAAAACTGGGACATTTTAGGAAAGAACCCAACCAGTTTCTTTGGTGTGAGTTTTCAGCCTGGACCTATTTGAGAATCCCTGCAATGTTGCAAGGGTTTGAGAGAAGGCAGGAAGCCTTGCTTGCTGAAAGCCTCACCATCTAGTTTTCCTTTGATTCTCTCCCTCTTGCAATACATCCAGTGAAAAACCAGGCACGCTGGGTGCTGCAGTTCATCTCTGACATGGAAGAGCTGTTCCGAGTCACCAAGGATCCGTACTTCAATGTCATCATCACAGACTACAGCAGCGATGACATGAACATAGAGACTGCTCTGAAAAGGTCTAGCTTGCGCAGGTGAGAGTGCTGTCTGGCCAAAAAATACTACTCAAGTGTATTCCTGCAAATGTAGCATATCTGTAAATCTCTTTGTGTTGACCTCCCTCAGCTTCTTGCAGCTAGAAACCCAAAGATGATATCCATTCACATCTTTCATGTATATGTGCATATACTGTTGTTACAATGTGCTTGTATGTATGCTACTTACAATATTGTTATGAAACTGTAAGGCAATACCTATTGCAGTCATCTGTCCAGATGCATGTCTTTTCTCTTGGCTTTCCTCAAGTTTGCAAGGGAGGACAAAAAGCAAGTGTCACAGTGATGGGGGAGAGGGAAGCCAGAGAAGATGAGAAAGCTGTGAGAAATGAGCGAGGAGTCACTCTGGGGACTTCTCTTGCTGGAACAGCTGTCTGGCTCATTGTATTCTGACCTGAAACAGTCTTAGTTGGTCCTTTCCGGTGCTAGAGGTTCCAGAAATAGAGCTGGCACGACTTCTGCTGTGAACTGCCCTATCCTTGGTGCGTATGTGGGAGGAAAAATCAGGGCACAGTGGCACCAAGGACAGTGCTGAGTTTGCATGCTCGCACAACGGCTTTCTTCCTCCTCTCAAGGCTGCACAGGAGCAAGAGGTGGCTCCTCAGCATTGTACACAAGGTACATTGCTGCTGTCTCGTGGTATGCATGCACTGAACTTCTCTTTCTTGTCTGGCCCCCCAGCTATCGGTATTTGAAGCTGATGGGGAATTTTGAGCGTTCTGCTGGGCTGCAGGCAGGAATAGACCTCGTGACGGTAAGCCTGGGGGATGTGGGTGGATAGGAGGGTGTCTGGTATATGTCCAGCCATGCCTCTTGCCTGTCACACTGAACATGCTGGCTTTTAGGAAAGGGAGTAGCCCAACAGAACAGATGAAATGTGGATGTGTTTCTTGTCCCTCTGGAGTAAGGATCTCATCCCTTTCTCCAAGGAGACCAGTCCTTGCGATCCTTGCCATTCTTTTCCTACCTGCTTGGACTATGAGATAGGAAGCAGCTTTATGATACTGGCTCATCCAGCTCACAGTGCTAATATACCTATCATTGAAAAGGCAGCCAATGGCAGTTTTGCCATTCCCTGAGACTTCAGTTTCCAATCTAGCAATGAATGATTCTTTAATTCACTCCCATCTCTCTGTCACCCTGTCCCACAAGAAAGACTTACTTACTATCACCCTATTTTTTCCCAACCGGTGTGGTCGGTTCCAGGATCCACACAGCATAATTTTCCTTTGCGACCTCCACATCCACTTCCCAGCTGGAATCATTGACTCAATCCGAAAGCACTGCGTGGAAGGCAAGATGGCCTTCGCTCCCATGGTCATGAGGCTGCACTGTGGCACATCCCCGCAGTCACCTGATGGTAAGAGTGAGTGGAGCTTCTTGGGAATGGGGAAAAAGAAGGGATAGGTCTGCAGTCCCCAGACTTGGTGCTCAGTTGCCATCGAGGTCAGGTTCTTCTGGTGCTACCAGGGCCAACAGGTGGCTGTGCATTAGGCATAGAACTGTGGCAGGTTGTTGACATTTGAGATCAAAGAGCTAGAAGAGCCCCTTGTATGATATTTTTGCCAGTCATCTCTTCAAACTTCCAGTGGATCTGAGTTCCTTAGGAATCCCCCCTTTCTCTTTTTAGAGGGCACAGTCTGGCCTCTTGAGGACGGATGCTAGCTTAGGAGTGAGAGAAGGCAGTGCAAGTCGGGGGGGCAAAGTGACACAAATCATCTGAGCATAGGATTTCCATTAGACAAAGGTGGTCATCCTGAAGCCCCATAGAAGCAAATTACCCTTGAGTAGATACTTTTTTGTCCCGATTCACAGACATCAGCTTGAATCTGGGAAAGTCCACTTACATGAAGTATCATGCTGCCAGACAGGAGATGTGAGAGGCTTTGCTAGTATTGACCCATGCTGTCTGTAACCCTTTCTGACTTTCTGAAGCTTTAGAATAGTTGGCCATGCCTTGGTGCTGCTCTGGGTCTCTGGTATCAGCACTGTCCCAGCACTGACATGCCTGTGCCTCTTTTGTACTGCCCTCAGGCTACTGGGAGGTAAATGGGTTTGGTCTTCTTGGAATATACAAGTCTGACCTGGACAAGATTGGAGGGATGAATACAAAAGAGTTTCGGGACCGCTGGGGAGGAGAAGACTGGGAACTTCTGGACAGGTAAGTATTCATTGTTCAATGAGTGAGCAATCAATAGTTCATTGATTGTCATCATTTGTGTGCTTAGGAGGGAGACCCATTAGGAACTGGAGGAACAGGGACTGAAAAGCATGAATCTAAGGAGATGAAGGTGGTGAAGGCCACCATAAAGTTGGTCAGTAAGGGATAGTCTTTGAGGATTTCCTGGGCTCAAGACCAGTAGGTGAGTGTAGCCAAAATTCATCACTACATCCACTGATAAAGGAAAATAGGAGTTGTTTCCTGGTGTTTTCCAGCTGTACTGTTGGTTAGCCACAGGCAGATTGGATGCTGGTGATCCTGGAGACTTCATCTTTTTGAATCAGTGGATGGTCATCCTGGTTTCAGTCCCCCTAATTTTCCATACAGCATAGAGCAATCACTCAAAAGACCATTTGCCAGAGAGACATTTCAGGATCATGAAGTTGGGTTACGGTTTCTGAGAAGTATATGATGTTCTGCTGTACATATTATAGGCCTCTGTGTTTGCAGCCCTGTTGTTTTGGGCCCTCTCCTTTCTTTTCCGTCAGCTCACTGAGGAAGACTGGCATGCTGAGTAATCTCATCTTGCCAGGTGTCTTTCCTCCTAGCCTGGCACGTGCAGCATACCTGTACCTGTTCCCAACAACTCCTGGTCTCAGGGGCACTCAGCAAAGTGTCACCAGATGCGTATGTATGGATAGGAGTTACCCTGAGCTGTCTTGGACTCTGGAGCTGGACTGTGATCTGCTGACAACAGGACTGCTTAAAAGAGATCCCCCGTAGCCAAGCTCCGTAGTATTGTTGCCATCAAGACTTTCCTAACTGTACTCTTCTGCTGTCTGCTAGGATCTTACAGGCTGGGCTGGAAGTGGAGCGTCTGTCCCTGAGAAACTTTTTTCACTGGTTTCACTCAAAGCGGGGCATGTGGAACCGGCGCCAGCTGAAAACATTGTAGCCTTCAACCCCGGTGATGCTCAGCGGCACCATCTGCCCTCTTGCCCTGGTGTGCACTTTATCAAGGCACACAGCCAAGCGCACAGATTCTGCCTCCATTGGGACAGCACAGCTGAAGAAGGGACTGTTGGACTAGAGGAGCGGGAGCTTCTCTTGTGAACCATTGCATAGAAAGCATGGGATCCGTGTCCTGCTGGGAAGTCGTACAAGGGAGCTGTTGCGTAGCAAAGGATTTGTGTTTCCTGCCGTGCAGTCTGGTGGATGGTACAGTGGGAGAGGTGCCATATTTCCTGATGAGTCTTGTGTGATGCAAATCAAACAAAAATCCCAGCGAAGCCCGAAATGATTTACAGGAATGCACCTTCTCTTTCAATACTTGAAGAAAAAGAGAAAAAACAAACAAACAAAAACCTCTCCTTCCCTCCAAACCCCTTCCCCATCTCTCTGGTATCCATGCTTTCAGACAGGGGACCAAAATATCTTCTCTGAACTGTATTGTGTCCGTATGCCCACGTTCTAACCCCAGAACGATCTAGATGAGGAGGTGCTGATAAGCACTTCACCCTGCTGGTGCTTAGGTGCTTGTCTGTGCTTTGCACTTCAGTCATTATGGGAAACCGTGTTCATTGAGTGTGGATGGAGACTGAACTGCACTTCCCAGATGAGAGCCATATTTGCCTGCAGTTGAGCAAGGTGGCAGGGGGTGATGCTTCATCTCTAACTGAATTATTGATCCACTGCCTGAGGATAGTGGAGGGGTTATACGGAGACACTTGGAGGGCATCTCAGGAGGAATTTTGCAGCCTTATCTGACAGACGTACATGTTTGTCCTAACAATATCAGGGAAACCCTCACAGGGAAGAAGTGGCAATATTTTAATAGTTGATATATTGAGATTTTGTCAGAAGAAGAGGAGACAGATTTTTCTGCTCTCCAAATCCTGTACATTTCTGCAGCATCTAAAGGTTAATTTAATAAATTAAGACCTCACAGTTAGGTCCTGTTATAGTTTGACTTTCATGTGAGGAGCAGATTTGTTTGTGTTGGCTGAGGAACTGACACAACTGTTGGTGCTTCACGTTTGGAGCAGCCCTGGGAGCCCAGTATGGAGGAGGTGGCTTCAGGCCTTGGCATTTGCATTGATTGTAAGGAACAGTGAGGCCAGAAGAGGTCTGGGTGAATAAAACAATGGGCAGACCCATGCCAGTGCTGATGAGAGAGCTGTGGGAAGAGCTCTTGTCTGCAGGCAGCCTGATGCTAGAGCAAATTCTCAGCCCTTGAAACTACTGTTAATGCAAGGCAAGACTTTTATCTTTAATACCATTTTCTAGGACTGCACTCTGCACTGGAGCTTCGAGGTCCCCATACAAAGCTGAAAAGGCTGCTGCTGGTCTCATGCTGCCGTGGGGAGTGTGACACTGGGTGCTGCTGACGGCTCTGGTGAGAAGTATGTGAGAGTCCATTGCTCCCTGCAGCCTTTGCCAGAATGTAGACACTGAATAGCTAAGAAGAGACAGCCTCAGCCTTCTGCCCAAGTCAGAGCAGGTTTTTTAATGAGGAGAAGTACTTTTCCCATGCAGACAATGAGAATGAAATGTGGAGAACGGCATTATGGCCACTTCGCTGAGGAAGAGCTGGCAGATCTTTTGGTGACTCTTATATCAGACAGAGGGAAGATGGGTGATTTCCCTCTGCACTTTCACATCTGGCTTAGGAATAATCTGTAGCACCTAAAGGCAACAGCCTGCATTCATCTGTAGACAGCAGTTACAGTGAGGTGCATCCAGGAGGTAATCCACAGTCTTTGGCGTCTGGTAGGAGTAACTCCTTCACTAGAGATGATAGCCATCGAAGACTGGACTAGAAAGTAGGGTACAACCCTGGCTCCAGCACTGCTGGCAGGTTTTGAGGATTTTGTACCCGTGCTTTAGCTGGCTGAGTGACCACTCCTTCTGTCACACTTTTAGCCCAGAGCTGCTTGCCTCATGGGGACTCTGGTGAGCATGTAAGGAGTTACTGGGGCTCAGTCCAGTTTCCTAAAGGCCAGTGTCCCCACTGTAAAAGTTGCCTTCACAACTGTTCTTCTGTTCTTAGCACAATGAGGGCTCTTAGCTGGTGTTTAAGCGTTGTGGTGGTAAACATGATTAACACTAATTGGCACTAGTTGGCAGCGCCTGTGGAGGAACTTGGAGAGAGGTCATAGGGACAGAGGCCATCATCTAGTCCACAAGCTCAGAGACTGCTGTGTGTTGTTGGAAGAGGATGTGCTGCGTGCTTGCTGGTTTGATAGTCAGCTGGAAATCTTGTGCAAACTGAGCCAGTTTTCACCCTTAGACTGCTGCCCTTCTTCCTGAATGACCTGTAGCTCTTTTCTCCCCCTCAAATGAAAGTATGACAAGCATCAAGAGTGGGTGGTCCTACAGCCATACAATGAGAGGACGTGGCTGTCCAGGGCAGTGGCTGGGCCACCACAGTGCCCAGCTGACTGTCCTCAGTTGACCCATCAGTGTCACATACCACAGCACAGTGGGTTCATCCTGGCCATCTGCAGCTCCCAAAGCACAAGAGCAGGGAACCTGGTGTCACCAGAGCAGGGAAGCTGACTCCTCAACGGTCATTCTCATTTCTGTCCCAGGGAAGTTTTAAGAAGTTTTGCCTGAGTTTGTGGTGAGGTTTGCCCCACATTCCTGGCCTTCATGTACATCCTGGACGTGTCTTATCTCTGAGGCAGAAGGGAATGAGCTGCATGTCATTTCCTGTGTATCAACAACATGGGCTCCAGTGGGTCCCTGGCTGGGGGTGAAAGGGAAACCATGGACCACAGTGCAGAACAGAGCTTCCCTGCAGCAGGATGCAGCCAGGCTGGGGGCCATGGTCCCCCACATTCAGGCTGCACTGCAGGGTGCTGGCTCCATCGGCGGGACTTCCTCACTGCCAGTGAGCTGTGGGCCTTGAGGGTTGTTTTATGGTTCAGCAAAATGAACAGTGAAGGGTCGGCTTTTATTCTGAGAAATGCCTTGTGTGAAAACAAAAATGTGACTTGTTTTGTCATCATTTTTAATATTTGCCTGGTATGAACACCTCTCCTCACTGCTTACGACTGTCTGAAGTTGTCCTTTTTTTATGTACTGATGCCTTGTGTTATAAATCTGGATTATACCTTTGACTTATCTGCCTTAAAGTGGCTCTGTGCCTTCCGGACGACCCCTGGGCTCTGTATGATCTGGGGGATATACTGGTTCTCCCACACATTTTATAAATACATGGTCTTCCTACAAGTGCTCCGTTCTGTCTGCGTGTTACTTGCATCACCACACAGCAAGGGTGTAGGCAGTAGTGCAGAACCACATCCCTCTGCCCAGCAAGCAGGCAGGAGGCTGGCCAGGAGGAAGGGATGGCAACAATGCCAAGATTTATCTCGTGGAACAGAGCAGAAATATTGGATAAATACACATTCCAGCAAAGCAGAATGTATGGGAAATGTTAGGTCACAGCCTGAACTAGTGATTGAGCACCTGTGCAACCGGAAGGAGTGGAACCAGGCTCCACTGCTCCCTCCTCCTTCAAGGGCTGGCTGGCACAAGGCAAGGATCTTTTCTAGGTGATTACCTTCTTTGGAGTCTTTGGTGAGCCCTGTTTGTTGGAAAGGGGTAAGTAATTCCTTTTTTATTACTAGATTGTGACTTCTGCCTTTTTGGGTGATGCTAAACTGGATTAAAGCAGCTATATTTACTATTGCCTTTCTCTACACAGGAGTACTATAGAGCAATAGTGAAGAGAGCTGAGTTGCCTGCCTTACAAAGGGGGAATTCCTGTGGAAGGCAGAGAGCTTAGACCTGAGCTGGGTCCTTGACAATGATTATGCTGTTGGGAGTTCTGTTTACCTGTATTAAAACTTAGCCCCTCTTTGCCTCAGTGACCTTGGCTGGTAATGAATTTTCTCTCGCAGCTTCTTTCCCAGCACCGAGGTGGTTCAGGTTGGATATTAGAAAGCATTCCTTCTCAGAAGGAATTGTGATGCATTGGAATAGGCTGCCCAGGGATGTGTTGGAGTCACTGACCCTGGATGTGTCTGAGAAACGTGTGGATGTGGCTTTGAGGGATGTGGTCGGCGGACATCGTGGTGGGTCTGTGGTTGGGATTGATGATCTTAGTGGTCTTTTCCAACCTTTGTGGTTCTATGATCTCCAGGACAAAGCGGAAGATGAATACCTTACCAGATGCACAAAACAAATCTAGACTCTGCTCAACTTTGTATTGATCAGTATTATTAGCACACTTGCTTTCTGCTCTCCATTTTCTATGCAGCTGTTTTTCAGCTTCAGGAAGAGCCACTATGACAGGCAGGTACAACGTGCTTGGGCCTGTAGTCGAACCCACGTGCTGTTGTTAGCAAGGTCATCTGCACTGTTTCCAGGAAAATCACCCCCTTTTAAAAGAAATTTTGTTCTTCGAATTCAGATGTAAAGTGTAAATGGAATCTGTTTATATCTGTTTTTCAAAGTGTCAGTTGCTCTGAGTTGCTCCTAAAGACTGATGTGTGGACTTCTCCATGACGTGTCTTTCTCAGTTCTGGTGAGAGTCTGCAAAATGAAATAGACTAATTCTGCTATAGAACGAAAATAATAATAATGAGAAAAGCATTTTGTTATTTCAGTAGGCCTACACCAGGCTGTGTCTCAATTACTTTGAGTGCGGACTTATAAAATTTAGGGTCCAAGGTCTTCACTGCTTCAAGAAGGTCTGAAAAATCTTTAATTCAAAAACTTTTTTAAAGAAAGATCTTTCTAGTACAGGAAGGTT
Organism: Oreortyx pictus; assembly: GCA_036925125.1. Taxonomy (NCBI): domain Eukaryota; kingdom Metazoa; phylum Chordata; class Aves; order Galliformes; family Odontophoridae; genus Oreortyx; species Oreortyx pictus. The sequence goes on along the minus strand of JAUPFR010000001.1, from coordinate 127,675,272 downwards.
CCTAATGTTGTCAATGTGAAAATTACACATTTAAACACACTGATGTTAGTGACAAAGCCTTAAATTAAAATGGTTATTTATTAATAAAGTAATACCCTGCACATCTGTCATGTCTCATTGTGGCAGTTAGCCCAGAGTTTCATCATGTGTGATGTTTCTCTTCTACCTTTCGTTAGGTTGTTCAGGCAGCACTCCAGATACACCCCACTGATGAGATAAAACATAACCATGACAGAAAATAGCTATTAACTTTCCAATACTGGAAATACATGATTGTTTTCATAACTGTTTCTCATTTCATTATATTTCACCTCTTTTTTAGTTATCTTGACATATATGCATAGTCTTCTGTTCTCCCATGGTAACTTTTTTCAGTTTAAGAGATCTATTTGGGAGGTAAACTACTAGACAGCATTGCTCCAGGTATAGCAAATCTTGCTGAAGACCAAAAAAGCTGGATATTTTGTTTATCCTACAATGTACATCATTCACTCTTCTCTACAAAATGAGACAATATTGATTATGTGAAGCAGGCAGCTTAAGTAAGAGATGAGGTTTAGGGAACTGTGCTTTAACATGATGTACCTGCTGCTGTTTCTGTAGCTTTCTCTAGGGATTGCTGCAAAGTTTCTTCTAGCTTTGAGAAGCAGTAGAAATTGTCACCCCTGCGGAACTGCACAGGCCTTATAGTTAAGGGGCAGGTATGCCACAGAACACGTACAATTTTGAAAGTTTAACTCTGTTCTCTGGATTCTTTGCTGGGATCCTGCTGAGATTATTCAAGACATCAAGGAGAGCTTCCCCACCTGTTGTGCTGTTCAGATCCTGCAGGAAAGACAAGGAGTAACAGTGAGGTTGTGGCAGGCTGCTCCATGTTGCACATGCAGAGGAGCACTTGGAACGTAGTGGGTCACTTGGCACCATGGCCACGCCACGGGTCAGGACTGTGGGTCCTGAGCATTGCTTTAGGACCTTAGGACCCTTTAGGTCCCAAGCCTGCAGTGTTTTATGAAGGCTTTTGGCCTTCACACTGAGTATCCTGGGTCTGTTGAGTTTTTTTGCTTGCTGTTGCCCTATTATATTACTCTTAAACTGTGTTTACACATTGCAGGATAAGTAAGCAAACAGGAACTTTGCTTCTTGACCTAAAGCACCTTGACCTCATCTGACTTGATGTCTGAACCCAAGCATTTGGTTGGATCTCAGTTACAAGACACTCTTGAGTTAGCTTCTTAAAATGACCCCTGCCAACTGTACTGACCATTGTTAAGGGCCCGTTTCCCCACTGCCTCCCAAGCACCTTCCCTTTCTTTTGCTCAGATAGTGCTGCCATCTTCAGATACCTCCCAACACATCTAATTGTCTTTCCCAAATTTAGCTCCCAATCACAACTGCTATTGCATCTTCCTGGGATCTGCAGTCTTCTGAGAACAGAATTGCTTGCTTCTGATGAATCCCAGCAGTTGGAAAGCTTGGTGTTCTTGCTTTATTCAGCTAGCAAATTCTTCTCTGAATTTGTTCAGTGACCCCACGTACCCACAGGGCATCAACATACCCTTTGTGAATTCATGCAGCACTGCCTTTTCCTTTTCTTCCTTACAGTGATGTTTTCAGAAGCTAAGAGCTCTTGCAGGGTCTGGCAGTGATAGGGCTCCCCCTTTTCTTACCTGACTCCACTTCTCCTTGCCTTAATAGGGCCGAAAATTCCTGGTAGGGTAGAGGCCAGTCTTCTGTACTCCAAAGGCTGTGATGAAGATATTGATGATGACTGTGATGAAGATGAGAGCTGTTGCAGCATTGTTGAGTATATTCAGGCGGGGTTGTTTTGCTACATCATTCAGGTTCAAACGAGCTGTGTGATTCAGTGCAAAAACAAAAGGTCATTTGTGTCTTGACTCCAAGTCCATCAACCCCCGCAAGACTTCCCTTCCTGGCAGAAGTTCATGGTGCCCCTGGAAAGGCATGTGGAACATAGGGAAGGACATGCCTCAGGATTTCCTGTAGCCTCAGATCCTGTGCCCCATATAAAGAAAACATCTACAGTGTACAGGAAAAGGTAGCATTCTGCTCATTTTAATATTGAACATGTCTGAAGCTGAGGTGTAGGAACTCCTATTTCAGATGAAACACTGGGCCAGCCTTTCTGAAACACTGTTGTTAACATACTGTCTATACGGCACTGGAAGAACTGTGGGATTGGTTAAATGCCAGTGTAATATAGGGAATATCTCTGCCTATATTTTTCCGTTGGGCCCCAGCTTGGGTGAGGTGAAAGCTGAAGCTAAAATGTGATATTTGTGAGATCTGCGTGAAGGGGCATGCCTTGTGATGCTGAAAGGGGCTTGTGATGGTTTAGTGATAAGATTCAGTAGGTCAGGTTAACAGTTGGACTTGATCTTGAACGTCTTTCTCAACCTAGGTGATTTGATGATGCTGTAGTGCAGACCTACATCGCTAGTGCTGAGCTGCTTTCAGCTTTTCCCAGAGCCCTGGTTGCAGCCAGGAGACTGGTTTGGGGCAAGGGGCTTCTCCTTCCCATCCCTGTGCCAGCAGTACTCCGCATGGACGTGTGCATCTCAGTGGCTTACCAGTGATGATAAGAAGGATCCCAATCACCACTTGGAAGAAGAGGGAGATGCTGATGAGCACAATGAGGGTGGTGTAGTACTGGAAGGAAGTTCCCTGCTCCAGCACGGCTTTGAGCTGTGTAACGTTTGCCATGAACAGTGCCACATCCAGCATGCTCTCCGCCACGCTCTTCTTCGTTGCGTAGTGGTTGATGTTCATTGGCCCATTAGTTGGCAGATGAGGATTCATGCCCTGGGGAGATAAAAACTGCAAGACCTGATACAACTACTAAGCTGATGGGCCTGTCCACATCAGGCAGGCTGCTGCATCCCTATGAGGGCTATCCAGAAAGCTGGGAAAGAGTTAAAGCTTGCTGTTTTAAAACCTGTCCAGAGCATCCAGTTTTCCCTCATAGTGCTAATAGGCACAAAATACTTGCGGTGATCAAGAGCTCAGCAAAGTTAGGAAAACAGTGTTTTTGTGGAAAACAAGCTTGTCCAGAGCTACAGTAATATAGATTACCCAGAGCAAGGGATTTTATAACCATTATTAAATTCTCTTCCTTCAGGGTACAGACAAGCCCCAGACTTCAGGGGGATTAGGGAGAAATCTTTCTGAGTCTGGTGCTCAAAGGACTGTCAGTGGTTGGGCTTTGTATTACTGAATGGCAGAATTGCAGAGGTTGGAAGGGACCTCAAGAGATGGAGACCAACCCCCCTGCTAATACAGGTACTCTACAGTAGGTCACACAGGTAGGTGTCCAGACGTGTCTCAGATATCTCTGTAGAAGGGCGCTGGCTCTCTGGGCAACCTGTTCCAATGCTCTGATCCGTTTACTGTAAAGAAGCTCTTCCCTATGTTTGTATGGAACTTCCTGTGTTCAGATTTTAGGCTGTTGCTCCTTGTCCTGTCACTACACACCACTGAGAAGAGCTGTCTCTGAACGCTTTCTCCTGGCTCCTGTCTTAGTGTACCAGAGCAGATGTGACAATCCACGGGCACTATTTCTTCAGAACATCAGTCACCAAAATGCTTGGAGTCATGGGGTGGGATTCATCACACATAGCTTTAATCACTTGTGTATGTGTCTCAACAGTGGAGAGAAATGGATATTTACAAGGAGTGGGTGGTCTCATTACAAGGTGTAGGTCATCTGGCTGCTTTTAGCCACTGGTCTTTTCTCTATCATCCTCGTCAAGTGAGTTTCTCTTTTAGCTGTCTTGACCCAAATGATGGGAGGAAAAAGAGAGACAAATGTTTTCACTCGGTGCCTTCAGCTGATTAAAAAAAAAAAATTACTAGCAAAGACAAGAGTAAGAAAAGGCTTAGATACATCTTTGAGCTATGATCTATTTTCTCAAGAAGAATGAAAAACAATGTGCCTGCATAGCAGACAGGGTTCAGTCTTGGCAGTCAGCCTCCTCCCAGCTGTCAGTGATGAGTGGCAGCCTTGCCCTCAGCACTGGCTGATGGATAACCCGATAAATATGGAGCAAAGGACTGGAGGAGGCCTCTGAGGGGCCTCTCTTGTTCAGCGGAGTGTGGAAGAGGTTCCTCTAGATGTGTGCTGACAGTAGAGTTGTATCTGCATCAAACTGGGAGTGCTGTTTGGGTCATTTACTATCAGATAAAGTATAGGATATGCATTTCCCCCCAGGTGGAACACTGAAGTGAAGCTATGGCTGATGAACTGTACTGCTGTTTTTGGTCTCCTCGTCTGTCTCTGGGCACTTCTGGCATCTTCTGCCCTGGGCATAGCCAACGTACTTGGGAGTGTTGTGTGGGCATGGTGCAGAAACGGGGCTGTATTTCAGAAGGTGGTTGTATATTGCCTTTGTGTGAAAAAGATGTGCAACAAAAAGAGGACTGTGTCTGGTCTGAACTGTTGACAAGTATGGCTCCCTGAGGAGAGGCCAGCTTCGGGGTACGGAACTGCTTCCTCCTCTTGAGCTGGAACCCCCTTCCCTTGTAGTGAGTAGGGGGACAGTTGCCTGTTCACTTGAGACAGAGCTGAGGTTATGGCAACAAAAACAGACTGCCTCTCCTGTCGTTTTTGAGCATCTCTGGGGGACTGTTTTGCTAGCTTAAAACATGTAATTCTCCAGCTTTCTGACACTAAGGCTGCTGTTATTAAGAGGCTCCTTGGTAAAGTCTGTTTCTTTGCTGGATAAGGCAAGAGGTAAAGGATGCTGGAAGGAAAATGAAAGACTGGGGAGCTTGAAAGGACTCTGAGACTGAATGTGTGGGTTCAGGGCTTGTTAAACATTGCTGCCTGATGTCCCTGTTCACTGCAGTGGGGTTGGACTGAATGAACATAAAGGATTCCTTCCAACCTAAATGATCCAGTGATGTCTGGGGCAGCAGAACAGAGGTATTGTATATCTGGGACAAGGAAGCGGGCAGAAAGGATGTCTTCAGATTCTGAATCTAGGTGCTACAACCTCTCGGCTGGCTGATGATTGCTTGAGCCTGTCACAGCAGAGCACCACCTGCCTACGTGTCAAGGTTTGGAACCTGATCCTGTTTAGTGCACTCCTCTTCTGGTGTCAGCCTCCTGCCCAGCAGCATTACAGTGCTGAGCATTGACAATTCATCTCCTTAATGAGGAATGAAGGATATGGGAACAAGGACTCCCTACACATCAGACAAAGCCTTTGTCAAACAAGTGACTGGCACGAGGAGGCTGAGGCATCTGTTCCTGGTTGTTTATGTGGAGGCAAATCAAGTGAGGAGCTCCTTTCAAGTCAAACCTCTCTTTCCACTTGACCCTCAACCCCCTTAACCTGCAGTGAGAAATGGGATAGACTTAGACAATTTCTACCGAGCCTTTTTCAAAGAAATAAAAAATAGAGATCTAACTGCAGCTCTGTGTGCCCTAGGGGCTATATGGCCCCTCTCTTTACGGGAGGGCAGGCTGGAAGAGACAGTAGGATGACATGGGATTGAGAAGCATGGAAACAATAATCCTCTTTGTGGGGATGCTCTGATAGGAGAGGATGTCTGAGGAAAAGCCCTTGTTGCCCATCAGTTCCAAGGGAAATGTTGGAGAGTGCCAAAGGAAACAGAGCCCTGAATGTGAGCTGTGCATACTGCAGGGACCACAGCTGATAAACAGCAGAACAGAGGCACAAACAGAGCAACAGGCACTAGGGAAGGCCAGGTTCAATGTCCAGGGTATTTTTCCACAGGATTTGCTCATTGGCAGCCTTCAAAGCACTCTGTAAACATTGACTGCTGAAGGTTAAAGCACAAACTCATTTTCTTGCGAAGTAGGAGGGAGGCATGGTTCCCTTTCTACAAGCAAAACATGAAAAGATGCTCTCAGCCTGCACTTCTGAGGGCACAGTTATTTGCTGCTCCACTTGTTTTGCTTACCTCCTGTATCTCACCTCACACCCACATACGAGCCAGGTGGGGATGCAGATGTGGGTGAAGTTGTGAATGTGCAGTTAGCGATGCTGTCAGCACATAGGATGAGAGGAAATGACATCAAGTTGCTCCAGGGGAGGTTCAGGTTGGGTACTAAGAAAAACATCTGAGAAGGAGTGGCGATGCATTGGCACAGGCTGCCCGGGGAAGTAGTGGAGTTACCATCCTCGGAGGTGGTCGTGAGCTGTGTGGATGTGGCACTGAGGGACATGGTCAGGGGGTATATTGGTGGTAGGTGGATGATTGGTCTGGATGATCTTAGAGGTCTGCTCCAGCCTAAATGTTTCCATGATTCAGAGCCTCTCCTTTATCCAGCCCCGAGTGCTGGCATTGCATTCCTGCAACAACTCCATGTGGGAGCTGGGAGGCCAACGGTAGAATCTAACTGGTGGCTGGCAACAGAGGAGAGGAGGAGGGGAATCACGAGGCAATAGAGCCCCATGAGAGCCTGTCCCAGCCCTTGCCCTCCGGCTGACACAGCAGCAGGGCTGTGTCTCCTGCCCAGCTGCAGCTCTCAGAGCCTGCAGAGACCTGCTTGTCACATCAGGCATGTGTGTGCTGCACTGCCTCTCCCATCTCTCATCTCGCTCATCGTGCCGGACCCAAATTGTCTGCATCCTTCTGCTCCTTTCATCATCTCCTTTGAGCTTTTTCTTTGCTGTTTTCCCACGCTGTGCCTCTCTCCTTGTCTTTCACATGTTTCCAGTTATCAAGCTCCTGCCCTTCACTTGGGGTGCTGTCTCCTTCCCCCTCTCACTTTTCTCCCTTTGGCACAGCTCTATGATGAGTTCCATGAATCTGCCTGTACTACAGGGCAGCATAAATCACATACTGCACAAATAACTGTCTGACCAAACCGGTATTAAACTCCCTCGTTAAGTGTATTTATGATACTGAATTGAGGGGATCCAGGAATCAACTGGCAGGCTGCAGGGATGAGCTGGAATAGAGGACAAGCTTTCTTCTGCCTGTTCCTCCAGCTACTAGGAAGGGCAGAGGCAGTGGTAGAGGAGCCTTCATCCATAGCTCAGAAGCACTGGATGGGTTTAAGGGCAGAAAAATCTTGTGGCACCAGCAACTGTGATGTGCTGATGCCCTGGTTGCTGAACAGAAGCAATTGGGTGGGAGTGTGTGGCAGAGGGAGGACAGCTCTTTGAATGCACACAATACAATCAGCAGGAACAGTTATTTCTGAAGCCAGGATATTGGTGCCGAAGCCTCTTCAAGTCACTTGTGTTTAGCATCCAGAACAGATTCCCCCTGGTGTTTGGGAGGAGAAAAAGAAAAGGCAAGAGAAGACTAAAAACAGCTTTACAGGAAGAAGTGTGTGGGGGGAAAAGTAGGTTAGCAGAGAAAATGAGTTTATAAAAAATGGAAGAGCAGCCGGGAGGCACAACAGTAACTATTGCATTGTGCTTACGAAGCTAAACATGTTAAGATGAATAAATCCTGAAGCTGGATGGCTTGTGGCCCAAATATGAAGAAAAGCTGGGCCAGATCTCAGTCTGCAGCCAGATCCAAAGAGCAAATGTTTGTATCAATTATTCTGGTTCTTAAATATTTCTAGAGCGAGGTCTTAAATCTGAACTTCTCCCATGTCAGAGGGTGTCTGCAGCTATTGCTGAGGGTCAGGCTTATTTCTGAAACGGGGGAAAAATACTGACAACTATGCAGGGTCAGACCAAAGGGCCAGCTCCCCTCTGACTCTGGTTCCTAGCAGATGCCCAGAAGTAGAACTACTGGAACAGGACAAGCATGCAGCAAGGGTCTCTTGTGATCTGTTGGCCCAGTGACCTGCAACTTGGAATTCAGAACCACCGTGGTGTTGGGCTGTTGCAAGTTTTCATGTGTGAAAGCCTCATCTATGCATCCCTGCCTTGCTGTGTGGCTTAGGGCGTTCTGCTTGCTTTCCCCACATCCTTGTTCCCCTGTCTATAAAATAATGAGGGCCGTGTCTGGACAATACTCTCGGACATAGGGTCTGATTTTTTGGGGTAATGCTGCGTGGAGCCAGGATTTGGACTCAATCCTTGGGGGTAACTTCCACTTGGGATAGTTTATGGCCTCTCTCACTACAGTTCACCTATGTGAGCATCTACTGTAATACTGTGATATGCTCCCGTGGTTGGTATAGCACATGGATTAAAATCCTTTCTCAGGTAAACCAGTGGAGTTGATGAAAGTAGAGGGATGAATTGTTTTTATTTTTACTCCTAGGAAGCTTTACTTAGTGTTTTAGATAAACCTCCCTGTACGCCCCTCTGGGGCTTGGGTTCATCTCCAGGTTTTGACATGTGCCTCTGGTCACCTTGAGTGCTCAGGGCTCTTCCAGAGGAAGGGAGCTGTGATCATCTGGGTGGAAAGAGGGGAGAATGTGACTGAGGGTTTCAACACATCAGAGCTGATGAAATCAGATCTACAAACAGTGCAACTCGGGGCTTTTTGTCTCTCTATTATTCATAAGGTTTTTTTTATCCACAAAGCATTTTTCCAGTTTCATGTGCTAACACTCACAACATCTTTGTCCTTTGGGTCAGTGTTTCTGCCTCCTATTGCAGTGCTCATGGTGTCTTCAAACGTTCCCTGCTGACTTAGTCTCACCTGGGTGCATACTATTCTTGTTCTTCAAAATCTGCCAGGCACAGCTTCCTTCTCTGCCAGGAAATGGAACCAATCTCTGGATCTAAAAGGGCTGAGTCTGCAGATTTTGCTCAGAGCCATCACGCTGAGTTGTGTGCCAACTGAGGCCTTTTGCCATCAGGAGGGGAGGAAATAAAAAAGAAGGCGCTGTTGCCAATCTAAACTTTCATAGCCTCTTAATCCTAATTGTTTGTATGTGTTTGGTTGTGATTTTTTAAATTTGTCAATGCTGGTCAAGCAGAGTACTGAATGCAGTAACTAGTGAGCTGGTGCCTGGGTTGCAGGGGTAGGTGCTTGTCTCCAGCAGTGGGCAATGAGGGCTGTAGAGCAGCATCTCAGGTCTGCACTAGGCTGTCACACTTAGAAATAACATCAGCTGTCTCTGGGAAGATTTTTAAGTGCATTAGAGATGTTCTAACAAATGGCTGAAAATGCGAGGTGATGCATGGCTGTGGCTGTTCAGATTCAATTAGCGTGAACGCCCTTCCATTAAGCTCTGGCTTGTGGGGCTGCCTTTTGCTGGGGAACCTGCTGTGCCAAGGAAGGTTGCTGCCTTGCCAGGGCTGCAGCTGTGGGTGACCTAGAGAGGACAGAAGGTGTCATGTTGGGACAGAGCATGGTTGTGTGCTCAGGGGTGTGCATGGGAGCGCTTCAGAGCTCGTCCATGTCATCTCTCTGAGGCTGACTGGAGAGCTGCTGTGAGTCTTAGCTATTGGGTAGTTTGGGGCTCTTAGTTTTGTCCACACATTTACCACTTCACTTCTCATGTGTTAAGAGATCCCCAGTACAAGAAACCCCTTCTCTTCTGTGTACAGTGGCTAGCACAGTGGAGCACTGGTCTCAGAGCCTGTGTGTTATCCCAATTCTAGGCGTTCCTGTAATTCTAACTTTATTATTGGGTTAACATTTAATTTCTGCAAAGAATTTACACATGGTAATTACTAATAGATATTGGGTGAAGCTATGGAAGCTAACCAATGGAAGAGCAGGTTTGGGTGAATTTTGTGCCAGTACCTGAGGCTTTTTTTGGCAGTGCGACAGAAATCTGAAGCAGGCAGAACCTTGAGGTGGAGTGGCCCTGAATCAGAAGGCACCGGAAATCTCTCCTTAGTAAAGCTGGTGTCTTAATAACAGTCTATTAACCTAATAGACTAAATCTAATAACTGGTGATTAGGGGCTTGAGCAACTCCCTGGCGGGGACAGGCTGAGAGAGCTGGGGCTCTTCAGCCTGGAGAAGAGAAGTCTCCAGGGGGACCTTATAGTGGCCTTCCAGTACCCTTCAGGAGGCTTATGAAAGCTGGAAGGGACTTCTAAGGGCAGGTGGTGACAGTATGAGGGGAAATGGCTTTAAACTGGAAGAAGGTACATTTAGACTATATAACAAAAAGAAATTTTTCACTGTGAGGGTGGTGAGACACTGGGACAGGTTGACCAATGAGTCTGTGAATGCCCCCTCCCTGGAAGCATTCAAGGCCAGGCTGGATGGGGCTTTGAGCAACCTGGTGTAGAGGGAGGTGTCCCTGTCTATAGCAGGGGGGTTGGAACTAGATGATCTTAAAGGTCCCTTCCAACCCAAACCATTCCATGACTCCGATTTAAGAAAAAAAAAAAAAAATACAGGCTAACTCTTTCATTAGAGGAATTGCTAGATGAGATGAACCAAGTGTCTTTGCAGGATGTGTCCATTCCTTCAGTCTTGGTTCCTCTCCCAGTAACTTCTCCAGACCCCTTGGTGTGCATGAACCCACTGGTCTCCATTAAGTGTAGAACTTCACAAACCACACAAATCCAGTAAGATCTCAAACAGTGTTGTGTGTCCAAGGCCCTCCCAAGGCTTGCTTCTTTTGGGGGAGCTGGTGTTTCTGGGCAAGGTGCTATTGCTAGAAGGCACTGGGAACCAGAGACCTGGGGGCACAGGTGATAGAGTCACCATAGAAGCCCTTCCTTTGTGAGGGTCAAAGGAGAGATCCAACGCAGCATCTTCACAAAACCCTAACTAGCTGGGAAGAAAATCTGAGATTAGTGCCTCCAGTATCATGTTGCTTTATATGGGTTTAACGAGTTGAGACATTGCAGTTGGGAAACTTTGATTTCATTGTTTCTGTTAATAGTTTAATTGAAAGCTGGACTGAGTCTGTGGCTTAGGATGAACAGTAAAACCCAGGGAGGAGTTTTAAGGTGGTTATAGAGTGGAAGATTTTCCTTAGTAAGCTTTTGCCAGAAAGACAAGGGAGGAATTTGAAGGGTGGGGTCATACTGCTGTTTGTAGCTTGCTATGTTGACAGAAGGATTCATAGGATGAGGTTGTGTTTTTTTTTTCCTTTTCATCTTTCAGTGAAGCTTGATGATGCTGTAAAAGCTAGCTATGTTGAAGTCAGGCCAATGATATAGGGTGCTATAAACTTGGCCATTAGTATATCCGTAATATTGTACATAAATTGTGAATTGCAGCTAGACAGAGATCAGCATCAAAGCAGCCAGTGGCCAATAACACCGTCATCTTCTGAAAAGTGGTACTGGGACTTCTCTATCCAACTATCACTGAGTTCACTGAAAGTTGAACAAATAAATGTTTTCTCTTTATCCATTTTAGCTTAAGTTCACAGTGTTGGATTAAATTATACTCCCCCAGTGTGGCTCTGAAAGCATCTCTGTTCAAGTAAGATCAGACCAAGTGGCAAAACTGAAGTGCTGAGATCAGTGGTTTATTGTTGGTTGTTCTTGTTTTGTTGTTTTTGTTTTCTCTAATAGTAGCTAATATGATTATTCTCCTCTGCAACCAATATTAAGTAGTTTGTGATAGATCCCTTGGGTGGTCCCCAGGCCAGTGGCACAACAAGGTACTCAACATCTTGGATTTCAACCATGGGGTGCTGGAGGGAGCAAGGCAAAGTCATGTGTTTCAAGGGGTGTCAATGAGATTGAAGCAAGCACTTGACAGTGCGAATAAAGGCACTTGAAATCAGCAGAAAGGGAAACAACCTCTGCTGTTGTTTTTTTTGTTTTTTTGTTTTTTTTCTCTTGGAAGTTGTTTTGTGTATGTCTCTGATACCGAGGAGCTGGTGCATCTAGTTTCAACCCCCCCCTGCTGTGGGCAGAGTTGCCAACAACTAGACCAGGCTGCACAGAGCTACATCCAGTTTGCTCCAGCTGTGCCCTCACAGCTGCTTCTGCCTTCCCATCAGAAGCTCAGCTTTGAAATCTCTAGGTCCTGCCTTACAGCAGCCAGCCCCTTTTCCATCGGTTTGTCTTCCTAAAAGCTAGGATCTGATGGATTATTATCCAGCCTTTACTAGGAGGAGCGTTGCCAGAGAGATGGCTGAATTAAATGAGACCCGAGGTAACCAGCAGGTGGTGCTCAGTAGTAAATGTGAGTCAGTGCAATCAGCTACCCTATGCTAGCAATATTTTTCCAGTGGATTATGACTTCAGATATGATGATGACTAAAAAGGTTTATATGCTACCTAGACATTGCAGAAGTGCACTATCTCCTCATTCGTATCTATGTAATATGGAAGCTTCTCTGACTAGCTGCAGTGTAGGGTTTGAAGTCTGAGGGCAAAGAGTTCAGAAAGCTGCAATTCTTTGGGCTTCAAAGATGCCTCATGTAACTCATTCAAGATATGATGCCATAGGAATCTACACAGCAAAAGAAATATACAGAGCACTATGAAGCAAAAGAAATATACAGAGCACTCTCTCTCCTCTTCCATCTACCGACCATCTATTTTAGAATTCATTTTGTGCTTGTTCCTTTGTGCTAAAATTATACGCAAGAGCCTGGACTGAGTTGTAGCTGGAAGATTGTTGTGAGTAATGTGTACAATAAAGCCCAGGAGGGAAGCACTGTAAAAAGAGCTACTTCAGAAGCCAGTCATGCATGTAAAACTGGCTCTTATTAGATTTGATTTATTTTTTTTAATGGCTGCTGTAGCCCCAGATTGTTTTCTTTTGAATATCAAGTATCAGCCACCTGGCAAACATTATCCCAGTAAGATTTCTCTTCAGGTAAGACTGCCTCTCCTGGCTTGACACTATATACTGAGTTTCAATAGCAGCCTCTGGGAATCTTAACTTTCTCCTCCTCGCAGCACAGAAAGATGCTGCAGTAGATTTGGGCAAGTATTATGCTTTGGTTTCAGTTCCTCTTGCAGCTATTGCTGTGGCTATCCAGTTTTAAGCAAAAGCAACACTGAAGGGTCAGGTTAAATAGTGTTTTAGTAATAAAAGCAGCTGTGACTTAAATCCATTGCAGCTCTTGTGCAGAATACAAGCAAGCATGAACTTCATCCTGCTGTTTCAGTTTTCAGAGCAATGATTCAGAGCAGTCCTTCTCTGAAGTGAGTTTTCCCGTATAGTCTTAAATAGTGAATGTCTACCAGTCTCAAATCTGTCAAGAGCAGGAATATATAATGCATTACCTTGCAACCCAAGACACAGATGACAAACCTTAGATTGAAAGCGAGAAGAAAGGGAAGAGTATCTCAAAATAGATTAAGCATCCAGAGAATAGGGTTTTATGCCTCCAGAAGTTATGCAGGCTTTCCAGATGATGAACCAGTGCGCATTCATAGACAACTGAGAAAGCTGATGTGGCTAAAGTGCTTGTGAGTGTGCACATATGTGGGGAGGAAGATCACACTGCCCATTCCTGCCTAGCTAGAGGAGCCAAGGTGTCCTGTCCAGGTCCATCTCGGCACATCAGGCCTTACTGCTGTTGCCCATTCAGTCCAATATTCTGTCTCAGACTTGTAGAAGTGGTAACTGATTATAATTCCTTCAATTCAAAAATTTAATGGTTAGAAGAGACCAGTGTTAATAAAGTGTTATTCCTTTTAATGAGCCTGATAGGGCTGGAACTCCTGCTATTCCCAGTGGGAACCTTGCACCCACACCACTTGGCTTAGGCTGCTGTTCCAGACAACAGGGCAGCAAAATGCTTTTCTCTCAAAATGATGCAGTCTGAGGCCTTTCTTTTCATCCACCTCTTAAGTTATTAGAAACTCTGAGATTTGTTAAACCAATACACCTAGAGTGTCACAGCAGTAAGTGCTTTGCATGAGGAAATCTGAAGCAACACGTAAGCAGATGGCTGTAGAATGGCCTTCTGACTGCAACCATCCTCAGAGGAAGGCCTGTTTGACATGTGTGTGCCTTCGTGGCCAGCTGTGCTTCTACTGACAGCTGTGAGGAAGAGAGCTTCTGCTAACCTCCCCGGGGGAAGTGGGAGCAGGTATGCAGGGGCCGGTGCTGGGGTATGCTGTCCCAGGGCACTGAATAAGAGCTCCTGTTGGCTTTGGGGAGTTAGGCATGTACTCAGCACATCTACAAGTTGGACTGGGTTTACAGAGGCAATCTTCTCTAATATAAGTAATCATGATATATTTAATTAGACTTTTGAAATAAAATCAGTGCCCTATTCAGCTGTAACTGTGCCTGCTTTGACAGCCCAAACAATGCTTTTGAAACAGTTTATTGTGAATAACTCTCAAATTCCCTGTTAAACATCTTTCTGACAACAGAAATGTGTCATCTGGGGGATGTGTTGCCTCAGTGCCTTGGAGCAAGGGATGGAGGAAGGGAAAAGTCTGAACCTGGACAAATCTAGAACTAACTTCAACTGTAACTGGTAGTTATGGGAAGTTTAGTGATCTCTAAGATCATAGCAGTGACTACAAATGCACAAAGTTGAACAAAATTAGCATCACTGATGAGCTGAAAGAACTTAGCTGTATATACAGAGTTCTCAGAGGTTGCATCACTCAGATGCAACGTACCTTAATGTAGAAAGTGAAGTGAGGAAAGCAACTCATGTCCAGGAACAACTTCAGGAATGGTCATTGTCTCTGGCTGTGCTGTCAGATGTGCTCCAGCTGCTAAGACACTTGCACTTTTGAATCTGTATTATCTTATCAGTGACGTATTTGAGGGTTTGGCAGATGATTTATGTATGCTGATTCACAATCCATCCCAGGTGAAGTTAGCAGCAAAAGATACGATCTCCAGTGTCATACACAGAAGTTGGGGAAAATCCCTGATCAGATTCTTCCCTGGCACAATTTTCTTTGTGACTTGCAGAGTTATGATTAGCTCTGCTGCCTGTGAAGTTGGAATCGAGGCCGTGTTCTGGCAGTTTACACACCATCAGCTCTCACTTATCTGTGGGTGGTTTATTCAGGTTATGGATTAACTGAGCAATCATTCAGCAACACCCTGCTCTCTGCTGCTTCCAGCCCAACCTGGTACTGGGGCTGCGCAGACTTAGCTCAGCACTAATTTAGGAATCTCACAGCATGTCATCTTCTGTGTTGCTGAGCTTTCTTTTCTCCTTTATAGCTTTGATGCCTGTTCTCAACTCCTGGGCACAATAACAGCCAACTACAGCAAAATATCAGTTATGGCACTTTCCTTGGAAAATAATAAACTGAGCATATTGGCAAATAGTTTTGTTTTCTATGTACACCGATTACTTTGTGGGAAGCTTATCCAGGACAGAAAATCCCAGCAGTTTCTCCCTTTTCATAGAACTGTTGAGGTTAGAGAAGATAAAGATATCTAATCCAACTGTTTACCTACCACCAATATTGCCCGTTAAACCAAGTCTCGTGTTCAGTTACTTTTGGTGCACGAATTGAGGAATGACTCCACAGGAACAGGAGACAGCCAGCAACAGTCGCCTGTAAACCTGAAGCCTCTCAAGACCAAACTCTAACTGCTTCTCCTAGCAGTGCATCATGCCAGCAAACTCGGTGGCTTTGAAGTACCAGCAAGACCTGTACTGGGACACCCTCTCTATGGTTTTACAGACACTAGAGTGAGAGCTGCAGATCTCTGATGGGGCAAGAAGATTTACATATCAAAAGCAGTAGCTTAGAAACTATGTTCCTCATGCAAGCATATTGTCAGAGAAGTGGTATTACCATCTGTTCTAAACTCTCAGCTGCCATGGGTGTGGACAAGGGGCTGTGGGACTCATGCAGGAGGACTTGGGGCCCCAGCACTAATGGAATATGTAACTGGTTTTGTGGAGTAAAAAGAAGCATCCTGAAACCTTGAGAACAAAGAAAGGTCTGCTCACTTAATGAGGCAGGGTTCAGGTGCATACAATCCTGGGGCTCTCCAGCATGATCTGCTACTTTACCAAAGCTGTTCATACTATCATTCTGAGTATTTACCTTCACAGTTAAAAACTTTGTTTATTGATGGTGTGAAAAAGGTTAATTTCTCTCCAAAAGAACCAGTTTGGTCAGTCAGCCTGGGTGTCGACAAGAGATAGAAGGAAATCATTAGAAGAAACTGCATATGAGGTATGATAATTAGCCATGTGGTTGATACCAAACAGTAGAGGTTTTTGTGGAGTCTAGGGAATGCAGAGAAATAATTTTACCTTACTAAATAGGAGGGCATCTAGCTCTGCTTCCCTGCCTGGGAAGTAGGTCAAGAGGAAGTGCACTTTCAATTCATATTCATCTCATAATTATTTCACATACTGAAGAACAGCATTTCTGTCAAGGGGAAAAATGCTTCTGTGGCCAGTCTTATGGAAGAACTCAAAGCAACAGCGTGCATATTTGACGCTTTCAGCCTCAGCGCCCATCAGCCTTCCACATGAGCTCTCACTGTACTTCTGCTGCTAGTCCTGACCTTGCCAGGCTTCAGAAGTACTTCAGATAGCACCAGCACTGTGAGTGTACCATCTCACACTTGCCAATGGGACTCAAATCAAAATATGATATGGTCTTGCTCCTGTTATTAAAGCTAACTGTCATCTTTCACTGTCACTATTAGAGAAGCAAGAGGTCCTGACAGAATCACTTGTCAGGATGTGTATATTAAACAGAAGATTGTTAGGTTTTTTTTTTGTTGTTGTTTCAGAAGTATTCTCTTTTCACTACTTTAAGAAATATTTACTGATTTCTTTTTCATATGCTAGAGAGTAATTTGAAATAGAATGGCTTTTGGAGACCATATGGTCCAAACCACTGTTCAAAGCCAGGCCAACAGTTGCATCTGGTTTCTTGGGGTCCTATCACAAAAGGGTTAAATGGATGGACCATCCAAAACCTCTGTGAACGATGTGTTGTAGTGTGACCCCCATTATAGTGATTTTTTTTTTCCTTAACTGTTTTATAGCTATGTTTTAGAAATGGATATTGAAGGTTAAGTAAGGATCGATCTATATTAGTCTATGCAGAGAACAAGTACATAGTCACCTACAGTACCCATTATTCTGTTGGTTTTTTTTTTCAGAAGACAGCCTTTCCTGGGAATTGGGTTGAGGGAGTTGAACAAACTTGTATCTGATTTATGTTTTCTCATGATTTGAAGTAGTATGTAAAGCAGCAATGAAAAAGAAATAATAAAGCCAAGTAGCAGTGTCTCGTAGAGAACGATGACAACACGATGGTTCTAATTTAGCATTCAACTATCGAAAAACATTAACATTAGGCTAAGTCTGGGCACTTCAATTTGACAAATCTGTTAGATGTTGGAAAAAAGAGCTATGGAGAATGTGAAATAACGATAGCATTAAAAAGCATGTTGCTTCCAAGCTGCAATGTATAATATCCACATATGCTCCTTACAAATGTTTCTTAAAAATAAAAAATGAAGTGACCTAATTTTCTTTGAAGAATTGCCGGTAGCATAGAAAACGAGCATGTTGCCACACCGAATTGTGTAAGTTCCAGATCTTTTTCTATAGTAAAATATTTAGTAGCTAGCTCTATTCTCTGTCCCAGTTAAACCATTTTTTTTGATGAATTTCCTTGGTTTCATCATAACCGGGGGAATGTTTTTTCAACTTCATGCTCTCAAGATAACTAAGTTGACTCCAGTGAAAGTTGGGTCTAATCATTTAAGCTCCTTAGCTGGTGAAATCTGAACTCAGAAATTTCTGAATCTTTCTTATCCAAGGATCTAAATGTAGAAGTGAGCTAATACGAAGTGGCTGCTTTGGTGGAAAAAAAAAATCCACTTTTTATTCCTTCAGTGAGATTCCGCCCCTGTAACACCACGTTTAAAATATAAAATCCACTCCACTGCAGCAGTTACACAGTCTGAAGTAGTGTAATTGCAGTCAAGTCCGGGTTTTATCAATCTTTTCTTAAAAATAGTCATTTTCCTTCTGACACATCTCTGACCTTTACGTACGCTAAAGCCGTAATTTGCCACACATATATTCTTTAGTGTTTCTTTCTGATGTCATTCATACTTGGTCCTTTTTTATTCATAAATAGCAGTGCCAAAATAAAGTGTGAAGCTACAATGTCGTAGCGAGCTTTTGCATAGTGCTCATTAGACTATTTTTCCATTTTCCCCCCACTAGCTACTGCACTGGATTTAATTTAAGGAGCGAATAACAGAGCTCTTCAGGAACTGTGTACTTGTATGAATGTACCTATGCGTACATATGTATATATTGCTAGATGCTCTTATTGTTCTGTGCTCCAAGAGTAAAGTTGGTAGGCTTTATATTCATAACACATCTCACCTAAATCAATTTTCAGTTGTGAACAAGACCCTAATCTTATAATAATTAGCCTATTCAGTCCTGGTGGACTTCTACTCTATCCTCAGGAACGCTATTTCCTTGCTTCCCGGTACTTCTCAAACAGCAGTACTGAACAGGAAGGAAAAGCATCAGCTAGTCAAGATCATTCACCTGCTCTCAGTTTGCTGGAAATGCTGTGCACTCTGTTTTCTTCACTAATGTACTGAAAAAAAAAAAAAAAAGCCTCACAAAAAAATCTGTCAAACCAATGTTTCATAGCTTAGCGTTTTCCCTCTGGACTTGTCAATCCAACATGGTTCACCAAGAGCACAATCTAATTATCTTTACTATTAATAAAATGCAAGCTTCTGAAAGGTTTAATATGGTTAAGTACTCAGTATTTTAGTGTGTCTTTGAGTGTTTGTAATCTAATTTTCCCTGTAGTTTTTCATTTCTCAAATATTAATACCTAACAGATTCCCAGTAATTTTCAAACTGAGTAGAGTTGGTTAATTCCTAGAAAATAGGGCACCATGACAAGCTGTCATGGTTTTATGATTTTTGTTGTATTGTTGATATTCCACATCATAACATCATGTGGTGTATTGGGAGTTAGAGAATAAAACCCGGGTCAACTGCTTGGAAGGCAGCTGTGCTCACCACTATACCACCAATGCTCTTGGTCTAGTGTTTAGGAGCTGGCACTCTCACTGCCGCGGCCCAGGTTCGATTCCTGGTCAGGTATACCCAGAACTATCAATGATCCACACAGCTGGAGCATTAACTCTCTAACTCCCAGTACACCACATGATGTTATGATGTGGAATATCAACAATACAACAAAAATCATAAAACCATGACACAAGCCTAGCAACTCCTGCTAGTGGTTGAGTGCTTAGACGAAACCAAAAAAAGAACCAAACCCCTGGTCCCAGCACATTCTGAATATTTTGAGCGTTTCTCTGCTATTTATTTTCCAAAGCATCTATGAAAAGGATGAATGAAAGTGTCTAGGAGAAGAACCTTGGACAGATCTAAACAGGGAAATGTAAATGAAACCTGAAAATTATTCTAAAAAATATTAATTGATGACTGATTCACAATTATGAAATTGTGGTTAAAGACTTCTTTGGTTAGAGGCATTTCCTCACTAAGTGAGGAAGCAAAGGCAGTTATTAAAGCTATCAAATAAACAGGGGTCAGGAGAAGAAAGAGGAAGGAGGTAGCAATTACATAAACTTGAGAATGTGGAAATACAAATAGAGGAGAAAGATCTGAGCAGGAGCAAAAGAAGCCTTATCTCACAGCCTAAGGACACAAAGGCATTTTAAAGGGTAACAGGAATAAAATAATTCCCAAAAATAGCATAGCCTGCTTGCTAGCAGAAGACTGGGAAAGTCTTAACTATACAGGAAAAGCAGAAATATTCAATAGTACTCCTTCACATTTAGAAGGAAGCTAGCTGATGTAATCATGCCTCAAGGGAATGGAGAAGTACCTTCCAGCCCTCCCAAGTTGCTAAGAGAGATGTTAAGCAGTGATCATAAAGAACTGAAAAAAAAAACAAAAAAACCAACCAGTATGCCTAGATAGCACCAGTTACGCAAAAGAGAACCCTGTAGTTTTCTCTTGCTAGCTTGTAGCAAGCCTTTATTCAGTAATGAAAAATTTGGATATGAAGAAGTGGTAACTCAAAAGCAAGACAAGATAATTTGGGTAAAAAACAGTTTGTTTGACAGTAGAGGAAGATAGTACAAAAGCTTGATAGAGAAATCAGCTATTAGAGAAGGTAAAGGCATATGTCATATTGTACCGAGTATAATGTGAAGGGGGTTTTTTGTTTTATTTTTTGAGTCCTTTTAAAAAAAATGTAAAATATTTAAAAATACCTATTGTTTTTTATGTTTTCCTGCCCTAGTAGATTGCCTTTTAGAGACTTTTATCAATTTCAGTGGCATTCTCTGGTAGCTGGGATTAGTTGGTGCCATAGCAGGATTTAGCACAGACGTTGAGTGTTAGAGAGAGCTAGAACCATCCAGGCTAGGATCAACCTGTTGTCCGTGTCATTTCTTGAGACCAAAGTTAGCTCACATAGATGTTATAATAGAAAAAATGTGTGAGAGGTACTCTGTTATGGAAAGCATGTTGGTTGTGAGGCTATTATGGCTAGGGGAGTATGTAAGGGATAATATTTTTGAACAGATGTATTTATTTCTCTTTGTAGGGGTAGAGAAGGCAAGAGATCCTTTAACTTTCTGTGTCACAAGGTGAAACTAGTCTCAGTTAATCCAATATGGATATCTTGATTCTAATCAACATGGTCACCTGCCAGGTAGATTTGTCAGGGAAATTTGCATTGATTCTGCAGTGGATTTAAGGATCCTAATGGAAACAGAGCTGAATATGATCTTGGTGTAGGACATGGCAGTTCTGTAGTGATGCCAGGAGCAAGGCCATGTTCACAAGATTCATTAGTTTAAATTCCAGAATAACTTGAGAAACAAGCTGTCTTGTCTTTTACCTGAGAAATCCAGAAAATCTGGAGAGCACAGAGGAAAAGAGCCACACAAATTATGAAAATACTACAAAATGTCTTCCAACGTGAAACTAAAAAGGATCGGATCCCTCTTCATTTTTATGCTTATCTCCTTAAAGGAAGACTTAATTCAGATTTATTAAGTAGCAGAGTTTACCATAAATTTGTTTTATTTTGTTATTAATTTGTTTATATTGTTGCTGGAGAATGCATATTCAAATCCTACAGCAGGAAGCAGAATCTATGTAAGTTTAAATTAGAAATGAAGACTGTGAGGTAACTTGCCAAGAGAGGAGGTAAATTCTTCACCTCTTGAAACCTTCGTATCAAGATGTGACACCTTATATGTTCTAGTCAAAGACCTTTTACTCTAACTCTGTGCAGAAAAAGCAAAATGATACAGCATCAGCCTTACACAGGAGGTGAGACTGAATAATTCAATGATCCCTAAGGACTCATGTCTGTTACTCTTCTTGAACTTTTGAAATGTATTACTGTACAGTGGCAAACTGCAGTCAGTTTTGGTGCTAATATAAGCAGCTATTCTATTCATCTGTTATGATGAGGGTATAGATAGACTTAGGTCCCTTCGTTAAATTAAATAATTTACTGTATAATAAGCTCTCTTCAGGCAGCTTTATGGGATCTGGATATTGGTATTTTAAAAAAAGCATGAGTTTAAGGGATTCTAGAACCAGGAAGGACCTTGCCATGTGATGATGGTAATGTACGCTCCTGTTAGTACTGGATTATTTAAAAAAAGAGGAAGGCATATTTTCCCTGAAGCGATTACTCCTTTCCTTTTGCCTAGCTTCCTGCCAGAGAACAGCACGCATTCTAAAATATCTCCAACATATTTGTATCTTTAATTATCTTCCTCTCTAAGCATAACTCAAAAAGAAAATAAACTACAGAATCAAATTGACAGTGAAGGCAGCATATCATTCAGATCTGGTTATGTCCTGACATCAAAATATTTTTTTTTAATTAATTCACCTAACTTCTATGAAATCCCAAAGATAAGATGGAGGGTCCTTAGGATTGTGTATGGCTTAATGTCCTTTGAGAAAGGCTTTGAATCGTATGACAGGTTGGCTAGGTTTTAAACGATAGGATGAGAGGTAAAAGCTTTAGGTTGTGCCAGCGAAGGCTAGGCTGAATATTAGGAAAAAAAAAAATTCTCAGAAAGAGTGGTGACAAATTGGAACAGGCTGCCTGGAGAGTGGGTCGAGTCACTGTCCCTGGAGGCCTTTAAGAAACTGGTAGATATGTGGCTGGGGGCATGGTGGTGATAGGATGATGATTAGACCAGGTGATCTTAGAGTTCTTTTCCAACCTTAATGATTCTTTGATTCTGTGAACCACCTGAAGAATCTTCCTCCTTTGTCCTTCCTGTAATGGCTACTTTGGGACCATGCAACCACGGAGCAGCACCTGATGGTGCTACATCCAGCTCTTGACCTCAGCATTTTGTGACCTTTCTTTCAACTGTATGAATAACAGGAGCACCAGAGGGCTGCATGTGTGGCTCCATGAGCTTAATAACTTTTTGATAATTTGAAGATAGTGGTGAGTTATAAAGATGAGTAGTTACTTTAGAACTCATGGCATACCATTGCATGTGGTTGGGCATCTTTGTTTGGAGGGCAGACTCTGGCGTATAAAATCCATCTGACCACTGTGCTGCAGCTCATCCTGGCGTGCCAAACTGTAGACTACAAACACATACAGAGAAATCTGAATATTTGGAAGTTACATAAAAAGTCAGCAGTCAGAGACATAGCTACTATCTGACTTAAGTTCTGAATCAGAAGTTCACTCTTCT
The DNA here is from genome assembly GCA_036925125.1 of Oreortyx pictus. Classification (NCBI taxonomy): domain Eukaryota; kingdom Metazoa; phylum Chordata; class Aves; order Galliformes; family Odontophoridae; genus Oreortyx; species Oreortyx pictus. The sequence goes on along the minus strand of JAUPFR010000001.1, from coordinate 127,652,779 downwards.
ACACAAAAACTGCCTGAAACAGTGCTTGGATCACTTAACCTTTTGAGAACAGACTAGAAAGAGGTTGCTTCTTGGAACATCCTGGAATTGCATGAGCACTAGCTGGTTTTGAGTTATGGATTTCCAACTCTTTCTGGCGTTTGCCTGTAACAGCCTCAATTACCTGCCTAACAACCATAATTGACTTTCCTGTAGTGCAGTTAAGATTATTGTATTCGGCTGGAGAAAATTTGTTTCTCAACCAATAGTTTTATACAATCAGTAAATACATGGCAGGTAACTGACAGCTTTTTGCTTGTCCTCTCTATTTCCAAGGTCAGGAAAATGAAACCTACTGAATGCAGAAAATCTCAGTTCTCCATGTCATGCTCAAAACCTCATTTTATTAATGCGTGTATTATAGGTATGAAATGTTTATTCAAGATATCTTGCTGTAGAGTTTGGAATTTGCTTTATATTTACTAAGACCACACACTCAGTGGGTTTTCCAGCACTAGGATTACTAAATCCAGTGAGTACAGATAACCGTTGCAGTGGCCAACACTGGCACCGAAATATTAATGCAAGAACATCCAAAGCTGAGTGTATAGGTCCCTGTAGCCTCAGCCAGAGAGCCAAGTTTTTTAGCAGAAAGCTGTAACTGATCCAGATCCTGTGTGGCTCAGGCCCAGAGGAGAGTGCGTAATATGCACTGATTACTTGGTTACATTCGGTTTATTTTGTTCTGATCTGGAATGGTGGCAAAGCATTTCAAAACTGCCTGGGAAAGAAAAGTCTGAGGAGGTGGGGGACCCAACAAACTTTATAACTGGAATGTCTACATTATGTTGAGAGAATGTTCTAACTAATCTCAACAGTATTTTGTAACATAAAATACCAGGACACTCAAATCCAAAAGAGACAGCCATTTCAAAGTGAAAAGATGAAATGATTCATTTTGAAACATTTAGGTGGAAAGCTTATATATATTTTAGCTGAATCAACACAGCTTTGAAAATATTTACTAGAAATGTCTTCTTTTTTCTAGTAGAAAGTGATCCTGCACCAAGATTTTTTTTTTTTAATGTAAAACTTCTGGCCAAGATGTTATATTGCTCCAAGTAAATGTTAACAAAGCTTGTTCAATATTTCATCATCAGCTCTTTCAGAACACTGAGTTGCTTGGGGAGAAAAAAACAAAACAAAACAAAACAAACAACAAAACAAACAAACAAAAAATAGAAAAAGAAAGAACACCCAAACCACGAAAGCCTTTCCTGTGAAATACGTGTACGTCACACTTGAGCCAAACTGGCAACAGCAACACCAGCACATATTTGGAAGGAGGGACAGTTTTTGTTTCTAGAGTATTCTTCATTCCAAAACAGACAATAATATTGTTCCAGGCTAAATTTCCAAACCCCCAGAGAGGAAGAAGTAACTGCCCAGTATGACTTGCTTCGTAATGAACCAAGATTGTGCATCCCACTTGATAACATTTAGTGATTTACGGATCATAAACAAAAAAGAAAATGGAGAGTCACTGTTTGAATAGCAGCCGAAGAGATTATTCATTAAGTTTAGTTCACTACTCAACAATGTGGCTCAGGAAACATACTTCAGCAGTTGGAAACACATTGGAAATTGTTTACGTTTTTTCTGATTTCTCATCTTGGCAAACGTATCCATAGGAAAAACAAAAAGTAACCTACTAGCCAGATGCATGCAGGCATTGAATGTATGCCACTGCTGAACAGTACCATATATAGTTGATGCTGACTCCAAAAGAAATCTTGATCAGTGCTCAGCTATCACATTTTACTCTGGCAAAAGCTCAAGTGATTAGTGTCTTCCAGCATGTGGTCAAATGACGTCACCCTCTGTGGGACATCCAGGCCCACACAATGAAGAATTAAGGACTTGCTATCAAAAAATACCCCATCCCTGTGAACAGTCAGGTCACTGGAATGTTAGCAGAGTCATTGCAGCGGGTTGAGGATTTTCCAGCTAGGGTAAGGGATGGCTACTACTGCTACAGACAGATCATAAATGCTCTTTTGCTTTTACAACTGCACTTATCCCCTTGGAATGCATATAGAAAGGGAGAGGAAACCAGAGAAAGCACTTCTTACATCAGCTATATATTTGACAGCTAAATGAGCAAGGAGCCCTGGACTACCTGGTGTTTCTGGAAAGGTCACAAGCCTGTACTCTCTGGAATGTAGCGCTGAACTGACTGAGAAAGCACTGTGCTGTGGAAATGAAATCTCCATATGAAAGAAATGATTGCAGCTACCTGGAAAATGCACATAAAGGACTTTTCTGGCAATTTGTTTTCCTTTGGAAACCCAGAATCCCTTAGAAACATGCAGAAAGGCCATAATGAAATCTTGTAGTGGTGTTCAGTACAAATGGTTCTCATTCTGTTCAGTTCCATTCCAAAGACAGCCAAATGGTTTCTTCCACTGCAGCACGGGGCTAACCAAGTCATATGCCTTGCAGGTATCTTTGAACATCCCTGAGTAAGAGAAGTAGATGCTGTCCCACCACCATTTCCCCCCACCAACTCTTCGTACCACAGTCACCATCAGAGTGAGTTTTCAGACAACATGCAATCATACCTTGGCACTGAGTGACACTGGACTGCTGTAGTGTGAACCTTCACTATGTATTGAAGATGTCACAACTAGCATGTTAACTATCTTCTGCCTCCCTTCCTCAAAGTCAACAGGAAAAAGGTCATGTGGAACTCCTCACAATGCGGACATGTTGCATGTTCCTCATTTACATACATCGGCCCCTAGGCCTCCCCCTACTCTTGTTCTACATGCTGTGCATGTGCTGCTTTCCACCATTGCCTCCAGGGTGATCACTCATCTCCTCTTACTCATATCCTTGTCCATGATGCTAAATATTGTTGAAAACTCTGATTTGTTCGAGCCTGTGTTTGTAATCCTTTTCTTGTAATTCTGCAGCTACATAGCGATTACTAAGAACTGATAGAAAAAAAAAGGAGCGAACAAGCATTTTCAAAGAAATATCAAAGCTATTTATGCAAATGAATGAGAGTAGGCATCAATTTCTTTATCCAAAACTACTATCAAATCCAGGCTCAAAGGAATAGAGAGTGGTTCAGTGTGCAGCCAGGAGATGGACTCGATGATCCTTATGGGTTCCTTCCAACTCAGGTTATTCCATGAAAATAAAAAATTTGTATGTGTTGCTGAAGGTGATGCTAATCCCACCTTACTTAACAGTACAGGATCAGAAGAAACGTTGCCTTAATCATGCTAAGCTGAGCTCCCATTCTGTGATCCCAGCCACTCAGAAGCACTATCAAAGTATAAGAGAAATTCCAGTTAAAACTCATAGCAACACAAAGTGACAAGCAGTGAATCTGCTTTGTACCACGAGAGAGGTGTCCCCCTTTTGCAGAGTGGTGGCTGGCTTTGAAGAGTTCCAGACATCCTCTGGGTTATAGGTTGAGGTATTAAATGTAAATCTTGCCTTTCTTTCCAGCCTCTGTGGGTTTGGCTGAAACTGCTATGTCCTCGCTATTTCACACATCAGATAGTTAAACTGCTTCTCACACTGAGAGAAGTTTTAAATCAGCAATTTAAGAACATAAAAGAAGAAAGGGTAATACCCATATTGTTCTTAATTAGCAAGCCACAGGTATTGTATATAACCAAATCAGAGCCTGGAGTGTGAATTTTGCAGGAGTTACAAAGTGATGATTAATCCTTAAATGAAGATTGCTCTCCTTGTCAGCAGAGGAAAGAGCTTTGCTAAATTACGTTTGCTGAATCCTACTGGCCAGTGAAGACAAAAGCTGCTGTGTTATTAATGCATCAAAATTAATTATGTGAGTATAACTGGGTATCTTTGGCATGAGTACAAGGCTCAAGGCACCAGTCATGGTGCTGCCCTGTTAGTTACCATCACAGGCAGTTATGAAAGAACTGCAGATCTAGACTTGCATAACTCAAAAGCAGTTCTGAGTAAATTTCCAGGTTAAGAGTAACAGAAATATTCCTTTCTCAAAAGCTGTAATTTAGGACCCAGAAGGAATATGACCCACTTGTGGGAAATAAAAGAACAAAAAATTAGGGTTTAAGGAGATGTGACAAATGTTGTATAGATTAACAGGTTTTCACTTAGTTTGGTACAAGGTGGTGAAAGCTGGCATGGCACCAGCATCTGAAGAAGGGCTGTAAGAAAGAAAGGGTCAGACTCTTTAGCAGGGCCTAACAGGACAGCAGAAAATGGTTTCAAACTAAAAGAGGGGAGATTTAGATTGGATACAAAGAAGTTTTTTATGACAAGAGTGATAAGGCACAGGAAGAGGTTGCCCAGAGAGCCTGTGGATGCCCCACGATCCCCAGAGACACTCAATGTCAGGCTGGACAGGGCTCTGAGCAGCCTGATCCAGCTGTGGGTGTCCCTCTTCGCTGTAGGGGATGGACCAGATGGACCTTCAAGGATTCCTTCCAACTGAAATTATTCTGTGATTCTATGAATTGTGTCTTGGTCAAGCTCTGCAGTTAGCTTAGGAACTACGAGTGCTTCTAACTTGCACAAGGCAGATAATATATCAAATATGGAGACAGCTTTTCTTCTTCCCAGGAGTGTGCACCTCTCTCAATAATCCCATGGACACGCAACTGAAGAAACTTAATTAGGAAATGGCAAGCAACAACTGCCACCCTTGGTCCATAAGAATATCACAAAAATACTCAGTGAGATTTTGTGTTTCCTGACCAGAAAGAAACTTTACCAGAGCTGTCTGCAAACCTGAACACAGTCCAGCAGTTGAAGCACATTTAAACAGCATGCCAAGCAGTGTGCTCTGTGTGTCAGATGTAAGCAAGCCATGATTGATGTGTGCAAATGCTTCTGTGCATATATGCATGCAAGCCAGAACTTAACATCAGTTTTTTTGAAAACTTGAATTCTGAGTTGCACTTTAAACACAGTTTGTTCTTTCATATTAGAACAGGCTCTGCTTCTGAAAGGATACAGAGTGGAACTGTGGAGGTTCAGGTCTGAGCTCAGTAACGAGTGGAGGTAAGTGCTGGTGAGTTTTCTGCTGCATTTTGAGGGCAGATGGCTGCATGAGAAATTCCACACCATTCTTTTAACACCACAAAAAAATTCTTTCTGATCTCTGACCATAACTCTGGGCTTGTTCAAAACCAAAATCTGAAAATGCGAGAACAGTTTACTTCTTCAGAATTGAGCTTCCAAATGCAGCTGTTGCAATGAATTTTTTAACTTTTAACCAGTGTTCAATGATAGCAGTTACACATGCACATTTTCTATCACCTCTATGCAGCAAGGGAGTGCTGAAATGAGCATGCAAATACTCCAGTAGAGTGGCACTGAAGCTTATTTAAGGATTCTGGCAAGGTGCCCTTCAGGTCCAGGGCAAGAAAACTGGATGGAGAAAAAGGGCAGAATTCTGCAGTGAAGCATGGTGGTTGGAGTGCTCCTGCCTGCTTTTGCTTAGTGATAGACACTGTTTTAAGCCACAGGCAAGACGTGGGTATGTCTGATAGTGAGTAAAGCATTACACAGCTCCCAGAGGCTGTGATGTCTGGCCATCGCAGCATGATCAACCTATAAAAGCTATTCCAGGCATGTGTCATCAGTTCTCATTGCCTCTCCTCTCCTCTTTTTTTTTTTTTTTTTTTTGTGGTATTGCAGGGTAAAGCTCGAGAAACTCATTTGTAGCTGTATTTGTAGCAACTTCAGAATTACAGCAATTATTCTGCTTATCCCCTTTCTGAACTGAATAAATTATCTCAGAAAGTAGCTAGGGTCATCTATACAAAGGAAGTGAAACTACCATCAAGAAAGCATCTTCTGCAAGATGCTGGGGGTTATACCTTGTAGCTGTGCTGATCTAAGAGCCCAAAGCAAATTGGAGCTGCTACAAGTCTTGTGCTCCCTTCACTCTGTCTTTTGTGAGACCCTGTTCTGAGACAATTCAGCTCATTAAGCCAAACTAATTTATCAAAACAAAACATAAATTATTTCCTACAACTCTAGAGAGCTGAACTGTTTGAGAGGAGTCTGTCCAATGCCAGCACCAAGGGAAGGAGGCATGTGCTTGTGGGAGAGGGACGTAGGGAGGGAGCAAGGGAGATGTAGGCTGAAGAAGAGTGGGACTTGCCCTTCTTGGGAGTAGCAGGCTATGAGATCATCCTGATAACTAATCTTTCTCCCTGTTAGTCATTGCCTTGGACTGGGGGTGTCATGACAAAACCTTCATTGCTTTTGTTGTTGACCTTATGACATAAAGGAAGCATGTCTTGTTTCATATAATTTCCTTCATGTGAACAGCCACCACAAATTCCGCGTCTCTTTGCGGTAGGATCACAGCTTGTGACTTCCCAACAGCATTTGCTGTCCAATGAGAAGTTAGCAATGTAATGAATGGGAAGTTAGGGCAATGTATACTGTCAAAATGACTACACAGAATAAGAAGCAATTGTTATAGGACATATGCACTGAGAAACTCTGAGGAAGGGGATCACATCTCAAAATCTGTTCTCCGCTTATGGCAATTTAGTCAAGGTCAGTGCAGCAATATTTGAATGTACATTTATGCTAAAAAGCCATAAGCAATCAAATAAGCAATAAAAGTGTCAGTACTTGTCACTACTTGTATTTTCTGGACTGTTGTGCTGCTTTTTCCTTGTCAACTAAACCTCTTCAGTTGGTAGAAACTGTGTTTCCACTGGGACTTCTGTTAGCTTAAGACCAGCAACATCTTTGTAGTATTGTATATGAAATACGGTCTGAGATTCACCAGTAGCCCAGCATGAAGCAGCAGCTTGTATTTTGTGAAAGGCAGCTGCACTGTGCAATGGTTCCCCAGAAGAGAGCCTAGTGCTGCAAAGTGGGGGTTTGGGTCTGAAACTTCTAGCACTTTGCAAATCATAGAGTGACTGAATGGTTTGGGTTGGAAGGGGCCTTTAAGATCTCCTAGTTCCTACCCCTTGCTATAGGCAGGGACACCTCCCTCTAGACCAGGTTGCTCAAAGACCCCTGCAGTCTGGTCTTGAATGCTTCCAGGGAGGGAGTATGATACACACCAATCTTTTATTTCTAGACCTTAGCATTATAGTCTGAAGTCCCAGAGTGGTCCCAGACAACATGTGTAAGGCTGCCAAGTAGGAATTGCAAGCACAATATATAGAATTTCACATTAGAGTCAAATAGACGTGCATGAATTCACCTAGCACTTCGTGTATTTGCACAACGTAACTTTTGGTTACCTGGTTTGTGTACAGGTGCTCAGATGGTGTATGAGGAATGTCAGCAGTTGATTTAGTGAGAACATTAAAAAATAGGTTACTATGTCCATGCAATGAATGCTCCGTGCTTGCCTATACACGTTAACTCTTTTCTTTCTGTACTCTCTAACATTCTGTACATGATAGCCTGTCTTCTAAATCAATGAACCTGTGAAAATATCCACAGAGCATGAATTTCACTCACCACTCCTGAAGGAACTCATCTGCCATTCGCAGAAGCCTTTTGTGACACTCAGATAAAATACTTCATCTGCAGTAAAATATTATTATTATTGTTGTTAGCCTCGTGCTTTCAGAGGGTTTTATTGGAACCTGATGTCCTGCCAAAAGTAACACCCTGAGAATCTTTCAACAACTGTTCCTGGGTGTTCTGTGTATTACTGCTGTTTTCTCATGCACTCTCCCTGGGAATTTCATTCTTGGATTAGAAAAATGTCAGTTTTCTTCCTTCCATGGAGGGAAAAAAAAAAAAAAAAAGAGAGAGAGGGAAAAAAAAAAACAACACGCACAAAGAACAGTTGAGACTTTATACTGAAATATTAGGCTAGTATTTTTTTTCTGGTGACCTATTAGTCAGATTGTGCATTTTTTTTTCTTGAATTCACTGCAAAACAGGTTAAAATCTTAACTAAGATTGATGTGAAAGATCTTGTAGCGTTACACAAACATTTTGCAGAGCTGTGGATGGCCACTTAAAGGAAAAATGGAGGCAAATTGGACCCAGACATTCAGTCAGCAACTTTCAACCCTGCAGAGACAAAGAATCTTGAGGAACTAACTTTATAATGAGGAGCTAAAGTACAGCATAGCAGAAATTAAAGAGAGGCCCAAATCCCCTTAGTGACAATTGTGTTTTTCACAGATCTCCTGGGTGGATGTTGCTTTGAGAGACCTCTGGAAAGGGGTGTAGCAAATGAGGGCTACCTAGGAGACCATATCAGGGAAGCAAAAGCCTCTGAGCCAGAATAAGAATGGGAGGAGACTGAAGCAGAATAACACTTTCTCTGACAGTTGAATGCCCAAATTCTGCAAATATAGCCATCTGAAAAGCGCTCACATTCATGCGCTGAAAGTACTCCACTTCTTGGAGTGGGAAGCAAACTTTTGCAGTAACTGGTTTCTCATGGTTCCTTTGTTAACTGCTTGTGGTGTTTCCCCTGTAGTTTCTCACTTCAAGATGGCTGAGGGACAAAATAAGCGGGAACCACTGATGCAGAACAAATGCCCTGGATTTCAATCGGGTTCACTCAGTCTGCATTTTATACTGCAATTGGATTCTTAAAAGAGGGCGGCCAAAAAGCTGTGTCCATATAAACTCCTGTATTTCAGGATGGAAGAGTTAAGGAAAATAAGGAGATAAGTGAGAAGAAAAGAAAAAAAAATGGCTGGGCTGTTCGTGATGGACTAGAATGGATGTTTGTGTTCTGGAGTGCTGTGTTTGCTGTGATTGTCATTACTTGACACAGGCTCAGAGAGGCACCTCGTACTGGCTCCTGGTTTTAGTTGTGTGCTAAAACATTTAGACACATCTAGCACAAAGTAGTGAAAGAGTACTGTCACTATAGTTCATTTGCTTCCTTTCTTGGTTTCTGCCTCCCTCAGCAGAGCTCCATGTCATTGGATCAGATGGGTTTTACAGACAGTACAGTGTGCAGTGTCCCTGTGAAGGTGTTCTGTGGTGCTTTGCGCTCACTACAGTCAGATTCCCTGCAAAACTGAAACAGATGCCATTGTGCCTCTGACTGCTTATTCACAGTTTTTTACGTCCTGTCTGAGCAGCCTGATACCATATCCTCTTTCATGCTGACGCTGAGATGATCAGAGAAGATGAGTGAAATAAACATTTTTCCATCTATTACTATGATTATCACGATCAGGGACTATATTTACTTGACAGTAAGGCAAATATTCAGTGAAATCATTACAATTCTTCCTCTTAGTTCTCGCCCTTGGCACCAAACATTCCTGTTTCTGTTGGACATTTTGCAGAGGTTTTACCTGGTAATCTACCTTCTGAAGAAAGACTGCCTCAGAGAATACCTCTTCAGTCTTCAACCTTGAAGGCTTCCACTCAGCTGCACCTATTACATTTGAATGTAGTTATGAAGCCCTTCCTCTCCTTCCCTGCCCTTCCTACATCCTCCTAATACCTTAGCTCCTGCAGCAGTTAAGCACAGAATGTGAATTTCCCTCTGATCACAGGTAGCAACACGTTAGCGTTGACTGTGTACGTAGTACAGGTGCCTTGGGCAAAAGGCAGACCAAATGCTGCTTGGTAACAGATGCAATATTCCCACAGTTTTGGGCCCACAGGATATTATCCACAGTGCAACCAAGAGGAGTCATGAAGGCCTATCTGCCCTTCATAATGCACTGGTTAAAAACAGCAGACCTTCAAAGGACATAGATCTTCCCATGCAAAGATTGTGATCAGTAAATCACAGCCTTCCCTTAGTCTCTTTATTTCCTGGTCCTAAGACAAGCTTCCCACAGGTGTTGTTGCTCTTGTTTCTGCTGAATCTGCCTTACAACTATTCCACTGGATGGACGATAACAAATAAAGAAGCAACAAATTGTGTGCAGGGCACTGATACAGAATGTCTGTGGAAATGGCTCATATAGCAAAAGCAGTTATTCAGCTAGTTGCTGTCCCCTTATTTCTCAGAGCAAGTGAGGAGAATGGGACTAGAGGCATTGTCTCCTGATGGAATGATAGCAGAATGCCATCGGGAACAGTATTCTCTCAGACTGCACCATCCAGGCCTGCAGCCATTTATATCCATAGTGTATTTCACAAAGGGATTTATGAAGTCCATGGACACATGTGGTTAGTTGTGCAGAGCTCTTGGTAAAGCTGAAAAGATGTATCAGTGTTATTTGCACTTCCGCTACTCTCTTAGGGTTTAGTTGGCTGAATTTTACTTTTTGTATGTCACTTGACAACATGTGAAATGATAAAAAAATAAATAAAAGGGAGGAGGTCCAAAAAGCTGTGTTCACGTTGGATAGGAAAAAACAGAGAGATGAGCAAAGGAAGGAAAAAAAAATGTTTTAGATCACAATAAATGTGATGTTATCACTGGTGCCACAAAGGGATGGATGTATTTTTTGAGCTATTCTTTGCTGTCAGTGGCTATAGAGACACCTTTCCCTGCATCTGGCCAAGCATCTGAGTCAGTTGCTCCCACAGGAGAGATAATGTCCCTGTTTGTACATTGTGCAAGTGAGGCAACAGGAAGCGCTTTAACATGACCCATTGGGCTCAGCCCCTGCCCCACCCCAGCTGTAAACACCTGAGTTCACCACATGCTGGCTCAAGTCTGAATCCTGAGCCCATTCCCCACCCAGGGATCCACAAGAGAGCTGCCATCTGGCCATGACCCAGGAAAATGACCACTCTAAGCCTCAGCTCAGTAACTGAGGTAGCACAGAGGGGGCTGGAAGTGAATCAGAGGTCTGCTTGACTAGACATTTCTAACCAAAAGCTAACTTAATTAGTAGCTGCCAAGAGCTGTTGCCACCTGGTATGGAGTTGCCTGAACCTGGTCCTGAGTTCAAATCTCTGCGTACAGATGCAGATCTGCTGCGTGCCTGCAATGCTGTCCACATCAGAGCTGCCACTACTTATCTTTTTTCTCCATGGTCTCAGCAGAATAATTGAGTATTAGATAGGTCGAGATTAAACATTCCTCTTGCTACGCTTAGCAGGCTACGATGAAGCAGGGAGCTGCATTTTCTCTGATTTCTGGAGGTTTAGACTTTCAGATGTCAGTTCTCTCTGTCCCCACATTTTGCTCACTAGCATGCATAATCTGTCATTTGTAGACTCTCAGCCTTGGCTGAATTTTCACCTGTCTCCCCAGGAAGGAAATAGGTCTCTGAGTTCTTCACCAGTTTTCCTTCTTTCTTCCCATGGTTATGCCAAGTTGTGAGCTTTTGCAGGACCCTGGCCTTTCTTAAATCACAGGCATGAAAGAAGAAAAGTGATATCCTTGCACAACCAAAGCAACTCAAACTAAGACAAGCTCCAGCTTTTCCTGCTGTGCTGCCAAGCACCACACCCGGCTGGAGCTCTTTACTGGGCCAATTCTCCTGGCTGCAGGGCAGGAGGAGGGGACAGGCCTCTAATCAAGGACAAGACTCACATTATCCCTGATTTTTTTTCCCTCCTTCATGATTTGCTTCTTACATCAAGGTTGTTTTTTCTTTTTTCTTTTTTTTCTTTTTTTCTGGAATACTGAGTTTTTTGCCTCCTCTGAGCATTTATTAGATTTTTAATTTTGATAACCCAGTATCTCATTCCCCTAGGGTCTTTATAGCTGTCCCTGGCTATGAGTAGTTTTCTCCCTTGAAATCTGTCACACTCTCATTTGAGGAGGACGGAAGAGGGGCTTTTATTGTGCGGGTGGATTTTGCCCATCCCTCAGTTCAGATCCCTGGATCTGAATAGGCCAGCATTATTTCACAAGTGCTAAATCCACTCACAATGGTTTTTAACGCTGAGCTGCTGAGCCAGCTGAACAGCAAACACCAGAGGGGAAACCACATTTCGTGAGCACTTCAGATTCCTTCAGACCCTACATGGAGCCATTAAGAGCAAAGTAAAAGCCCTTCGACACAACTCCCTTAGGCAACTTTTTCACAGCTGCATGCCAAAAATGGGGACTGGCTAAAGATTTGGTCCCAGATCAGCTCCCAGGAGTCTAGTACATGGAGATGAAAATGGAGTTCAAATCTGTTTCTATCAAAAGAGGGAAAAACAGCAGCGTATTATATTTTCTTGTGACATATTAATTCTATGCTGGATGTCTCTCTGATAACTGTGGATTGCTAGTCAAGGTATTGCCAAAGACTAAATGTGAGAAAAAACAGTTGTGTAGGAGTGGTTTTAGTTGTATTTGTTTGTATATGTGTTCCTTATAATTTAAGATGAATCTAGATTGCATATCTCATGATCTTCCCGAATCATTCCAGAATAACTAGATCTTCAGCTAAGATGACCAGTCAAGGAAAATCCAAGAATGGGAATAATTATCCCATTGTAATAATATGGATGAGGGCCTTTGTAAAGAATCTGTCATTTCTGTCTCTGTCCAGACTCAAGATGACAGAGGACTTAATTTTTCCTTGGAAGGAGACATAATTGCATGTTCCCTACACAAGTTATTTCACAATGATGTGAGTTATCTTAGATACTTAGTGATGGAGGTTTTCCAGTCCAGACAGTCTTGATAGAATGATTACCTAGAGTAGTTGCATTGAGGGAGCAATAATTGATGGTGGTGGTAAGGATGAACCTCCTGTCATACAGTGCTCCAGTTTCAGTCAGTAAAAAAGTGTAGCCACAGCCTGAAGTCACAAAGGGACATCAAGAAATGTTTAATCTTGAAACAGCTGAAAATGGATTCAGACTTAATGTACAACAGCGGTATCAAGAACACGTGATCATCCTGAGCCATAATTTATGTTTAATTTAATTTAGTTTGATTCACTTTTGCTTTGGTGCTTGCTTCCTACACTAACATGGCTGAACATGACTTTAACTCCACCAAAAAAAAAAAAAAAAAAAAAAAAAAAAAAAAAAAAAAAAAGAGATGCAAACACAGCTGTGTCTGTTTCCAACTGATGCTGAAGTTACATCAGGGTGGGAATTGTGTTTGCTCTGTTATTGGCAGCTTCAATTAATGTCTTGCTTTACATTGTGTGAAGTAACAAGGTGGTCTCTGATGACTAAATGCAACAACTTTTAACAAGAATTCCTCAAAAAATAGTGGATATTAGGACTTCAGTGAGTGAAAAAGAGAGATGGAACAACAGACCACTTTGCTGCATGGCAATTCACCTGTTCAGTCAAACAGAGACAATCTGTTCTTCCTTCCTGCTTCTGTTAGTTTCTGTATGCTAGTCCTTGGATACACCAGTGGTCACTCTGCCTTGATTTGCCAGTCTGTAAAATAGGCAAGAAAATGCTTGTTTTTTCATGTGCAGGCTGGGAAGTTAAATCCACTGATATTTACAAAATGCCTGGAAAATTAGGGGCAGTGAGATTGGCTCTCGCACAACTTCTGTGGAATATTTCAGTGTTTATATTTTCTACAGATATGTACTTTCAGAAAAACACATGTTACAGTAGAATGGTTGACTGCTCTTTGACTCTTTTCAGACTGGTAGGAGCAGTTATTTTTTACATATAACTAAGGTCTGTGGTGAACTTGGGTTTTTCCTCCTTCCCCCCAAAAATATTACTTCGAGTTGTGTGGCTACAAAGGGAAAAGTTCTGCAAATATGCATAAATATTTGCAACAATTATAAGGAAAAAGAAAAGAGCCCGAACAATCCACAAACCAGCACAGCATCTCATTTTCGTGTTCTCATTTCTCTAAAGTAGCTGGTAGGATTCCCCCAGAATTTCCAGCGCTTGCTGAACCTTGACCCAAGAAGCTTCATGAGAAATTTCTTCCCTATGGGTTATTTTGGATTGAAATTTCTAAGATTCCAAGTAGAAAGGTTTTCACAGCTGTAATTATAGATACACACCACTGATTCGTGTAATTTGATGAGGAATTATAATTTGCAGTCTTCAAATATGTGTGTCAAGGTGTATGGTGAGGTGAATCTTGCAGCATCTGCAGTTGGGCTCTTCCATCATTCTGCTGTCCAATTGAAATTTGTGTTACATGTTTTCATACCCGAAGCAACCCAGATTTCAGTAGTGTTCAGTTTCTTGGAGCTGATTTCTTCTACTCCCTTTTCTCAGAGAGAGTTTTATAAACATTTGACTCACAAGCCAGGGATGGGGAAATGGCAGTGAAAATACCCACATGCTGTTTCATATTTGGAGAAGTTCGTGCTTCTGTGTGGGTGTTACTGTATACATGCAGCGTCACCCATTGCAGGCTGCCAGAAGAGAGGCATGACACACGAATATGGATTTTTCAGGAAGGGCTGAGAAATGGTAGCTTGGGCTGAAGGCTTCTATTTTTGCTGGATAAATGAGAGGAAGACCTGTACATGTTTGTTCCAGTGAGGATGAACAGAGAAGGAGAAGTATGATTCAGCTATCAGACACAGGATGGAATGAGGCCAAACAAGGCAACTTTTTTTTTTTTTTTTACAAGAGATGTGAAAATGGATTGATTTAGCTGGGGCTTCATACTGTAGGGGGCTCCAATGCATAAAGATGGCTTGGTGGGAGGCTCTGATGTTGGCTGACAAGGAAAACTGTTTGTTACCATTACCATAACCAGGCCACGGATTACTACTAAATAAGGGTGGTCCACTCCCTGTGCGCTCAAAGACTAAAATCTACAGGTTGCAAGTGTGGGGGATGCTTGTCTGTGTAGAATAGATGGGGCCCTTAAAGGGCTGATGAGGGGAAAATGGTGGGATGAGAAGGAAGGGGGATGCTCAAGGGTGGCTTCCATCCTCCAAATGGCGTGCACCAGTGATGGTTCACTGCCACCTTTGGCAGAGCACCGGGCCTCCACCACACAAAGACCCTTATATCCCTCAGCCTCTGACACAGTGCAGGCACCATCTTGTAACCCTCTGAACTGCTTCATGTCCTTCCTGTACCCCCTAGGAGGCCCACACTTCCCATACCTGCTCCCTCACTCCTACCATGCTTCAGTTGTATGATATTTGCGAAGTAGACAGAAATCTATTATTAAGATAGTAATATCTGAATCCTACTCTATCCCTAAACCCAGTGTAAAAACTGTTTCTGACAACAGTCCCTCATACTCTTCTGCAAGAGGGCACTGCATGCCCGTTGTTTCCATAAGAGCAGACTTACCAAGTGGTTAGTCCAGCTAATTCACTACTTGATATGTGTTCCATCAACATCCCTTGACCTTCTCTACCTTTACATGCAGAGTTTCAGTGTGGATGTGGTTTGCCAGCATGGGATCAAACTCCCTTTTTCACTACAACACTGTTACTTATCTTTCCTCCACCCCTCAAGAAGGTGAAGTGCCAGGGAACAGGTCAGCCTCCAGTGTGCAAGGCCACTGATTTCTGTGGGATCAATCGAAGGGCATTTTTGACTGTACATGTACCCCATTTTCACCAGGTACCCTGAAATCTACAGTAAGTTCAGTTCTTCAGGATGAGAAAACACCTTCCCCATGTTTGGAACAGGCAGAAATGAATGTTCTCAGTGGGAAGTCTCTGTTCAGTTAGAGCTGGTGGGAGGAATGTACAGGGGAGAGGAGAAATGCCACGTCTGGCTAGAGAACAAAGGACCAGTTAGTACTGGCTGCAAGAAAAATCTCCTCAGTGTCCTGTCATCATGCTGTCTGTCCGCTAGTGCCAGAGTTGCAGGTCTCTGCAACCATCATGGACTTTGCACGTCACTGCCACTGTCAAATGAAGAGCATAGGATCATTCTCACTCCTAAGTGTGACACCATATTTCACATCTGCCTTCTGACTGGCTAGGCATGTTGAATCATCACCTTAATCTCCAGCTAGCCCTGTAAAGGCTTTGGTCTCAAGCAACAGTCTGAAATCTTACCGTTTGAGTGACATCCACTAGTGAGAGCAATCATCGTTACAGTTTGGACATTCCCTGCTCCTGCCTTGGGCTACACTCAGTCTTGGCCCTTCAGCTAACTGATCTGAAACAAGAGGCAGCTTCTGCTGAGAGGAGAGAACCTGCTCCCTCCCTATACTCTCCTGGCCACACAGTCCTATCCCTGCTGGGTGTTGGCGCTTGCCTGATCCTTCCAGGAACCAGTTCAGCACAGAGGAACAGAAGCTCTGGCAAAGAATGATGAGTTTTCTCCTTGTTTAACTCTCTGAATCAGCTTTACCAGGGTCAAATGAGTGACACAAAAGATGGAATGCACCCAGGGAGTGGGGAGCAGGCTCCTGCTGGCAGGGCTGTGGCAGCTGGACTAGTGTTGTTAAAAACGTGGTGAAATAAGTTCTCAGAAGCTCGATGACTGAGTTGCACGCACTGCAGGAGTGACTCTGGAGCACTTGAGATTATCTTTCTGAAAGGTGCTCTCTCACTGCAGACTGTTGTCCAAATGCAAATCACATGGGTTATCCCAGAACCTAGACAACACTACTGAAGTCCACTGGGGCAGGGACACTGCTTGGCTGGGGCTGTTGTATTGCCATCATTCTAGGAAATTTCTAAATGAGGGTAAAGGTCCTCCAGCACTAGAAAGCACAAGCTGGCTGTATCTGCAGAAGCAGGCAAATATGTGCCCGAGCCAGGAACTTGCAAGCACGTCACAGCCTCGAGGCACACGCTAAAGCCATAAACAGAAATGCAAAACCAGAAGTCTAAGACACTTGCTGCTTTCCCTCTTCAAGCCTAGGCTGAAAGTGGGATGTGGGAGATGGGTTTTATGACACTAAGCGGGACTTTCCAATTGTTTTGTGGGCATTTTGGAAAAGTCCCCGCTACAGTCAGGCCTACAGCTAACTCTATTCATCTGCCTGTTTCAAATCTTCCTGCTGTTGACCTGGTCAAAAACTAAGCACTGGAAGTAAATTATCCAAGGATTTAACCCCCCCTTTTTGTCTTCTTCCTTTCAAGATGCTTGTAAACCTGTCTTTCTTTCTGCAGATGTACGTAGCATTGCAAGTATTCGCCAAACAGCCTCTGCCAAAAAATTTCAGCACGGGGGCTCTTTCCCAGAATGATTATTTTATCTGTTTACTCTTTTTACTTTCGATGTATGAATGATTCCCTACATGGTGATGTATTATTTCTGCTTCTCATCCCAGAGGATTGTAATCTTTTTAAACCAAGGAGTAAGAAACTATAAAAAGAAAGAAAGAAGCGGCGTGCGCGATGTAGTCCCTTTTGCAATACGAATATGGATGGCATTCATCCAGTGCACATCCTTTAAACGCCCACTTACACAGAACACAGCATTCATTCATGAATTAGAAAATATTAAATACAAACCTAACAAGACTCTGGAGCCATTTAGAATCGGCCCCAGCCTTTGCTCCATTTTGCAGTATTCATCTGGGGCTCTGACAGACGTAG
Organism: Oreortyx pictus; assembly: GCA_036925125.1. NCBI lineage: Eukaryota > Metazoa > Chordata > Aves > Galliformes > Odontophoridae > Oreortyx > Oreortyx pictus. The sequence continues at coordinate 127,635,470 of JAUPFR010000001.1, read as the reverse complement.
CTGTGGCAGCAGTGTGTGAGTGTTACTGACTTCAGCCGTCTGCAGACCTTCCCCTGGTTGCTGTGGTGGGAGGGGTAGAGCGGATGTCGTCTCAGTTGCTCCCATTCAAAGCCTGGTACATTAGCTTAAATCACTAGTGAAACAGGGTTGTGTTAAGATGCCAAATCGTGAACTGCAGCAGCTGAGGCACACGGCTGGACAGATTGAATGGGCCTTTTGCTGCTGAAAAGAACAGACCTGTATAGCCCGCTCCTCCTCCCCCTGTCCCCTGCTACCCTCCCCCTGCAAATCAGGGGAACAGGTGGGAGTTAGGGGAAGTAATATCATGAACAATTGCAGATAAATGAGCCAGAATGTGACCATCAAAGCCAAGCTACTATTCTAACTTGCAAGCCCTTATATGCTGAAGGAAAAAGAACCTGGTGATCGGACCTTGTGGGTCCTTTTCTTTGTTTCTCTCCCAAATGTGTTTTTTCTATTTCAGAACGCTCTGTTATATCTCATCATGTTATTGCTCTGCCTGCATGCTTGCTTGTCAGTGGCAGATGTTTGGTAGGGGAAGGTGAAACTTTTGCTTGGAAACCACAAATAGAAATGTCTGGTAAGAAATATGTATAATTTAAATTAATTCACGTTAGTTTCATCTTTTAATAGGTGAACAAATCTTTTTAATTTAAAGGATTTTAAGTTTTATCTTAGCATTTGGCTAGCTGCTGCAGATCTGATGAAGCTGTTCCACCTTCATGTGCCTGTTTTTGTCCTTTCAGTGACCCACTGTGTAATTTGAGGTTCTGTCAGTCCTCCTAGAAGTCAGAACTGAAAAAGAGAATCCTTTGAAACATACTGAGCAAGAAAATGTTTGTTTTCAAGAAAGTGGATTAATGGCAAATACTTCTTATTGGTAAAAACCTGTCCTAGGTCTCACTGATGGACAATTGGCATGCATCTTCTCTAATTGCAGCCTGGTCAGTAACTTGGTTATTGCCTTTAAGGTGCTGAGGAGAGTATTTATTTTTATCCTGCCATTGGTCATGGGATTTGAAAGTATCTTTTTTAACTTGCAGAACTGTAAATATTGTGTTGATCACAGCAGCCTCCTGACCTCTTCTCAAAGCTTGCTCCAATATTTGGCTTTTTGACCTGCCCCAGGAGATGGCAAATTCCGTAGGCTGACATCACCCTGGGGAGCGAGTGTCTCTTGCCCGGGAGACTTTCAATTTTTCTGAGTGAGCCTTTGTTTCTCATCATTTAGGATGAGCAAAAATGTTGGGAACCAATCAGTTGTCCTTAGAACCATCTAAAATCTTGATCACCTCTCCTAGCTCTCTCCTGTGCTGGGTTAGAGGCTCGTATTATTTCCATTCTCTTGTCTCCTGTCAAACCTATTTGTCCAAATGTCCAAAAGAAATGCTGGGACCCTTTCCCTATAAATACACAGTCGTGTTTCTTGGTTTTATCCCAGCCAATATTCCTGCCTGTTCCTGTCACTCCATCCCGGAGCTCCTGAAGAAGGAGCGAGTCAGGAGTCACCTCCCTACAGCGGACGGCACGCATTCCCACAGCTGGAAAAGTCCAGAAAGACACCTGCTCTGCATTCAGTGCTCTGAGCAGGGACTCCACAGAAGCTTTTAAATTGACTTTCTACTGAAAGACTTCTCCTTCCCCTCTCCACTGATCCCTTTAACTCACACTTCTTAAATCAGAACACACCAGAACCTTCTGTTTGCTTCAGCAGTGCAGTTGTGCAATGTGCTTCCCCTCCCCTGCCAGGACTGTGTAATTCCTGGTCATAAGTATGCACTTGTCTCTGTTTGGTGCTTTCTGATGGCTTCATGAAATCACTTTAAGCTGTCACAAAGAAAATCTCTTATTGTGTCATCCTACGTAGAGATGGATAGAAACACTCATAGAATCATAGAATCACTAAGGTTGGACAGACCGCTAAAATAATCCAGTTCAACATCCGCCCATCCCCATCATGCCTACTGACCACGTCCCTCTGCATCACAGCCACACAGTTCTTGACCACCTCTGGGGACGGTGACTCCACCACCTCCCTGGGCAGCCTCCACCTCTTCCTGCTCCAGGAACAGATATGTATACTCTTTTCAATTTTGTAACTCAAGGAAACTTTGTCCTTCTGTCCTTATTTACTTTTCTGAGTGTTGTGAAGTCTACTTTTGGCTGATAGTACTGAGAATCACTTTTGGCTCTTCATAACCTCAAGATGGAATGGCAGAGAAAAGTCTGACTGGAAAAATCTGAAATTCAGATTTTTCAGCAGTTTCTGAGATTTTAATCTGTGAAGTTCGTTTTTTTTCATCCTTGGGATAGTGCTAAAAACCCAGTGTAGACCTGAAGCTGTTCGTTGTGTGGGAAGATTTATTATACAAGGATTTAATTTTGTTTTTTATTTAGCATAATCTTTTATCCTATTTGTTCTCTGTCCCCAGTTCCTGGCTTAGTGATGTCTTTATTTTTCCCTGGAAAAGTTTATCCTCTTTCTTCCTGAGTGTTAAACAGAATGTATTTTCACCAACTGTCAAAGGTACCTCTGCATATTACCAGTTATGGTGTCTCATTCTCTGAACATAGCTGTTCCAAGGTTTTTTAAAGCTGCTCTGCACCTCATACTTTTGGGGGAGGTCCTGCAGGAGTAGAGAACCACTGCCCTTCTTTCTAGCCCACTGATCCAGCTCTGGGATGATGGCCTTGATTATTCCCAGTGGCACACACCTTAGATTTTAGTCTCTTTGATACGGACCAAAGAATTAAAAATTGAGCCACCAGGTGGACTTCCCCACTTTTAATTCTGAGAACATTTAAATCTGTTACAGACAGAAAAATCAGCTGCAAAAATTTGGACACTGCTGCCAAACTTCCCGGGGCTGGAAGCTGCACCCCAGGCAGTGCTTCACACTCTGCCCTTCTCCAGCGTTGTCCCAAGCACAGATTTGGGCTTGAACTTCAGATGGATGTTTATGATCTGGGGTTTTGACTCCATTTCATCTCTAAAGTTTCTTTTTCCAGACCCTTGGGCAGTTGCCCTTTCCTAGAACACACGCTGAGCGCAAGAAACACCCTTCTTAAAAAACACAAATACTCAGAAGAGGAACGCGGGGAACTGAAAGGGCTTTATCAAGAAGTGTTGTTTCTCTGCAAACCCTACATAGGAAACCCTGGCCTCTGCACTCCCGCAGCATTTGCTGTATTTATTTCTTCTCCTTCCCTCCAGATTGGGAACACTTTTCTGCCAAACAGAGCAAGGCTTTGTGAGATGAGGAATGGCTCGGAGTTTTGCAGCTTGTAAAGTATGTGCTGCCTCCTTCTGAGAGCTGACGCTCCCTTCTGCCCCTGCTGCCCCCCAGTGCAGCCCTTCTCAGCAATTCCCCTCTTCTTACCCTCTTTCAGGAAAAGGCTCTTAACTCCTGGAGGAACAGGGGCAGAGCTAGTTTCACTTCAAAGGAGAGTAGAGGCAAAAAGCAGCTGCCGGAACAGAGAAGCGAGTGATAGAAGGGGTGGATGTATCCCCTGGAGCGGAGATCTTCCCTCCCGCTTCTCCCTCCCCAGCCGTTTCCCCGAGTTGGACTCACTTGCAGGTTGATGCTCTCCCCTTCTGAGGCCATCCTGCTGCCCCCAGCTCCCTTCCCTGCAGACTGCACGAGGAGCGGGACACTCTGCAGTCCCGGAGACTCTCTCCTTGCTGGACAAGGCCAGGCCGCTCAGCTGCTGGAACAGACCCACTATTCATCGGCTGCAGCCGGCCGCCCGCCTTGGCATCGGCTGGGGGCTGAGAGAGAGGGTGGCAGCCAATGCTGCATTGTCCAAGCAGCGCGTGGAACAAACGTTCCTCTTAGACTTTCCATGACAGGCGTGCTCATGATGTGTCCATGTTACCTCTCGGAGCCCAGCTGAGCCTCGTGAGCTCACTTGGGCTGGGACAACAGGGTTGCAGCCAGTGTACCAAGTGGTTCCTGGCGTGGGCTGCGCGGCTGCAGCCGCGATCCCCAGCTCAACCCAGCTCATCAGCACGTGGCTGAGAGGGCAGATGAAAAACTAACGGGTAAAGAGATTAGGTACAGAAAGTTATGCCTGCTAGCTGCTGCCACAGCAAAGATATTGTTACGGCTGAGGTAAAATTTCCACTTGGCTCTGTTTATAGTCACTTCTTCTCATTTCTCTCCCTAGCCAAAATGTTCTTCTTTTTCCCTCCCCGACACTTTTTCTAACTTCAATTTGATATGGCTGATCCTGGCTGAAATCAAATTCTGCTTTTTACTTAAGTGAAAAACAGCTACAAATGACACTGGAATGGAAACGTATGCAGTCAGAATCAAATGACAGTGTAGGAAAATAAGTTTTTATTAGGTGGAATGCTTAGGCAGAAAAATCAGTGCAATTCTCTAGATACCAGAGTAATTCTGCTGTTTTGTACCACCTGTAAATCACATCAGCTTCTTTGGCTTTTTGAAGGACAGCTTCTCTAGTCACAGTAGCATGAAAAATGTATGGTAAGTAATATATATGCTGCTTAAACAGTTTAACCAAATGCACATCCTAGTGCTCCAGCCTTATAAAAAGTGCTGACAACTCTGTCAATAGGTGATCCTGTTGCATTGATGCTTCCCAGCAAAAGGCCTGGTTTTGCAGTGATAATACCAGTGCTTAGTACTGCAAGTTCATTTCAAAGTGCTGATGAATTCAGTCCCCCCGCATTTCTCTCAAATAGCTTTTCTTTTATTCCTTGCAGATGTATGAGCTGAAGCAGTGAGATATATCTAGTGAGCAAGCTAATACCACACAGGAAACAGGATGAGGATGTGCCTCATCTGACCTTTAGGCTGTGGCTCTGCAGCAGCTTGAGCTCACCTTGGCCAGGGATGCTGCATCCTTCCCAGCTCTCACCCTTCAGCTCTGGTTCTCCCTTGGTCTGACATCAGACAGCTGGGAGCTGACCCAGCCGCACACATACCTGGGACAAGGAAAGGGACAGAGCCACATAGTTCCTATCGAGAAAAGCTTCTGCTACTGCCAAATTATCTTTCACTACGCTACATGTGTATGTGGAATTGATCAAGCTTACTTTCACTGGGGAGTGGTTAATTTTGAGACATCCTACTCCCTTAAGTTTGTTGGGCCATGTGGAGGGCCCACCTCCCTGGCTATTCAGACTTATAGTAAAAGATAAAGCAACAGCAGTTCTTCTTCTGGAAAGATAAGACAGAATTGTCATTTGGGCACAATCTGGGCCCCTGTCCAATAGCTAGACAATCTAAACCAACTTTCCTTCTAAAGCGAATGACAGAAGCGACAACAAATGGCTTCTGTCTTCTTGCTTCTGTTTGTTCTGATAACACAGTCAGCTTTTAGATTTAATTTTGTCTCCTGAATGACACAAAAGACTTCGGTTCACTTAAAGGATACACTCTGCTTGCGTGAATTTAAGTGTGGCTGATTCTGTAATCACAATGAAAGCCACCTTCACCTCCTACTCTTGAATGAGAGGCTATGCCTTGTTGTTAGTGAAAAGCTTGTTTAAATGGAAAATAAAAGTGAGGGGCTACTCCTTGCTCCTTTTCAGTGCCTGTTAGCTTTTTTTCTTCTTCTTCACTGAAAAGTGCATTTAATCCAAAACATAGGTAACTACCTGCTGATGTTGGCTTGCTGTCCTGCTGGGAGTCTATGTGCTAACTAAAAACTCGCTGTTGCAGAGATGAAAATATAGATATTTACCTGTTTTCATTTACTTTTCTTAGCATAGTCTAAAAAAAGATGGTTGATCAGTTTATAAATAATATATTGTTTATTAATAGACAATTTGCACTGGATGTGTGTCCACTGTGTTTGCTGAGGCCACTCCTGGGAGTCACGAGGAGTTCATGCTGTGCAGGTTTTTTGTGAGCACATCTCCAACAAATGACCCATGAAGTCTGGCCAAAGTTTTTGAATCCCTTCACATGTCACAGGCATAAAAACAAGTCCAAAATAGCTTTTGGTGGTCAGACAGAAATGAAGTATCCATCTCTTTACTTGATAGATAAACAAAAATCAGCGCTGAGCTGATTTTGGACAAGGCTGCTTGATATGTAAGAATGTACCTTTTTAAACTGTTTTTCTTCATATTTTGTATTCTAAATGCTATGCTACTTTTTTTTTTTTTTTTTCCTTATGCTCTCCAGAGAGGTATTGAAGAGCAATACTCTTGTGCAGTGTCCTCAAACTACCTACAGAAATCAGTCACAGCTTACAGTAACTCTCGTGTCCTTCACTTCTGTCAAACTAGATTCTCAATTCACTCTCCCAAGATAGCATGAAGGAGTTTTTCTGCAAAGCACGTTAGTAATAATGGCCATAACAACCACCCTTGGAGTATCTGGAGCCAAACACATTAGAAAGAGAAGACTTCATATGAAAACATTCTTCTTGGAAGTTATTTCAATATTATCACTAACAGCAAAGCTAAGAACTGGAAAATGTGAGAAGATGGAGGTAGGTTTATTTCTACTCAAATTGAAATAGCATACTAAGAAAAGAATGCCTCTGTGAACACAGATCTAAATAAGATTTTCTTGTTCCTACATTTGATGACAAAGGATTAATTATCTTTCTAGTGATTGTTACAGTGCCAGAACACATCAGTGTAATGGTTCAAAGATTAAAGTATAGAAAATGCAACACTGCTTGTGACAGCACTCACTAGTTTTAGGCTTAATGATCCCCGCTCTTCTGTGTTTGTTCCACAAGATAAGTGGGAGACCTCCAAAACTTGACTGTTTTTTATTCGGTTAGAGTCTTTGGTGATAGGTACAAGAGATGAATGGGGAAAGAGCAGTGTTCCTTGAAAGGAGGGTGGGGAGCAGTTGGGGCATGACAAAGAACAAGTATATGATTTCCCTTGCAAGATCAGCCCACACTAGCTGAGAGCAGAGGGAAAGCACTGCAGAACAGCCATGTTCCTCTGGGAGGGAGCATTCATGGTAAAGTTGCTCATTACCACCCCCATCATCCTTCCTCCCATATGCCAGCCAAACTACTTGTGCAGCCACCCAAGAAACCAGACAGAAGAATTTATTACAGATGGAAAAAAAAAAAAATATATATATATATATATATATATATTTGGCCACTTTTTTGGCTGGGATCAAATCTCTGACCTGGTTCTGCACATAACTGCATAAACACTTATGCTGGCAATAGCAAGGGTGCCCAGTGGGGAATGGAAAATGCTGTTGGGAGTGGAGAAGGGTGGGGACAAGCTGGTTCAAGCAGCATTGCTGCTGGATGTGTAACCCTGGCATAGCAGTGCTGGTGCCATCAATGGGGCTGGCCAATGCAGAGGGGATGTGGGAAAAAGAGCTGCAGTTCTCAAGCCTCAGCACTGTCCTGCAGAGACTACTGGCATCAGAAACTCACGCTGCCCAAAGATTGATATGAGAATTTCTCTACTACATCACTCTCAGATTTCTTGTGGTGCTTAGGAGAGAACCATAACCAAGACCACAAGAGTTCCTGCAGGACAGCTACACTTCTAGCCAAGCAAATAACAGGGCAACTTTACTTCTTATCCCTTCCCAGGCCTTGATTTTGTGTTGTAAAAGTGGCTGTATTTTGTCTTTGAGACAAGCTCCCTCCAGCCTATAATTTTGGGCCACCTTTTCACTATGTCAAGAAAGGAGGATCCTCACTATCTGTTATGGGTGCATATCATCTGAGAGGATATGAAAAGAGCTTGATTTGTTTAGCTTCACAGAATGAAAAACAAGAGGGACACTGATGCCATCTTCTAAGATGGAAACTGTCAGAGAGATGGGAGAACAGCATTAGCACAGGAACTAATCAATAAACTGGCCAATAAAAATTAGTAGCTTAGAAATTACAAGAATGTTCTTGGCTGCCTAAGTGAAGATAAGCCAGCCAGCAAGAGTAATAAGGACAAGCAACTAAACCAGCATGGAGATGAAGATCACTTGGCCTACTGAGGGGATTACCTGGTATTGTAGAATCACAGAACCATAGAATGACAACGAGGTAGCACATGCCACAGCAAAAGTTAAGACAAGCAACTGTATATAGCCAAAAGGTCCTTCTTCTTTTTTTTTTTTTTTTTTTTTTTTGTAGTAGTAGTAGTATATTCAGAAGTATTCTTCCCGTTGTCTTTCCATGAATGGTAGGGTTCTAGCTCCTAGCTAGCAGGGCTAGCATCACCCCTAACAGGAGAGAACCACAGAGTGTAGTTGGAAATGTGACAATTATAAGGAAGGTTCTGGAGACAGAGAACACGAAGATGCAAGCATATTTTGAAAATTCTCCCAAAGGGGTAATAAATGAACATGTACTTATCCAATGAATCATTAAATTATAAGAAAGCAAGGCTAGAAAGGATTTTGAATGGTCACAGCAACAGCAGCTCAGTGGTGCTTGTCCCATTAGCACAGATGTTACCCCAGCCTGCTCCAAAAACATTCCAGCTGTGGAGATTTCCAAGGAGTCTCATCCAAGTGCCTCAGTATCACAACCCTTACAGCTAGAAATGTTTTTTCTAAAGCCCAACTTAATAGATAAATAAATCAGCCTTGCTACAGTTTTAGCCTGTTAACTCTTATCCTCTCCATGTGGGAGAGAAAAGATTATTTCCTTCCTCTTTTCTGTGGTGGTTTACATTTTTGAGGACTGTTATCATGTCTTTTTTCAGCCTTCTCTGTATTTAAGGAAACAAAAATTCTTCTGCTGCTTCCTCAGAGATTATATTTCATAGATCACCAAGTGTTCTTGTTGCTCTCTGAACTTTTGTCAATTGAACAACTGGAGAGCTTTGAGATGTTGGCAGCCTGCATTCATTTAGCACAGGTGAAAACAGTCATAGTGATGCAAGGGAGAGAAATAATAGTGGAATAATCTTCTTTGTATTTGGTCTGATATTAGGAGGCTGGGGCACAGACTGAAACTTTTGAGGGATCCAACTAAGAGTGAATTTTCTGTCTGTCCTTGAGAGAAAATCAGTAATTCCAGTAATTCCATTCAGACAGGATGCGTGCTAGACAAGGAAGATTCTTACAGCACTCTCCAAATTCTTAAAACATTGTGGTAAGCCACTATCAGAAAGGGAGAATAGATTGAAGGTGGATTGGGCTGTAGGGAGCCCAAGGTCACCTCCTGACCATCATCTGAAGGTCGTGTAGCTAAGTGTCTACTGAGAATTCCCAGAAATCCTAGCAGCTGGGGCTTGCCTTGGCACTCAAAAGAATAATTTGGAGTGGTGAAACTGCAGTTCAGCTTGGGAAGAAGTTATTGAGTCCTGAATGCTGATTTCTGGATGTGAGGCTGTTGGCATTTATCTTCCTTAGATGAACAACTGCTATTGCAAAGGTAAGTTAAGACCATTAATTACCCACAGGTCTCACAGAGGAAGGCAACACTCCAGTATATAACCTCTCTGTGCAGCACCTCAGCCATGGCCTACAGAAATTACTGGTTGCTTCACATTCTCTTTTCATCTCGTTAGTTCAAGACAGGCCAATCCCTGAAACTTCTTCAGCAGCGGTGGGTCAGGAGGCATGCACGTGTGCCCGCGCACGCACAGAGGCACACACCCCTGTTACGTGATCATTGCTAATGTTGCGTGGTCCTTCACAGTCATAACAAATTCTTTTTTTCTGACTCCTGTGATTACCTAACCATCACCGTGAAACTTCTCAACCAGAAATTTGTTGCTGTCTCAACTTCCCTGTGGATGTTTCTACTGACTTCAGTGCTTTCAATCTTGATCCATATCTGAGTTGGGCCTCAGTAACATTTCTTAGCCTTGCTGTGCCTGGCAGCTTTGAGAGCCATTTCCCAGTGTAAAGTTTGGAAAGTTCATCTCATTAGGACTCTTGTGTATTTCTTTGCTTTTCTTCTGGAAGTCTCTTCTGAATCTGGCCCATGGGAAATTGCCAAAGTAAGGATTCTTTGCCTTTCTTGCCACTTTCTGTAAGCTACTCTTTCCTGATGTTCCTCTTGGCCTGAATGGAGCCTTTCCCAAATCTGATCCCATGCAGAGCTTGCCATGGGCACATTTCATACTCTGAACAAATGCTGTGAAGCTCCCAGTGTATTAGCAGCAATTCATCTGAATGCCATTTTCACAAGAACCTAGAACTTGAAACTCAAGTTATTGCTTGCACAGAGTAATTCAGAATATCCAGACAACTTTTATTCACTTCAAATGGAGCTAATATATTACATTTAGCAGAAAGTGAACCTACTTCCTTCAACTAACTCATCCAGCTAAGTCCTCCCAGAGCCCTGAGAGCTGATCTAAGGATGAGTGAAGGGTAGGTCTGGAAATGACATGGTAATAGTCTGCTTATTCCCACCTTAACACCACATGCTGGCTACAAAAGACACCCTCAGCCTTGCTCCCTTCCCCCAGCTGTTTGCTCCTGAGAGAGTTCCCAAATAAACCTTGAAACCCACTATCAGTTGTAAAACCTCTAATCAATGAAAGACACAGGAGCCAGTAATATGAAACCCTTCGCCTCAAGATCTCAGTGCTTCTCTGCTGAACATCAATCTTTGAGGTCAGGTATTTGAGCTGCTGTTTGGTTTGATGCTCGATGAATGCAAAGTCAAACAAGGGACAAGCCTGAGTGGGTTTACAAGGCAAGCAGCATCCTGACTCCCAGCAAAATGGACACTAGGAGGGCATAACTGGGTAGGAAAACACCTGGGGGACAGACAGAAGGGAAATACAGGGATTCATTTTGTATGGAGGGACCTGGAGTTCTTGGCTGCTTTGCTCCCAGGTACTGATGAAAAACAGGCAGCTCCAAACGAAATGACTGCAAGTAACAAAAGACATAATTTGCAATGAAGTGTTTTAAGAGCAAAGCATGTGAAAGATAGCTAAAGATAATGCCTCCTACAAAGCCCCTCCAAGTCCACAGGATGTCCTCTTGTCTGAGATGAGCTTGAGAGCAGGCCAGAAGGGAGAGTGATGGGGAGAGGAGGGGGAATTCTGCTCGTGTTTGAAATAGGGAAGAGGTGTTATTCAGGAAGGTAAAACTGTAGCTACAATGGGATGGACTTAAACCAGCAGAACCTGGCTATTGAAGGAAAAGGGCCAAGTTTTTGGTGTCATGTCTCTGGGAAATGAAAGACCCGTGTTTTTGAAGTGATTTAGCTCTGGAAAGTGCATTGCAATGGAAGAAAATAATGGATTTCTTACAGTGGGAGGTGGGATTAGGAAACTTAACACCACTGTCACATCTGTATCTTCTTCGGTGTCCTCCTGCTCACTTGCTGCTGGGTTCCAGAGAAAAACAGAATTTTCAGTCCCACAAATAACTTCTGTAGGGACATTTATGGTTACGCTGTTTCTCCCTGGTAGGATCCTACCCGCAACAAACGGAGATGAAGAGGTTTTAATGTCTGCTCTCTTCAAACAGTTTTATCAACAAACATCTGAGAACTGTTTACATTTTAAAGACAGCCTATTTAGTTAAAATGCCATGTGTTCCAAGTACTGCTGTTACTGCAGTGCCTCAGGTCAAGACCAGGAATACAAAGTGCAATAATGTATATTATTCAGAGGTCATGTTACTGAGGTCTGTTTAGAGACTCATGCAACCTACCCTGAAGTCAGTGGAAGGGCTTTCTTTGGCTCTAAGGGCTTAAGAGCATGCTTATACCAATTCAGGAGCTGGGTGCAAAATATGTATTTATTTGCTGGCAAAATCCCTTCTTGGGCTGCAAACTGCAAATCAAAACCTTGTGCTTAATCTGGTTTGACAAGTATTTTGTATTGCATGGAGCAGACACAAGAGCTCCTCAAACATTTTTGCTTTGTCACTTCCACGGCATTTGTGATACTTGTGAGTAGCCCTTTTAGAGGTCTTTTGCAGTAACACTTCCTGGTGGGAGAATCTCAGGCTTGAGAGTAAGTCCTGATGATCTCCAGTCTCAACAGTTTTCACTCTGAATCAGATACAAGTATATTGTTGCTGTGGCTCCAAAAGGCTTTGCTGGAATCCCTCTGATTTACACCCATATGAGATCAGCGTTAGGCCCCAGTGTTTTCATTTTTCATTTATTATTCTTGGCCCTACTGTCCTTTTACCACTGTTGAATACAATGTTCCTAAAACACCAGATGTGCTTGTGAGATGAGGGAATACTGTGAAAAAAAAAATAAATAGATTGCAGGGATTCGCTAAACAAAGCGTCTTTTTTGCCCTGCAGTCCTAATGCTGAGCTTTCACACCAGTGTAACTGCATTTGTTTCTACAGGACTGTTTCTGATTACAATTGGAAAGTGAAGTTTTAATCCTTTCTAGTATCAGGACTTCTGTTATATCAGGTTCTTATCAGGGTCATTGTGCTAAGCTCAGCACTAGCTTTCATAGTATCTAATGCTTAAATATATGATTGTGTACTAGTTCTGGCTTTCCAGTCACTTTTCCAATATTTCATTCATATTATTTAGTGATTCCATACTCTTATGGTATTATAATTTTTCTTTCACTTCTAAGTGACACATAACTCCCTTACTGAGATAACGGGCTAAATAGCAATAGCTGTTATCACATACTTTATACCTGTTAAAACTGGTGGGAGATCCAAATCTGCCTCACTGCCCCTTGATGTAGGAGGAAGAACAGGTTCAAATCTGCAGAGTGCTGACCACTCCAAACTGAAACAGCAAAGCATTGAGCAAACTGCTGAGCTTTAGGTGAATGATAATGTGACCGAATGACCTGGCTGCCTGACTTGCACAGCCAAGCCCTGTGTGAACACGGAGGCCAAGGCTGTGTGATCACCTGTAGCATTTCATGCTAAAACCCGAGATCTAGGTGCTATAGCCAGCTCCTCAGACATCTCTTTAAAGCTCTGAGCACCTTCACTGATCGTGGAAGTTACAGGGAGTTGTTTTCTCCACCTAGAGGTAAGTCATTCATTGTTGCCACTGAAGACCAGGCTGCGGGTAAGGGAAAAAAAATTGTTGGAGGGGAAGAAAAAACAACAAAAACAACAAAAACAAACAACCTGAGAGCATCAGAGTGATATTCTTCTCTGTGTATCGCATCAGAAAGTAATTTCCAGAGTGAGCTGTTGCTTATCTTTAATTAGTCTTTGGGGATGATAAATGTTTTGAAACATTTCTAATAGGACTCATGGTCTTGCAGGCAGCAACAGTAAATTTTGTACATTAAAGTCACATTTTGCTCTCATTTATACTGCAGTATATTTGGAGATGAACATTTATGTCAGAAATCTATCTCAAATTAACACTGGTGCAGATGATGACAGAGTCTACTCCAACAAGTATCCACTTTTTGATGCTTCTGCGAAACCACGTTCAAATGAAGCCACAGGAGCAAGACTAACCCTTTCCTATACGGGAGTGAGCAAGAGCATGGGTATGTTCAAATGAGAGCACGTCCATCCTGCTTGAGCTGTGAGGCAGGGGTCTGCCAAAAGGTGGAAAAGGTGCTCCCCTTGCTCCAGCCTTGCTCCACAGGGATCCACAACCAACTCAGATCCTTCAGCAGAAAGCACAGACCGTGTGGCAGAGGCCTACGGGTGAGGTTGCGTAAGGATGCACATTTGTAATGTCCACTTCTTCAGGCATATGCTCTTCTTATGAGGTACAGCAAATTATTGGGGGATTAGTCTCTCTTCTACTTGAAGAAAAAAAAATATATAAAGAAATTTGAGTACAGTGTTGGCAGTACTTTGCTGTGAGACAATTTCTAGTACATTGCTTAGGAGGCAGAGTTCTTTGCATGGTGGTAGCAGCTCTGAAACCAAGGATTTAACTAATTGAGTCAGATAAAATCCTGTATCCCTTTCTGAACTTCATCAAAATTTAAATCTCTCTTATTTTGATCACATTCTTGATTCATTTGTGCCTAATGTGCCCAGGGAAGTGGTGAAGTGTCGCTGTCCCTGTAGATGTTCAAGAACTATGTGGATGTGGCACCAAGGGACGTGGTTGGTGGACATGGTGGGGATGGGCTGGAAACTGGACTAGATAATCTTAGTGTATTTTTCCAACCAATCCAATTATTCTATTCTTTGTTTTACTAATAATGTTATTTGCAACTATATGACTTAGAATCCTCAGTTAATACTTGCTGTCTTCCATCCTGGAGGTGGCTGAATTGCAGTGGTGAGCAAAATGCTCTTTGTGTATATGGTAAGTAATCAGCTGCTGAATTTCATTAGGTACTCGGTGATCTTCGCATGGGGGATGCCCTATGTGTTGGTTACTCCTTGGCAGGTGTACACACGAACTCTGGTTGATGGGTAAAATGAGAATTCCAGGAGCCTTGAGAGGTGAACAGCAGAAGATGAAAGCTTCTGGTAAGCCATCCTCTCTTTCCCACACTCTCTTTTTTTTAAAATCAATCATTTTATTTATTTGTTTTTCAATGTTACAAAGAAAGTGTGTCTGAAAAGGATTTTCTGTCATGTAAAAGATGTCAAAGTGATTTAAAAACTAAAATCTCCTCTCCAACCACAGCACAAGCTAGAAGAATCTTCCCCTTTCTACTGTCTTACCCAGCATATTTCACCTGGGATCTTAAGAGGCTGCTCAAGGAATTAGAGACAATGTTTTACCTGTATCCATGTTTGTAAAAGTTCACTATTGCGATGGTTTGTCATGTGGACCTGTGACAGGTGGCCACATGTTTTCACTCCAGGCATTCTGGGGGCTTGACAAAAACACACTAAACAGAATGAAAATGTCTAGAATGTTGTCTCTAAGCTTTCAGTTTCAAATGGTGCTGTACATCCTCCATTCCAGTAGCCAGAGTGAGCATCAGCATTCATTTACAAGGTGATTGGGGTGCTGCTCAAGCAAAGTAAAAAATAAATGCAATTTGTTTTTCATCCACCATCCCATGCTTTGTTCTAAGTGAATTTCATGTCAAGTTGATGGCCCAGGTGCAGGCATCCTCTTTTTATCTACAAGCACTTACTCCAGTGGCAAAACAAAAGCCCTTCTGCTCTGATCCCTAAGAGTACGTCTTCCTACAGAAGCAATTAAATATGGCATCCCCTCGAAGTCCTTGATCTCTCTGCCAGCCTCTGTAACAAAGGTGTGGATTTGTGATGGTGCTTTCTATGATGTGCTTCCCTAGCAGAAACTCGACTGGGAATCTCAAATTGTCTCACAGAGATCAGCACTGTCTAATATTATTATTCACTGATGTTCTAAAAATAGTTGGGATTAGATTATAGTAGATGGAAACCCATGGAAACGGCCCAGAATGATAACAGATATTTTGGAATAAACACATTTTTTTCCTAATGAAATCCATCAGTATGCTAGAAGAAAAAAAAGAATCGCTCCCAGAGGAAAATATTTTATTATTTTATATGCCTATTAACTACCATGAAGGGCACTGGTGATTTATTATTATTGTTGTTGGTGGTGGTGGTTTTGGACAGAAAAGCCTGGATTGCAGGTGCCAAGAAATATGGTAAGAACAACATTTCTCACAGACTTCACCCAGTTTGTGAAGCGTTGGCTGTGATACCCATTGTGTGACTGCACATTGTGTAGGAGTTACAAGGTCACTGTGAACTAAACAAAGGAAAACCATAGCCTTACCCAATATACAGTCCATAGCAAATACGAAGTGTGTGGGGAGTGATGGGCTGGCATGATAAGGTGACCATCTTGCTTTCCTGACACAGGACTTCCAAAATCCACTGTTTATAACTATCAAATCTCATCCTTACTCACCATTTTTCCCCCTCCTCCCTTTAGAGTATAATTACTGTTTTGGGTGCCATCGTCCTACTTTAGAAACTTTTCTCATCAGGCAGCATCAGCCGTGTATGAAAGCAGACTCTTTAGAAGCTGCTATTTTATCCTGGTCACCTGCAAATGCAGGCCTTCGGTACTTGTTCTCTGACTTCAGACATGACAGCCAGATGCTTTCCCTCCCCACACAGGCTGCTGGCAGTGCGCGCACCTCATTTGGTAAGGGAAGGAAGATATTAGAATGGCTTTACTAGCAGCTTGGATGAAGTGATGCTGGTAGAAGAAAGTCTCTGTTCTTTACCATCACAGACTTGTCTTGCTTCCCACCAGCTTATGATAATGAACACCATAAGCGCTTGCCTGAAAGCATCTCATTTTAAGCTTTTTCCCATAATAAATCAAAGGAAAACAACAATTCAACCCATCAAACAGGAAAAATCCCTGCTGTCCTTCATCCTCTGCAGAGGTGCCGGATATCCTAGGGGAAAGGTCTGCCTTTGTGCTGGGACAGGTCTCTGTCCATCCCTGACTGAAGCTGCATCCACTCCTTCTTATTTGCATCTCTCATGTGGGAC
Source organism: Oreortyx pictus (assembly GCA_036925125.1). Lineage (NCBI taxonomy): Eukaryota > Metazoa > Chordata > Aves > Galliformes > Odontophoridae > Oreortyx > Oreortyx pictus. The sequence goes on along the minus strand of JAUPFR010000001.1, from coordinate 127,619,142 downwards.
CCATACCCCCGGGCAAATTCCCAGCACCTGTGCATGTTTCATTACAGAGCCGGACCAGCTGCTCTGCCAGCTTCTCAAAGGACCAACACGCTCTGCTACAAGCAGCCCCCAGGGAAGTGTGGTGGTGTGTCCTTCTGACAGCCCCTGCCCCAAAAAGGAAGATGCTTTTTTGCCCTTTGCTTGCCCTAAAGCAGAAATGAAAGGGACTTCAGGTACACTACCAGAAGCAATGGGCCCTGGTGGTATGGGCAGCTTGCTGTGATCTACATCACATGTGGGACAGGGTGTGACATGAATTAGCTTTGATTTGGAAGTGATAAGGAGAAAAAGAGAAATTCCATCCACGTCATTGGATTTTGGCCTCCTCTGTCTTTTGTTTTTTACCCCTGTATCTGTCTGAGGTGCTCCTGTATTCCAGCATAACAGGAGATCAAATGGATAATAAAAACAGCTGGAAAATAGCTCCAGGAAAAGAATGTAAAGAAGTAAAATAGAGCACAGCTTAAAAAAAAAAATCATGTTTTGCCAGAAGAACTTTAATGGAATAGGCAAAAAGAATTGAATTACTATGACCCAGTAGTACATGTGCTCTACGGGTGAGAATCACTGGTTTAACAGTGTGATGGCAAACCTAATTTTCTAAGGAAACCATACAGCAGTCAGACTTGGGTTTTGAAAATGCTTTTTGTGAGTTCCCTGCCCAGAAACTTGCAAAGCTTTACTACAGAGGGTTGAACAAGCTCAAAAATCTCTTGGGCTTTGGGCTTTCTGTACCGTAGTTCTGAAAACTTCTCCTGATAGTTTTAGAGATCTGTTTTCTTTGAAATTTTTACATACTTCAACTTTTTGTACCTCTTCAAAATTTTTGCTCATTTCTCAGTGGTAGTACAAATTAGGACTAATTCCATGGGACTCAGCAGTGCACATCATGAAGCCTGCCTCAGAGAAACAGTGTTTTTTAAATTAAAAAAAAAAAAATTGTTTTTCCATCAGCATCGGCATTTCCTTCTCCTCCCCAAATCACCTCACCTTTTCCAGTCATCTATTCTTTTGGCTATTATTTGAAGTACACCAGTAACAATATTGATGTAAGTTCAGTCCAGAGTGCTTAAAATAATAGAAAGCCACAGGCAAACCCCTTTGCTTCTTTTTGTACTCCATGTGGAACTGTTAGCACAATAGCTGAGGGCTGATAATGAGCAATCCCGTTGTGAAGGATCCTGGAACAGTAAGCTGTTTTTGCAGGCCTGTCCAAAGTATGAAGAAGTTAATGGATGGCTTTATTCTTTGGGCTCCAAGGTTTTGTGATGGTATCAGATTTTCAAAGGATGTATAATAAGCGAATTGTTCAGGAGAGATAACAGCAATTTGTGGCTGGATGGGTATAATGTGCTATTCATTCTGAAATCTTTTACTGTGCTGTAAAATAGGCAAATAGGTAAACTTGTTTGCCAAGGAATTTAAATGCAAGAGAAAAGTAGTATTTTTGGAAGGGCTGTATTCCTTGACTAGGATATCCTACTTGCACATCTGACAGCAAATCTGGCTGCTGTTGGGAAGAGTGTTTTCAATCAAGATAGCTGCAGGATGTGCAGAATTACCAGAAAAGACAAATTCTTGTGAATTGCGTGAAAAAGAGAAGAAAACCATGCAACACAACAAAAAGGATGAGCCTGTTCTCAATTACACATATGCAGTCCAATTGATGTCTGCAAGGGCTGCATGACCTTAGTGCACACAAGCAATATTTACCTCAAAAGATCTAAAATAAGTGGGAGGGAATTGCTGATGACTAATGGGGAAGTTCCAGTGAGAAGTACTAGGTTGTGCTTGAAAATGTAGAATGACTGAAAATGAAAGTAATTAGACAACTGAAGAGGTCAGAAGTTGAAGACACCAATGGAAGCCAGAAGAGAAAGCATGAGTGCTGGAGCTAGGGACAGGCCAAAAGAGAGCTCTGGCTTCAGACCCAGGAGCCCAAGATAACAATCTTGTGCCAAGAATCATGGCTCCATTATTGCTCTCCCACTAATGCAAAGGATAATAGAATCAGGGTGATGCAGGTCTGGAAGGGGCCACAGTAAGGCCTTTAATTGGTTTCCTGCCCCAAGGCAGAATGAATGGTACTTACGCTATTTCTGGTAATTGTGCTCAGGCCTGCTCTTAAAGGTCTCCACTGATGGATTTTTGCAGGCTCAGAGAAGAGGGCAGGGGGTGCTGGTGCATGATGTGGGCTGGTGGGATGGAAAGGCAGGCAAGGATGGGGAATCAGGAGGAACTGAGAGCAAGAAGCAAAAAGAAGCAAAAGCGACAAATCTCAGCTATAACATCAAGGATAGATGTGGCACTGAGGGGCATGGTTAGTGTGCACTGTGGTGATGGGATGATGACTGGACTAGATGATCTTAGAGGTTTCTTCCAGTCTTAATGATTCTATGATCTACATGAAAAATCCAAAGAGTGTGGGGCATGGGATAGGAAAGACAAAATTGTTTGTCAGGAATTAGCTGAGGAAATGTGGAGTTCACATGGGAGGAAGTTAGGTAAGGGAAAGGGGACTTGTGTAATAGGAAATGTGGCCCACTATTGAATTCCCTGCACATTTGGTTTATTAAAGCAGTTTTTCTTCTTGACTAGTGATCATGTGGACATTCATGCAACTGCCAACCCGACATCTCTGTAAATAAACAGATGGCACATCATGAATTGCTGTGGCCTAAAGGTCCCTGTTGTAATTGCTGCAGCCATGAGTAAAGGGCTCAGAATCTGCACTTAAGTGTTTCCATATCAAGATGAGAGCGCAGCACAGTGAAGTACGAAAACCTAGCCAGTGACTTGAAGCTCTTTCCTGGACATCTGCCAAGTGATGCTACCACTGGGAGGCTGTTAAATCACCGGGGAGAACTTTTTTCTCAGATCACAAATTTTGTATATACATTTTTACAAGCAATTTGAATCTACTGAAAAATAGGAGACCAATACCAATTGAGCTAAGTAAGAGAAGCAAGGAGAAAATGGAGGCTGAGAACATCAGCTGGTATAAATTATCTTGCTGCCTGCTCTAACTGATACAAGAGCACTCACTGAAGGATGGAGATAAATTGCAGAAGGGCATCCTCAGGACTTTGTTTAGATACTTAACACTACTATGATTCCGGTATAGTTAGGAGTATCATTGGAGAGTACTTGTCATTCAACGACTCAGGCTAAGTCAGATCTCTAGTCTGACTACAGCAATGATTGCTTTTGGCTTTTAAGTTCATGTATCCAAGAAGTGTCCACAACCAGCTGCCAACCCCATTTGTGCCAGTCAGAACCTGAAATGGAAATTTCCTCAGAAGGGCAGTGCTACTTCAAACACACACATCCCATCTAACCAACACAGAGGTGGCTCTGAAGAGCCAGATGGCCTTCATTAGAACAGGAGGCAGATGGAAATCAGGAAGAGATTCAAACTCCCTAAGAAGAGCTGAAGTTACAGCACACAGTATGTGGCCATTCATTATCACTGCACATATTGTCTTGACACTGATTGCGCACAGGGATGAAAATCCATATAAGACAGGGTGAGTTAAACAGGGTTATACTTGCTAATACGATTTTTAAACACACATCTCACACATCTTGGCACAAAACAACAGAGAAGCTGCATTGTAGAAACTCCCCTCTGGCTCTCTTAAAGGGACTGCACCTTGAATTGAACTGTGTAGGAGTATGGTGCATTAAAGGTGTCCCAGGTTGGACAGTGATGACAGAAGCTTGATAATGATGCTTATCTTACTTCTAAGAAAAGAAAAATACCATACTACATCATTAATTTTGAGCCAGACCTCAGCCTCATATAATGAGATGATGTGAGGATTCAAGGCTGCAATGACACTGAGGAGCTGTAGGTACAAAAGGATGCTCTCCAGCATCTCTGTGTGGGGCCTCACTGCCCCGCATGCAAGAGACTTCCTAGAGAAGAGCCATGCTCTGCATAGACAGAATAATAATAGTTGCTTTGAGGGGGGTGGGTAATGCTATAGAAACCAGCCTCTGGCTCGTATGTCAGATGCTGAATACATTATTCAAGTACAGCAGAATTATGTGATTACTCAGGAGAACATCCCTGAAATAATAAAAAGCTTCGAGGGTAGGACAGGATCTCTAATTCAGATGAAAATGTTACTTTCTGCCTCTTCTCAGTGCAGCGGTGGTGTTGTCCCTGCAACACAGGCCAGCAGACAGTCATGCCACCATAGCTCAGGACCTCCTGGCCCTTTCTTTCCTCGAAAGTTTTAAGTTAGCCAACTGAAGTGTATAATACACGAACTCTCATACACCCAACCTAGTACAAAACCAGACAAAAGTGGTCATTCTGGCCACCGCAAACAAGGGGGATAACTGTTTTCATAGCAGCCAGGGTGAACCTGCTGTACCCATTGCTGAAACCCTGCCTGGATTCCACCCGTGTGACTTTACTCATGAGACGAGTCCTGGTTGCATATGTTGCTCCAAGGCCAAGTTTGAGGCAAGAGATTCCTTCTCTGTCTCCAGTGTTATTTTGGTATATTTTATTTGGCCCAGAATTTGGGAAAACAAGAGGGAAGTTTTCCATAGGGAGTGGAGTGAGCAGGCAGGAAGGGCTACCATATTTCTCCAGACGGAAACTCCTACGGCGTTACAGTCCAGCACTGCTGCAAGTGTCAACAGATCAAATATGATACTGAAGGCCCTTTGCCAACTCTTTGCTACTGCAGCAACAAACTGGGAGGAGAGCAGGATCTAATCTCTGAGCTAGCTCTGAACTGAGCTAGGTTCAGCCTGTACTGCAGAGGGATGGAGCAAGCAGAAAGCGCTAACTACCCTCTCTTTCTCATGCAGTACGACATAGGCTGGTCCAGTTCCCGAGGCAGGACAGGGCTGGCCTGCAGAGGCTCAGGCCATCTGCTGCATCAGATACGGTGTTAGCTCCTCTGAGGTAGTGCCTTAACATATGGAGTCCTCACCCAGGTCGCTGCCTCCCAGGGAAGCCCCTGAAAACTAAATTGCCTCCAAAGCACTACACGGAGCACCGTGCCCCTCCATGTCAGCAGGTGTGATTCAGACTGATAGCTGCTGAGGGCAACAGCCTGAGCAGTAATTAGCTGCTGTTAGTCATCCTCTTCCTAAGTATGAGTGGTATAACATTTGATTATTTCAATACAGTTTGATGTGGGAGGGAAGGTAGTCCTGGAAACATTCTTCCAACAGCATTATTCTCTGCTCTTTTAAAGCACCTCTTGTGCCAACATTCAGCATGGCGTTTTAAATAAAACGCTATTTCCTCTTGTAGGGCAGTGAGGAAAAAATGCTGTCACAGGTTTTGTAACAAACATTAGGTAAGCGATAACTGTATCCATTGTGCAACACGGGATTCAGGCAGGAAAACAGTCCATAGATGGCCAACTGACAGGCACCTCATGTCTCAACAACCTGGAGAAGGTGAGATCAGCACAGAAAAGGGACCAGGTTGAATGTGTTAGTGGGGCAGTTTCACACTGGTAAGTTGAAAAACAAAAAGGGACAGTTCTTAGAGGGGAAGGTACTGAACTGATGCTGCTGGAGAAAATGTGGATTACTTGTGTTCAGCCACACTCTTCTTTGCTTATTCGTAGCACCATGTAAGCACTCAGTGGTCTGCCTTCAGCAAGCTGCTGTTTTCCTGGTATACATCTCCACTACCACGCAGTGCTAAGCCCCATTGTTAATGGTGGTGTTTGTTCATATTATGAAAAACATACCCTCTAAACAGAAAAAAAAAAGAATGAAGCTTTTGTGAGGATTTCACTATACTTTTTTTTTTTTTCTCTTCTTTTCCTGTCTAAATATTTCACCCTGCTCCTGAATTCACAATGACCCAGAAGTCTGAGAACTGCCTTTCTCTTACTTTTCTCTTGGGCAAACAAGTCCAAAATTCCTGTCTACCTTTTGCACCTGGAATACTGAACCTCTTTCTGAAGGTCTTTGTGTTTGTCTTCACAAAATCCTGGAGATAGAAGAACGATCTTGGAGGGAATAAACTGTTTAGGTATATGAGATGTCAAGAGATCTTGAGCAACTAAAATGTCCTCAAAATCCACAAAGTACATTTCTGAGGGGTTAAAGAAGATTTAACAAAGAAATGTCCCATATAAATAATACTGGGCTTACTCTGGGAGGGCTTACAGAGAATCAAATGAAAAATATTTGGGGTTCTAGCATTCACAGATCTGGACTAAGAGTGTCCACTGCACAAGCATAGCTCGCAGTGCTGTCTATGTCTGTCTATGATCAGCTTTTTATGGCAAAATATTTCATTATTACCAAGCAAACTTGAAAGAGAAAGGAATCCAGACACCAAGCTAAATATATGTTCTGAAATTGCTTAGTCCAGCATTTAGAGCATATTGTTGTAGGCTTGCATTTAAAAAACCTCTGAACCAGCCAGCTAAGTGAGCTGAGCTGGTAATGAGCAGATCAGAAACCACACCACAGCGGTGGTTACTTCCCCTTCTTGCACAAAGACCTCAGCAACATTGATAAAATGATATGAACCACCTAATACATTGGCATGGTGTACAGGTGCTACCAGTTTTACAGGTGCTAAAAGGGTGTATGTCTTGGTTTTGAAACAGGAGGGGTGGATGACCAGGGAAGTGTTCATATTCCAGCGGTGAAAATGAGAGATGTAAATTGACTTTTTGTGTGTTTATGTGTGTGTTTTAAAAAAACACAATATTTATAACGATACTATATACTGTCTATGATGAGCTCATTACTCTTAGAACCAGGGTGATGGATTTGGTGTGTAGCAGTTTGAACAAATAGTCAGCCTCATGTTCTAATGTATCACTCATCAGTGTTTCAACTCGGTATATTTTGAGTGTTGTTTTGGGATTGTGACTGAAATAACACTAAGTAATGTATTATCAGCTCTACCTTACTGGGAGATTATTCCATATTCAAAGACATTCAAACTTATCCATTTTTCCATTCCACCATGGTAGTTCTAATATTACTTTCCTGTATTACATTAACACTCTCTGGGGTTTTATGCTTTAAATATTTATAGGCTGCTATAATGCCCAAATAATCACATTTCAAGTCCTGAAGAATAATTATACGGTAAAAATAAATTTTAACAGAACTTTAAGCCCTTGGAGGAGGTAAAAAATTGCTTTGAGAAGAAGGAATCTTACAGCATTGTGGTTGACTTCCTTCTCTTGTGTTACTTTAGAACTGACTGTCAATACATATGACAGATCCTGTTAGATACATGATACATATGGCACAGTGAGAGGACACAAAAAAATCAGATTCAAGAAATAACCATCTTTATTCTGATGTGTCTGACAAAGAATATTTGAACTTGGGCAGAGAAACAAAGCACTGGCCAGGATTTTTTTACAGCGAGGAGAAAAGCTCCTGCAGATGCTGAGCACAGAATTTACACCAACTGAGACATTTGTGTGATTTGTGCCTCATGGTATCTTGGGCTGCAGCCAAAAGTGTAAGCTGCTCAGAGCCTGTTTGAGTCCCCTGACATTACATATTCTCCGTAATGCAAGATGTTTTTAAAAAGTAATTTACTTGCTGTGACATTAGAAGTCCTAATGAGTGGATCTGTACTTCCTTCTGGGTCTTTTGCAAACCTGGTAATGAATGTTGTGTAATCTCTGTCACTAGATTGTAGATCTAATTTTAGGTACTGATGTTTGATTCGGAGATTTTTAGTGCTTTTGGAAAGACCAGAACGATTTGCATTTCCATGACCTGCATTGTTTTGAATCTTAATTGCTGTCCCTTAATCACATAATCACTAGGAACCCGATCCTTCAGACACTTAATGTTGTTTGCACAGCAGGACTGTTGATAGAACTAAGAACTGTTTCCCATCTGAAGTGTTTGCAGATTTGCATCCTGTCTCCAGCCAGAGTGGAGAGGACAACGATGGGGGCGAAGGCACAGGGAATAAACAGCTCATGGTTCAGGTTGCAGGCACGGGGAGGAGCTAAGCCCTGCATCCCAAACAGGGTGGCACCAACCAGAGGAAATGAGCCTGACTCATCAGAAAGCTTTAATAATTTGCCCTTTATACAGATATTTCTTAGGGCAATCTGCATTCTCAGTCTTCCATGTGGCTGACAGTTGTGAAGCCGTGGCAGTATCTACAGACACCCAGAGCTTTGTCCTGTCAGCCTACAGCAGTTGAGGGGTTGTCTGTGCAGAAAGACCTCATAGAATCCTTAGAGTTGGAAGGGACCTCTGAAGGCCATCTAGTCCAACACCCCTGAAATGAACAGGGACACAATGGCCGGATCAGATTGCCCAGAGCCTGATCCAGCCTTGCACTGAAAGTCTCCAGGGACAGGGCAGCCACCGCATCTATGGACAACCTGTTCCAGTGCCTCACTGCCTCCACTGTAAAAGACTTTTTCCTTATATCCAAAAAATCCCCCCTCTTTGAGCATGAAGCCTCACTCTTACTGTTTTCCCAGTCTGTTTTTCAGTGTGATCTTGCTTCTATTCCCACAAGGCAAAATCTTTTCAGTTATTGATGGCAGTTAATAGCTTGTGGAGGGATGTGTGAGGAGTTGTTTACAGGGAAAAAGAAGAAATAAAAATAAAGGCTGAACTTTCTGGACTGAAACAGCTGAACTGCTGTGTTGATATCAGAGGCAGGTGAGTGGAACAAGTTGCAACTGAGAGAAAGACACTGGGATATAGATGTCATATACATGGATGTGAAACAGTTCTAAAAATGTGTTGCATCTCAAAGACGGTCAAACTACAGTCTTCAGTTCTGCTCCATTTGAGGCTACATGTTGAATTCTGGTGCACACCATTAGTTTGGAGAGGTGAATGTTTTGTGTTGGAATTACCTGTCAGTGATTTGTGTCAGCCTTGCCAGGGCTGCCTGTATTTAGGTAGTATGGGGACAAAGGAAACTGAGAACTTTTCTAGGTTATAGCATTTTTCAAATCCACCCAAATACTGTCTCCAGTGGGCTTCTCACCTACAGCTTTAAGACGTTTGTCAGCCTCATGGGACTTCTGATAAACACCAAATAGACTCCCTGGAATACTCTGCTAAGATCAAGTGCAGCAACGGACTCAGTGCTGTCTCATTCTCTGCCCAGCCTTGGGCACAGATCTGAGCAACATGAGAGCTGCTGTGACCCATGTCACCTGGCAGTGGTCCCCAAGAGCTTGTTTACACTGGATATTTTTTCACAAGAATGTAATTGCACCACTGAAACTACATGAGCATGAAAACTTTGCACGTGTAGCAGAGTTAAGCCAGGTAAGGAGTTTTGTTGTAAGCCGTATTTAATACCAGGCTGGTGTGTCACGAATAACCACCCTTGCTACTGACAAACCGCACCCATAGGCCGTGAACCAGCCGTGGATTTCCAGCATTACACTTCAGCTCTGTGCCTTTGCTCCTGATACCTCTAACCTGCAAGATCTGGACAAGCATACAGTTCTGCACCGTACGCAGCACATCAGTGTTCTGCAAGGAAAGAGGTGATCTGAGGTTACTTCAGGTGTATATTGATATCTTCAGTCAAATGATTATCTATTTTTTTTTTTCTGTAGGACTTCTGCCTTAGCCACGGCTTGATTCTGCAGGGTGCTGAGCCCAGCTGTGAGGAACCGACTATCCCTTGTTCCCTGCCATCAGCAGTGCAGGAGAGCAGTCACTATCCTTCAAGAATACTTGACATCTTTTGGAAATGCTGAGCACCTTCCAGGACTGAAGCTACTGGGATGAACAGGGCAGAAACGGGCTCATGCTTTGCATTTGGCCCAGACTGCTCTTTAGAAGGACATGAGAAAGTACTTTATTCTGGACTATGAGCCTGCTCCTGCTTTGACTGAAGTGAGAGGATTTTATTTCTGTACTTTGATGTAGAGATATTGATTTTCATCATCTTGTGGCTGTTGAGTAGCAAGCAAGGCAGTCTGGCTGCTCCACAGCATCACAGGCCAGCTCAGCCACAAACACAGCATCATCATCTTTTTCACACCTTCCTTTGCTCACCTTCATCAAACAGCTCCTCTTCATTAAAGCAGTACCTCTGCCTCTCAGCTTGCTTTAGATGTGTTATGACACTGCTGTGAAGCACAGAATTCCCTGAAGCCTTAGAGAGAAAAAGATAAATAAGACATCTCGAGCCATCACTACAGAGAAAGAAAAGGAGAACATGGTGCTGATTTCAGCAAATACCCATGCTTCCACAACACTTACTCACTGTTAGGCTACTCCACAAACCTTTTATGTTAAGAAAATCTGCAAGAATAGCAACAAAGATGACATAATGAATGAAGTGAGCAGTTATTTTTGGCTGCCCCCAGTTTGGGTGACATTGAGTTTGGCCACAGCACCTGCCATGATGGCTTGATACAGTTTGAAATAGTGCATGAATAATAAACGAAGCCCACTTCTGGTAAAATTCAGTGTTTGAGGTTTTTTTTTAATGTCCTTTTATCATGTTCCTGTTGCTTGACTTTATCTGAAGGGATTATGTTTAGAGTGTGTACATAGACAAATAGATACGCTAATAAAAAATGCAATAGTTGATAAGGTACAGGCAACGCGGAGCACGCAGTGCAGGCTACAACCAGCTCCAGACAAAAAATGGTTACTAATGTAACTGAAATTTGTACTTTGGTCATTAAAAAACACAGATAACAAACCGGTAAGGTATCCTTCTGACTGGCTTACTTTCAGGAGGCTATTTGTCAATGCAGATCAAGAGAATGGTGAAAGAGGGGAAATAAAAGGAGTTATGGTTTCTGTTCTAATAACTAGAATGAGGGGTTGAGGGGGAAATGCAGGTTTCAATCTGATAAGTAAGCACATGATATATGGCAGGCTTATGACAGTGTTGTTGCAGGCCAGGAGAGCCTGGGAGGGACATGTACTTCTGAGCCCTTTGAGGCTGGCAATTCTAGCTCTTTATCCAGTTCTCATCTTCTCTGCTCGTGGAGAGAGTACCCACGTTGAGAGGCTTTGGCAGGACTCACCATCCAACACCATCTGATGGATCACCTATTATAGAGCCTGAAGACTTTAAATCTGCACAGGAGGGGTTTCCAAAGCTCAGAATGAATGATTTCATAATCAGTGACCTGACTTCCAGAGCTACTTGATAGTACGAAATCTCATTAAAGATAAAAGACTAAAAGAAATCTAAGCTTTTTGACCAATTTTCCAATTAAAATCGACTTTTCTGGGGAGAAAAAGAACAAACCTAACCAAACAAAAAAAAAAAAAGCTTATCTGGAAAGTTAAATACTCTAATTTCTCAAATGCAGAATCCTGAAACACCTTGTTTCATCAGCTTCCGGCAAGAAGTAGCATTAATGAACACTGTGGCAGAAGCCTGGGTTCTAGAAAGATCAGGGGAAAAGGAGAAACTGCAGTCGAAACATTTGGCTTGTCACAGTTGTTATATGGCACCATGGCTGCAACGTCGTAATGTGCAATAAAACTGACATGACGAGTTTTCTTTGAAAAGCACTTTGGTTTTGGAATAAATTCACATGCATCAAAAATATGGCATAGCCTTCTGTATTGCATAATGCATTGCATAAGAGAAAATAGAGAATAGCTGTTTCACATTAATGCTTTGTCACATGGGCAGGTGAGGCATGCCAACGGTGAATGAAATTTCACCGTAGAAAGCAAATAAGAAAAGAAGTTCCTGATTCAGTCAACTTTAAAATTGCACTTCATTCACAGTGATGTTTTAAACTATTATAGTTCCAAGTGTGATGACTGTGACTGAAAGAGGTTTGACAGAAGGAGGATATTTTTACCGTGTCAAGTGTCAGCCCACTGGATTTAATAAAAAAATCACTTAAGTCTCATTGCCTGTAATTTCCCAAGCACAGTCAGAATCCTTATTTCGATGGATTTTTTTCTTACAGCAATGGGAGAAAAAGACATTTTTTTTTAACTGGCTGAGGATTTCTGGCATTTAAACTATTTTAATTACTTGTTTCTAAACTTAGAATATGTATAGAATTTAATGCTTTTCTAAAATCTTGCTGCAAATTCAGAGATTTTCCATCGAGCCAGAATACATTTTAGTGGACTTAAGAAAGAAGGAAAACAAACTGAAGAGCAAGCAACCCCACATTTTTCACTGCATTCCCCTTTTCTAAGATTCACAAAATGAAAACAAAACCCACATAATATTTAATTGCCAAAACCATTCCATTTTTATTTATTTATTTATTTTGTGAGCCGCAGAAGGCAAAATCCGTCATTCCCACCTCCAGGTCAGCTGCTCAGCCTTTCCCATTTTTTTTTATTTTTTATTTTTTATTTTTTTATTTTTTTTTTCCCTCGGAGATGACTGCTATACCCATCTCTTCCCAGTAGAGGTGCCAGTGAGAGCAACTGGGTATGAGGAACCTCGTCTTCAAGACTTAGGCAAGACTGAATTTCAGGAATACCAAGGAATGTGCTGGATCAGACACCTGGGAGGTGCTTCTTTACATAATTACCACGGTTTTCTAGTAGGAGACTGCCTTAGGCCCTCTGTGGCTCTGCACTGTGGGGCTTCAGGTCCCTCCTATAAAGACTGCGCTTTAGTTAACTAAGGGAAAATCTATTTAAAGACAGTGGGTGAAACAAACTTGTGTAAGAGAGCCTACACACAACGTTACATTGAAACCACATGAGTAGGCCAGTGGGAGGTGGTTCCCAGTTGCAGCCTCAGCACCTCTGCAGTGGATGGTTTGGTAGGTACAGGGCTGGGCACAGAACTGAGGGTTGCCTGCTGATGAGGCCTGATGCTGCAAGTGGAATTCGCCAAGAAGGCTGTAGGCTTACACCACAAGGAACGATATGTCACTGTGTTATTTTAGGTGCGTGCTCTTTAAGTTACAACAAACGTCAGGCTGGAATAAGGTCTGCTGTCTACTCCTGAGTTTGCCACTTATCTCATCCAAGGAGACTGTAAAAACGCATCAGGCAGCGGAGGAAAGCAGGCTTTTGGTTGAATGTAGCTTCCAGAAAGTAAGAGCAGCAGTGAAGATAGGGTGGCACAGGCCAGGGTAAGTAACGGGGCCCTGGCTAATAGTCGTTGCTGGAGCTCTGCTACTGTGTCCTACTGCTCTTAATAGTACCCAGTTATCACAGATGTGCCTGCTGATGCTGCAAATGAATATTCATTCCATTACGAAGAGATGCACAAATACCTGTCGGCAAGAGTTTAGTGAGCCCGAATCCTGCTTGGTGTTAAAAATGTAGACGGTCAGCTGCTGGGACCGGCAGTGCAGTGAGGATGGAGCAGACTGAGTTATGAGTTTATCAATTTTGATCCAGTCACTCTTTGCTGCTAATCAAATTGTGACATTTAGCTCAGCATTGTTTTGAAAAGTAATTACTCAGTTGCGTCAATGCAATTCAAGGAGACCAAAAAGAATATGCTAACTCAAATCAACTTTTGCCACAGAGGTAGCATCGGGAAGGATTAAGCAATGCAGAAGTCTTTGCCGGAGAGATGTACAGCAAAGTACATTTTGTTCCTTTTGTGAGGACTGAATCATTATGTTGTTCGCTGTTATGAAGAGAAGCTTATACATGCAAGACAATGCTATTCCAGCATTACGTTGTGTAGGCGAGGTGTGCAAGCATATGAGCATTGCTTGGGTTGGTGTTCTGTAGCTGGGGGCTGCAGAGCTCTGTGAGGCCTCACATCAGCAACACACAACTTCCTCTAAACTGTTTTAAAACCACTTTTAAAAATCATTTGAAGTGCCAGGGTGTCTCCCATGAACGCAGTACTGACATAAATTCTGAATTTACAGCTGCCAAATAACTCACGCCTCCTTCGGTACATTCCCAGTGACTACTGATGGCTCACGTAAGACGGAAAGCGCTCGGGTTCGGCGTGTTGCGATGAAAGAGGAACACAGACATAAATAACCAAGATGACTGCTGTGTGCCAGTGCCTTTTTAACCCGAAAGTTCCCGATTTGTGTCACCGCTCACGTGCGCTCCGCTCCTCTCCTGACTGCCACGCTGCCCCAGCCATTACCGAGATGGCGAGAGGGAAAGGGCAATTTTCAGGGCGAAGCCTGGCAACACCGCTTCCTTCAAATAATTAGCAGCACAGGTCGCAGCACGGTTTATTTCTATTTAGGCTGCGTGCCGCCACACCGTGGCCCGCACTTCCCGCCGTGAAGGAGAGAGTCCAGCGGGAACTACAATTCCCACGAGGCTCCGGGAGCGGGGCACGACGGGAGCCGCGACCGCCGACAAACGACGGCAGGGGAGGGCTCGAGGGCGCGCGTGCGCGGAAGGAGGCGTGGCCGGCGGTTTCCCTCCCCCTCCCTGCTGTGTGTCGGTTTGGGGCGTCCGTCGCCATTTAGCGCGGAGACGGCCCGCAGGCGGCCGCGGCGCCTCCGCTCTGTCCTCCCCGCCGCGGCGCGGGGCGCCACCCGGACTCGCGCGGTCTCGGCTCCCCGGTGTGAGGCGGCGGGCGGCCCCCGGTGAGGAGAGGCGGCGGCGGCGGCGGCGGCGGCGGGGGGCGGCGGCAGCTAGAGGAGGAGGAGGGTTTCCGGCTCCCCGCGAGGCGGTGGCCGGCGGCGGCCGCCGCTGCTGAGGGAGCGCGGCCCGGCCTCGCGCGGGCGGTATCTGCCTGGCGGGAGGGGGAGGCCGCGTCCGCCATGGGCGCCCCTGCGAGGCGGGGCTGAGCCCCGCGGCCCCTTTCTCTGCCCCCGCTGAGGGCGCTGGGCCCGCCCGCTGCGAGTGACTGAGCGCGGCGGCCGCTGCCTCCCGCGGCCTGCCCCCGCTTCGCGGGCCCTCGCTGCGGGGTAGTTCCCGGGCCTGCCCCGGCCTTCTCTCGCCCGCCCTTCCCTCCTTTCCCCGTCCGGCCCCGCGCCCCGGCTCTCTCGCGGTGCTCCATGTCGGCCCCGCTGCCCGTTGCCCCGCTGCAGGATGGATGCAGACGTTGAGCGGGGAGCCGCCCCGCTGGCCCAGCCTCCCCAGCAACCGCCTCCCAGCTCCGCCGCCGGGAGCCCTTGGGACCCTCCTGTCTCGCAGCTGCGGCCGCGGCCGGGCGCGCTCCCCGCGCAGTGAGCCGCCTCTCCCCTCGCCTCCCCACCCCCCGCTCCGCCCCAGCAGCGCTTCCCCGGGCCGCGATGTCGGGGGGAGCCGCGGACGGCGCCCCCCCGGCTCCCCGCTTCCTGGCTCCCCCTCCGCCGCCCCCCAAGAACGGTTCCAGCTCGGACAGCTCCGTCGGGGAGAAGCTGGGAGCCGCCGAGCACGGAGCCTCCGGGACCGGCGGAGCGAGCGGTGGAGCGGGGAGCGGAGGCCGTAGCGAGGAGTACCGCCGCCGCCGCCACACCATGGACAAGGACAGCCGAGGGGCGGCAGCCACCGAGCACCGCTTCTTCCGCCGGAGCGTGATCTGCGACTCCAACGCGACGGCCTTGGAGCTGCCCAGCCTGCAGCCCGCCGCGCCCTCGGCCCCCGTGTCGGGAGGCAGCGCCGCTCCCTTGGTCTCTCCTCCCGAGTGCGTCCGCACCTCCTGCATCGCGGTCGGCGCCTCGCGGGCCTCCTCGCTGCTGCAGCAGCCCCCGCCGCCCACCCCGCTCCCCCTGGAAGGACGCTCTGCCCAGGAGCCCCCTGCCGCTAAGGATGCTGCCCCGCTGCTGCCCAAAGAGGAGGAGGATGAGGCCGCCGCGCTGCCCCCCACCAGCGCCGCTGGCAGCACGTCGGCTGCCAGCCGGGAGTTTGAGGAGCGGAGGGCGCAGCAGGAGGACATAGAGGAGCTGGAGACTAAGGCGGTGGGCATCTCCCCTGACGGCCGCTTTCTGAAGTTTGACATCGAGATCGGAAGAGGCTCTTTCAAAACTGTATATAAAGGACTGGATACTGATACCACTGTGGAAGTCGCCTGGTGCGAGCTGCAGGTAAAGCAAATAAAAATGGTGAATTACCAGAGCGTGGCCAGGCTCCTAGGTACTTGGCCGTGTATGTGATTAAAAACCTGTCTATTTGAGGTCTGGTTTACATAGACAGGGAACTGCGGATCTTACTTGAGCCACCCTCTCTGGAGAAAGGTGCAGCCTTTCCTTGGAGTCTTAATAGTATTTTTTTTTTTGTTGTTTGTTATTATCTTTGGAGGACTTACTACAGTTCTGTTTCTTGTGACATCTTGCATTTTACTACCAGCAAAAGGTAACTAGGTTTTGTAAAAGTACCTGAACACAGCTCAGAGAGATTGAGGAGAAATCTGTCGTAAATTAATGACCGTAACTTTTTGAAATTTGTATTTATGTGCTTCTCATAGCGATTTGTGTGTTGTGGCACTGGGTTATTGTAGGCATAGAAAATACCCTGAGTCATTTAGTGAATCGTTTGAAGTTGTGAAAAACTGTTTCTCATTCTGAGAGCTAGGGTTCTTGCTTGATACAGGTACAAGGAGGAAATTAAGCATCAAGCTTTGAAAAACCTCAAGCTTAACCTTTGCAGATGGCTGGTGGATAAAACAGAAATGAGAATAAGGCCACGGTTCTACCCAAGCCCAATCTAATGATGGCAGAAATGCCCTCAGTTCACATGAGTCAAAGCTTGTGTAACGGAGAGCCAGGTTGCTGTGCAACAACCTTAAAAGAAGTGGGAAGAGCTGGGGTACCAGGAACAAATATCTGGTGTAGTGTTCGCCTTCAAAGCCTCAGTGTTAAATTAAAAGGATAGTGCTTACTTTTTAGTGTTGTTTCAGTACAGTCTACAGAGGGACTCATGTACTATGGCTTCATTATTCTGTGTGTTCTGATGCAATTTAGGGCAGACAAAAGAGCATTGGGTCAGAATCCCAAGAGCTTTGGAGGAGGATGAGAGCAGATAGCTCCCTGCAGTACTATAGGGAGACTTTGTTCTCCTCCAAAGCAATTTTGTATCTCATCCTTCAGCAGTACCTTTGTAGATTGTTATTGCCCTTAACTCTGTGCTTACTGGCTGTGGAAGTAAGCTTCGGTTTTCTGAGACCCTTAAGCGTGCACTCTTCCTGCATACTGGTTATGTTCTTCCTGGGGTGGTTTTTGGACGTGATTTTGAAGTAGTGTTGGGCTCTGCCTGAGCTTTTTGCGTGCAGTTTGAACTGAGATTAATCCTCCAAAACGGTGTGACTTCTATTTGTAATTTTGATCTTTGTAATTCTGCAGTTCTTCTACTTTAACCTCTGAAATCTGTTTTAATCTTTACAGTCTACTTGCTGGTCAGAAACTAATGACAGCTCGGCATCAGTCACTTTCCAGTAATACCACCTCTGCTGAACTGTCTTAGTCATGTTCTGTACTATGTGAACAAATAGTCCAAAGTGAAGTGCCTTCTTTGAAGCACGTAATTAAAAAGCTCATTTATGAAGAATATGTTGCTGAGCTTTCAGTCGATTGAAGGATTTCACGAGTGGTCTCTAAAATGACAGTGAGACTGCAAATAGTGGTTGGGGGGAAAATGTTGGATGTTGTTGAAGGCTACTGCGTGTACTGAAGGAGTACGTTGCCGATGAAATCATTTTAAAAGCTGTAGCTTTGCTCTCATACAGAGACGGCATACAAAATGATGTTTTTGAAACATGAGCATTATTTTTGTAGCTTTTAGAAGTGCTCCTTGAAGGAGCAGTCTGTATGGTTAAAGATGTTAAGATAAGGTCTTGTTTTATTGCGTCTAGAAATAAAAGGAGGAGCTTGGGAGCTGTTGGTGTGATGGCTACGTGCTCTTTTTTATCTAGGAAAATATAAATGTTGACAGGACAATGAAATTCCTTATGCCTGTTTTCTGTCAATGTCTGATTTCATGAAATGGTCAAAATTAAAATGTCATCTTGGCTTTCTTGTATGATGCCTTGAAGATTGGCGAATCTTCAGAGCGCCCTTATTTTATGGAAATATGTATGAATTTCTTCCATGCATATTGTAGTAAACCTAACTATCTTGTGCTTGTTTTGAATTGCCTTGACGTGTGTTTTTAGCAGTAAAATGACTTTTCTTACCTGTGCTTATGCTAGCAAGCACAGACATCCAAGGTGTCCTGCCTCTCTAGAGCCTGCTGTAGTACCACTCTAGTGCTGCTGGGAGACCATGCAGGTTCAGTTCATCTCTGCACTTGTGATTCACCTTCATCAACTCTGGACAAGTCTTTGGAATTGCATTCTTTCAGACTTTTCTAGCATGCTTTCACTGCTTCAGTTTCTTTTAAGTTTTCTCTGGAACAAATACACTGACTGCTTTCCATTCAGTTGAATTAGTGTTTAAATGTTGGAGCAAATCTTGTAGCAGGGGTTGTGTGGATCAAGGACAGCATGGACAAATGCGTAATAATTGCATTCTCTGTCATTGTAAAGTCACTCAGCCAGAGGCAATCTTATTTTTATGTCTTCTGTAGAGACAAAAGGTAAAATCCAGGAGAGACGGTTTCTTCTTCACTTCCCAAAAGGAGTGTGGTTGCTGTTTTATCAAATACAGCTCGGGTTCCCAAGGTGCTGATGATTCTTTGGAGCGTATTGTGCTGTGTCCTTAAGAAGGCTTTTCAACAGCATTGTAATTTTATGCTTGATGTACTTAATTGTGGTGGAAATAGTTATGACATTCTATGGATTTCTGCTAACTTACCGCTGTGAGAATCTCCAGGAGGAGAGGTGCTGGCCAAGACTTGTTAATTTTTCTTTACCTGAGGAAGATGGAAAGGTGTGAATAGAAGGAATTGGGTATTTCAGGGTTTCTCATAGATACGTTACAAAAGTCTAAGCGTGGCTGACAGACAGTTCTAGCTTAACTTGCTCCTACAGACAGGCTACGAACTGTAACTGAATCTAGTTTAAATATTGGATGCAGCTATTTAATTGTGAAATACGTGCCCTGCTGTGAGTGTGGAGGAGATGGGAAGAGCTCAGCAGCCTCTTCTTATGGCTTCACTTACTGCATGGGCATTGTTCAGCATTAACCTCTATATACTTTTATTCCCATTGTACAGGTTCATCTTGGTTCTAGTTATTCTGAATCAAGTGTGCCTCCTGCTGTTGCCATGAGCACATCTCATAAATTTAGTGAAGTAGTAGTTTTGGATTACTACCTTAATGGTATTGAAGTAGCAGGCAGAAGTTAGCAAAAGTGGTTAGTGCTGCTGTTTCCTATTGTAGTTTAAAATGTCTCTTCCTGTACAATCGTGTTACTGTTGTAACTTTTGAAGTTACATTTGAGTGGCGAGTCTTTTGTCACCTCTCTGTGCAGCTCAGGTAATGTGGCAAAAAATATGACGCCTCTTCCTGTTACTTCTGATAGATGAAGTTAATGACAAAGGTAGTTAAGAGTCATGTAGTTGATTATAAAAGCCACATCTCGGGGAAAAATGTGTCACCCTCTGAGTCCTTGTTTCAGTTTGAGTCAGTTTTAAACAAGATGCTTGTTAACCTCTGGTCTATGGGAGAGCACAGGCTGGTACAGTCTACACAGAATTTTGTGTGGAATTTATTGCTATGGGTTCTGTGCAAATAAGTAATTTTTCAAATATGGAAGATTGAGCTGTTTTGAACTGTGCATTTGTTGAGCATTTGGAAGCCTACCTACTTTCACGTGAACAGCATCTTCTTTTAAAGGAAGCACGATTTAGCAATTGCAACTAGAATGATATTTACATGAGCTGATAAACTATGGGCATGGGGGGGCTGTATACTGCATGCCTAGATTGTGCTGTATCACTGCTGTACCTTCTATTTCCTTCCCAGAAAGGACAGGGCAGTCAGTTGTCAGTTATAGTTCATGAATACATCTCGCTCATGTGTTGCTGCCTTTCTCACTCTACTGTCAGCGCGGTGCTTGTCTCATTACTGTGTACAGTGCATGGGCTGATGGGATGAAGGAGGTTGGGTGCTGTCTCCTAAGCAGAACAGAGCTTCTGAAGCTAAGCAGTGAGTTTGAAAGGCAAGCTGTGCAAGAACATGCTGTGCTAGTTACTGCTTGGAAGGGTGACTGAATGTGAACTTGGTTACCTTGAGTTAGGACTCTTGTAGGTAATCCAGCATTGGTTACATAAATGCACTTCTGCTGCAGACTGTAGATTATACATCAGGTGTAGCGTATGAGATGCTGTGGCTTACCAATGCAGTTTTCCATAGGCAGTAGCTATGAAAAACAGTTGAAAGCAAACAATAGCTGAATGTCAGCTATGAAATTCTGTAGTGCAGTGAAATGATAATGCATCTGCTCGTCACTTTTTTATTACAGGAAATAGTGACGTGCTGAATAATATTTCCATGGGTCGATTTTTTATTTTACTGTAATGACCTGTGAAAGTTATCCAAGCAACTTCCTGTATTCTCAGTTTTTAGTTGGGAGGCATGTCTTCACCAGTGACACTTCAGTTTTAATTCTACGTGTTTTTGTATCTTAGCTGAAGCTCAGTTTAATACTGAGCTTTAGTTGCATGGGTAAGAGTGGAATGTAGGTTCTTTGCTCTGGAGGGTCCGCTCTGCTGCAGGCTCACTGTAGTCATCAGCCTACTGAAGCCACAGCACAATTCTTAAAAAGTCTCTCAGCTTTCTAGACTAGCTGAGCTGGGAATGTTTCAGAAGTTGCTTGTTCAACTTTGACAACCAAAAAAGGTCTTGTATCACATAGCTGTGGCATCCTGTAGCTTTTTTTTTTTTTAAGCTGTTTGCATTTTGCTTGCTGACTGCAGAGATACTGGCTCTGATGTGCAATCTTATAGCTGCATTAAAACAAAATGGAAAACCAGATGAAAACTTCTTTTGCAGCAGGAGGAAGCTGAGGGGTGCAGACCTGGAATTCGTTCGACTGTTAACGTGCTTCTGGAAAACTATTACATCCTGCTAGTTCAGGGAGGATGAACGGTTACATCCTGAAATAAATATACACTCTTTTAACAATTGTAACTGTGCTCTGATTCTGTATATTTAAGGCTGTTGCAGTTTTAGATCAAAATGGAATCTAATCTGGTGTGATGACTCCCGTGTCTAGCTTGTACTTCTGATCAGTGTTTAAAATAATGGTCTGTGAGCATAACTATGTGTTAATACAATTGCTGTAATGTCAGTGTATGTCTCCATCTTATTACTACTTGGGTTAGATTCATGGTTGTTGCAAATGCTCATAAGAGAAGGTGTATGACAGTGTCTCTTATTGGGTCTTTATTAGCTTTCCGTCTGTTCTCAACTCTATGCAGTCCAAATATTGAAGACCAGAAGGTGTAAATCCATAAATGTATGACACCTTTAGATCACACTGGATTTCTTTAAGTGTGCTCGTACAGGGAGATTGATGTTTTTGGAGTCAAGTCTAAGCTTACTTCCAGTTGCTTTTCCATATCATGGCACAGAACAGTTACTGGTACTTACTGGCTTCAAGTCTCAGATTTGAAAACTCCTCTGTCTGAAGAACAAAACCTAGCCATATTCCAGAGTGTTTGTGCTGTAATTGATACAATTGACAACTTGATAAATGACATGGGAAAGGAGCCAGACTAATTACCTGCAGAAGTATAAACAATGGTCTGACTCCTTCAGACTTTTACAAAGGTGACCCTGAAAGGGAGAAGGGAGCTTTAAAGTGCATTCTGGAGCTGCAGCTGTTAGGAGACCTCCACTTAGGAAAGTAATCTTACCTCAAAGGGATGTCAGTTCGAGGGATGGCTGTAGTTCAGTTTATAACTGGGTGGTTGCAAGACAATAATTGGATAAGTACATTCTGAAAATGCAGTGTTTCTTGTGGAAATAAATATGTTCGTTCAGGTGCATTTGAGAACTGTGGAATCAAATCTCTA
This sequence comes from Oreortyx pictus, assembly GCA_036925125.1. Classification (NCBI taxonomy): domain Eukaryota; kingdom Metazoa; phylum Chordata; class Aves; order Galliformes; family Odontophoridae; genus Oreortyx; species Oreortyx pictus. The sequence goes on along the minus strand of JAUPFR010000001.1, from coordinate 127,597,335 downwards.
TAATGAGATTTGTTTTGGATTTCTGTGGCTTAGAATAAGAAATTTTGAGTGCATAAAGGGAAATGTCTCTCTCTAGAAGTGAACCTGATAAAAGTCTCTGGAGACATCCTGTGCGGAGTCTTTAGAGAGAGGCCTTCCAGGGTAATAAATAAAACAGCAAGAGATCTGTGGTTGTCTGTAGGGATGCAGTGCATGGTGTAGTGTTGTTTCAGTGCCTTTTGGTTAGTAACTTCCCTCAGGGCAGTGTTGTCCTCTTCCTTATTTTTTTTTCTTCGTGCCAGCAGTTTGTCACACACAGCATGGAGAACGTGGGTGACAGTTGAAACTGTGTTATTTAACAGTCTGTGCTAAGCAGTGGCAGCCTTGGTGCTTCCTGTCATGAATGTCTTCAGAAACTTTCACTTCCTGTCAAGTCCAGCAGCTTTGTGAGATCACTAACTGCCTCTCCCAAATCATGGCTGATTTGAATGAAAAGCTGAGTACTTTTCTGTGCCAGTCTTTGGGTTCATGTTTTCAAGCTTGTATTGATCTTGAGAGCTGTGAACTTCTGAAAAAATGGAAATGCAGACATAATGGCTCTAATGTTTGGACTCTGAGAAATACTAAATACCATGCAAGTTTGCAGCTGGGCATAAGACTTTCTCTTGGCAGAGCGCGTGTTTTTTTAATAGCAGATGGTACCAAGTTACTATTTTTGACTCTTAAACTTTAAATATTGATTTCATGGTTTTAGCTTGGTCATGTCTGGAAGAATGTTCTCCCCAGTGTACTTGATGCGCTAAATTACAGGAGTTATAGTGCTACTTTGGAAACTGTTGTCTTGGAGTAGTCGAAGGCTTTTGTCTAAACTGATGCATCTAAAAGTCTTCAAACATAACCGTTCATATTCTTGTCCTGACCAGTGGGACCCAACTTCTTGTATGTGTTCTTGGAAGTATTGTTGTGGAGGCTGCCTGTAGTCCCCGGGCTTTCTTCAAGTTCCTTTGGAGAGTAGTAGTGGTAGTTCTGTACAGAACTTGAACGGTGTCTGAATGTTTATGGATGATATTCTACAGGTATCCTTCTTTCTACCTCCTATCCAACTTCCTTGGTATGTATAGAAGTTGTTGAAGATTTGGCAATTTAGAACCTGCATTTTTTTTTTAATGTGTGGGGTTTTTTTGCCCTCAGTATTCCCTTAGGGAGAGGGAGCTTGCTTTCTTTTTGTTTTATGGGTTCAACCTGCCGATTGCTCCTTAACTTATATTTACAAAGGATAAATGTTGCGTTAATAATGTTGTGTGCTATGTGACACTCTCTTCTTAACCCAATAAGGGATTCTTGCTGTAAGATCATCACAGATATTGCTAAATATATATTTTTTGTAAGCTAGAGTCAAATGGCATGTGATGCAGTGAGCAGAAGAAGTCAGATTCAGTTCTCAGATGCACTTCTGAACTTATCTCACTGATCACTTTACCGTGATGCATGCTGCATGTGTTCAGATAATTCTAAAGCACTTCCAGGTTTGCCTGGGTAGTTCCGAGCACCGTATTTTACTTTGCCTGAATCCCAGGCAACTTAACTTACTTATTTTTTTGGCAAAGGATATTTCAACATGCTGAAAAGTAGATTTGCGATGGTATTTTCTTTGTCTTCCAGAAGCTGTTTAAGTATTAATGTCTACCTAAAGCAGTAAGTGCTCTTCACAAGTGCAATGTATTCCAGATTGCTCAGGTGAAGTAACTTATCACCTTCTGATTTATTGTTTTAGGCCTAAGTAGAATCTTCGGGTCTGCTACCTGCGTGCTTATTCAGAGCTTAGAAATCTCGCAAAGAGTTTGTGTGTGCGTGATGGCCACCTGTGCTGTAGACAAAATATGTGAGCTCTGAAGTGATAATTCAGTGACTCTGGGCACAGCTCTTTGCCCAGATCTGTGTATTTTAATGTAGGGATGTCATTTCTTTTTGTACTCAGTGAGACCAAGACTGTGGTACTTACATCACTTAATCTAATGGCAGTACTCTGGGCAGCAGTACACTGATATATCAGTTTTCTGGATGAGATCATTGTGGTGGTTTGTGTCTTCTCCATTTCTGCGGTGGTTGGCAGGATTCCCCCTAGTATCTTACCAGTAAGATTAAAATAAAGGGGGAAGGCTTTGGGGATTGCAGGTGCTGTTTTTGGTGCCATATTCCAGGACATCTTGGATCTTGTTACCTCTGTTACTAAGCATAATGGGTAGAAACTTTTGATGGCTAGTTAGTGCACTGATTATTTGGGTTTTTAAGACAGCAGGTGCTGAAAACAAGCTTTATTACACTTCTTGTATGAGGGGAAAAAACTAGTCCTTTCTGTTGAGCTGCCCTGGATCATTTATTTCATCTGAATGGTTTCAACCATTCCTGACTTTGTGGTGTCAGTGTCTGAAGGCAGTGAGTTCTGACGGCAGATCTGGGGCTACCAAAAGAAAGTAAGCAACCGCAAATGGAGGAGTTCATTTGAGTGATTGAGAGGTTTTTTTTTTTTTTTTTTTTTTAAACCACCATTTGGAAGGAAAAAAGGAATAGGAACACAGATCTCTAATGTAATGTGGGTAAATTTGAAAGAGCTATGTAGGAGTTCTTGGCTGAACTAAAGATAGTACAAAATGATACTAGCAATTAGGTACATTTTAACTGATTTTGGCTGTTTGATAGTCTCATGATGGTTCAAGGCTGTCCAACTGGTGGTGTTACCCAGTCGTCTTGGTTATTTTCCTCTCTTAGAGTACCCACGTGACCTTTTTCTGCTTTGCTGACTCTTGCTAGCAAGTTTATGACCCCAATATGAATGTATTTGACTGCTATGGAAACAGCTTCTATCCTGGCAAAGATTAATGACATACAAACAATAACCCACAAATATTTCTATTAAAAGCTTCAGCAGTCCAGGCTGATTATCTGAAGGATCTGCAAATCTGTATACACTTATGTAATATGCATCTGTTAATGGCAATTTCTGAACCGTTAGCAGGTTTTGCTGAAATGCTGCAAAATGTTATCACGTCTGTTTTTAAAATCTGCTTCTTTATCTTACAGATATTTTCCAACATTAAACTATTCTTGGTTTCAGTCTCCCTTTATTCAGCTGCTTACGCTGTACTTTCATTCAGGAAATACAAGTTGTGTATTTCAAGTTGTGTGTAAAAAGGCAAGATGATAACTCGATGTGCTCTTTTATGCTGTAGCTGCTTTGGACTCAGAGCCTTTGAGGTAAAGAAAAGTTGTAGTAGGGCAGACTATACTAGCACTTTAGAGTTTGTGAAAAGCAGTATATTCAGACAAGTATCTTAAGAAATATTGTCTGGAAGGATTGAATTATTTTTGTATTACCTCTGGATGTAGACCAGTGGAGACAATATGTAGAATGTTCTTTGAGAGCGTGATCTTTATTTGCGTTTGCCCTGCTTTGGGGCCTAGTGGGTTGTTACGTTTGCCAGGAAAAGCGTGCTGAAAATGAAGAAACTGCAGAAATGTGTGATACAGGAAGACTTAAAGTTCACTGTTTGCATGGTTCTTCTGTGGTTTCTCTACTTCCTTTGCATGCAGCTTGAGCTTCTTGCCTGCAGATAGGCAGCGTGCATTTCAGGTTGTCTGCATGTGGGGGAAAACAAAAACAAAATAAACCTTACAAATGGCACTTGAATTTGATTTTTGTTGCCTGTTGATGGCAGCTGTGAACCAGTGCAGGTGATGGCGTGATTTCTCATGCTCTTCTCATCATACAATCCATAACCTGTCTAAGAGGCTCAGGATTTACTTTGGGGATCATAAAGGTAGGGGCAAAAAAATGAAGAGGTTCTGAGTTGCTGCTGATGGCTTATATGCTCCAGTACATCTATAGGCTGCATGCATGTGTACGGTGTATACCCAAAGATCTATAAAAAAAGTGTCTTTAATAGTCAGATATTCCCCTGGAAATTCATGTTTTATTTTCCTACGTTCTTGTTTTGCAGACCACATGCTCGGATCTTCTGAATTTGAGGTTGCTGATAAACTGATTCAGAAGAATCTGTAGGAACTGGGCAGCTCTTTCTTATACAAATGCCAGTATGATTGAAAACAGTAGTTGTCACAGAATGCTGAGGTGAAGAAGTGGTCCAGTTCTGTGAAGAAAATTCAAGCAGCTTTTTGATAAGATGGGGTAAACAAAGGAAGCTTGCCCTAATCCACTCTGAAAGCAGCTGGTTGTACTTTGGACATCAAAGTATCCCCCCAAATTCTTCTTGCAGTAGCCTCCATTATTTACTCTGTTACTGCATTACTGGAAGTTGCCCATTTGTGAACTGAATTGTCTAACTGAATCTTTGCTTCACTAAACTTCTGTAGTGGTTTGACCTCTGTCAAGAAACAGTTGTGGCTTCTAATGTGGCAGCTTTTAAGGCAGTTCTGAATTTGGAAATTATGCTTGTATTCTGTGATTTTTACTCTTGTATCTCATCCAAGAGCATATGTTGCTCAACTTCTGATCCTTAACCCTCAACTTTTTGCAACAACCCACATGGTTTGGGTAAACTTAAAATTTGATGGGGTGCAACTACTCAGTGTGAAATCATTGATAATTACTAGATAATGGCACAACTGATATGCGTGTTAATGAGGGTGTGGGTGAGTGCAGTTAGAAACTGCAGACTGTAAGCGTAGTGATGTTTTAAGTATGTTTTGTCACTTCAGGAGTATGAAATCTGAGGAAGTTGGCACTGGAATTTAGAATGGAAAGAATGACTTAGTTGATGATATACAAAAGTATTTTCCATTTGACTTTTCTCCTTATCTTCTCTGGCAATAATATGCACGGAAATGGCTTCTTTTTTTTCTTGTTCCTGTGTGTAGGAATGGTAATTGTTCTTGCTGCTTACCTGTTCAGGAAGTATTCTTATTCTTCTCTCCTGCCTCTCCACCCTCTGAACAAAACACTGTATCAGTCATTGCCAATGACACTTTGCTCTCTTTCCTAGTCAGCCTTCCTGCGTTGTCCTGTGATCCCTGAATAAGCCATCTGGCAAAACATAGTAGTTTTTTATTTCCTTTTCAATTTGGGACGAAGTAGACTTTGTACTTGTCTGTGCTTGGGCTACTACATATAAAAGAATGATGAGCAGAGTTAAATCCTGCACCTAAATTTCAACTGCTGGAGCTGCCTTCTTTCAGATGTAGGCTTTTCCAGCTGGTAAATCAATCTTATCCGTAGAAATGTGCTTGCAGTTCTCTTGGGCGTTTGCCTTACACATTTGCCTTCTCCCTTCTCAAGCCAAATCTCTTTCCAGGAAGGGGGGGGGGAGAGGGGGAGAATCCATGAGCTAGTCTGAGCTTCAGCTGGATGGGGTGTCTCATTTCAGATACACTTTATGCTCCTTCTCGGGTGACCAAAACATAAGTGACAGCTGAGTTGTCTGTTTGTGTCGTGGGTCAAGGGCAGTCCAGCTCAGCAGTTTCCCTTTCCTCTTCCCCAAGTTTTGTTTAGAAGTGGCAGTTCTATATCATCATCCTCCTGTCATGAAGACCAGATGGGAATACGTCAGTTGTTTCATGTATAAATACTCAGTCCAACAGCTGGGAGTTTATCAGGAGTCATGGAGATGACAAATTGGTGACCAAATTGTAAGTTTATAGAGGTCTGCAAGCATTATTCCAACTTGAAATAAACAAACCTTTACTGTGAGTCTCATCGGAACAATTTTAGTACTAGACTCATTAGATGGTTCAGCTTCATTTCTTCTTTTAAGTGAATTTCTTTTCCAGGAAGAGTTGAAAACTTTATTCTAGAGTATTATACAAGTCCTTGTATAGTAATGATTTCAGCCATTTGTTTTGCTGGTGCAGTTCCTAAAGTAGTTATACGAATTTCTCAATCTGAGAGTCTCCTTTCTTTTTGTACTGTTGTTAGTTTAAAACATTTATCCAGCCTCTGGTCCCGTGGTCTTTTGTCCATTATCCTCAGGCTGTGTTTCAATCTGGATGTCCAGCAAAAACTGAGATACCTGATGTGGTCCCAGCTAACAATGAATCAAGTGTAACAAGAGTCATAATAAATCTAGTGCTGATAATTAAGGGAGGTTAACTTGACTTTGCAGATTGTAAAGAGTTTTTACTGCCATCCATGTGTGAATGAACCTTGATTTATTTCGATAATACTGAGAAAGGGGAGATGGAAGTCTGCCAATGGCCATTGGCTGTGTGGTTGCAAAATGCAATGTGTTGCATGGGCTACTGAGCATAATGTGAAACAAAGTGCCGTGGAAAAAAAAAAACAACAACCTGAGTGCTAAGTATGTGGCTGAAAAAAAGGGCTTTAATGGGAGAATCGGTGTGGTCATTAACTTAAAATAGCTTCTCTGCAGCAAATTTCTGTAAATGAGATCGTAGCTGTTGGCTAGTGGAGACTGCAGTGGATAGGGTGAAACTGAATTAGAAGTAAAACAACGTCTTTCAATAACTATAGCTTCATACTAAGAAACATGGGAATCAGCCATGTAGTAGTTGAACTACTTGCTGCTTAGCCTTCAGAGGACTTGCTTATTGCTTTTAAAAAGCTTTCAATTTCAGAGAAGTACTTAAGGAAATTCTGAAATTTCTATGATTAACACTTTTATAAATGGGGAACTAGAAGTATCAGTGACCCTGCTGTTAGCTCCTAGTGTTTCTTTGCAGGCCTTAATAGCAAACAAAAACACAACAGCAGAAGACAGTGGTACTCCAAATCAACCCCAACCAAACAAAACCAATCTGTGTTTTCGGAATCAGCTTTCTGATGGCTTGTGGAACTGACCAGTGCAGCTGGTAGGGCACATGATTTGCAGCTCTAAAGGTTTGGGAAATGTAACAGAGCTTGGGAGGCTGAAGCTGTTCTACCTTTGTTTAATGAGAATTTTTCAGCCTTTGAACTGAAAGTGTTCATCAAGTGAAAACTTGCGTTGTTGAATCTACGTGGCTGGTCTGGTTGATGGAAGCAGCCTGTTTTTTGCTGTCATTCTGATAGCGTTTATGAACATACTAAAGGGTGATTATATTTAAAGAAGCTTCATAATCAGGAGTGGACTTTAGTTCATGCTGTTTTCTGCTTTTTTATAAATTGGGAAGTTGTCTGGGGTAAGTCATTCTGATAAATGTTTTTTTTTCAGCTGCATAGCAGTGTATGATCTTTTGCTTTGGTGTCGAAGAACAAGAAATCTTTTGACTTGAACCTCATCTGAGCAGCCTTCTTCTAGTTTAGTGCCAGGTTTAGTTTGAGCATCTGGGAGCCATCAATGCATGCTATGGAGATAGCATGGATAGCTCTTAGCCTGTCTGGCTTTTTCTGGCTTTTGAACAGAGGCTGTGAAAGAGGAGTAGTTTGGGGGAGTTGTTTAGATGGAGTGACTCAAAGAGGCTGTGCTTACTTGTGTGGCCCCTCTGGATGCTGCTGGCAAGACTCACCACAACAATTTAGTGTTTGAGTATTCAGAGCAGAACTTGGTGACAACTCTTAAAATGGTAGTTGAAATAATTAGTAAGCCACATATAATTGAAACTCGTTATTTTACCAGCAATCAGCTTGCACAGAATGCAAATCAATACTTATTTTGCTTCTTCTAAAAATGTGCTTTGTGCTTACAATGGGCTGGATTCCTCCAGTAAAGCCTCTGATCTTAGTCTAGGGACCACACGTGTCTTATTGCAGATGAGTCCTATCTTCTTCAATCATTGGATATAGTCTTGAAATATTTTTTTTCTAATGCCATAAAACCACTTGGTTTTAACCCAGGCTGTAGTGAAATGAAAAGAGTCTGTGTGAGAGTCTGAAACTGAGAAACCAGTTGCATTTACTTGCTGTAATATTCTGTTAGTGCAGTGCGTGTGATGCATGTGCTTAACATGAATATCAGTCAGAATTTTTTTTCTTGTAACAGCATGGGTACAACTTACTCATCCAGTATTAGAAACTATTTCTTGAACTCCTTGGTTTCTACACTTTTTGTATGGCAAAAAGCAGTCAAGCAGATTTGAGGAGTGAGCTCTGTAGTATGAACGTGTATCACTTTCCTGGAGCTTGGATTTGAAATAGTCTGCAATTTTGCAAGCTGGCTTTGGAAGAAACATGCTGCTAATGCTTTATATTGGCATAGTGGTCATCAGCTGTTTGTGGGACTGATACAGTAGGTAGCACCACTTAAGTAAGATCGTGCTTCCAGCTGGCCAACTGGAGTACCGTAACCACCTGGGCTGTGGATTTTCAAGCTGAGTGTCTGTTTCAAGCTTAGTTGGTCTAAGAAGCTTCAGAGAAGGTGGTGCAAGTTCTGCTCTTTTACATCCATTACCTTCTCGAGCTTTGGTAGCTCAGAAAGGTTGAGCAGAGACCTAAAAGCAGTGCTGAGATGCGCTGAGTTGCCTTTGTGCTGAGACGTGGACCTCTGTCTTTTTTCAGACTCTGAAGCATTGATCCATGTCTGCTGGGAGTACGTGTTAGTGTCCACATGATGCCTTCTGGAGGAGTTTTGCTTACATAATGCACAGTGATGTTGTAAAAACAATTATTTTTGTATAGCATGTGCAAGTCCAACTCTCAGTATGGGAAATGCTGTATAGAAGGCTGTAGTACGTAATTAAGTTCCTTTGTTTGTATTGCAGATGTTTAAGCTATTAAAGTTTGATGTCCTCAGAAAAGCCGTTCTCCATCAGTTTCTCTGAGGAATAAGGTCTGAAGTTTTCAAGCAGAAAATCTTTTAAGGAACAGCAGCCTCTATTTCTGCAGAAGCAGCAGTCTTTGCAGTTATTAACCTTAGTGTTCAAATGCTATAGACCTAGCTTTGGTTCTGGTGTGCTGTAGAAGGTCTGGTGCAGGCATCTGTGACAAGATACTGCTCAAGTAGCTTTAATTATAGCAAATTCAAGTCTTGCCAAGTCATTTTCTTACAAGTTTGAAAGCAAATGCTCAACATCCATCTGCTTTCCCACAAGCTTGAGAGAATGTTATTGGATAAGATGTAATATATATATTTTTAAATAAATGCGGTAATCAGAATCTTCATCCTTTTTAGTTGAGTTCATATGTAGAAATAGCGAGTTTGTATATTTGCTGTTGGGCCTTTTAAATACCTTTTGAATCTTTCACCTCAACTCAAACTGAAATAGATAATTCTGTTTTTAATTGAAATGGGGCTGCGAGCAAGCAGTGCTTGTGTACAAGCTGCAGGTTTGTAGAGGTTCTGATTTCTCTGTAGTGATAGCCATCATGATTGCATGGAGGAAAAATAGGCCATAAAAATGTATGTAAATGAGACAAGTGCAAAAAAATCTTAACAGTCTAAATGCAGCAGTAATCACAGTAGAGCTTGACTGCTTTTAGTTTTGTTCTGGTGTTTAGAATCTAGCACACTGTATAGAAATTCTTTTTTTAATTAGCTCAGAGCTGGTTCTGCGCTGTGTCGAATGCTGCTTGACTCTTGGGAAGTGGATTGTGAAAGGTGCTTTCAGAGGAAGGGTTGGCAGGCGCTTATGGTAGGAAAGGACGGTTGCTATCCCTTGAATTAGCTGTGAAGTGGTCCTTTCCATCTCTTACATAATTCTGGGTGTTTGCAGACATAGTCTCTTCTGCTCTCTTAGGGTTCCATTATCTTACAGTATAATACCATCGTGTCCCACTGTCTGTTTTTGGTAAGAACATGAATTTCGGAGAAACGCATCCTATTTTTACAAAGCTGATCAGTGCCAGTAAGTTTCTTGGGAAGTCCTTATTTAAGAATGTGTTGTGAAATCAGTTGAGAGAAGAAGAGCTGGTAGCGGCACAAATTTCAGTCTCTAGCTTACAACCTTGTACGTGTGACAAACTCTGAAATGGAGTCGCTTGGACTGAGTCAGCAATTCAGGATGTTGAAAGTGCTCAGACTGTCTCAGTTTGGTTTGCGTACTGCATGTTGATTTGCTCTGCAGATGCAGATCTGAACCGATTGGATATGCAGACCTTCGGCTGAAGATGAGGATGGACTGGGTCTGTCTGAGAAAGCACGCTTTGAAATGGCAAGTTGTGAGAAAATTTTAGCTTCAACATGTGTTGGAAGCATAGGAGGGATTAAAATAGCATCAAAAAGCGAGCAGCCTCTGCAGCCAAAGTGCTCAGGGCGAGAGCAAGCAGGGGTGGAACTGCAGTTCTTTGTTTGCAGTGCAGTCTGGATTTTATTACTTGCAAAGTGAAATCACAAGGGGCGATGTCTGTTTCTGGTGGACAGATATGTCGCAACTAATTTGGAAGAAGCCTGATCATTAATTTTTCAGCCTGCTAACGGCTTTTGAAGGTAGGACTGCAACTCTGAGGCTGTGATTAATCTGCCCAGCTCCTGCTTATTGGGCGGCCTCTTGGTCTTGTTCCTCTTTCACTGTTACGATCTGTTAAGTATTGATGCTGGTGCAGTTGCCGTCATCTTAGAGTTGTAAAACTTGCTACTCTACTCCAGTATTGTTATTGAAGTCTATTTACAATGTTAGAGGTGCTGCAGCAGCAGGTGCGTATGCTGGGCCCTTGTTTTGTTGATCAAAGAAAACTAGAAGCAAATAAAGTACTTATCCTTCCTATATTCCTCTTGTGTAAGAATTCAGTTCTGTGGCCCAACCTAAGATGCTCAGACTACTTCCTGCTTTGCTGGAAGAAATGGGAATCACAGATTCTGCGGAACAGTGTGGGGCTCTTCCCCTTTGTGGGTGTTTTAAGGGTTGTTCCTAGTTGTCCCCTGAAGGAGTGGTCGCTGCTGGCAGCTAGTTTCCTGCTTTTTCTGGGGCTGTCCATAAGCAAGTTACAAGATGTAGAAATGCTAAGAGGACTTCTGGAGCGGTCTCCAGCTTGCTGTTCTTCTTGTAGATCAGTGGTCCTGATTAAAAACCAGTTTTTCTTCAGGGCATCTCCTTGTCTTCCTTCTTTTAATTGTTGTTAAGTGTTAACTTGAGCACTGAAACGTGAAGTTCCAAACGTAAGAATTCTGTGGTAGTGAGGCAACTCTCAAGAATTTTCTGGTGTTTTCAGGAGGTAAAACTATAATGCCACTTCCACCTTTTCCTCCCCCTAGCAGAAGCAGTCTGAGAACTGGATTCCCAAGGGACTGTTTCCTGCAGCTGGCCATTGGAAATACTGAGATCTCAGTTTAGGTCAGAGCTGTTCTGTGGAAATGCTGTGTATTGAAGGGATATCTTGAGGAATAAAAACCAAGACTGTTCCAGAAAGAATCCACGAGGTTCTCGTCTACATCTCTAAGTATTAAGCATTCAGACACTGTGAATTTCAATGAGAAAACTGATCTTGGCATTCAGCTTATTTCTTGAGGAAACTGAGGAAAATACAGGAGTAGCAACAGGGAACAGGCAAGGAAAACTGATCCTGAGGTGCTTCCACATGTTTGTGCGGCTGCTGTCCTGCTTTCACTTGCATCTTGTTCTCCAGTAGTTGGACACTGGGCTCTTATTCTGGAAATTAAAATTGCTGCTTTAGGTACCTGTGCTGAGATCCATCTGGGTCCTGCTCCTGTCTGTAGGAAAAATGGTCTTGTGGAGCCTTGGTTGTCACAAGAGTGGGGTGAGATAATTCTTTCTAGCAAGAGTAAGTCTGTGTACTTGTATCTTTTGAACTGGTGGATCGACTAAAACTTCCAAATGTCTGCCTGATATCTTTTAGCTTAATTAAAATTGTTTTTCTGTGATGATGTTTGTGGTGGCGTAATAGGGGAAGAGGCATTTGAACAGAAATATGGGGTGCCTCAAATCCTCTTGCCCTCTCTTACCACCTGCGGCGTTGCCAATGAGGCTGCAGATGCTGTACTGGAAAACTTCTGCAGCTTTTCTGACAAACCACTCTAGATTTGAATTCCTGCTTCTGTGGCTTCTGGTGTGCAGGTTTGCTGAATGCAGGAATGCCTGACAGAACCATGGCTGGAAATGTCTTGCAGATAACTTTTTGACTAAGGAACCTTCTTCAGCATTAAACATGGCTAATTATTAATTTTGGTGTATTACACTCAGATCATCAAGTATTTGAATATCTGCTATTTCACTGTATCTGTGTGAATCCTAGGGGAACACAGAAGGCTAACAATGAATGATCTCTCATGGAGTTTTCTAGCAATTATGTAAGGATATTCTGTTGCCTGCCAGTACTTGGCTTACACTTCACGTCATAACTTCTAGTAATCCACAATTCTGTGAAGTAAATGAAGGATGTTTTTTGAATGTGTTTGCAGAAGCAGCAGCAAAAGTAGGAGAGCTGCAGTTAGACTGCATATGCAGTATATATGCTCTTATCTTGTATGTCAACTTGAAACTAATGTGTATTGTAGACTAATATGAGCTACTTTTACAAGTGCAAGGACATGGGTAGTCTTGTAGGGAATGTTACTTGAGTATTTTACCTAGTTTAAGATTGTTACCTCTAGTTGTTGTGCTGGAATTTTTATAAAATAACTCACCAGTGGCTCAGGAGCTGTAAGTTTACATTTACCTTTGTCTCTGGTGATCTTTATACTTCTGCATGCTTTCTAAGCAGCATGCTAGTGCAGCTTGTCAACATCAAGAAGAGTGGGTATTGACAATTCTTCCTTGTGTCCAGTAGTTTTGTGAAGTACGTTATGATGAAGAATTACAAGACATTTCTGATACTGAAAGTAGACTGCCTGTGTCAGAACTAGTGAAAGGTTCACTGTAGTGTTCTAGGCATGTACCTACTTATAAAGGACTCCTAAGTCCTACAGAAATTGGTGTAATTACAGTTCCTCTTTTGATGTATAAGATGAAGAGGATGGATTGTGATAGAGGCCTTTTTATTGCAGTACTGGCACTGTGTAAATGGAAAATTAGATTTTCATCGTAAAATTAAACTGAAGGGTTTGAATGTACTTTCCCTCTCACTAACAAAGCAATCAGTTCAGTGCAGGATGAGGATTGACACGAGCTCCCGAAGTTTTAATGAGGCATGTGAACCAAGTGACAAGGTGATGCAGCTGGTTAGTAGCTCATGGAGAATTCTGTTCAGCTAGCACTCCGACTCAGTGATAAGCCCTCTGTATTAAGAGTAAGCCTTACTGTGAATTGGTATCAGGTAGCAAACTTACCCTTTTATCTTCTGTGGGTCAAATAGAAATTTTAAAGCGAGGAGAGTTCTTTGCCTGAGTACTGATTATTTTGGCTTGGGACAGCATTTTGATTACTATCCCTTATGTTCATCCTTTAAGGCTGAACAAATTGCCTAAAACTTTCAGCAGTTTTTTTTTTTTTCTAGGCTTTGTGTAAGGAGATAAATGCTGCCTAGAGAAGCCTTAGAATAGAAATGACTGAAGCCTAAACAGTTGCTTGCCATTCTTAGACTGGATTTTCAAGGACCTGAGAGATACCAGAGAAGGTCGTCCCTAAGTCAAAGGTTTCGTATCTGCTGTTTAGCATTTTTCTCTCCTATTGGTTGTAGAGAGAGCAAAGGAAAAATATGTAACTGACTTATAAAGTTTGGAATGTTTGAAAGGTTCATAAATTTCTGAAGCTGCTGTGTAGTTTTCATAGCTCTACTCTAAAGAGTGTGAGTGAAATATTTGATGTTTCCTGAAGGAAATTGTGGGTTTAGGCAATATACTGATTAGTTATTGTTTTCTACAGGAGTAGAATGTGGTTCTCTTGGGTCAGTAGTTCTTGTTTTGCCTTTCAGTGTTGGCGCTGATATGGTGAAGTGGAGAGAGGAGTAGCATAAACTTGTGTTAACACATTAATTCACACACAGCCCAGCTCTGGAACAAGCTCTCAGATGGTACAGTTTTTATTTATTTTTTAATTTTTGTTCTATTTTCTTGGGAAAATCTAGGTGCTTCACTGCCTGATGGGTGGCACCCATGCTTTATTAAGTGGAAAGCTAAGAGATGCAGCGTAAGAGTCCTGGAAGCTTGTTCTGGCCCTTTTGGAGTGATGTAGGTTCTCTTCTCTGCCATTCTTTCCTAGACTTGTTGCAGTCTTTAGGCAGCCACTCACTTTGGTGGGTCTCCAGTGGGTGAGGTGCTGAGGTGTACCTAGTGGGTACTTAGGCTTTGCTAGAAATAAAAATTCTCACAGTGCTGCTGTTCCAAAAGGTAAAAGATGGAAGTTGTGTTAAGGTGTCTTGTAACCTTGCATAAAGAGGAAATATTCTGATCTGTTGTTGTCCTGCAGAAGGACAAATGCTTTTTTTTTTTTTCCTGCAGCTGTTTTCATGGTACATATTGTATTGACATACTCCTTACACTTCTGATCCCACTTCTGCTCTTTGTTCAGTGTAAGGAAGTGAGGCAGAATGGCTTCATATCTGACTTAGCTGGTGAGATCATCTCTGAGTTGTTTCTGACTTCCTAACTTTGCTTAAGCATCCTTGTTTTTGCATGTCCGGGTTATTCCTTACTTCCAGCTTCCTGTATAGCCATGTTAGTACTAGATTTGTTCTGAACGTCCTTGTGAATTATGGGATCTTGGGATCGACTTTCTTCTTTCAAGCCCTGGAAGAAGCTTGTAACTGTGACTTGCTATTTGCCACTTGCATTTAACGGTGCAGGATCTCAGTGCAAACAAACGCATGTTAATGCCCCATTATCAGGAATTCTCAGTGACTGTGGCTTTTCGAGCACAGGTGGAGTCTGTGACATTGCTGCCACCAGGTGTCCTAGATGCTGCTGCCACTGAGGGAACGCAGCTGCATGTATCAAAGTGGGAAGAGACCACAACAGAGGAATGTAATTATTGGTGGTATTCTCTCCTCCTTCGCCTGTGCTGATGAATTGTAGCTTCATCAAAGCAAACAAGCAATTGCAGGAAAGAATGAGGAGCAGCACTGTTGTCTTTCAATCACATATATAGGCTTCAGTTATGGATACTCTCCCTTTAATGCTAGATGTAATTGTCTTCTGAAGCTTAAGTATAATTCTGGGCAGCTGAAAGCTGCATATCATTGACTTCTTCAGGCTGAATTCTTTTGGGACAGTAATAAGCGTGTATGCAGAATAATGCTAGTTTTGATGCGTACATTGAAAAGAAAACACAACAAAAAAGAGAAAAACATACTTTAGTCTGTCTTCCAGTACAGAGTAAAAAGCTACAGGTGCTTTGAGTAATTATCCAAACTATTTTAAATCTAAATTTTGATGTTGACAGGATTCCTTATGGTGAAGCTTAGACAACAGGGAGTGCAACTCCCTACCCCAGTCCTCCTGTCTGCTACACTGTAATATTCAGTATGAGCAGGAAAGAAGTGCTGTGCGAAGACAGGCGGAGTTACCTTCAAGTTGGGCACTGCTTCTGACCTATGTGGTTTAATTTTTGCCAAGGTAATGTTTGTGGGTTTTCTTTTCTTCAGTGGCACTAGTACTTTTTTTGAAAAAATGAATGGAGGTACCCTGTCAACCCAAGGCCTGAATCAGTAAGCTATCACATTTGTTAAATACAAATGAATAAGGGAAGCCTAGAGCTTTTTTTGTTGTTGTTGTTGTTAGTGACCTGTTTTCTCCATTTAAGTACCAGAAAGCTTCAACTCTCAGGGAAGGTTTGTCAGAACTTCAAAGATTTGTCTGTTCCGTTTTTGAAGAGTCGCGTTTCCCTCCTCTTCTTCTCCCCTTCCCTCCACATCAGTTTATACTCATCTTGACAGAGATGGTACTTTGTTGCTTTCATTCCCTCCTTTGAGGAGCAGCACTTAATCTTGCACGTGTTATCTGTGTCACTCATCTCTAACAGTGATAAGAGTATGCTGCATTGCTTGTAATCACATTTGTGCTCTGAAATGCTAGATGTGAGTGTGCAGAAGAGACTATACATGCAGATGCTTTTACAGGAAACTGTACAACTGAATGTGAATAATCCCATAAGCTTTCAATTAAGATGATGAGTTATGTACCTTCCTAAAACTTAGAACACTTGTGAATACTTCTACCTGAGCAGGAAGAAGTATACAGAAAAATATTTACCCTTAATCATGAAGTTTATAATGTGTAGTAGATAAATGACTGTTTAAACCGTACTCCTTTCAGTTGTGTCAAAAATGTATGTACTACTTCAGTGTAATCTTTCTCAAGGTTATCTGCACCCCACACTGAAACTGTCCATAGCTTATATTAAATTGAGCCTTGCTGTGGAAGTTGTCCAACTAGGGACGTGAGGTGGTGCTTTCAGTAAGTGCTAACTTGGCATTGCCTTTTGTTCTGCTACCCGTCCAGGAGTTTTGTCTCCTGTCCCCAGAGATGAGGAGGAAGGGGACAGAAATTACTGGTTAGTAGCATCCAGAATACAGGACAATTAAGACACTCAGATTTGCTTTACTGTTAATGAATCCTTCTATACTGAAAAGGCTACTGGCTTTTCTGCAATTATAAATCCCTGTTGTGGAACTCTGCAACCTAATGTCAAGATGAGGGTATTCTTCCCTTTCAGAAAGCCACGTGATTTCAAACAGGCACAAACTGATCTTAATTTTTTAATTTCTATAAGCAAATCTTCTGTTCCCTAAAATCTTTGCAGAGCTGTTTCTGGGGATGTGTGGCCCACTCTGTTGGAGGGAGGAGTCTGATATTTTGGGAGATGTCTAAACTTCTGAATGCTTAGAGGATTCTAAGTGCTGTGGTTTTATGGAGAGGAAGGCTGGCTCTTTTCTTAGTTTTGTCTTTCTTTGGAGCGTAGCTTTTTTGGTTTGTTTTATTCTTGGCTTATCTTTTGGTTAATGCATGTGTATATTTTTGGCAGAAATAACATTTGACTTATCTAAAGAACAGTGTGTGCATCTGTTTTAATATACTGCTCCACCTGTGCGTGGCGTGCAGTTTGGAAGCTCTGACAGCTGTGTTCTGGCAACTCTCGATATGGTGACTTCTTGTGTACTAAATTGGGGTATCCTAATGTGGCATCGGCCTCAGTAGCCATGGTTCTAATGTATCTCTAACTCCTTATTCAGCAGCTGGCAGCCTTGGCAGCTAACAGTCTTCCCCAGTGTACTGAGAGCCCCCAAGGTATCATCAGACACAAATGTTGGAATCAACCACTGCAGGCTTAAGTTGTGGAGACCTGCTTGCAAAAGGCAGTACTGCTGGAAGGTAGGAGAGCTTTAGTAAGGAGAACGCAAGAAGCAGGAGTTGCCTGAAATGTCTTCTCTTAGGCTAAAGGTTTATGTAACTCTATAAACATTACATTATACAGTTGCACTCACAAAACAGGTGCTTAAATGCACTCAAAGTTTGAGAAACTGCATGGTAAACAAAAAATACCACTCTTGCATACTTCTGCAACAGTAGCTGCTTAGCTGTGTTTAGTCTACTTTTCACGTTCTACATTTTGTAGAAAGATATACAGGTGGAAGAATGTGAGGAGATCCTTGATCTCAGTTTTCATGTCTGTTGGTGTACAGGCATGCGTTTTGAATGGTATCTTCCCCCTCTCGTTCTGTCTTGCCTTTTTAATATTAGAAATCTAACGTGGTTTGCGTTGGCACAAAAATAGACAGTTCTTGTGCACTCAGACTTCCATTTCTAGGTACCAACTGGGTAACACTGGCTGATCTTTAAGCTCAGTGGATTCTTTGTTGATATTTTGATAATCTAGCTCAGTGCTCACTGTGCTCATTTTTCCTCTTAACTGCTAGATTTTTTCAGGATGAGAACACTGCAGCCCACAAAGCCGTGGTTCCATTAACAGCACTGAATATCAGAGCACTGTCTTGCTCGCCTCTCCTCTGATGACCCCTCATTAACCTTGCCTAAAAGGCTTCCAAAGCCTTTTTCATATGCTGCAGAAATGCGCACAGAAGAACACTTGTCTGTTCTGTATCCTACTTTTTCTGAACAATAGGATGGGAGCTGCAGTAACTTCCCTCAAATGTTCAGATATTTGGAAAGCTTGATAAAACGCTGCTTGGTGCAACCTCAGCAGAGCTAGATATTTTATTTACCTTGGTTATGATTCACTTTATCTATAATTCACCAGTGCTTTAAAGTCTGCCATAGCTGTGTGTTGTCAGAGCACATCACTTGAAGTAGATTCATTCCTATTAATTTGTCTAGTGTTTTCTAGCACATTTCTTTTAGATAAAAGCTAGCTGGTGTTTCTCCAGTGTGGTTTAAAAAATAAAAAGCAAAAACCCAAACCTGGAACTTAGGTGAGCAGCATAGCAGTGCAGAATTTTTGGATCTAGTGGTGTGATGTGCAGAAGGCAAGCAAAAAGAAGGTAAAGCACTCTGTTACTTTCTTTCTTGATATATTCCTAATAAGTGGAAGAGGAGAGTTTCTCTTTAACTTGTTTAGCAGATCACTCGCTCAGCTGTTCAGTTGAGTGTCTCAGTTCATTTTGTTAATGGAGTATGTGCCTGTAGTTTTCCTAACAGGGCCCTGTTGCTTTTACTGACATCTAAATCTCAGTCTTTGACATGCCGTTCTGGATGTCTGTTCTGTTACTGTGTTGAAACATTTTGCTTCTGAATTGTTTTGTAATTCAGCTCAGGCCCCTTCAGTGCTCTTTGGGGCCACGTAGCAGAAATGGACAGCGAAGCAAGGCAAGAGGGCGAGACCTCTTCTTGAGCTCATGAGCACTGTGCCCTGCAAGGGCAGTTCTGGGGCTGCTCCTGGATCCTGTGTGCCTTGTGGTCCTTGTCACAGCGCTTTGGGACAGCGCTTGGAAAGACTGCAGGAAGTTGGAAAGGAGAACACATGGATAAATTGCTCATTAAAAGGAGAACACATGGAAAAATTGCTCAGTAAAAACCTATTAACTGGTGTACAAGCAGCCCACTTGAAATTTAAGATTAATTTAGATGCCAGAAATGTATTTCCTTTCTTGTTTCAGAAGGATGCTGAGCAGACATTAAGCTTTGGCTCAAAAAGTCACCGAGGGAATATAGATAACTTTTGCTAATGTGCCTCACTTTCTGTGGGTTGGCAGAATAGCTGATCTGTGATTAGGTTGGTTTTAGTTGTCTTTTTTTCTTCTTCCTTTACGTAAGGTACCAAGGCGTATGGATAGAAGGCAGGCTGCAAGAGTTCTGAGTAATTCATGCTCTTGCAGATGAAATTCGTCAGCCCATATCATGTATCGTAGGTGACCAAGATTCCTGTCTTATGTTGAATGATGTAAGTAGCTCTGATAGCTGTTTCCTGACCAAAAGAAGTCAGAGGGAAGTATGTGGGTAAATGAAAGCTGCCAAGAAAAGGTTATTGAATGGTATTGAGCTGAACAATTGTTTCACTTAGTGCCTCTCTCTATTCAGGCCTCTGGCGCTGCAGAACCATAGGTCATGTGCTGGGAAGCCTTGCTGTTTGTCCTGGCTTGTCAAAACAATTTAATGTAGGTGGAAAGGAATGAATGAAATGAACAAAGTGGGCTTGATGCATCTGTTTCAATTTGTTGGAAGGACAGCCTGGTGATTGTGATGTGACACTTCAGTCCTTCAGGGAAGCTACTGGTTCAGGGAGAACAATGCTGTCCAAATTATGAGATAGTTAAGTCCATTTTAGGAAGCGAGTTCTCTTCGAGTTTGACAGCTCGTGTATTTTTAAATATTTGGGCTATATCGGCTCAGCACTTGCTGTAACTGAGATGCAAGAATGTGATTTGCAAACAAGCAAGACTTAGGAGTTCATCTTGTCTGCCTGGTGTTGCTTCACTGTATGGTCAAAATGAATGCCTGGGAGGGGAAGGAGGGTGTCCAATCTTTTTTTTTTTTTTAATTATTATTTTTAGTTGAAATTCTGAAACAAAATGGCCTTTGAAGAGTAGGATATCAACTTGTATATTTTTGACAGTTCTTAAAGTGGTTTCTTCTTAATAAAATTTCTCAGTCTTCTGGAAAAAGTATCTTATGCACCTTTGTATTTTGTTTTTTTTGATTAAAAAAAGAGAACATTGCATATGTTTACAAAGTCTTGTGCTTTGTGATACTGGAATGTCAAGCGATGAGGTCTGCTTGCTGGAAACAGCAAATACAAGCTGATGTCTTCCATCTCTATACCTACTTAGGCCCTGAGCTGTGGGAGGGAAAGGCCACAGGAGTCACAGATCTTATTTGTTTCACCTTCGATATACTTTAATCAAAGGTGATAGCTTATTTTGCGTGAGGTACTGTGATACTTTTTACTGGTTCTTTAGAGGTGGGGATGGAACTAGAGCACGGGTGGCTCTTACATTCCCTTGAATGCTAGTTTTATTTTTCAAGTACATTCACCATTTTTTTTGCTACCTAGCATTAGTGTTCCTTTAAGGAAAGATGTATAAATACCTGTTAGAGATGAGCGTATGATCCACGGAAATGAGGGCAGTTAAAGGCTGTATGCATTGCTGGTGTTACAAAACAAGTGGCCTCTGTCCTTTTCTTACAGCTCTGTTCAGCGTTAGCTTTGGCTGCTGCAGCAAGCTACTGAAAGGTGCAATGTTTCCTTGGTTGCAGAAATATTGCTGTTTTCTCTGGGTGGAATTTGTGTTCGTTGGCCTGTATCTGTGTCCAGACTTGTCTGAGATCATTAAGGCACTGTGGCTTCCAGAGAAGTGTTGTATTAGTATATTGTCACTGTCTGGATGTTTTTTTTTTTCTTCTATTAACGCCAGCGGTGAAATGTTGAGTATCTGTTTTAAACGTCACAGATACGTCTGCAGGAACACGGTGCTACCATTGATGTGACCAGAAAGAGAAATGACCCAAAATACATGTGCCTGTTAGGAGCCTGCTCCTTGATAAGAGTGATTAGCACTTGTTGGTGTCTGTCTGGTGCCAGAAGTACAGTAACAGGGAAGGCCCTGAAGTGAGATCAGGCATACTCAGGTTTGGGTGAGAACTAAAGGTCAGGTGTAGTCTAAATTTGGTTAGTAAAATTTGTGAAATTCACAAAATGCAGGGAAGTTAACCCAAGTGCATATCTACAGTCTAGTTTTTGGACAAAAATAAGTACAGATGCTCATACTACGTAGCTAAATTAAAGCGATATAATGAGTAATTGTTACACCACATCTTTTATAATTACCAGAAATAGTAATTGTATGTAGGGCTATACACATGAATTGTATGGATAAGGAGCAGAGGCTGTGAATACTCTGCTTTGTTTCTTGGTGAGAATGATTATTGTGACTGTGCATTCTGTTCATAGTATTGAGTTTCTTAAAGCATGTGTGTATGAAATTTTGATCAATGTGCTGATAGCAGCTCATTGCTTTTCTGCATCACTACTGCTTGTGATGGTCAGGACAGAACTTGTGCTGCTCTTTGTTGTAAAGAAAGGAAAGCTACTAGCTGTGTAAGACATCTCAAATGGGAATGCTGCTGCCATATTAAAGAAACCCAATAAAAAGCAGAACAACCAACCAAAAACCACCACCAAATCTCAGCAGACATGAATATTCACATTGTTTGCTGCAAGCGCGTTCTATCAAAACTTATGTTTGTGCAAATGCGTTTTCTGAAGTAGCGAGGGGAAGTGATAGGACTAATTTCTGCAGAGGGAAATAGTTGCAGGACTGAATGCTTTTGATATCTATTCATTAATTTGTGGCACTTAAGAACTTGGTGTTTTCGTATACAACCATAAATGTTTGGTAAGTGATTGATGCTTACAAGTACTGAGTCTGAAGTGATTTCAGACCTGTTCTCCTATTTCATCTGAAAGGCTCCCGGACTTCTGGAAATTGGAGCTTCATCTGGAAGTGAAGTAGTCCATGCCTCCTAGGAAAAGTCGATAATTTATGTGAATAGAGGATGGTTTAGATAGTAGCATGGCTGAGTAGTATTGGGAAAACACATTAACCGTTAACAAAGGAAGAGGAATTATGGACTAGTGGACAGTTATGAACAGTTTGAGGAAACCCTGCGTGGTTATTCTACTGCCTTCTAATTGCAAAGTAAATGTGGAATGGAGTGACTTGAAGTTATTGCTCAGATTTGATGAAGAGGGCACTGGTTATTTGTAATTAACTGGCAGAAACACAGGTTGCCTGGGTTTTAAGTGCATCTTGAAATGCTTTTAGTGCTATCTGTGTGTGGATCTGACTTACCTCAGTTGATCAGCCAGACTGGTGTGACCATGCATTGGTAAACTGACAGCTGAAAGTTGCAAGGATACTTTTCATATTTGCAACTTACTCCTGGTCAGCTGGACAGAATCTTGAAGATATCTTGAAGATATTAAATAGTTGGTTGTTGGTAGATAATACAGCAATATTGTCCAGAAAAGCTTTCTCATGACTTGTCTCTGGCCAAAAACTTGCTGTCTCTCTAGTGTGAATTATGTCTTTGTTTTCCTTGATGCTAGATTACAGGAAACTTGCTCAATCATGAGGTCATGCTTTTAATCAAAGAAAATCCAACCCAGATTTATTTGTCTGCCATTATAAATGCATCCTATATGTTAGGTTTTCTGCTCTGTCACCTATATGGAATTAATCCAACCTGTTTCCAGTGACTGGAATTCTATGCTCGAAGGAATAACTAAAGATGATAGGTGTTTGTAATCTGAGAGATGTGCTTTAAGTGATCCTTTTTTGCCTGTCCTTGAATGAATTTTTTAGGACATTGTCCCCTTTCTACCTCAAGTAAAGCAATCCCTTTGGAGTAGGGATGGAAGAAATAGGAGATAATCCCCAATCAGACTGTAAGGAAAATTATGATTTAAAAAAAGCTATAATAGAATATCTTCTAAATAGAGCACTTAAGTTACTACATGAGTAAAACTGAACAAAATGGTATTTGAAAGATGACTGTACACAACTATTTTTTAAGATGCTGCTTCTCTAAGAAATAAAACAAAGCTTTGTTTTCTTTTTCTTTAGGATCGGAAACTATCCAAGTCAGAGCGACAAAGATTTAAAGAGGAAGCTGGGATGCTGAAAGGGCTTCAGCATCCCAATATTGTCAGGTTCTATGATTCCTGGGAGTCCACAGTCAAAGGAAAAAAATGTATCGTCCTTGTGACAGAACTCATGACATCTGGAACATTAAAAACGTAAGTAAATTCTGGCATGTCGAAGCACTTGATGAACATAATCACAAAATTAGAGCATTTGGAGTAGGTGATAATTTAAAATAGATAACGTCAGAGACCTTTTACTGAAGGCTAAACTTCTGAAGGGAATTCTTTAACAAGAGTTTTATTAGTGCTGCAGGGTACAGTGGAACCTTGTTTATGTTAGCAAACTTGTCAGATTCTTCGTTGTGATGTGCTGGTAAGCATGTGCAGGAGAACTGATTTTGTGAGCTCAGTAAGAATGCTGCTTTTCAGTACCTTTTGTTTTCCTCCTGAGCTTCCTTCCATTTGGCTTGAGGTATTTTCTTGAGTTCAAAGCACAAATTAATTCACCTTGTTTGGGAGGCATTGGTTGTTACTACAGTACCAGTAGTAGAAAGAAGGAGAAGGAATAAGCCAAAATACATCTTTTTAGTTAAAACTTCATGAGGTGCTACCTTAGGGAAGCCTGAAAGCATTTACAGTTTTGACCTGTGAAGTAATAGAGTGAAGCTAGATCTATTTTTAAGTCAGTTGCAAGCTAGTGATTCAAACTGCTGTGAGGGCCCTCTAGTGGTACATAAAGCTTTGGGAGTTTAACTGAAATCATACTTAATGCCTTACACTGTACAGGAGACACTACTTGCAGAGGTCACAGAATCACAGAACTTGTAGGGGTTTGGAAGGAACCTCTAGAGACTGAGTCCAACCCCCTGCCCAAGCAGCTCCCTAGCCCAGGTTGCACAGGTAGGCGTCCAGGCAGGTCTGTAACGTCTCCAGAGAAGGAGACTCCACCACCTCTCTGTGCAGCCTGTGCCAGTGCTCCGTCACTGCACTGTGAAGAAGTTCCCAGGCGCATTTGTGCAGAACTTTCCTATGCTTCAGTATGTGCCCATTTCCCCTTGTCCTGTCACCACACACTGCTGAGAAGAGTCTGGCCTCATCCCTCTGCCTCCCGCTCCTTAAATATTTACAGACGTGGATCACTGAATTTGTTCAGGAGCATCCAGTTGCTGTTAAGCTACTGGAAATAAAGCTGCCGTGATTTAAAATTAATGGGTTGTGAGCTGTTGTCCTATGTTGGTGCCCATTTAAATCTTGGAGTAGCATTCAAATCCTAAATGTGTGAGCAGGATGCAGGAACTTTGGTTAAAAGTAGACTGTGAGCTTCTTGGGGTTTTTGTTTTTATTTTTTGCATGTTTGTTGATTGCTGCAAATGGACATGCTTAAAACAGGAATAATGTGCTCTTGGGAGTCTGAACTGTAACTATAGGGAAGTGTTTCTTTCTTGAAATAGGACTGGAGGATTAAAGAAGTTCTAGTTTTATATATGTGTCCATGAAGGGCTTTTCTGGGGCTGTTTAAGGTATATCAGATAAAGTAAAAGATCAGTTACTTCGTGTCCTGTACTTAGAACAGTATGAAGATTCTACAGCTTTGTACAGATACATCTATTTACAGATATCTATTTTCATAGTAGTATATATAGTATTGGATATAACTTTTCCTCTTTATTACTCTGTTCTTTCCCTCAGATTTAATATTTGGATTGCTTTGTTTTGTTATGCAGTGGCATAAGCAAGATAAAGTAATAGTAGATGACTATAATACGATATTTTGATAGGAATAAGTACTTAAGATTTACTAGCCACAAGATTGCTCTGTACTCTGAAGTATGAAGGTCCTTATTTTATCCAGAAAAAAACCTTAATATTCTTTTTGATTATTTAAAAGATATCCAATTTACTTTTTTCATTATTGTGTACTTTGTAATTTAGTTTTTTTTTGTGCGCTTGACTAGAGACGTGATGGGTAAACTACATGAGAAATTTCTGAAATACCAAATTTAATATCAGTATGTATTTCATTTATATCCTATTCTTATACTGCTCACTTATTTTTAGGTTATGCCGTTTGAATGAGTAGTAATTCCATATTTATCCAGTGTGTTTATACTACCTGCTTTTAAAACAAGTGTTATCTTCCTCATTCTGAGACATATCAAGTGGCAATGATGGCTATTAAAAACAAACAAACAAAGCATGAGATGTAATATGATCTTGGTGTCTCTTCATGATGTTGTATTGTATTTGTGTATGCAGTATTGTGAACTCACCCTTTTAAAATGCTGCCTAGGAAGATTTTTAATTTTGCACAAAGAAAGGACCCTGAACTTCTGCCTACCAATGGAAAAGTTTTACAACTCAGTTACTGTTAAGAAATTTGCTCTCTGACATCACATATTAACAGAATTAAAATACTGCAAAAAAATTAGTTGTCTATTATAAGTCTTAGTTACGCTGTTAATGAAGACAGCAGTTTAATTTTTCTGACTTAAGACTCAGCCTTTAGTTTTGTTTCCAAAGTCAGTTGTATTCTGTGTTCACGATCTACTTTAAATGAAAATATCAATGATCTGGTAGGACATGTGCCTTTATAACTGTTTCTGTTAACTAACTGCTGAGTAGAATTTCTTCTGTCTCTTTGAGATGCTGTGATAGGTCTTGAGCCTTCCTGGTTTAAAAAAAAAAAAACAACAACAACAAAACTACAACAACAAAACCATAAAATTGCAAGACAGAAAGCCAAACTCTAGTTCCTACTTTTTTGTTTTTGAAGATAACTATTAGGAAAGCCTTGTTTTCTCATCTTGTATTCTTTGCTAAGATCAAGTATCGATCTTTAACTGACAACTACCCTGTTAATAGAGAAGAATGATGTTGATCAGCTAGGAGCAAGTTCAGTGGAGGCCATCAAGATGGGTAAGGGTTGGTGCACCTTTAGGACTGACCTAACAGCAGTCTTCCAATGCCTGTGAAGAAGCCATAGGCTCTTTCTGTTGGTGTTTGGTGGGTAGGAGGATTAGAGATAACAGGCATAACTGAATAACTGAAACTAGGGAGCTTCAGACTGGATGTAATAAGAAACTTCTTGACAGTGGGGACAGTCAGGCAGTGAAACGAGTTGCCCCAGGGGGCTGTGCTGTCTCCTTCCTTGCAGACACAAGACCTGACAGGATACAGCCCAGATTAACCTGGTCTGACTTCCTGGCTGACCTTACGTAGAAAGGAGGCTTAGCCTAGAGACCTCTCAAAGTCTTCTGAAATTTGAATTTCCGTATGTATAATACATGGAAAATTAAAACCTAATGGGCTAATAGGGCTGTCCATGTATTCTTAAGTGTTTATTATATCCATTTTAAAATACTTTCTACCTTAAGTGACATGTGACTTAGTTTATGACAGTGTTATGGAAAAATTATGACAACACTGCAAGATGTTGGGTGATGGTTGGACCCAGATCCTTTAACAGTGAGAAGCTGGCAGTAGACTAGCATATTTGAAACCAAGAATGTAATTAGGGATTCCAGATGCTGAACTGAAGTGCCCCTACCATGTGATCTTTGGAACAGACTCAAGAGATGAATGTGGATTGTGTCAATAGCAAGAATTCAAGTGGTAGCTGATGTGATCCAGAACTTCCTTCAGCTTGTCTCCTTCCTTGGATTGGCTTTTTCCCTGTTCGTCTTTATATTCTGTTTCAAGACTCCTTCTGGAACTAGGTCTTAATTGCTTTTACAGTTATGTTTTTGTAGCAGAATTATTACTAGCAATTTATTTTCCAGATCTTCCTCTGAAGTGGAGAAATTAAAGTAACAGGAGTTTAATTAAGTAACAGGAGTCTTTCTGCTGGTGTTGATTTAAGTAATTCTATGGATATGTGGAAGATTGAATACTGCTATTGAATAATTGAACCTGACTTGATTTTAAGTATGTAGCTGTCACAGAATTTACCACCAGTCTTGTGGCAGTGTAAAACTGGTCAGACTTTTAACTGAGTAACCTTGGCCACAGAAGAATAAGATTATTGCTGTACACAGTGTACCATTTGAGCAGTTCCTTCTCTAAATGTGTTTCCACCCTTACTTTTTAAAAAGGAAGAGCTCTTTCTTTAGACTAACACTTCTACCTGAAGGAGGGAGTGTGAGAATACACAGCTGGAAAACACTTGAATAGAACATAGATACCACAAGGTGAATGACCTTCAACGTACCAAAGTTTAGTAGAGTAAGATCATGCTCTTGTCTCACAAAGATTGGAAAACGTTTTTTTGTATGAATTTTGTCTTTTCTGACGAGAATTTCAGGAATAAACAATATTAGAACAGTTAAGACTGGGTCATGTTTTGCCTGCAAAGGGGTGCTAATGTTATGTATGTACTTTCCACGTCAATCCATTAACATAATCATTGTAAAGGTCTTTTCCTCTCTGTAGTTCTGAAGTGGTGAGTAGTAACTGATCAGATTCAGACAGTCACATTCTATGTGTGACAGCAGCAGGGAAGTGATCTCTTGAGAGTTTTTAATTTGCTTGAAAACAGGTAAATTTGATGTAGGTTTGAAGTGTAGTCTGGAATCCTTGTTCAAAGTGGCTGGCCTAACATTGATAACTAGGGCAGAATGATTTTGTAACTCTTGCACAGTTTGCAACAGCTCTGTTCTTGGCTGTTCTTTATTAGCATCTTTGGCTTAATTGCCCTCTTCCTAAAGGTTCACCAAGGAAAAGATTTTAACTATTTAAGCAATGATAGAATAAAATGTAGGGCAAGATAATAATCTTAAATAAGTAGATAAGGAGTTGTAATGCAGAAGTTTTTAACTGTTTGTTGGGGAAGCAGTGCCTTGAAACTTAGCAAGCCTAATTATCTTAAGGTTGACTTGGTATGCAAATTATCTCTTAAATTATTTAAGTAATTCAGTCATTTAATAACTAACTTTCAACACTAGACTCTTGTGTTTAGAAGAAAGTAGGTAGAAATTTTCTGTAGAGCAGCTTTTCTTTGTGGGAGGGAGATCTATCTTCAGCTCTTTGATTTTTTGAACTGCACAGGCACTTATTAAAGTAGATGAGATTAAAGTGTCTCAGTCTCTTTAGTTACTGCTTTCTCACTTTAGAACAGCAAACAGCATAATCTGCAACTTGATAGGGGAACTGAATTTTGAAAGCCAAGTGGTCGACCCTGGAGCCTGTTTAATGTACTGTTATTTTTTCATTAGGTATCTGAAAAGATTTAAAGTGATGAAAATCAAAGTACTTCGAAGCTGGTGTCGTCAGATACTGAAAGGCTTACAATTTCTACACACGCGCACTCCTCCCATTATTCATAGAGACTTAAAATGTGACAACATCTTCATTACTGGCCCCACTGGTTCAGTCAAGATTGGAGACCTTGGACTGGCAACCCTGAAGCGAGCTTCTTTTGCCAAAAGTGTGATAGGTAAGTCTCTACTGTTTCGAAGGCTCCTGAGCCGGTCTCTATACCTGGGGATTTGAGCCTTAAGAGCTTTCTTTAAAAAATATGGTTTCAGAAGTACGTGATCAAAGCCTGAAGCTGTGTAGGCTTGATTTCTCAGCTGCTGAGATCACTTGGAGTTCCTGATGAGATGACATGATGAAATTCTGGATATGTTTTATATTTGTATAGTAACTTAAAATAT
Source organism: Oreortyx pictus (assembly GCA_036925125.1). NCBI lineage: Eukaryota > Metazoa > Chordata > Aves > Galliformes > Odontophoridae > Oreortyx > Oreortyx pictus. The sequence continues at coordinate 127,568,890 of JAUPFR010000001.1, read as the reverse complement.
TTCAGAACGTTGGTTTATTGCCTTGCCCGACAGTTTCGTGCAACATTGTTGATAAAACCACTCTTAACTGCACATGAAAGGTGAGAATTATATGTCTCTTCAAGAAAGTTGAAATGGATTTTGGTGACTATCAAACATCTTGATGTTCAGTTCATTATTAATGTGTACAGCCAATTTTGTCAGTTGTCACCAAGTGTTAATATTAAATCTTTTACATTTGGCAAGTAAACAAAAACTAAGATGTATCCAAAAAGTCAAAATATATCACAGTCAGACTGGGGTATGTTTTAATCAGAAGGTCCCTGGGCTGCAGATTTTAAGTGAGGAGGATGCATTGGGGAAATACTGTCTTGTACTCGCTTTGTTCTTGTGTATCCACTACTGACCACTTTCAAGAAATAAGCTATTGGATTGATTTAACTAGTACAGTTTTTCTGGTGAATTCATTAAAGAAATGGTTTTATCAGCTTTGTTCTCATGGTTGGATGAATAAGCTGCAAGGAATGATGAAAGTGCTTTTATTTCCAGTGTCTAAGCTTGCTCAAATGTAATATTGCTCAACAGTCCTATATTAGATACCCAAATGGGGTCAACAATGTATACCTGTAAACTGTCTTGGAAGTGATTGGTGAAATATTTCCTGCTTCTTAACCAGGTCAAAATATTAGTAGGAACGGAAAGTATACACTGTCCAAAAAATATTTTTTTCTTAAATTTGCTCCCCTTCTGTCTCAAATTTCTTCTAACAAAATTATCATTTTGTATGGTAATGGTTTGCCTCTGGATAAATGGCTACACTGACATTGTCTTTTTTCCTTTTGTATGGTGAAAACAAAAGTGACTGTTCGATGATCTGTAAAATTACCTTGAATCTGGTATCTGCAGGAAATAATTCTGTGCTTAAATTTACAGAATCAAACTTGTGTCTTTGATCAGACAGGGCAGTCCCTTTGTTTACCGAGGGGATGCTGTGATGCTTCTCTGAACAAAAATTTTCTGCAAACTATTTAAATGGGACTTGTTGAATCTCACGCTCTGTGCCTGTAACTCAATCTCTCTGTATTTCTAAGTATTTTTGACTGTAGGATGTTCCTCACTAATGCCTGTATCTGCAGTAGGCCTATAAATATACTGCAGGTGAGAAGGTAAGTATATGAAGAAGAGGGCTCTGGTGAGTGGCCTTTGCAGAAAATTACTTTTCATTTTCTATCGTGAAGATTAATTAATTAATTTTTTTTTTTTTTAACAAAAAGAGTTTTTCATTGCAAGGCCTTTCCTGAACCATTCTACTTTAAAAAGTAGGTGGAGAGCACTAGGACAGAGACTAGCTGTGGGCTCTTACCAGTACTACTTCTTTTGCAGCAGAGGGCGGTCAGGTAATTCTTGCAACCAGGTTTAATATGCCTCCTTTCTTACAGGGAGAAAAGGTAAGTGTCTTAACTCTCCTTAGTATTTGGTTTGCAGCCTATGGCTAGTCTGTTTTCCCTTCTCCTTATCCTCTTTCCCTCCACTTGATGTGTGATTCAGTCTGTTTTGGTACTTGTACTAACATGCATAAAATGAGAAATACATCAGCCCTTTCATGCCATTCTTATTCCATAAAGACCTTGCAATGGAAGACTCGCAAAGCAGTTTGATAAAACAGAGTGACTGAGGGTTTCCTCCCTCTTCTTTTTGCCTCCACTTTCTTTTGTCTCACAGGTCTGCCCATCCACTTCCTCCTGCGGTGAGTAACGCCAGCAGCCTCTGCTCGCTTTGAGACATTTAGAGTCTGAATCGTTCTTTTAATTTAAGGTACCCCAGAGTTCATGGCCCCCGAGATGTATGAGGAGAAATATGATGAATCCGTTGATGTATATGCTTTTGGGATGTGTATGCTAGAGATGGCAACGTCTGAGTATCCTTATTCTGAGTGCCAAAATGCTGCGCAGATCTACCGTCGAGTGACCAGTGTAAGTTCTTCCCCACTACTGGCTCTAAGGCTGTCAGTCTAGCAAAAGAGTAAAGCTGGACAGCGTGGCATTATGCAAGTGTTTGTGGGGGAAGAAGAGAAGCTAGCAGGAGTGTTTAGGGGGATGGATGGAAGTGAATAAAACAATTCAACTTACCCCAAATGGTTGCTCAAAAGCTTGTAAAAATATGTGAATGGAAATAAAATGTTGCATGCGTTGATACTCCTTCAGTATACAAGAAGATATTGCATAGGATTTAAAACAGAGAAAGTTGGCAAGAAGGAACAGAAAGAATAGCAAGGCTGGCCATTTCGGAGAGTAAAATCTTGCACTGATTTTTCTCAGTATCTGTGCACATCTGCAAAGGGAGAAAGACTTTCAACTGTCTACAAATTAAACAGAATAATACCTTCTCCAATCTCCTGGTGTGTATTATGTTTGAAGCGTTGAGGATTTAATAACAAGCAACTCGCTTAGGTCTGGAAAAATAAAGGCTTATTCCTGATGCCTCATGCTGTAAGAGGCAGATATAATTGCTGTCTGCAGACAGAGAAGAAAGGGTCTTTAGAAGCAATGAGTTGTGAAGGAAGGCTTGGTGAAATAGAATTTGATTCCTTATTTGAAGGGAAATGTGAGGGAGGCACAGGAGGAGGAAGAAGAAAAAGAGAGGAAAAATAACCTTTTTTTTTTTAATCATTAAGAGTAAACTTTTAACGTACTTTTTGATATGTTGGTTAACCTATCCGTAATCCTCTAAATTAAGAATAACAAGAGTAAAATCAAGTTTATTAACTGCACACTTTGATCTGCTGGCTATCTGAATCAGAGAAGGAAAAAAGAAAAAAAAGGAAAAAAAAAAAGTAGTAGCATATTAAAACAAAAAGAGTATCCTTTGCAATGCTTTTGTATGTTGACCAGAGTTAAAGAAACAATTTCAGTGTGGATGAGTATTTTGCATCAGAACAGAGACTTGATGCAATTACCCTGCCTGTTCCTTAAAATGGGGTAGGAACTGGGCCGCAGTGTTAAGTTAGCTTTTGAGATGGTCTCAGGCTTGGAAATCTCTTGGAGCATTTTTTCCCTGGTCTGTGCAATACTTAACAATTAGAAACTTAAAGAAAGACTTACTGGGGTTCTACTTACCAATTGTTTGTTTTACCTTTGACAAACTTGAGTACTACTTTGTTCTCACTGTTTTTGGTTGGCTGTTGAACTTCTAAGTGGATGAGGAACACAGAATGGTAACTTTTTTTGCTCAGTCCAGCAGATATTTCACTGTACTCTGCTGCTGTTTCATGGGTTGAATTTCACTGTTGACTTTTTCTGCTGTTTCGTCTTCTGTTTGACATCTCTAAAAATTCATTTTGATATGAAATGAAGATTTCCTTGATTTCAGAAGGAGCAAAGAACAGGAAAGTAAACAAAATGGAATGGATATGTCTCTGCTTCCAGGCAGAGAATGAAAGGCTGTATTAATGTGTTTTTTGTATTGTATGACAGCCACAAAGCGGTGTGTTTTTAGTTTTGTGGATTTGTTTGTTTTTAAACACTTGAACAGTTTTCAAGGAAGACTTTCAATGAAAAGACAACATTATCTAGAAATAAAATAAAAACCCTTTTTAACTGACAGTGGAAAACTTACTGTTTTTTTTTCATAAGCAATGCGATGGTGTTATGGAATAATACACACTTGATATTCTTCATACGGATGTGGAAAGAGCCCTGCAGTTTTCTGCTCTTGTCCTCTTCTCCTAAGATTTCGTTAGATTTTGAAGGGTATTTTAGAATTCTTTTCAGTAGCTGCATTTGTGGACAAGGGTTGTAACCAGTTGCAAAATTCAGTGCTTAGAAGGTCAACATATGAACCATGAACTATAGCATGGAATTGCAAGATTTCCTGTACGAGTGAATCCAACAGTACTTACCAACACACTTCCTTTTAACTTAGGATAGGAGGCAATTGTGGTTTGTGGTATATGTTTAGCATTTCCAATTCAGCCCTCTAGTTTGCTACTTTCCTAGGAGTATTTAGGAACATTTTGAGGTAGCTGTAGTCTTGCTGTGTCTTAAATGAAAGGATGATTTTATCTAGATGCATGCACAAAGACCAGAGGAAAAGACAGTAGTGGCAGTCTGTCATTGGAAGATCATGGATGTGGAAGCATAAAAACCACTGAAACCTCTAAAATCAACAAGATAAAAATGTGCAGTCTCTCAGTGCAGTAGATAAATATTTAAATTAACTGATTTCCCTCAACCCCTTTTTAGTTACCAGTGTGTTTAGTAATAAGTATGGCTGGTCTGTGAGCTTCGACCCTAGCTATTGTGTAGGACAGAAATGCTGTTGATGTCTTAATGTCCAAGGTGTCATGTTCTGTCAGGACTGGCTTTTATTCTTTTTTCTTGTTTTGTCTGTATGTTGCTTTCTCTTTGATCACAGCCTGAAGCTGCATTGCTTTCTGACCTTACTGTTTTGTGATTAGGATTGCTCTAGCTGGTGCCCAGACACTGCAGCATTGGCTTAAAGCATATGCCACAATTGCTCAGAATACTCTGTTGTATTCTCCCTCTCCTGTTTAGGGTCTTCCCTTTATCCTGGAAGAAGTTTTCTGATGAAATAATGCAGTTAGGTAAGCAAAGAAGTTTGCCCTTGTGATGAGATGTTTTTTAGCCACCCACTTATTATTATTTCATGCCTTGAACAGCAGCACTGCTGGATGAGTCTGGTGTTTCCAGGATGTTTGTCTATCTTTGTATTCTCACTGAGAATTTTTTTTCCCCTAACAAAAGATTGTTGGGATAAGTTCCCAAATTTTCCCTGGCACAAGAAATAAGTGCAAGGTTTTAAACTGTTTTTCTGGCTCACTTTGATTAGAAGAATTCTTCTAATCAGTAGAAAAATCTGAGTAACAGCAGAGTTTAAACTCTACAGTTTTTAAACTCAACTTTTCTTTACTGGAATGTTAAAACAGCTGGGAGAAGTTCTGACACCAAGTATTTACTTCTTTGTATTTACACCTTACAGCAAACTCCATCCAGACTCTTTTACTAGCAGTTTCTTTAGAAAATATCTATATGTTTTGTTACTTGTGTGTAAGAGTCTAGGCACCCTCTGTATCAATAATCAATGAATAATGTGGTGACTTGGTCTTAACAGAAAGCATGTTTTCTTTATAGCTCTATATCGTTCTTTGGAAGTGTCTCTAAATAAAAATCACAGGAATTGCAATTGCTTTGTATTGTTTAGAAAGAAAAAACAAACACGTTAACTGCCCTGTGATTTAAGCAGTAAGTCTGTTTAGCTGGGCACACATTGCTGCTTACTTGGCCTAAGGAGAAAAATGCCTACTTAAATTGAAAATAAATTGCAATATTAAGATAGTGTTACTGGCTCCTGTGATGATGATGATGATTATTCATTACTATTTATTTCAGTGTCCAAATCCTCTAAAGCAGTACAGGTAGTTCAATGCAAAATGTAGTCAAGATACTTAATTCTGTTATTTGTTTGCACAAGTGGCATACAATCTTGGTAAAATTCAGACTTTCCTGTCTGACATTTTTCCTGTATGTCGATGGGTATTCTTTGACTTCTGGCAAGTTATTGAAATACGCATTAAACAAGAAATATTTGAAATGAGCTATCTGTCTATTTAAATGAATACAGATATTTGTAGAATAAACATCTTAAGTATCATTTCTTAATTTAGACTGTTTGGGAAAGCAGTGCAATGAAGGCATGACTGAACTAGCTTCAGCTGCTTCATCTCAGCCTCTGGTGTGACTGATGTAATCCATGCGGTTGCTTCAAAAACTGGCTTTTCTTTATTTTTTTTTTTGCTATGTTTGTTCTCAACTCACAGATAGACATTGATTACTTCTACACTGCATTTCATTCAGGCTTGTTTTTTGCAACAAAAGAATTATTTTCATAAATGCGTATCTGCTCAATCTCTGATACTTAGATGTCTATGATTCACATTTTCTAGGTGACCAACTAGTCTGGGACCAGGTAAAATAACAATTAGTGAAGTTTATTATGTAGCTTTGTCTTATTCATCCACAAATACTGCTATCAAGAAATAAAAAACTAACAAGCATTCTCATTCTAAACAAATTAAGACCATCCCTGATTTCAGGTATACTGAAAATCTTGCACATATACATGAACAGAAAAGTCTTCTATTGCCCTCTCCCATTAAATAAACTTACCTTTTAAGTTTTCCTGATAGTCTTGTTTGCTGTAATTAATCTTCTCCACATTTACTTGGACAAAGCAGAGTTTTTGACTTACCTTTTCCTGCACCAAAAGTTCAGTCTGTAAACGAATGTCTGCCACCTGAGCTTTAGGATGAGAAGGAAAAAAAAAAAAACATTTTGCATTTTGACTCGAAAAATGAAACACAATGTTCTGTACTGAAATGTTCCACAGAATGTGCACAACTTTTCTCATCTCAGTTGTACAGAGCTTAAAAAATCACCTGAGGGAACAAGGTACATAATGAGTAACCAGACCAAGGCAGTGTCTAACTGGCTTAAAAATTTGTAATTTCCCTAACTTGTGGGAACTGAAGCTTACTGGTTAGAGTGAAGGTCATTCTCCTGGCTGGAAACCAGTTGCTTGCAAGTGCTGCAGTTGGGTCACTTGAGATTAAATTAGTGACTTTAGTGACTTAAAAGTTAAACATCATAATTGCCAAACTTGATCAACTGAGTTTTCTTTATTTTCACTGGAGTCATCCCATTCATCCCATCTTTCTTCTCTTTTGTTTCACTAAAGGGGACAGTAAATATAAATGCTGAACCTTTAGACTTGTGATTAATTGTACCTGTGTCTAGAGACTATTTATGAATATTCTGTTTTACTTTCTAGAAGTGATATGCAAATTGTTAAATGTACATCAAGTTCTGTTTCTTTGTATCAAGTAACTTGGTTTCTCATGTATAAATAGACACCCATTCTACCAAGTTTTTGAATGGAAAAAGCATTGGGAAACAGTGGAAAAGTAGGGAGAGGGGACCCACAAATAAAGCTAAGTCTCTTGTTAAGTCACATACTGAAAATCCATGAACCTTCAATCAAGCACAGTGACCACAGTAAGAAAGGGAAAATTTTTTTAACTGGGTCTGAAAGAAGAAAATTCAGGCGCTTATGTATCAAGTGGGGAAAAAACAGAAGCACAAAATCTGTGATTTTTTTTTTTAACAGATGTTATTATTCAGTTTCGCACTAAATGGATTAAACAGTGCATAAGCTTCTATGGCTTGTTTCTCATAGCTGTTCATTTCATTTGCAAACATTCTGAACAGCACTCCTTTAAGAGTGAGGAATCTTCTTGGGTGACAGTACAGTCACTGACTCATCAGTTCAGAAATACATAGGCTTAAAAATGGAAGAGCGATGAAATAGGAATACAAGGTGTCAAAACATTAATATCTTAATGTTAGCTTATAGTCATCTTTTTAAAGAAATAATGATCTAAGTGAGAAACAGCATAGAATATCAGCTAAAATACTGAGATGTAACATGCAACGCGGTATACAAAGCCAGGGTAGGTATCTGGAGTTGGGGGAAAAGAGACTTGTTCACCTGAATTTCTAGAAGGAGATCGCTTTTATGACATGGTCTTAGAGGCATTTGTACTGTTCGGCAATTAAACTTTCTAGATTACAGCTAAAGCAACAGAATATGTTAGTGTTGGTATTGTAAAATGTGGTCTGAAGTGAAAAGTTTTTCATGTGTTGTTCACTGCTGAGCTTTCTCAATTTTGAATTAGATTTTTAAAACAATCAGAAAATAAAATGGGGGAGAAGCTGCAAGCTGAGCTGCAGAAATTGAAGATCAAGTGTATTTTTTCCATGTGGAATTGTAAGATTTGGTTGCATTACAGGCTTTGGGAATGTAGGCTTATTCAGCTTTCTAAAAACGCCAATATGCTGAGTAAACAATGTATATTAAAAAATAAAATCAATAAATAAATAACTCCAGGTGATCAACTGTTGTAAAATTATGTTGCTAATAATACTGTCTTGTGTGAGCATCTATATTTTGCTCTGATGTTAACTGAGATAGATTTAACTTAAAAGTTGAAAGGGTGACTCTTCTGTTACAAACAGAGAGGTGTTACCATCAGAGTCTGATACCTTGATGTTCATCAGCATTGTGCCATTAGTCGAAAGTACTGATGTTAAAAACGGGTGGGCTGCTATTTCTTGTCCTACTACCTGTATTCTCATGGTTGTGTTGGCATAGAAATGAGATGACTTCAGAAAGTTTTAGTCTTAAAGAAGCTCACAGGGGAGTAAGTTAGTTAGAAGTAAAGTTATTTAGAGATGTTATGTGATTCATAGGCCAGAACACCACCAGATTTTTGCAGAAACACTATATATTTATCTCCCAAGTTTTTGGGTGCTGTTTCCAGAACAGGCTGTGGCATGCGAGCATGTATGTCTATTTGAATGCTTTTTTTTTTTGTTGTTGTTGTTCCTATATTAAAACAGTGAGAGTTACTGAAATTGAATGAAATTTTACAGTAGTTAATTCCCAAAAATAGAGAAACATTGAATCATCTAGGTTGGAAAAGATCTTCAAGATTATTCAGTTCTACCATCAGTTTCACCTACTATTCCATCATTAAACTGTGTCCATTAGTGCTCTGTCCACCTGTCCCTTAAATACCTCCAGAGATGAGGATTCCACCACCTCTTGGACAGCCCATTCCAGTGCCTGACCGTGCTTCCTGTGCAGAAATGCCTAATGTCCCAGTCTTAATCTTTCCTGGTGCAACTAGAGACCATTTCCTTGCATCCTATCGCTTTTCACCTAAGAAAGCAGACCATCTCTCTCCTTGCTTACAGCCTCCTTTCAGGAAATCATAGAGAAGGATGAGGTCTTTATTCAGTCTCCTCCAGACTGAACAACCCCAGTGCCATCAGTCATTCCTTATAACTCCTTCATCAGCTTCACTGTTCTCTGCGTGGTCTCAAGCAACTCCATATCCTTGTAGAGAGGGGCCCTAAACTGAACGCAGTATGGAAGGTGCTGTCTTCCAGTGCTTGCGTACAGGGGCAATCACTTCTTTAGTTCTCCAGGACACGCTGTTTCTGATGAGAGAAGCACCAAGCTTAAAAGTGTGTGTGAGAAGCTCTGTTTATTGTGCATTACGTTTTTATTCTAAAGGGTAAAAAGGCTTGTTTCTCTGTCCAGTGAAGCTTTCCAATACTGAGCTGTTGACTTCTTAAGGTAAATATCTCTCAGAGATGTTTCTGTCTTACCACCTATTACCACTGTCATTGTCCTGTGTATAGCAGGAATATTTTTAGGACCCTCATCTGAAACTGAATCTTTTGGTAGATGTCTTAAACTCCTATTCTGATAAGTCAGAAAATAAAAGGGATGGTGACTTTTATTGCATTGTATACTATTTTTGCAGTTTGCAGTGTTATTTTTGGCCACAAACACAGATTTATGTGTTTAGTACGTGTTTTCTAAGTGTTAGTTCTGGTAGCAAATGTGCTTTTATGGCCCATGAAAGAGACTTAATGCTGGATTGTTCTTTTTAATTCAGTTCCAAGTTCACTAAACCTAATCTGTAGATTTAGAATTACTACTGCTGTACTCAGATTTTAGAATGAGTGTTAGATGATGTTTATCTGTCCGACTGGTAGCTAATTAAAGCAGAGAATGCAACTAATATGATATGATTTTTTTCAAAAATACATTTTCCATACTGAAAATAGAAGAGACGTTTTTGTTTTTAATATTGTGTCACTGTGGCATTTCTATATTTATAGCACTGAGATGTGTGTCTAGGCATGTTGCCATTCTCTTGAAAGCCATTTCTGAGCTGAAATCCCAACAAAATGACGGGCTATTCAGCTAGCTTGAGATGTCCCCCATCACATTGCACTGTTCTTGTTCAGTTAACAAAGGCAGTACTCCAGCTTCAAAGTGATGGAGTCCCTGTTCCTGAAGGTTTTCAAGAACAGGGTAGATATGACACTTAGGGACTTACTGGGTATGGTGTTTATGTGTTGACGGTTAGGCTAGATGATCTTACTGGTCTTCTCCAACCTTAATGATTCTAACTGTGCCTAGCCTACTTGTTCACTCAGACTGTACTGTTGTTTCACTAGTATCATCGTCGTGTGTATTTCTTAATAAGCCATTTTTTACCACGCAGCTTTATGGTTTGACAACTATAGACTAAAGAATTGTATTCTGTAATTAGAGTATCTGTATTCTGATTGCTAAGTCACCTCTTCTAGGGATGGTGTAATTTCTTCTATTCCTTAGAGAGGAATGCTGCAGTTACAGGAGGTGATACGATTAATTCATCTACTTTTAAACTAAAAACACGTTCAGCTTCAGATTCTTCTGACTTTTGAAGTAAGTTTATGTTTTTTCTTACCTGGAGGCACTAATGAGCAGGCAACTTGCTCAACTGGAAAAAAAAAAAACAACTGTAAAGCAGATTGTGTGCTTGGCCAGAAAACTAGGCAATGTGATGGGTATAATGTGTCAGATGCACTTCAGTATTATCACAGATAGGACGGTTTTGGAAAGGAGCACAGTGATTTCTCTAGGGTTAGAGTGGTCTTGTTGAAGTTCTTAAATGAACTCTTTTAATCAGATATACTTCATGTACATGGAGTTGTAAAGTTTTAATGCTAAATTTCTTGACTTTAAGTAAAAGCACAACGTTGAGGCACTGTCAGCTTTGGAGATTGGATGGATGTGGAGAGGACAGCAAGAAGTGATAAAATGTCAAATGAGGAACGGATTCTGTTCTTTGTACTAAGGATTCTCTCACACTACTAACTAGACACTTCTCTTAAGCAACCTCAATTCAAGGATTAAACAGTATGGCTAGAAGAATGGTATTGCCAATATACTGTGTGTGTATCGCTAGGTATCTCATTGTGTATGCCTGGAAATTTTTAATTGTGAAATATATAACTAGCCTTTTGTTGTTATGAAAATCTTTCGTTATTTGAGAGCTCATGGTGAATTGAAAAGAAAAATAATTTCCAAACTAGTCAGTCAGGTTGTGGCCATCAGGCCTGTATAAACACTGCACTGCCTCCGTTGTCTTCATAACTGAGTGTGAGATCTGGGTGTGCACATTTATCAGTAGCAAGTGTTGAAGACAGCTGATTCAGAAAAATTTAAGGATCACGAGACTTAAATTACTTGCACACCAGTATAATAGGGGATGGATGTCATATCTCTAGCTTCTAGTGACTGCAGACAGACTGGTTGAGCTATTTCAGTGATGTGGAGCTTTCTTAAATAGTTGAGAGAGGAATTTTGGTCTGGGTGGTGGTAGATAAGTTCAAAAGGTATCAGGTTCAAAATGTGCAGTTGATGCTTTTCTTCATAAGGGAGCACAACTGTCCTGAGACAGTGGTCTAAATAGTGCCTTCTGAGCTAACTCTAGCCCATTGAAAGCCATTGTCTACTCATATTGCTTGTATTGCAGTAATGCTGTTTACTCTGTTAGGATATTGATCTTGTGCTGAGCTTATTCAGCTGGATTCATGAATTTCATTCTTGACAGAATTATCAATTGTCCAGAATTAATTACTATGGAAATACCATAATCAGGAGCTCAATTTTCACTTCAGTTTACTGTACAGTATCATTTTAAATTTTTTTCTTTTGTCTCGAGTTTTGTGACTTCTTGTTTAACAAGAACAGTAAAATACAGCTTCTGTAGGTGACCCATATCTCTTTTTACCTGAGTAAACGCACAGTGGGATCTTCCTTTTCCTAACAGACATGTAGGTATTCATTTGAGGTGGATGAGAATTATGATATAGGTGTACCCTGTAGGAAATAAGGAGAGAATTAAATCTGAGAGAGAGTTTCTAGACAACAGGATTAGCATAAGACATGGAAAAGGGGGTGAAATAGTTAAACTTGTAGGTTTTAAGGGCTGGGTGAGTAACTAATAACAAGTGGTGACCTTTAGAATATCGTGGGGTAAAGCAATTTAAATGCTGTATAAGCTATTGCCTGGAGGCTTCTCAGAGACTATGGAAGGAGGTAGGATTCCTGGATTGTTTTCCACTGGAATCGTATGCTCCGTCTACTTTCATAGAATTAATGGTTTGTGGCAGCTTGGTCTGGCTCAAACTAGCATAGTAACAACTTAACAAAAGGAAAATGTGGAGACTATAATTACTTTGTGAGATTTGACTTTGCTACTGATTGTATTAGCCTCTGGACTGCAAAGTTTGAACATTTTGTTTGAGACGATTAATCATTTACGGTAGAATTCCTCCCAAGGTCTGCAGCGAAAGCACTATTGCAAAGAGTCAAGCAAACATGGTTACACTGAGACATGTTCGCTGTGTGCATAGAAAAAGTCTAAACACTTCAAATACTCTTTATATTTCATGCAGTGCACCCCAGAAAAGCGCAGTGCAGCCTTAATTTGGTGTGTTAGATGCAATTCCTGGGAAGTACATTTGCCTTGGTTGCACAGTGTCTATTGAGTTTGAGTGGAACTTTGATGATGACAAGAAATTATAAGCCATGACAAATGAAATGCCAACAAGCTTTATGGAAAACGCCAGTAAGCAGTTAAAACTGAGGTGATCATCAATGGTTAGTTGATGCAGGGGGTATAACATTTCTAGCTAAGCAGTTGGAAGGCCACTCAGCGTACCACTATCTCTGACGACCTCTTGTCCCTTGACGCCTCTCAGGTTTCCCTACAGCTAGCGGAAGGGATTTCTAAAATGCCCAGTGGAGGTTCAGAAAGTGTTACTTTACAGTGTTGGTGTTGTATGGTGTAACAACACTGGTATATTTTTGGTGTACTTGAAGAATTAAGTCTGCTGTTTTCAAAAGTGTTCTTGATGAACTCTAATAAAATGCAAATTTTATCCTCACCAGTTGATTAAGATTTGTTTGTTCACTTTGCATTTGAAGACTGTATATGATCTTTCTCACCTTTACTCCATATGTCCTTCCAAAAAACCTGTGAACGACTCATTTTATTAGAAAGCAAGTTGCACAATAGTTACTTGATACTAGATACTGGGGAAAAAAATAATACTTCATGTTAGTTTTGCAGTAAAGCAAGAATTGGTAGAAATACTGGTGCAGACTATATTCATGCATGTGATGTAAAAGAGGCTTTCTGACTTTGTCCAGCAGTTTGAACATGACCTTCAGTACCTATTCCCATTAATAGGAGAGTTGATAATTCTACCAGTGATAGCAGAATGCAATTGAGGAAATGGGCTATACTATGTTATCCTAGTGCAGGTTTGTGCTTTTCTAGGATTAAAGTTAATAGATGTAATTTATACTTGTTTAGCTCCTTGGAAAGAAGAGAAAAAATGGCAGCTGTCTTCACAGTACAAAAGTAGTGCAAGCAACACTGTGTGAGAACAACCTACTGATAGACCCATTCCACAGCTGGGGTGGAACTGGGTGATGTTCCTGTATGCAGCCTTAAACTATGGCAGAAAACAGGTGGGGAATAGGCAGAGCAGCTCAACAGGGAGGCGGAGACAAGGAGGAAGTAAAGGCTCCCTGCTCTGCCTTCTCTTCCTTCTCCTTGCAACCTGCTGGGCAGGCTGGAAAGGACGAGCTCACCTCTTGCATATAGTCATTCTTTCTATTCAGAATTTGAGTGACAAAGGCAGATATTAAGCTTGAATCTCTACAGCCTCATGAACTGGACTTGGAAAAGTACAGGAGGCGTCAAAGAAAAAACAATGCTCCCTTCTAACTTTGATGTCTGCTTTCCTTCTGCTGTGCGTTAAGTCCACAGCTTGACAGATACCCATCGGAAACTAGCACCCGACTAACTGTGTGGTGTGCAGGTCTCTCTTTTCCTGATGGATTTTACAAAAAGAGAGGTCTGTCCTGTATTTGTAATTGTTAATTCCCACTGTTGTTGCTGCTCTCACAAGGATTGCACTAAAGAGGTAGGTGAGAATGTCATCTCTAGAATGATTGTGTAGTAGCAGTAAAGGATTTGGGGGTAGCAAATAAGATTTCTTAACATGAGCTGTTTTGTATTTGCATATAATGTCCTTAGCTTTTCAACTTGGTTGTACTTTTCCTCCAAATTCCTAATGTGTGTTAAAATCCTGAACAGAGAATTTAGAACGCTTAATTCCTGTTATTGCCTATCTGTGTTGTTCTTCTTCATCAAACAATTTAAAAAGTATATAAAATGTGCTCAGGGCATGCGACTGTCTTCGCTATTTTTTTTTTTTTTGGCACAGAAAGCACTGATCGTACATTCTCTTGCAATCTTTTCAGTGTATTTGGAATTAAAGTGAGATGATAAACTACTTATCTATTTATTTGGTGAGCTAACTCATGTAAAATGGTACTCCATATTTCTAGGTGAAAAATGCGAAGAGGAATTCTCACGTTTACAAGCTTGAAAATGTAGAATTTTCTAAGAGTATAGGACTTGCTTTTAGTGGCTCATATAACCACACAAATGTGGACATGGCAATTTTAGAATTCAGTTGTTCTTTGTTTGTTTGTTTTTTAAACCTGATTTAAATCAGATAAAATCACAGACTTCTTACATTTCACTTGTCTTACATGTGATAATCTCCTGCACTTAAGATGAAGACTAAGATAAGCATTAATAAGTATTCAGCTTTGCATAAGTTGCATTTTGCACTGCCCATGTGTATACCTATATTTTAAGGCTTTGGATGCTTTCTCAAAATGTGTTTGGTGGATTTTACTTTGTTGGTGCTGTTTTCAAAAGAAACAGTTGTGCCCACACTAGCTGCAGCACTAGTATACTCCATGTGCAAGTCTGAGAGCCAGTGCAGCAATGCAGTGAACCAGGCTGGGGATCTTCGTCTCACTGGAAACCACTGCAGGCTTTTGTTGCCTGAGTTTGTTTCAAGTCTGCTAAACACCGTGATCTGGTTCATTACGCTGGTGTATAATGCTTGTGCCAGCCCAAGGGATGAAATGAAATGCATGTGGGAATGGGAAATGGAGAACAGGAGATTGCTGCTTTCAGCAGCTGTGCCAGTTTATGATGATGTAGATAATACCTTGAGAAAATGTACCTGTTTTACCTATTTACAAGTTTTTAGTGTGCAAGAGCTCTTCACTTCCTTAGCAAATTTGTAAGTTATAATTTATAATAGTATTTGGGTATTTAATTCAGATTAAATTTCCACTGAACAACGGGACCAATAGATAAAAAATATATAAATTAAAAAAAAAAAGGCTTGTCTTATGATTTTTCTAAGTAGTCTGGGGAGAAAATGGGGAGAGTTATGTGAGAATGAGACCATCTTGCAGAAAGTGTGCAGTGTTAAGACCAGGAAACAGTGATGACTACAGTGCCTTTGGGTTCAGAATCTAATGTAATGCTTGGCTGCACAGCTTGTGTGCTTTTAAGGACACATCAAGGTTATCTGAATTACAGGGTCCCACTCTGGTTTCTCTGTGATGGCATGATTGCAATGGAAAGACATCTCTGGGTAGAAAGGGGTCACTGATTTATTGATTATCATTAATACTGTCTTCTTTTTTGTTGCGTGAAGTGGTCTGACACTTTTGGCAGTAGAAAGGAAAAAATGATTTTTAAAGCTGAGGGTAGTCTGAACTTTGGTATAAGAGGTGCTTGGCCAGTTAGGCAGTTCTTATTGACTGTGGAAGAAGCTGAGAAAGGTAGCTGCTTGAATACCCAATCCTGTATTGGTTTTAGGTCCCATTGTGAGGGTCTCTGAGATTTCCTGAGGGAAACTTCCTGATTATGGAAGCTGTGGTGGAGGAGAACTTGGATGGGGAGAGCTTTTTTCTTAACTGCTTTTTTTAATGTATTTTTTTTTTTTTAATTCACAAAATGGAGTACTATAAGGCGACCCTCATGAATGATCCCAAAAATTTTGGACACTTATTTAACATCTTTCAGGATAGAGATATACGGGGTGGCAGACTGAGTCACTGATTTGAAAATGTTTTCTTAGCGATTCCTTTTCAGGCTTTGTGCAAAAGAGAGCATGTGGTCAGATGGTCACCAAGAAGGCTCACTTTATGGTTTCCCTCTGTTAATAATCTTTTTTGTCTTATGTTCATCTTAGTTTTTAGGTTTTCTAAAATGAGATCCTGTCACAGTACTGACACCTTACTTCTGCTGCCGCAGTATAAATGAACATGCACATGGGCAGCTGCTATGACTGGAACTTGGGCTATTTAGGAGTATTAGATGTGTTAGATTTTAGACAACTCTGGCAAATTTAGATGCAAATCTGTACAACAGGCAAGCAGATAACCATTCCACAGATTGTCTGCATATATATGTATGTAGGTGAGCATTCTATTCTGTATAGTAAGACCTGTCTGTACATATATAAACCTGAACTCCTGGGACTGTTTTATGCTCACCCACATATTAGAAGGTGAGTGTATCTGCTGTAATGAGCAGAGACAAATACATGTCACTCTATGCAAGTAGTAAGTGCTGAAAGCAGTTTTATAAAATTCTTTGAGTGTATTGCTTTGTGACGTCCTGCTGGGAAAGCAGGAGATTTGAGGTATGACCCGGTTAGAGTAGGCAAACTTGCTCTGGTGCCATATCAGCTGAGACGCTGATCTCCAGAAGTCTTACTTTCACTGAAGCATTTTAGTGGTAAATTAATTTTCACAGGCAGGCTGTGTTTCAGGGCTTATTCTCGTCGCAGTACACTCCTCAGTTCTGCAATCTCAATTGCTAAAATGTCGTAGGAGCAAATTTTAGAAGCAAATTTTAGAGCTTCTAAGTAGAAAATCGATAATGCTGTTGTAACAGAATTTTATTAAGGGAAAGATCTATGTCTTTCTACAGTTCTTTCTTTTTAAATTTCGGACGTGATCACAACACCTTTGCATAATATCAAATAGTGCTGTTGATCACTCCCGGTTTTGTTTTTGCATCTGTTGAAGTCCACTGTGCCCTCTCGTGGATGAGTGTGGTAAGGAATGCCTTAGGTGGTGAACACATGAAGTTAATAATACTGCCATGTTTGGCCAAGAAAAACAATATCTAAATGCAGATAAAAATTACTATTGTATTAAGACAATACTCAGTTAAATGAAAGTCTGCAGCTGCAAAGGCTCTGGTTGGGAAATTCGACCCTTTATATTTCAAGGCTTCCTTTGCACTGACAGTAGAGAAAAGAAGTGTCATATTTTCATGTTCCAGTTTGGTGAGAAGGGGTATCTAATGGTACACTGAAATACTTCCTTGTTAAAACACAAACCATGCCGTGCTGCCTGTATTATTTCTTCATTTCTATCTGTGCTTGAGTCTGTGTTTTTCATTTTTTTTTAGTTGTGATTCACCAGTTACACAGGGTTGGATGTGTCCAGTGTATATGGTAATCAGTACTATATATTGCTATACTAGTACTATATGGTACTGCGCATCAAGTTATACTGATTTCAGGATTGTTTAACTTAAAAGTTTGGGCACATCACATAGCAGCATTTGAACAAGGTGGCTCCATCCTTGCTTTTTTTCATCTTAAAATACGGCATTTGAAGCTAAAGGCTGAATCAAGTAAAACTGTGTGCCAAGTTTTGCTGGCTTGGACAGTTGCCCCTTGAAAAAGAGCTCTTGGCCATGATTCAGTGATGAAGTTTGACTTTCCGTGTCTACAGTGTTCTGCAGAATTCCCAACTGCTCATACCTTGTGGTCTGTTTACTTGACTGATATGAGTAGTTGCTTGCACTTAGATTTTGTTTCTATCTGTACCCAATGGCTTTAACATGTATGGAAGAAAGAATCATCATGCGTTGCTGAAGGGCTTTTGGAAAGGTGTGTATTGGAAAGCTCACTTTCCTGAACTCACAGCAGCAATCATCCAAGAGTGTGGTTTGAGAGCTAAGATACAAGCGATTTTTTTTCCTTTCACATTCTTCTTTTTTTAAATATTATTCATGTTATACAGTGATCCAGTCAGGTCGTTCTGGGCTATTGTTTTTCCCATAAAGTCATTCTTCCAAAATTACTACATCTAATGGCACATTGGAAACATTCTGGGAAGCAGAAGAATCCTTTAAAGATTGTTAAGTCAATCATGTGGGTTCGTGAGTTGGTGTTGAATAGGAAACATGTTCT
The DNA here is from genome assembly GCA_036925125.1 of Oreortyx pictus. Lineage (NCBI taxonomy): Eukaryota > Metazoa > Chordata > Aves > Galliformes > Odontophoridae > Oreortyx > Oreortyx pictus. The sequence goes on along the minus strand of JAUPFR010000001.1, from coordinate 127,550,831 downwards.
CCTCGAATCATCATACCTTCTGTAGAAAAAAATGAAATAGTAAGCTTATGCTTATCGTAGCCTGGCACCTAACTGATAAAACTTTCTGTCATGAAAGTCTAATAAAGAAATGATGAACCAAATCAGTGTTTGAAAAAGTCAGTAGCAAACAGATGAACAATAAATAATACTGGGGGCAGATTTCCTTTACAGTCTCCACTGGTGGGAAATTCTGCCCAGTGATGTGTGGAATAAAAACAGTTGGTTTGTAAGTGGATTTTTGCATAGTCAAAACTTAAGTGGACATTCCAGATGTTTCTTGTAATTTGTATGTTCCAGGGTGTCAAGCCAGCCAGCTTTGATAAAGTAGCGATCCCTGAAGTGAAGGAGATTATTGAGGGATGTATTCGGCAAAACAAAGGCGAAAGGTAAGTTTTCTTTCCAGTACTGATAGAGATATTACTTCTATCTGAATCTGTAACTGGTTAATACCAGATATAAAGTGAATATTCTGCAGGTCCTGTTCTCTGGTAGGTTCTTATTTAACACTTGTTTTACAGCATTACTGCAAGGAAAAGTGCAAATGCTATAGTAACTGTCCATTTAAGTTTATTCAGAAATTCTACTGTTCTTACTAAAATTTTGATCTAATCAGTAAAGTTGTGTATGATGATGTTTCCAATTTACCAGTTAATGGGATGGTTGGTTCCTCATTCTGTAGTCCTGTTTTTTTTTTTGTTTGTTTGTTTTGTTTTGTTTTGTTTTACCTTTTCTGACCCTTTGATTCTGTTGACTTTTATGTTGATTATTTTGAGGGCTCTTTATTTTATAAGTTATTGATGCTTGTTTTTGTTCAAATTTTCTGCAAGGTTATTTGACTTAGACCGTTGCAGAAAATTTGTAGCTGTTTTAATGGCTTACTAGTGGATTTTGTTTGGCTTTCTGTTTTTATTTAGTTACTTACTGATTGCTGGATTTAAGAATTCTTCAATCATCTTGTCTTTATCTGGCCCCTCACTATTCTGTTCAGAGCCTGTTCTTTTGGTGTTGAGTTGCTGATGCATCACCTTCTGTTAATTCTTGGAGTTTTACATCTAATGGTGTTGCTGCAAATGTTTTCAACAACTCTGTATTTTTCCAATTCTGAGCTAATTTTGTGAATGCATGGCACTTTTTCCTTGCCTTTTATCTTAACCAGTTAGCTTTCAGACTACTGCTGCTACTCTGTGCATATAAGAACGTTACGTTTTTTTTACTTTCTGGACAGAGGTAGCAGTACAAAACAGTACAAGTTGAAATGGTTGAAAATAGTACAGAATATGAAAGATGCTTAACTTGTGCTGCGTTAACTAGATGAGACTTGTCAGTATCTTGATACAGACTGAAATACATGTTTAATGACTGCTGAACTGATCTGGGGACTAGGAGTTGTGTGTTGGATCTTAATCTTCAGTAAAACCAAACTGTTTCTTCAATGCTTGTAATTTTAGTTAATGGGCAGTTCTGCTGATCAGTGTGAGACTTTTTCCCCCCCCCCCCCCACCCCCTAAATCTGTAGAGCTGTTGCACTTTATTCCTTCATCATACTTCTAGATAGAAATTTGTATGATGAGTTGTCAAGTGGTTAATGGGAGGAAGCCTGAAATGTGGACAGTGACTTTGAGAGATTGTCAGGCAAGGGTATTCCTTAATATTTAATGAAAACCTAATAGTGTATGTGCTCTCCACGTTATTTCCCAATCTGCCAGGTATGCTATTAAGGACCTTTTGAATCATGCTTTCTTCCAAGAAGAGACTGGAGTACGGGTAGAACTTGCAGAGGAAGATGATGGAGAAAAAATTGCCATTAAACTCTGGCTGCGGATTGAAGACATCAAAAAACTTAAGGGCAAATATAAAGATAATGAGGCAATAGAGTTTTCCTTCGACTTGGAGAGAGATGTCCCAGAGGATGTAGCACAGGAAATGGTAAGTGGTGGCACTCTTGCAAAACACTGAAGGGTAATGGCGTTCTTTTACAAGCAGATGTCATCTATCAGCCTCTGCATTTACCATTACTGCCTAGAAATAAAACTGCTTCGGAAATCTGTGAATGAGAAGGTAGTGCAAGACTGATAGCTTATATTGTAGTGCTACGATAGTGGCTGTCTGTGACAGTCTGAATTCTGTGAATATATCCTCCTTCAGGTGGAATCTGGCTATGTCTGTGAAGGGGATCACAAGACAATGGCGAAAGCTATCAAGGACAGGGTATCTTTGATTAAGCGAAAGCGAGAGCAGCGTCAGTTGGTGCGAGAAGAGCAGGAGAAGAAGCTTCAGGAAGAAGGTAGTCAGAAGCAGCAGCTGGAGCAGCAGCAGCCCTCAAGTGCTTCCCATGCAGGGTCAAAGCATCCCGTATCTGTCAGTGGTACTACTCCTGTCCCCACTACTTCAGCATCTGTTTCTACTCAAGTGGAGCCTGAAGAACCAGAAGCTGATCAACACCAACAACTGCAGTTCCAGCAACCCAGTATATCTATTCTTTGTAAGTGTGTCAGTTGATTTATTTAGGAACTCTTGCACTTACACTATTTTGCCTGCCATTAGGAATTCTGGAATCTGAATCCTTGTTAATATTTTTAAGGAAAAATGATGGAGACAGTTCAGGTCATGGTTCTGTTTCTGAAAAAAAATTGTTGCCATTTCTACATACTAAACAGGAGCAGATACGATAACAATCCTAACTCTTCCTCTTCTGCCATCCCAATTTTTGAATCAGTATCAGAATAATGATATTACATGAAAAGTTCCATACCAGTGAAGTTAGCAAACAGATTTCTCTATTATCTTAGAACAGATAGTTTTTAAGTTCTCTTGCATGTTTATTTCAGTTGCATCTGCCAACTAGTACAGTTGACCTGCTTTATACTTTTATGAAAAATAGAAGTGAAAAACAAACAAAACAAGACAACAAGCAAACCCAAAACATCATTTATGACAAAGTAATATTTTGATTTTTATTTCTAGTTTAACATTTAATAGGGAGCATAATTTATTTGAAAGTATATTTCCAAGGAAATCCTGAAATGACTGATTTTCAGAAGCTTGGGGAAGGCTTGAGGCAGGGAGACATAGCATACTGGAGAAGAAAAAAACTCATGGTTTTTGTACCAGTGTAAATATTAGAAGAGGTAAACTGCTTATAAGGTCAATGTAACGTGACACAAATGCAGTCTAATATTTGATAGTAATACTTGATTTATGAATCCAGTCTGCAGTTCTTGAAATGCAAATATTTATCTTTATTTTCCATAGCTGATGGAGCAGTTGACAGTGGCCAAGGGTCATCTGTTTATACTGAATCATGTGTGAGCAGTCAACAGACTGTGTCGTATGGTTCCCAGCATGACCAGCCAATCTCAACAGCTGCAGTCCAGGGATATGCAGCTTCAGTTGGCCAAGTGCAGTCACAGCAGCATGGAGGATATCAGCCGCCTGCAGTGGTAAGCCAGAACTTAGAGTACTGCAAATGCATGGAATTACTTGGTTACGAGGTTTTTTGGTTTTTCATTTTTGCTGTTGTTTGTTTTGTTTTTATTTTCTTTTTTTGAAGGTGAGAAAAAAGTCTACTAGGCAATCTTTCATGTATGCTTTGTATGCAGTACAAATTCTGCTTGGGAGCATTAAAATTCCTATTTTTGCAAGGTGACTGAATCTAGTTCAATAAAATACAAGGAAATATTTTTCTTTATTTTAAAGTTTTTATTTATAACAGTTAAGCAGAGTGGCGGGTTGAAATTTGTAATGGATGTAAGTAACATCCTCAGTACAAGCCTATCTCATGAAACTGAGCATTTCATCTCACTTGGGAAGGTGTTCTGTGTATATATGGTGTTACCATATCTTTAGCTATTGCTTTGATTTGAAGGTAGCATTAGAATAATTTAAGCTAGTGTTTTTAAGTACAAAATTGCTATGAATGTTCTGTGAGGCTTTGATTTACAGATCCTGCAGGTAAGATCTTTTTAACTGTTATAGAATGCTGCATGTGAGAACTCCAGACTGAAAGGACCCCACATCCTTGTTCCCAGTATTATTTCTAGCTTGTGTTGATTTGCTCATCAGTTGCCATGCATATTCCTTGTCCCTGGAAAGTCTGCACTGGGCACAAATACTTCTCCTACTATGTTCATTTGTGTGGCCCTTTTATTTTGGTATGTTTTCCCTTGGTATGTTTTAAATCAGAGTACAAGAACATTCAGAAGTCTATTCCAACCCTGGAGTAGAACTTCTACTACTCTTATATTGTCTTCAGTGGTTCCCTTGTCAGTTTTCTTTTGTTCGTTTCTGTTTTTTTAAACAAAAATCTAGGGCAGAGATATCTTACAGCATGATAATGCCATACAGGAAGATGATGTGACAGTCAGGACTTAAGAGTCCTTACTTTTTTCCTACCTGTGCTTGTGGACTTGATTACAAAATGAGTGATGTTCCTAGCATTTTTTGGAAAACATGCTTGTTTCAGTCATAACCTGAAGTTGTGTGGTACTGCTAGCCCTTGGGCAAATGAGTTTTCAAGCCCTCAAAATAGATTCCTGCTGTGGTTGAGCCATGTTTTGATGTGTGAGTATGTCTTGGACTAGAAGCCATTTACTGCCTTGGGATGGCTAGCTTCCAGGTTGAAAGGCCATAACCTTTTGAGAGAGGTTGAATAAACAAGCACATAACAGATGTGTAGTCAAGCTGCTCAGTTTAATCCTAAAATGCACTCATGCTCTGATGGCAACAGCTGTACCAGAAGGTTGACAGAATGGAGTAGAACGCTACAGGAACTACTAGAAGTTTGTTGGGAAGACAGGATGACGAGTCAAAATGAAATTGACAACTGGAGAAATGGCCTTTAAAAGAAATACTATGCAGTTCAATCAGGAAGAGAACAAGTTTTATGCCTAAGTAGGTAAAGTCAACTACACAAGTACAGGATGAGCAACAACTGACTAGGCAGTAATTCCACCACTAAAAGAAAGAATCAGGGATTATATTGGACCACAGGCTGGACATGGTCAAAAACATCATGCTGTTGTGAAAAAGACAAACATCATGTTACGTGAAATAGTTCTGCTCTTCTTGGCCATTGCTAAGTCTATTCTGGACATCCTCCCTGATGAAGGGATTTGAGAGTGAATGGGGAGAGAATTCAGAAGAGAGCGACAAAACACACCAAGAATACAGAAAACATGGTTTATGTGGCAAGACTGAAAGAGCTGAGTCTGTGGAAGACGAGCTTGAGGATAGAGAAAGCTGTAAAGGCTACCATAAAACATGTAGAGGCTAATCAGATCACAACATTTGTTGTTAGATGTAACAAAAATAATAAGCTTAAATTGCAGCAAGGAATTCTTGTTTAGAAAATAAGCTTCATCACTATAGCTGTTTCTGAACAAGCTAGATAAACTTGTCAGGAATGACATGTATAACCAGTCCTGGCTCGGACCAGGTGAAGAATAAAGGTAAAATGTTTAACCCTTTGAGGTTCCTGATGTCTCTCCAAAATACTGAGCAGTCTAGCAAGGTTTCTAATAAAAAATCCTTTAAATTAGATCTCTACTAGATATCTTGACTTTATTTTTTTTTCTCAGTTATGTATTTGGTTTCAGTTATCTTTAGAAATTATGTCCATAAGAGGGAAAAATAAATATTTCAGTTAAAAGCTGCCTGTCTAAAACATAATCTTACCAATCATTTAAAAACAAACAAACATCAACAGCCAGACAGAAAGCTAGTTCTTTTTCTGTCACTTGGGTTGAATTTTGACCTGTGGCTTCTGTCTTATGGCACGATTACAAAATCCTTGATATTTTTATTGGCCTAATGTCTGGATAATGCTTTTTTAAGACTAATCTAACTCAAGTTTCCATGTATTCCAGTGGCTTTTTCCACAGCTCTTTTGTAGAATGTGTAATGCTAAGTTTTTTTAGCTAACATCTTAGTAAATAGAGAACCCGCTGGAAACTGTTAGTCCACTTGATTCAGGGAGCTGCTAAAGCAGAGAGGCTGATGAGGTGATAGGTGTAAGCACGCATGCTCTCACTAAAGAATGAATGAAAGGTCATCAGTAACTTAAGATTTTTTTGTCACATTATTAAATGTTGTGAATACACATACCATGGGCCACACTGGTGGCCCCAGAGAAAATATTCTCTCCTGTCTGTTCTGCCTTCCACATGCTTCTTATAAGGGAAGTAGGAAACTTCCCTTACTGTTCAGTAACCTAAAGCAAACTTAAATCCTCAGAGGAGCACATATCCTTCCTGTTCTTGGTGTATGTCGGCATTCATTCAGCATTTTCATATCTTCTTGCACACATAGTAGTCAGTATTGGGCCTATCATTGTGTGTCTGCATTTCTTTTCTATCATTACGATTTTTGCTGGTTTTGTTTTTAATTTTTTTTTGAAGTGTTCAATTTTTAACTTTTGTTTTCCTCCTTTAGCCTCAACGTGGTCGTAGCATGTCAGTTTGTGTTCCCCACCTTCCTGCTCTTCCCTCTATGTCCTGCATCCCTCTCAGTGCTCCTTGCACCCCACCACCAGCGCTGTCTGCACCTCTCTCTCCTTTCTACCTTCGGACTGTCCCTGAAGAAACCTTTGCAGAAAAGCTTTCTAAGGCCTTGGAAAGTGTCCTGCCCATGCACTCTGCCTCTCCACGCAAGCATCGACGCTCCAGCCTGCCCTCCCTCTCTGTCAGTCCTGTATGTGTTGCCATTTGCCTCCTGGCACAGTAAGATAAGTTATCATTAAATACATCCTGGACTTCAGGCATTTATTAATTGAGAAAAGGAAAAGGTGATTCTTTGTCACTTCTGTGCTACTAGCTTGTTTTCCTTTTTGTTATTGTTTATTGAGAAGCAGTACACTTAAAAAAACATTATCAGCATTTGATCATTTATTTTGTATTTTAGGAAAGTATAAATGAAAATTATTCAGCTATAGCACAGAAGTTAAAGGGAAGACTAGTTCTTATCCCGTGAAGGCAGAAAACTGTTTTTCGTTTTCCAACTTCCAAGCATTGAATGTTAGTTAAGCCCTGCACAAAACAGCCAGCTTTTAAAGCTTAGTTGTTGTGGCTGGTTTTCCAGAAGCTTTGGCTTGCTATGGTAGCAATAGTAGAAATTCGAAGTATGAATACTTTGGAGGAGTTTCACATTTTAATTGTGGTTGCCACTTTAGCTGCTGCTTGGTGGGAAAAGAACATATTTTCATGTGTTTCAAAAGATCAGGTGCACGACAGCTTGCAAGATAGGAGGTAGCCTGTTTACAGTTCTTAGCTTTAATTTATATAAAATAAGTTTTGAAAAGCTTTTATTTGTAATTGAAGTCTATAGAACTAACTTTCAGAATTTAGGAGGAATTCTTCAGGAGTACTGGAGTGGGACCTTCTTCTTACTATTGGTCAATATGGAAATTTGCTGCTGCTTTTCCGGAAGAAGGGATGGGAAGGAAATGGAACAGTGTGCAAAAGGCAATTTGAAAAAGTTGAAAGTAGCACTTGTCTTCAAGACAGTGCATTTGCTGCTGACTGATAATTTTTTTTTTAATGTCAGCAATACTTTATTTTGGTGTACTGTAGACAGAGATGAAAAAGAGTGCAGCATTGCCAAATCGTTAGTATTCTTATGTAGAATTTTTGTCAGTGATTTTTTTCCCTAGAAACCTTAACTAAGACAAGCCTCATCTGTAGTAACGCATCATAAAGAGTGGAATCGCTTGAGGTCTTTGTTGACAAACCTCTGAATGTTTTGTTGTCCAGGAAAAAAAATTGATTTTGACTGCTAATTTCTTATGTGAAAGGGTATGATGCAGATGGATCAAAATGATCAAAAGGGATGACTGAATTTCATGGAATCTGAAGACACTGCATTTTTATCAGATTTCTTTCCATTACTTTTTCAGGTGTAGGCTGGTATGGTTCAGTCTCATCTTGTAAAGCATTTATATTTAGCTGTCTGGATATTGTACAGAGCGCCCTCCCGACAGGACACCAGCGCTGTGTTTTTTACATTAGGTAGTATTAAGTTTTCGTATCATTTTAATCTTCCAGACGCAAACTAGAAGCTCTGCGTTGTTACTGCTATCAAGTTCTGAATTTTTATACGCCCATATGGCAGTAATGTCTGGAGTTAGATTGGATTTCAAGCAGTGACCTCAATGAATAGTCCATGACAATAAATTTCATTCCATTGTCAGGAGCAAAACTGATATTCACATTTACTGAGTGATTGGAGTTGGACTGGAAAAGCAGCTTTAACACAAGCAAATGTTTCCATTTGTAGCTATGCCTGCCGTGGATGTATTTAATGGATATTTACAACTCATCTAATTTTCCTAAGTACTGTATGTTTTTGACCATGAATTGAGTAGTCATTCTATAAAGTTACTTCACAGAACTGCCTAGTGAACTGTGCATGTTAATGTGCTTTCACTTTTAATGTATGAATTACTTGTCTTGTTCATGTCAATACAGCCTCAGCATCCGCGTGGGGGAACACCAACGTTCCCAGATTCACAGATATTTTTCCCAACCGTTCATGAACGGCCGGTGTCTTTCTCACCACCACCTGTCTGCCCGCCGAAGGTGGCAGTTGCTCAGCGCCGCAAGAGCACTTCATTTTTGGAAGCCCAAACTTGCCACTTCCAGCCATTGCTGAAGACTGGCCAGAGTTTAGTTCCACCTGGTGGTAGTCCCACCAATTGGACGCCAGAGGCATTGGTTATGCTGGGCACAACTTCTCATAGAGTCGCTGGAGAGCCTCTGCATGTGCAAGTTAACCCTGTGTTTGAGCCAGCTCCTGTACACAGTGACTATAGATCTGGACCAACGCCTCCAGAGGATGCTCACTACAGAATGCATCCAGAAGCTGTATATTTGGTGGGCATGCACTATCCGTCACAGGTATCGGAGCAGTATGATCAAGTAGCTTATAACTCACACGTGACTGAGCAACATTTGAACCAGGTCTCTGAGTCAAAGCATGTGCAAGGTGGTCCTCCACAAAGCTCCGTGTTTGACTATCATTCGGGGCAAGCATTCCTGGCAAGACATGTTCAGAACCTGAGGCTGGATGCTGGGTTGAGTCCCCTTTCTCCATTATCCAGTGTTTCAGCTCCTCTGAGTGCAGATCCTGCTCAGATGACGTTCCATCAGGTATTTGTTCCTCACTCTGCCCCAGCTGTGCTCTCTCACAGCGGTGATGGCAGAACAAGCTGTGTTTTTGAGTTCCATGTGCACACACCGAGTTCTGCTCCAGCAGAAGGGGCGGCTTTACCCCAGCGGGTCTACAGAAGTCGCCGGGGCTCAATGGAGACCAGTCAAGAGGAATCCACTCAAGGCATAGGGTTGCACGGTCGGCTTCAGCCTGTGACAGAGGAACATTATAACTATCTTGGTCCTGATTTAGCAGGTCCCAGAGGGGGCTCTGCCAGTCGGAGCTGGCCAGAAGGAAGCCCAGAATACTCCAGTGATTCCTCACAGCTGACTTCCTCTGACACTGGCGATTTCCAGTCTCCTCCCCCTACAGGGGGGTCATCTGCTTTTGGTTCAGACTTCTCATTCCCCATTGTTCAGCTGCCTCAGAAGGTATTGCAAGAGTCGCAGCTCTTCATCTGCTTCCCACAGGGAGCCTCAGCTCAGCAGGCCTTGTCCACCTCGCTTTCATCAGGACCACCTGCACACTATACTCAGGTTACAGGAGCAAACCCTTCAGAATTTCTCTGCTTTTTATAAGTCGTACTTTCCACTTAAAGAGGAGCCTTGCTCTTGTTTAGAACCACACAGAGCAAGTATCTTAGCATTCATGGGGATGTCTTTACATTAAGTCGGTAGTCTACTAGGATCTGTTTAACTTGACAGGTTGCAATTATAGGATGAGGCATCTGCAACCCCTCAGTCTATGTTCAGCTTTGGATGATGTGTTGGTATGGCTTCTGTGTTAAGAATAACAAATGGTCAGTGTTCTTTTGGATTAGATACTGTTTGGGAAAGCGATAGCTGATGTGCCAAATTGGCTTTTCAACAATGGGTTTAATGAAATGCATCTTCCATGCAGTTTATATTGGTAGTGATACTAAAACTTGCTTTGTGTTTCTATTCCTGCTCCTCAGCTGTTTGATGAGAGTGTTATTTGAAGTTGAACATTTGTATGAATGATGTTTCATTGGACAACAGGTTAACTTGGTGACTGTTGAAAGCTGAAAGAATTTTTTCTAGGCTTGTGGGAAGGAAGTGGGATGAGAGCAATCAAGGGCAGTATATATACACGTAAATCAGTTTAGAAATGCCGTTGCAGGATCATCAAAGAAACCAAACAAGCTGAGTAGTTAACTAGTGGCTCAAATGACTTCTTAATATAGGCTTTGCTTCTTTATAAGCCCAGAATGTGGTGTCTTTTTAAAAAAGCAAAATGTGAGGCAAAATGTGTAGCTGGAGATATCTTTTACTGATGTATGGTAAATGCCGTTGCAGTTGTCATTCTAATATTCTTCAGCAATGCATTTGTACACCATGAATGTGAGGTGTACGTGTATGTTGTGTCTGTGCTTGTATTCTGAAACCCATCAAAAGATGGTTTTCTTTTTTTTTGGTGACGAGAGAGGCTTTAAGTAAACATCTCTTACTCCTTCTGTTTTTGAAATTAAGGATTCTATAGGTGACATTGTGATTCCTGTAGAAGAGTCTTTTTTGCTTTAATATGGTTAGATCAAAAATTAAGTACATAAATCTTTCAGTATGGGATGCTGGCTTTTTGTTGTTGTTGTTTTTGTTTTTTTGTTATGTTTTTTTAACCTGAAACAGCTTAATCACTAATGCAGTTGATAGTGATTTGTACTAGGAGAACTCATGGACTGAAACTGCTATGCAAGAGCTTTAGTTAGTTGGAGATTTTTTTCTCCATAAACAACTTTTGCTAAACTTCAGGTGATTTGTAATGGGTGAAAAATACATCTGGAAATCATAATGAGGGATTTACGGAAAGTAAATTCCAGAAGCTCTTATCTAGTTCATTGGGGGATCAGAGTGTAAAGGCACAAGCTGAGTCAATATGAAGAGAGATTATTCCAATGGGATGTAGGACACACTTATATTGTAGCCAATAACAACCTCAGAGCTTCTGAAACAACTAAGAAAAAAATGGATTTTTTTCATTGACAGTGTTTTTTTTTTCTTGAAGTTTTTGTAATAAAAAGAACACATTTTAAATAAAATTTTTCCTTATAAGCTTCTTCAGGCTGAATATTCAAACCATTTAGAAATTTTAGTAGATATTTCTCATAAAGTGCCTATGCACCAGACGTTTCTTAGAAAGGCAGCTAGCTTACCAGTGGTGCATGCTTAGGCAACTTAGTGGAGATCTTTGTCCAATTGTCTCCAGGATCTGATCAAAGAACGTTGGTCTCAAATACAGTGGTGAAAATCCATTCCATTTTCCTCTGCATCTTTCATGTTCATTTGTATGCCATTCATCCATTTTTTTTAGTTGCTTATTCGTTCAGATGTTTGTCTTAGCTAGAACCTGGCCCCTGGATTCTTCCATATCTAATTGTTGACTGATAGCTGGTCTGGAAACGATGTTTAATTTAGATTTTGTTAAGCCTCTCTAAAGAAACAGATTACATGTATGTGTATTGAGTGTTTTGTTATTGGGTATGTATATTTTTGATCTTTATAATCAGATTTATTTTTTTCTAGCTTCTTTTATCCCCTTCGCTTAACTGTGTTCAGAACACTTGTAAATTTTAATGCCTGTATTTCCAGTTACCATACATACCAAGGCATCCTGATCTTAATGCGTCATCAGTAGAGGAAGAATCTGGTAGGCTGATCTGTCTCATTTCGAGGGTCATTGGGGATGCAAGGACTTTGTTGTCTTGGAAAACTTAAAATGGCGTTTGGTATTTTTCCAGCTTGCACTACTTTGTTCTGATTTTTGTAGGGGAATTTGGCCAAATAAACTGCTAGTCAAAAAAGTACAGCTCGAAATCTATTATAAGCAGATCATCCCAGGCAGAAATTTCTTTTACAAAGCTTCTGTAGAAGGCAGTTTTTTTGTTTTTCTTTTAAAGCTGACACTTTGTCTTTTTTTCCTTATAGACACAAGTACAAGGCCAGTCTGCTTCAAGTAGTACGTCGGTACTGTCTCAGCCTACCCAACACACTCAGCAGGTATGATCACTTTTTAAACTTGGGTGTAAAATATTTTCAGCATAGGAATTCGATGGCTTCTTAAAAAGCAGTTACTTTTCCCTGTCCACTTTTCAATCCATAGTTTTGGATAAAAGAAGAACCAAAGAGGAATCTTCTGTTTCTCACCTAGTCTAGCATGCTATGAGATTAATTTTAACTTTCTGAAATTTGTTTAATGTTAATGCTGCTTCTCATGTGTCTGCCTTCCTAGCTCCTCCCTAAGTTTGCATTGGAGGTGCCATTCAAGGAAAGATGTGTCAGGATTTGAGAGTTAGAGTGTCTAGACAGGCAGACCCCATTCTGATGAGTTCTAGCTTGAAATAATATCTTCTGCAGCACCCTGTGTGGAATCTGTATACTTGTTTTCACTACTGAAACTAAAATCCTGTTGCAATGCTTGATGCTGATGATGGAATTGTATTAGTAATACTAAGAAGTAATTACTAAAGATTAGTTGCCTGAGTATGTTCAGAAGATCCACTAGTAACACTTAGGAAGAATAAAAGTTGGAATTCATACAGATAGGCTTTTAAAACTTCCTTAGTGGGGTGTTAAAAAAAAGCCTCTGCCTCTCTTTGCTACTGTAGAATGCCCAGCAGCCAGCCTCTTCTCAGCAACCTGGACAATACCAGCTGCAGCAGCCATCAGTATCTACTGGTGCCACTCCTACACAAACTGTCTCTCAAACTCAGACTTCACAGGTTATGCCGATGCCTCAGGCAACAGCAGCGACACAGGTAAGCAATGTTTTTCTTACAAGATCCTTCACACCTGGCAAGTTCAATATGCTGCTACTTTCACTTTTGTCTTCTTTTCTAATGGTTCCAAAACATTCATCCAGATAGTAGTATTCTCGGGATACTGTAACTGTCAATTTTGCTGGAAAGTATGTATTGGAAACACTTTCTTTCACACATGGCAGTCATGAGAAGTTTATTTTAGGGGAGGATAGCAATTCCATGCTCTAAGATCTTTAAACAGTCAAAAATGTCATGAAACATACTGATGAATGGATTACAATGAATGCATTTTCAGGAACTTGTCATTTCTCTGCTTCCCATAGAATGTACATCTTCTGCACCATTGTGTGTAACACGTGTTCACATATTTAGGTAGTGAACCATAAGGACTGCCTTCTCCACTCTTGTCATCTCTCTTACTCAGCTCTTCTCCTTTACTGCTTGATCAAGAAGCTTCTGTTACTGAGTATTACTTCATTTTGGCTCATATCTCTATCTTGAACATGTGAGCCTTGTTTTTGTTTTTAAAAATGTTTTGTTGCTTGTTCATCTTAACTGTCTCCAGTTGCATCATTTGCTGGCTTTAATTGACATATCCCCTGCCATTCTCTGAACGCTGGCACAGTGGCTTTTCATTCTCCATTCCTTAGTCCCCATACCCAAAGCTGAAAGATTTGTTGAAATGTTTGCACTTCTTTCCTGTAAGAAGGCAGGCTTGGCTCTGGGGACAGAGTTGAGGGGAATTGGATTCTGTTTGCGTACAAGTCAGTGCTTCAGGGTATTCTGATGTTGCTCTTTCACCCTCTGTGGTGTCTATTTCAAGAGCTTGTGAAGTTCTTCGGGGGAAGTGTTGTGAAGTGAGGACCTTTTGGAACTCCAGCCAACTTCCCAGCCACTCTGCCAACTGTGCTCCCCACCCACTTTAACAGAGTGCTATAACTTGAATAATTCTTTCTTTGACTAATGCATAAAAGTTCTGCTTTCTGCAACCCTGCTTAAAAACCGAAAAATCTATCTCTATTTTCTTTACCTCCCCAGCTTCCTGTTTCCCAACCAGTGTCGATCATCCAAGGCGAACCTCAATTACCTGTTGCAGCACCTTCTCTCCCTCAACCTTCAGTTGCCCCATCAGTCCCTGTTGGTTCTCACTTTCTGCCCGTGGGACAACCCTTGCCAACTTCCATTGTTCCCCAGTTTTCAGTCTCTCAGTTGCCCGTCGCAGCTCCTCATGTGTCAGTGGCTCAGCCAGGTTTCCAGTCGCTGCCAATTTCAATGGCAGGCGGCATGAATCAGCCATTGCTCACGCTGGCAACATCTGCTGCAGCAACCGCTGTCCCTGTAGGACCAACTGTTGGCCCTAGCCAGCTTCCCACGCTGATGCAGCCTGTGGCACAGTTGCCCGGCCAGGTTCTCCCGCAGCTCCTGCAGCCGGCTGTCCAGTCCATGGGATTGCCAGTCAGCATTGGACAAGCTGCTGATGCTTCACTTCCTGCTGGAGATGCTCTTTACCAGGTATTGTTGCAATCCAGCAGAGCTCTTCCCCTCCGACCTTCACCTCTTCCTCTAAGGTACCAGCTCAGAACTGTGTGCCTGGGCCAACTCACTTCTCATAAGAGAGCCACCAAGCCATGGAGATGAATTCTGTTTTGTGGTAAAAGTCCTTTTTAAGGAGTGAGAAAAAAAGCATCCTCCAATCACACTGTGTTTTTTTTGTTGTTTGTTTGTTTGTTTTTTCACATTTGGCAATGGAGTTTGTCTAAAATGACAAATGTAGTGCAGGACTTTGGTCAACTGCTTTGTAAAGGAGGATATAGCTGTATATTCAAGAGATCTGCCAACTTGAATTAAAAAAAAAAAAATGTCTCAAAACATCATGATTTAAAAAGGCGTGCAAGTTGTGTTTGGGAAAGATAATCATATTCAGCAATGTCACTATTTAGTTCCAAGTCAAGGAAGGGAAGTGGGGAGGCGTGGACTCTTGATTTTTTTGGAAACTAGTTCAGGGGACACAGATCTTGAACACGAAGTAAGTATCTGATGCAAGTTATGAAGTGCTAGACTGATTGGCATGGACTACTTTTTTTTTTGTGAAATCATTGTAAAAATGGCAATATTGAGTAGTGACAAAAATAGTGACTTGGCATACAGTTCTTCTTTTAAAGTAAAGTTGTGTCCATGTAGAAATATCTTCACTGGGGTAATATAGACTGCTGCAGAATAGCAACTGTGTAGGAATTCATGCTTCTTGGTTCCTGGATCAGTTCATCGCGAGAGGACAGAAGGAGCACAAGGTGTTTACTTGTCTTGAGAATCAGCAACAGATGTGTAATATGTTCTGAGCAGTTCCGCGTAGAAGTCCTTCAAACTCATTTCAAGTCTTGGGTCTTAAAATATAAAGTGCAACAGGCAACTGGGGAGAGTTGGGAGGTGAAAATTGTTTTGCCTAAGACTTGAAATTTTGAGTGGGAATTAGCTTGTTGAAGCGTAGTGACTTGCAGGCTGAACCTTGGCTTCTTAATCAACAACTGTTCTGTGGGAAGATGGTCTTTGGAGGCTCTTGAATTAAGTACAGAAGGGAAAGGGAAGCAGTTAGAAGTTGCCCCTGAAACTGATATATATGTATATATTTTGTTTTGTTTTCTGATCAGCTCTGGCATTCGCTAACTTGACTCCCTCATTTCTATTACAGGGCTTCCCATCTCGGCTGCCACCTCAGTACCCAGGGGACTCAAGTGTTGCACCTTCCTCTGCTGTGGCTTCTGTTAGCATTCCTTCTGCCATACTGTCTCCTCCATTACCCACAGATGTAATGACTCAGCCAGGCTATATTGCTCCTGTTGTGCAGCCGTATGTGGAACAGAACGTTTTAGTTCCTATGGGCAGCGTAGGAGGACAGGTTCAAGTGCCCCAGCCTACAGTGAGTTTAGCACAACAGGCCTCATCAGCCTCCTCGCAGCAGGCAGTTGTGGAGGTAACTATGCTGAAAACAATACATTTAGAGTCTTTGAATTGCACAACAGTGGATGTGCGTGGGGAACTAATCCCTTCCATGCTTATCTTCAGATGGAAATTAATGTTTCAAATAACCTTTTTCTTACAGCAGAATGTCATGCCAATGTGGGGACCTTGTTGCCACTGGCTGTTCTGTTGGGAAGTGAGTGTACCTCTTACAGGCAAAAAACCTGTTAACACTTCACTTCTTGCTAGTACTGTAGAATATTTTGCCGTATCAATGAAAAACTGCAACTGATAGCCTTTGAGATTCTCTCATTTTGCCCATTCCCTGCAGCACTGATGTTGCTAGGGCCAATTTGAATTGTCTTTGTGTTCTGCATTGGCTTGCCTTTTGCACATTCTGTTAGTAAGACTGTGGCTGCATGGCAAATCGTAGCGACGTGCATCAGTAGAAAGGATGGCTGATTTTCTGCCCCACCCCTTACCAGGATGATGGTTTGCTTCACTGCAGTTTGCTCTTGAGTCTTGTAAATTAAAGCTCTCTGGATGCTAGCTGTTCGAAGTTCTAAAAAAGTAGTGCTTTTAGCTTTATAGCTGATTCGGGTGGAACAATTTAAGGCTAGTGAGTGATTTCAAAAGGATTGGGGTTCTTAAGAGTTCTTGATGTAGGTTTCTATCCATAGGGTACTCAAGGAGCCTCACAGACTGCTCCTTCAGAGTCTCTGCCATCAACACAGCCTGCTCAGTCTACCCCTTTGGCTTCCTCTATGGATAGGTAAGCATGGCTTTATTCTCACCAATCTGAATTTTTATTTCATGCAATAGGCATAAAACTATTAGTGTGCAAAGGAGGGCTATGAAGATGGCGAAAGATCTGGAGGGGAAGATGTATGAGGAATGGCTGAGGTCCCTTGGTTTGTTCAGCCCAGAAAAGAATAGACTCGGAGGAGGTCTCATGGCAGCCTGCAGCTCCTCACAGAGGGGCAGAGAGGAAGTCCTGAGCTCTGCTTTCTGATGGCAGTAGGAGGACCAGAGGGAATGGTGTGGAGCTGTGTCAGAAGAGGGTCATGTTGGGTGTGTAGAAAAGATTCTTTACCTAAGGGCAGTGAGCATGGAACAGGCTGCCCAGGGCAGTGGGCACAGCCCCAAGCTGCTGGAGTTCAAGGGGTGTTTGAACACCACTCTCTGAGGGTTTGGAGTTTAGGTGGTGCTACGTGGAGCCAGGACTTGTACTCAGTGATCCTGGTGGGACCTTTCCAACTCAGAACATTCTGTGATTATCATTTGACGGAGTTCTTCTCCCTGCTTTGTGATTAACAGGCATCCGCTGCTGTCCTGAAGAGAATGTTATCAGTAGGATAAATGATATTGTTGCAGATATGGAATGCATGAGTGCTAATATAAAGTTGTTTTCATTTTCAGTGCACATTCTGATGTTGCTTCAGGAATGAGTGATGGCAATGAGAATGTTCCAGCTTCCAGTGGGAGGCATGAAGGGAGGACTACCAAGCGTCACATGCGGAGGTCTGTCCGCAGTCGCTCTCGTCATGAGAAGACTGCTAGGCCAAAACTGAGAATTCTAAATGTGAGTGGTTTTGTTTTATTTTAATTTTAGTCACTGTTCAGCACTCTTGCCACTCTGAGCACGCAGTCTACTGTATTTCTTCTGCTTCTAGTGTTAGCGTTCCAAAAGTCATAATTAAGAGCTATTCAGAACGTTTCAGATAATAAAATTAGCTTGTTTGGCCTCTAGTGATTCCACAGACTATTTCTGAACGTTTTCTTTAATCTTATTAGTAAAGCTAAGCTAGTGACATACAAGCTAGAACATACCAAGGGAGCATCTGGAGGTCTAGAGAAAAATGAGGGCGAGGGAAGCCTGGTTGTATAAAGCAATTGACAAATCCTCAGAAAATGTTGCTGTACTGTTTATTAGTTTAGAAAAAGAGAGTGTGTTTGTCTTAGAGCAGTACTTTTGGTCTTTCTCTGCGGACTTTAAAGTACAAACCTTATGTTCTCGTGCTTTTAATTTGAACTGTTATTTTCTTTGCTTTAGGTTTCAAATAAAGGTGACCGTGTAGTGGAATGCCAGCTAGAGACACACAATCGGAAAATGGTTACTTTCAAATTTGATTTGGATGGTGACAACCCCGAGGAAATAGCTTCAATTATGGTAAGATAGATTTCAGAGATGGAAAATTGAATCCAGTCTTAATCACAGTAGTAATAAAAGCAGTCTTGTTTTCTTACTTGCTTCCTTCTGTGTGTAGCACGGCCTGCCTCCTCTTTTTCTGCACTCACTCAATTGGTATGTAAGCACAGCTAGAGCCTGTCTGCACAGAGCATTATACAACGCTGACTCTTAGTATTACATGCTCAGTTCACACAAAACACTTGAGTCAATTTTTTTCCCTAAAATTTCAGTTTTTATCCAATATATCTGCTTTTGTTTTTTCCACAGTCTATGTTTTGGAAAAACCGCAGACAACTTTCTGAAAGCACCAACTGAAGTTGTTTGCATTTTTAAGGCCAAAACATCATTAAGTCTTTCTAATTCTGCTTAAGCATTGAGTTTTTGCTTTTGTTCTCAACTTGAAACAGCAGATTTCCCCTTTATGGAACTTCTTTCAGACTTGGGGAAGTCAGTAATGACTGCTGCTTTTGACTGAACTGACCGGTGCATCTCTCAAGGAAAAACAAACAAAACAACAGATAACGGTCAAACACAGAAGAGAACTTGTCATATAAAGATATGTTTAATTGCAAGTACCGTGTAGTGTGGAATAAGACCTCGCACCCATTTTTTTTTATAATTAAAATTATATTCCTGAGCTGGTACAATCTGAGTAAAAATGAGATCACTTCAATGTTACTGAAGTGGGGTGGAGAGTGGGTTGGAAGTGTGTCATGACACAAAGCAGTATCTCTTCCCCAACTTCTTGGGCACCTATGTGGTATTTATCTTTAAGCTTGGAGTGACAGCAGAATAATAGGTGGTGTGTGTGCTGGATTGGTACTTTTTCAGAAATAACCAAATTAGTAACACAGGAAGGCCTTCCCACAAAAGAGAAAGAATTTGGTTCTTGGGTGTGTACGTGTATTGTCAGTGTGAATGAAGAATCTAGGAATATGTATCGACAATACAGATCTTACATTGCCTCATATCTAAATTGATACTGTGGAGGAATAAAACAGTATATTTGATAAATGAACAGACAGTTGATGAGTGCAAACAGAGTAAGTGATCTTTGCTTTCGGAGTGCAAACAAGTCATTGAAAGTATGAAACTAAACCTAGACTACTTAATCTAGAACTTTATGCTCATCGGGGAACAGAATTTTCTCCTGGGTCAGGCCAACAAGCTAAGGATTGTTGTATGAATGCTGAGTGTATTTGTTTAAGGTTATTTATTCTAATGTGAACAGCAGTATGTATTTTTGTAAAGCAGTGCAGTATATTGAAATCAGATAGGCTGAACACGCTTTCTATTACCAGTTGGGGAACTTAGTGCTTGTGTTTCTGTACAGCAGACAGCCTTTTGGAAGCTAGAGATGTACAGCCTCCATAGAGTAGAAGTTCAGTACAATGTAGAAGTAGAGAAGCACAGAATTCATATGGAATTTTCAATTTTTTTTAATGTCTTTCTTTAAATATGTTAGTAAAATGATGTTGCAGATTTTCAGTTTCTGTGGGAAAGTCTGAAATGTCAGTCTGATGAAGGTGATACTGAATGTTGTTCACTGCAAAAAGCAAAGTAGGACAAATATTTCAGTGCTGGAAATAATTTCAGAAACAAATGATTTTTCTCCTGGATGTTGTGAACTTCATCTTATGCATAAGAACAGTGAAGGGAGGACAAACAGAACTTACATGATGGTTATAGTATGGTTCAATACATAATTTTGAAATACTTAGTAACAAGTAAAAATCCTGCTGCTTTGTTCTCTTTACAGGTGCAGAACGAGTTTATTTTAGCAACTGAGAGAGACTCCTTTGTAGAACAGGTACGAGAGATCATTGAGAAAGCAGATGAAATGCTGAGTGAGGATGTAAGTGTGGAGCCAGAAGGTGATCAGGGTTTGGAGAGTATGCAGACAAAAGATGATGGCTTCATTCCAGGGTCACAGGTATGTAGAAAACAAGTGGCCTTAGCTCATTGTGTTTTCAGTTTTGGGTGGTATGGTTTTGTGTAGTGCTAGCAAGAAACAGAAACTTTCTTTCATAAGAAATATCAAAGCTTAAAAATAAAATTAACAGCCAGAGCATCAGATCAGGATGAAAGCCAAAAAACTCATTAGAAAACTAAATAACTTAAGCCATTGTTCTTTGCCACGTTCTGATACTTCTAAAGATGCTGAATCTCCTAATAGACTGCTAGGCAGACAGACTTAAATGCTGAGGCTTCTTGGGTTTGAAGTTGTGAGGCAGGATGCTAAAACCCCTAATCCTTTGTTGTTCACTAAACCCTGAGAGACTGAACTCCAGGCCCTCTACCCAGTGAGCCACTAGGATTGGCTGCGTCAGTTAGAAAAGGTTTTCAAGCTGGTTACTAGGAATTGTAAGGGGTGACGTTTCCCAAATCTCTGCCTTATTTCTACCAAAAACTACTTCAAAACATCTGTCATCCATTTACTTACCTGTGGGATATTTAAGAAAATGGGCTGGACTGTCTGTTTAGAAAAAGATGCTTAGATCAATTTGTTTCACTGATGATCCCTAAACTGAGAATCTATAAGACACCATAGCTGACGTTTGCCTAGGCAGAATTGCACTGCTCTTATAACAGTGCTTGAGTCCATGGCACTGCTTAACTTAAATGCCCACATTTCAGTAAGCTAGCGTTTTAATAACTATCGTGTGGGTTTCTGTTTCAGAATAGAACTTTAAATTTTATCTTACTTTACAGAAATTAGAGTTCAAACAGCCAGATCCTACATCTTCCATGCCACAAAGAATAGGTAAGTCTTTTGTGATTATTTTTTTTTCAACAGTTACCTTTTTCTATTTCAGCGGATGGGTGCTGCCAGGTTTTTATTTTGTATGATGGAGTTCACATTCCATATTGCAGGTTATGTATTTTGTTGCAGCTATGTATCACTAAATATCTGACTTCTTTCTGTTTAGGGGTTCCTCCTAGCTCCTTTACCCAGGTTGTCCATTCTGCAGGAAGACGGTTTATTGTCAGCCCTGTCCCTGAAAGTCGGTTAAAAGAACAGGGCTTTTTCACCTCTCCTATTCCTGGAGGAAAAGAAACGTCAGATGTAGGTAAGTTAACTACACTCTCAAATTCTGAAGGCTAAGACGTGTTCTTCAAAACTGAAGTTAGTGCACCAGACTGACAAGCTCCTAAGCATCCCTTAAGTACCTGGAAGTAGGGAAATGACTGTGCTGATAAGAAGTTATTATAATCTTGGGTGGTACTGTGTAGAATTCTTGCAGGAAAAAATGTTGATGGCCTTTCTGCAAGTCTCTTGAAACCTTAATTTCGTATTTTCAATGCATGCCTAGATTTGAATTTTTTTGATTATGCTGGGAAGTCAACCACCTATCAATAGGAGGTAGTACTGTAATGAACTTTCCAAGATGGACTGATATTTTTATGTTCTTTCAGTTGCTGCATCTCCACTACATGGTCCTGGAATGAATCTTTCCCACTCTGCATCATCGCTGAGCTTGCAACAAGCGTTCTCTGAGATTGGGCATGGTCAAATGACAGAAGGACCTAGTACAGCTCCTCCAGTGTTTAATCAAACAATGCCACCATTTCCACCTGCACTTTCGACCATGGCAAGCAGTGGTGCACCTCCTGCATCTGTAGCTGCTCCTTCAATATCTGTTCCTTCTAGCACAGGTGTTTCTCTTCCAAGTTCTGTTACTTTGCCTTCGGAAAATGCAGCTGTTGGAGTTGCACCAAGTGCAAGTGTGCCAAGCTCTGTTTCTCCACCTCCAGCCTCACAGTCCGGACAGCAGCTGTCTGGTGGTGTGGCTTCCAGTGTGAGCGCCCCTGCTTCTTTCTCCTTAACTATCACATCCCAGCCTGCTCAGTCAGTAACTGGAGACATTGCCCCTAGCATCAGCACACCAGCTTCTTTGGCACTGCCTGCTACCCAGATTCCTGGTGTCACTGGTCTTGGTGTCGTTGCACCAGCTGTGACATCTCAATCTACTGCTCAAATTGTAAGTAGTTTGGCAGCACCACAGACGTCAGTTGCCCTGTCTCAGGCTCAGAATGTAGCTTTGCAGCTTCCTCAGCTTACCAGCAGTGGCTCTGTTTCCAGTCTGACAGAAACAACCGTTGTAAGTGCTCCACAGTCACTACCTGAGAGTGGGCAGTCCTCAGATAAGTCACAGTCCTGCAATGCAGCTGGTTTATCGCTTCCAATCTCTGCACCTTTATCATCCTCTGTAGCAGCAAGCTTATGTGGTTCAGTCACTCAGCCAGTGATACATCCCTTACTCATCCCATCAGCAATTACATCAACTCCTGTCCTGTCCCAAATTCCAGGCGCAACACCTGTGTTGCCCCAGGTTCCCCTACCTGGTGTCTTACCACAGCCAGTTACTAACTTACCTGCAGTACAGCAAACATTGATACACAGCCAGCCCCAACCAGCTCCATTACCCAATCAACCTCATATTCACTGTCTGGAGGCTGATGCTGATGCTCAATCCAAAGCACCTGGTATCGATGATATAAAGACCCTGGAAGAAAAGCTGCGGTCTCTCTTCAGTGAACATGGTAACGTGGGAACAGCACATCCATCAGTGTCTCTGGAGACATCGCTGATCATGGAAACTACTGTTATTCCTGGGATACCAACCACTGTTGTTGCACCAACTAAACCCCTGACGTCCGTTAGCACTTGTATACCTCCCAGCAGTTTGCCTCTTGGACCAGCTGGCTTGCCAGTTCTGACACCAGTCGCCACGCCTGGGCAAGTGATCACCCCAGTAAGCTATATTTCAGCACCAAGCAGCGTTGCAACAGCGGTAGTGAAACCAGGGACCTCTCCTTCGAAGCCCCCTCTTAGCAGGGTACCGGTAAGAAGTGCAATCTTTATGTGAATATTCAGATGTTGTAGAGAACAGACTTCTTGAACAGAATCCTCTTTTTAAAGCAGAAGTATTCAGGCAAAGGTGTCTTTGGTTATAATGTTGGAAGGAAAAATGTGTCTTCTGTTTTATTCGTTTCAAGAGGATTTTTCTTCTGTCTGTACTGAAACATCCAATTCTGTGCTGCGTGTTTGAGAACTCTCTAGTGTCACTCTTCTTTTTTCATACTCCTAAACTACCAAGAGTGAAGCAACCGTGTTTTTTCTTCATTAGATCTTTTCAAAGTAGAAGGGTAGGAGGCTTGCCTAAAATTGCTTTTTTACTGTATCCATAATGGTTAAAATGAGACAGGATCGTTTTAAGTTTCACAAAGTAGTCACAGAACCATAGAATGGCCTGGGTTGAGAAGGACCTCAAAGGTCATGCAGTTTTAATGTGCAGGGTCGCCAAGCACTAGGCCAGCCATGATTGCCTGGTTTTGCTTTTTATCATTAGCCCATTCCTTGACAGCAGTGATGAACCAAACCAGATGTTTTTAAAATCCCTCTGATTACATGGTGCCTCTGTTCAGGGAAGCAAGGCAAATGGGGGAAAAAATATAATTAAAGCTTCTTGCCTTGTCCAAGGGTGAATAAATTGAGAAGTTTCAAGAGGCAGAACTCCTCTATGTCCCTTGCCAGCCAGACTCACATTGTTACTTTCCCAGTTCTTTCCCCAAAGAAGAGAAAGGGAAAAGTTATTTTCCCTGTGTGTAGATATTTTTCTTAAATCAAACCAGATATGAACACCACAAAAGAACTGGTAGAATAATTTCGTCAATTTGACTGACAGCGAGGAGGTTACAGCTAATTGGAAAAACATGTTATTAGACTACTGCAAAATTTGAGGCGTGAGGGAATGTTGTAGCTGCTGTGGCAATAACTTTTGAGTATTTGCCCACCCTCTGCACATTTCTCCTTATTTCACTCGTTCTTACAGTTTTCTAGGAACTCCTTCCCATTTGTTATGTTCCCCAGTTATGCTATTCTCAGCTGTATTCATATTGTTTCCCTACTTTGGGTTTTCTTCCCTGAAGGTTAAGTAAAACATACTGATGCTACTGAGGGTATAAATCTGTCTCTCGTGTTACGTATTGACCTCTAAGTCCACTTTTAACAAGACCACCCTGAAGTAAAGTTAATGGGGAAGAAAAAGGTGGGAAGGTAAAAGAAAATGAATGCGAACGAAGATTCTGGAGATTTTTACCTGTTTTTTTTTGTTCTAACCCCTAGCAGATGTTATAAGTGATACCCTTTCCTCTCACATAGCATGCAGCGCTAGAATTGTAAGTGACTCGCCAGTTTGGACAGCAGTTTCTTTTTAAGCCCAGTGGGGCGCATCTTTTCATTTCAGATTGTATTCAGTTGCCAAGTAGAAAATTTCTGCCGTTTCAGCAGGAACGCATGTCAGGGAATCTGGGTGAGGAACTTAGATACAGGGTCATTCATTTATACTGAAATAAAGTTGAGAATTAAAGAAAGATCAGAAAGTTGTAAAAACTAGTCAGTCATTTAGGAATAATTGAAGCAGATAGGTTTCCTCTTAGCAAGTTTCTGTAATTACAAACATTAGGATTTAAATGGAATAAATGTTTGGGATTTTTGATGTCTGTTGTGGGGAAAAATATCTCCTCTCTGACCTTTTCATTTCCAAATTACTTGGTATTTACTCAAATTTCATTTTCCTTTCATGGTGTTTTTCAGCTTTTGGAGTTCAGTGCTTTAGTTTTTTGATTTTTACTAAACTGTAGGGGAAGGAGATGCTTTCTTTGCCATCACTTCATGTCTTATGAACATATTTAAAGTATATTTTGCCTCTTACTTACGAACTACAGGATTAATTTACCACAGCTTAACAAGTCACTGTATGTCAGAACCAGTAATGTCCATGTATGTGATCTCAGCACACAGAAAAGCTGCAGTAGTGCAACTGAACTTAATTTCTGCTGAAATATTTTGGGGAGAAGAGATAACTGTGTCCAGTATCTTAACTGGTCAGTTGTTAGTGCAATCTGAACTGTTAGTTAAGCTGTGGTAATGTGACAGCAACCTAGAACTGGTTCTGCGTGTTGAAGACCACAGTAGATTTTGAGCCAGTGACACACATCCAGCAGTGTTCACTGTCATAAAGGGAAGCCAGCTGACCTAAGCTGTAACTCGAAAGGACTGTCCTGTGTTTCTGAAACTTCAAGTCGTGGTCTAGCCTCAAAGTTACGACTGAGAATGAGAAGAGTTGCAAACTGTGTAATGGATCACTTAATTCCTAGGAGTTCTCACTTCCCTAACAATGGAAATAACTAACTGGAATGTGTACTGTCTGACCTTGCTGGGAGGCTTTAATCTCTCATTCTAACCTTTCCAGTTTCTCTAACTCCTACCACATATAACCTGGATGACCTGCCCCTGTCTGATTGCATGGCCTAGTCATCTTCTGTGGGTGCGCAACACCTTTCAGGTTAAAAAAAATAAAAACAATAATACATCTGAAAATTGGTGTAAGTTGATAAATAAGCTTTTCACCAAGTGGAGACATCCTCAGGCATGACATTTTCTGTTCAAGTCCTTGCCTGGAACTGTTTGCCAGAGGCATGTGACCTGGTGGTGTTAATGAGCCGTTAAAATAGATCTGATGTGAGGAGGTTGAGTGCATTCTTGCAGCCTTTTATAAATGAAACCTCTTGGAAATTTGACTTTTTTGAAGAAATATTGCTGTAGTGTTTCTTGCAGACTTGAAAATAAAATAACCCAGTTGTTATTATCATAGATAGAACAGCTTGCTTAAAATGGAAATTGTGACTACTCAAAGAGTCTGGACTAGAACAATAAAAGCAAAAAACTGAACTAAACTAAAACAAAACAAGCAAACCAAGCAAAAGAAACCTTCACAGAATGAAAACAAAACAGCTGAAAAACAGCCACCTATTTTAATCGTTGCTGAACTCCCCAAAGATTCTATGCTGACTTTCCAGGGAGGAAGTCTCCACAGAAAAACGTAGAGGCCTCTGTTGTAGGGCGTGACTGACCGTAACTTGGTATCTGATCTTTCGGTTGTTCCGTGTCTGATGGACTCGCGTTTCCTCTTGGTTATCCGTAGGTGCTCCCAGTAGGTTCTGAACTTCCAGCTGGCACTCCGTCCAGTGAGCCGCTGCCACCTTTTCCAGGACCTTCACTAACTCAGGTGCTACACGACTCAGCAGATTTTATCTGCCTCTTTTTCTTTCAAAGGGCATGTTTTGATTAAACTCTCCATTGCATGTTATTAATGTCTGTTTTTCTTGTCTTTTGGCATAGTAACCCCTTTTGTGTAAATGTAGTAGTGGGCAGAGTTGCTTCAGCATTGTAGATTTAGCTTGTCCTTTGATCTTCTTTACCCAGTGTCTGAAGTACAGTAACAATAATTCAGGCTTGAACTTATTTAGTGTTTTAATCTGAACCTTAGAGGTTTTTACAAAAACATAACACAGGTGAGTTTTCTTCATACAATGAAAAGTTACAAAGTAGCAAAATAGCTCTTTAGAGAAGCAGTATGGACTGCAATTAATTGTTAATGTTTATACAGAATTGCTGGCTTTCAGAGTTCTTGGTTAATTTTTTTCTTTTGGTTACTACTAGGCTCTCATTTCAGGAGATTTTCAGTTCTGTAAAGGGTCTGTGAAACTCCTAAACAGGAGTTGAAATTTAACAGTGGCTTAACCTTGTTCAGTTTCTGTCGTGTGCAGCAGTTAGCTTGAATACTTCATGTGTGAATTGGACAGGTGATTAGTTCAAGATCATAAAGGTTAAAACTGTCCTCACTTTTGAGTTTTCAAAAAATAGAGAAAGTGTAAATGAAAAATGTATTGAGACAAAATTGTTTTATGGATCTTCTAAATGCTGTGCAATGAAATGTAACATGGAAACAATACAGTTCAACATACCAAGAAAAAATAACCAGACAAAACCCATGACATTTTGAGATGGAAATGTGCTGCTTCTAAATGAAGACAGAATAAACACAACTCCTTAGAACAATATTCAAGTGTATTTGGGATAGAATTGACCTCAGGTTTTTTTTTTAATTCAAACCTGCATAGGCATTATGGTTGAAATAGATATTTAGTGGTGCCTACATGAGTCTTAGAGTAATTTTCTTGTGATAGACAGTGCCTCTGTATGTGTACTTGTGGTATCACCTCTTCCGTCTGTGGCTTTGATCTGCAGAAAATACACTTGAAATACATGTCCAAAATCTACATTTTTACTGAAACCTGTCCTTTCATAGAAAGGAATAATTCATTTAAGACTTAACTATAATTTTAAAGGACTTCCAATATGGTAGCTGCAGTATAAAGACTTGTACAATACTTACTGCCATCGTGGCATTATTTCTTTCGGTTTTTTGACCACTGAGAATTTTAGCATGGACTGTGAGCTAACCTTGATTAAGTCCTGCTTCTTGACACATGGGTAACAATCTCCCTCTCGTCTCTTGGAATAGAGCTCTTGAATTCAAGTTTTACTAATGGTAGTGAATTTAAAATGACCTGTAAGGGTCATTTTATTCTTTGCAAGCTATTCCTTTGTTGGGCTTTACAATAGCCTGTGAGAACTTTTCTGTCTGAAAGGATTTAAGTTGACTGTTACACAAAGGAACAGTGGAAGAAAATCGTAAATAATTTAAACTGTGCTAAGGCAAGTTTGCTTAATGAACTGTCATGACTTCCATTAATTCTACAGCTAAAACTGTACAAACAGAATTATGTGTATTAGGTACTAATCTTCAAAGATTCTTTTTGAACAGGATTTCCTTTTGTCTCTTAAATATGAGGAGCGTAGTAATACCTGGTTCCAAAGGCATGAATAGAGTTGAGCAGCAAGGCGTGTTAGCAGCTTTTATGTTGGTTATGGCATTAATAAACCCTCATTCCATTTTACAGCTTTTTATCATTCAGCACTGTCTGAGCAGAAGCTGTCTTTATTTAGTAATTTCTCTGGTGACCCCAATAGATGTCATATATATATATATATATATATATTATATATATATATTTTTTTTTTTTTTTAGAGAATCTGTCAGGCAAGTTTAGGGTCTAGAACAGAGGTTAGAATGGAAATAGTCTAATAAGCCAGAATTACGAGATGCTGAAAGTTGGCATCTCATCCTGACCCTGTTTGACAATGTTCTCAGTCCTCCTGATGGAACAAATGCAAGTTAGTAATAGTAATACATCCAGCCTCAGTCAGTGAGTCCTTGCAGATGGTGGTTGTGTCCAGAGCTGCTTCTTGGTTTTCTTTTTTCTGAAAAGTATGTTTAAATCTTTCAAAGCGATAAGAGCACATCCACCATCTAGGAAGTATTATGTAGTGTGAGAAGGCAGAAATTTGTGCTCTACAAGTAAGAAAACAGAGTGAAGGGATTGTTCATTAAATTTATGGTGGAAAGGAGAATGCCACTGTACTTGGTTTACTCATTTCTTTCTAGTAGTGTTTGCAAGCAGAATCTTGGTTACTCCATCTGCTGGAACCAGAAGCTTTTTTTAATATTGTTCCGCCAGTTCTTTTGAAATATGCTTTTGTTGAAGAGGGAAGAGATGACAATTTGGTGTTAATTCATCTGTGTTCATGAGCAGTGGTAGCAAATGGATCTGGTAACAATTAAAATAAGTCATGTTTTTCCTAGTTTGGGTCATCGCTTGAATTTGGTTATCTTAGTTATCATTTCCCCCAAACTAGTGTGGTCCAACTGACTGTACTACTGCAAAAGGCTTTCCTGTATTTACGGTAGATGTTTCTAGTAGGATTTGTGGTAAAATGCAAAAATGCAGCTCTCTTGTTTGTCACTTGGAAACGGCTTACCTAATTACACCTCTCATTTGAACTCTTAAAACCTGCCTTGGTGTGTGAGACAAAATTGGAGAAGGCTCATTTGATCAAATCTAGTTAACTGATTAGAGCATTTGCAGCCATCACATAATACTGACTAGAAAATTATTGACTTGTCTTAGAGGTTTGCCTTCCTTACTGATTCTGTCAGTAGCTCATTAAACGCTTTTTCCTTACTACCAGTTTCATAATTTGCGGTCCAAGTGCATGTCATCCCAAGATCAGTTGTAGACAATTTGTTCCTCAGTTTTTAAAATTATGGTCTTTTTTTTTTTTTTTTTTTTTTTTTTTAAGTTTTCTTAGTGATTTTCTTAAAGAGCTTATGTAATCCCTCTGGACAAAAGACTGTAGGACCTGGACTTAGACTGTCCTTACACAGTTCTTAAGGGCAGGAATGCAAACAGCTAACTTTATGAAAAACAGATGTTTCAGTTAATGTTTCTTTTCCACTTTTCAAAATGTGTTGCTCAATTTGTTTTCAGTCTTACTGTGTTGTACGTGTTAAATGTGAGCATGTAGCAAGGGGAAGATAGAAATATGGAGAGACTGTGCTAACTGCTTTAAGTTTTAGTATTAAATGCAACCACAGTTTCAGAAATATGTGCGTTTTCTTGAACTGGAGCAGCTGTTTACTGTTTCCTCTCTCATCAGTCCCAGCAGCCACTGGAAGATCTGGATGCTAAGCTGAGGAGAACCCTTAGCCCAGAGACTGTCCCAGTGACGTCAGCTCCTGCCTGTGTACGTGTGCAATACTGACATACAGTAGTCCTGTGTAGCTTCAGTGTTTTTTTCAAGTTCATGCACTTAAGTCACTGCCTTTAATATCACTGCACTAGTCCATAGACTTGTAAAATGAAAACGAAGAGTCATCTTTCAGTCTGTAGGACTGAGCCAAGTGAAATGGAGAAAATACGTAGGTTGCAATAGATTGCAACTGTATTTTCTGAGTCTGGTTCTGGGGTTAGTGCTTACCCCCATCTTTTTTGACAAAGCCATTAATATCATAGAACTAACATGGGAAGTGGCTTCGAAACAAGGGGAAAGAGGGTGCTAAACTAGCAGTGTGTGGGAAGTCAGTCGTAATTTAGGAGAGGTGTTTAAAGTGTAGTTTTTGATTCTTAAGACTATGTTAAAATTTTGATATAAAAGGATGATAGTGATTAACGTTGATCTCCAAGTGACTACTCGTGCATTACTTCTTCAAAGTAAAAGGGAAGGTTCTGCTGGTAATCTTGGGTGGGTTGCAAGGCATGCAAAGTCTGTTGTTGGTGTTGCTTGTTTCGGAGATGAAAAGACCTTGTGTTAGTCCTGTGATGTGTCATTCTTTAGACCTGCTGGAATTAAAGAACTCTGTAATGTGCACAATGGTAGATCACTTGGAGTTGAATCAGACTGCTGATTCTGATTTTTTTTTTTTTTTTTTATTTCTCTCCTGAACTTCTAGTCTGTCCCCTCAGTAGCATCTACAGCAGTTACTGGTCTGGTGTCCACAGCAGCACAGTCACTTAAAGAAGGTAAGACAGCCTTAGTTATTTTGGATGGTTTCTTAGCACAGAGATTTAATCCAAAATTGAAACAGACTAGAAACTTGGAAGGGTATAGCCTCTTTTACTTAGTCATACAGTGACACTTCCTTAAGAACTGTTTTCGTTTTTGACAACTAAACTGACATTTTCCACTGTAAACCAAGAAAGGGGAATGAAACATGCATGTTACAGTAACTCTGTTTTTAAAGCTGACTAAAATGATAAGTTAAACCTTGCAAAGAATCTTGAGTATGCTCCTAAAGTACAGCTTCATAATTTGAAGGAGCTGCTTCCTATCTCTTGTTATATTCTTGGCAGCAACCATAAAACTTTTCCATTTTGTGTTGTCGTGCTGCATTCTGTATTTAGGGTATCTGCTCTTAATTGGAGTATTTAATTTCTGTTTAGATAGGAAAAAAAAAAAGTTGGGGGACTAAACTTAAAATAGCCCCTTTGTGGTATGCTGATAGATGACTATGCCGTTGAGCTCATTCTCCTACCAAAAAATGAGTTATTTTGCCTGTTAAGTTTAGGTAGCAACTTTCCAGTTTGCTTACTTTTACTGAATAAACCCAGCAAGATGGCCAATAGATTTAGTTTAAAAATAGAATGTTATTTTTCAGCTTCATAACCTTATACTGCCCGTACATGCAACAATAAAACTATGACCTGTTATCTAAGGATCCATCTCTGAGGGCCTCGCACTACTCTGAGTAAATGCTTATACTGTTTCTTTAACGTACCACTTTCTATTGAGAAATTGCATCCAGCGTTTGAAATTTATGTAGTCCCTGTGGGTATGGAATTTAAATATGTTATTTCTTAGGTAAATCTAATTCATTTTTTATTTTTTGACTACTTCACATCCCTGCTTGAAATCAAAGTGGACTTTTTATCACAGTGTAAAAGTGCACTTCTAGCAAGTGTGCTGCGCAACGGAACTTTACAGAAAAATACTTAATTTTAAAATTTTAGTTTGATATTCTGCATGGCCAAGCTGAGAAAGGAGATCAGGTTTCATGAGTCCAAAGGCCTGCTGATTTTCTTCTCAATCCCATTCTCCTTTATTTTTCTTTTCTTTTTCTTTTTTTTTCAGGTTCAGCATCATGTGGTGGGGAAAGCAGTGGTACAGCTTCCGCAACAGGAGCTGGTGTTCTTAAGATGGGACGGTTTCAGGTAGGCTCCAGGGAGCTCTTACAGCAGCCTTCCAGTACCTGAAGGGGCCTAAAGGAAAGTTGAGTGGTGGCTTTTTATAAGGACCAGGGGAAATGGTTGTAAACTGGAAGAGTCTAGATTTAGATTAAATACCAGGAAGAAATCCTTTACTGTGAGGGTAGTGAGACACTGGAATGGGTTGCCCAGTGAGGTTGTGGATGTCCACTCCCTGGAAGCATTCAAGGCCAGGCTGGATGGGGCTTTGAGCAATCTGGTCTAGAGGGAGGTGTTCCCCCCTGTTGCAGGGGGGCTGGAACTACATGATCTCAGAGGTCCCTTCCAACCCAAACCATTCCATGATTCTATGTTAAACCGCCTTATTGTGGATAGAGAATCCTCACTAAGCAGTTACTGCCTGGTGCAGCTCGGTGTGTGTATTGGAAGGTGTTCCTGGTGAGAGAAAATATCCACACTGAGTTTGTGGCTGCAGGATTTTGTGCAGACACTGTTATTTGCTCTAATTCAGGGCAGGGATTGCACTAGATTATACAAGGTCTGGTTTATGAATGTAGCATTCCATCCTGTCAGACCTTAACTGTTCACCATGGTCTTTAATATTAGTTGCTCTTTGGCTAACCTTGCTGGGACATTCACCTTGTTATGTACTATTCTTGCAGGAAGGCCTGTCTGAGTCTGCTGAGTATTTGGAGTTAATTATGCAGTCTATCTTGAACTATTATTTTATGTGGCAATGTTACTTGAAGGGAAGAAGCTTGTGGTATTCCGTGGGAACTAGTTATTTCCCCCCCCTCATACAGTTCTGCTATGTAATGTAAATAAGCGCATCATGTTAAGGAGGAACTTAAAGGTCTGCATGATTGCATTTCTATTGCAGGTGTCTGTGGCAGTGGATGATGTGCTGAAAGAGAGTGACAAACCTGAGACTAAGCCGGTGCAATTTGAAACCACCTCCTCTGATTCCTCACCTCTTTCTGGCAGCAGTCCAGAGAGTACCCTGGTAAAGCAGGCCGGCGGGAGGAAAAGAGAGGCCGTGGCAGGTGGCATTCCTCAGCCCATTCCTGTGCTGCAGTTGCCAGTGGATGATGGCCAGCCTACTAAGGTTGGACGCTTTCAGGTAACGACGACGACGGATCAAGTGGGGCGCTTTTCAGTGTCAAAGACTCAGGATGAGGTCACCTGTGCGGGGAGAGAGCCGATGACTCTCGCTCTCTCAGTGGACTTGGATCAAGTTGCTTCTTCAGCTGCAGCCCCTAGGAAAGAGTTGGAGTCGAGGCAGTCCCCGCATATGAATGGTCCATCCTCTGAACCAGAGGCTGCTTTCTTGAGTGGAATGGCTAAGGATCTGGATGATGGCTCGGCAAGCCCAGACTCCCTCCAGGCCACAGCGTCAAAAATCAGCCTCCCTGTTCAGAGCCTTAGCAACTCCTTCAATTCTTCCTACATGAGCAGTGACAACGAGTCAGATATTGAAGACGAAGACTTGAAATTGGAACTCCGTCGATTACGAGAGAAGTAAGGCTTTTTCCTTCCCTTGTGCGTGTGTGAAATGTGTAGCAAAGGCTTAATGTGAATTTCTTTTCGTTTCCTCTGGACTTCACTTTTCACAAAGGAAGAAAGCTAGCGTTCCTAAACAAAACTAAACCTTTGCTAAGTAGCAGGACCTGCTGTCGGTGTGTACATGGGAAGTAAAATTCTTTAGTGGGAAAGTAATACATAATGATTCCAAGCAACAAGTGTATTCACTTTCTGAGTTGAGTTTCTAACTTGTAGTCTCAATGTGTGTGTTCATATACAGATTGCCACGCCGTGGATAAATCTGTGCAGATATACTGAAGTTTTTGCATGTCTCCGCAATTCGGTAGATAGTGGAAATATTGGTGTCTCTCTTGAAAATACCACACAACTTTGCATTTCTAGTAAACATTTCTGGTATTCTCCACTTCCTGGAGAATGCCTGTTGGTTTAGCAGAAAATTGAGGAGTCGGAGAATGTGACTTACACTGAAAGCTGTCCTAGGAAGTCAGCTGGCAGCTACTCTGAGAAAAATGCTGCGTTACAAGTGTTGAAGCCTGCAAGGTTGTATGTCTCAGAAGATGACTGTTCTAACTACTCCTGTAGCACTTATGATGAATGATTTGATCTTCTGCACATGCTGTTTGTTCTTGTTCGGATATCTGTTTATACTGGCTTAGAGATTACAGCACCAGAAACTTTGTATTGGAATTCCTAGTCAGTGTTAGACCAAATGGAAAAATACAGGGGTTCTGCTGCATGCACTCAGTGGTTATTTGTGGAAGGGATTTATTTCATCTGCTCTTAAACATTTATGGGAGTTTGACCAAACAAACTGGTC
The DNA here is from genome assembly GCA_036925125.1 of Oreortyx pictus. Taxonomy (NCBI): domain Eukaryota; kingdom Metazoa; phylum Chordata; class Aves; order Galliformes; family Odontophoridae; genus Oreortyx; species Oreortyx pictus. Next base: position 127,516,931 of record JAUPFR010000001.1, on the reverse strand, counting down.
AAGCTTGACTGGAGGGGGGAGATTGTCTTCGTACAGGTATGTACATACAGTTTTTTAAGTAATACTCTTGTAACTTGTTAGGCACCTTAAAGAGATCCAGGAGCTGCAGAGTCGCCAGAAGCAGGAGATTGAATCGCTATACACAAAATTAGGAAAGGTCCCACCTGCAGTCATCATTCCTCCCGCTGCACCCCTTTCCGGAAGGAGGAGACGGCCCACTAAAGGAAAGAGCAGCAAATCCAGTCGCAGCAGCTCCCAGGGAAATAAGAGCCCACAACTGTCAGGTAAGGCTTTCTCGGGCTTTCTCATTTATTTCTTTTAGTAAGATAGAATTGGCAGGGTGCTACCAGTCACTTTCAGATTGATGTGGTTCCTCTGCTGTGCCCTGCTCTCCCCACTCCAACCTTGATGTCCACTGCCTGGGCTACAGAGTCTTCAGGAATAGAGCATAAACTGTTCTTGTTTTCTCCTGGAACTGATTTTATAGAATGGGAATGGTATCTTCATTCATCTTCAAAAATGATTCTTCCTACTTAATAGCACTTCTTAAGCGTGACATTGCCAGAAGCTAACTAAAGTCACAGTTGATGGACGTTCGAGTATTGAATTTTTATGGAGCCACAATTCTTTGTACTTAGCAAATTGAAAAGATTTCAGTTATCAGGACTTCATTTCTCACTAAAACAATTTTTTATAAGAAATTGAAAAATAGTTCTGTGCCTGAATGACATGGATGTCAGATCCTTGATATGTATCTGTACATGTCACTCAAATCCTGTGCCTGAGCAGAAATATTTCTTACTATCTGCTGACTTTGTCAGCCCCATGTCAAGCAGCAGGGTCTGTATCTGGTCACGCTGTGCTCATTTCTGGTTTATTACATTGTAGAGGAACTCTATGTGGATGGGTGACAGTGAACTAGCACTAAGTTTCCTTAAGACTGAAGTAAAGGAAAATTCTTTTAGTCTTTCTCTAACAAACTGGTATAGTCCTTCCCCTGCCTCTCTCTCACCTGGAATTGTCAAGTCCAGAGGATGAATATACTTCCCCCACCCCCGCATTTTTCCTCCATTACTGCCATAATAACTCACTAATACATTCTCCTGTTTTTAATCCTCTCCCTTGGCTGCACCAAAAAAAAACCTTAGAAAATGACATGGGGAAACTGGAACATTTATTGTGTTTTGCCTTCATTCTTCTTCCAGGCAATTTGTCAGCTCAGAGTGCACCATCAGTCTTGCCCCCACAGCAAACTCTTCATCCTCCTGGTAGCGTGCCAGAGACTGGACAGAACCATTTGTTACAGCCCCTCAAACCTTCACCTTCCAGCGAAAACCTCTATTCTGCCTTTACCAGTGATGGTGCCCTTTCAGTACCAAGCCTTTCTGCACCAGGCCAAGGTAAGGCTTCAAACAGATTTAGTGTCAAGTCTTGTACCTTTGCTGCTGGTGAACTAATGATCTACTTGATGCCACTTGGTGTTTAATAAACATCATACAGTAGCCTGGGAATTCAACCCCAATGCATGCAAAATGACAAGGCTGTACGTTTTGAGACTACATTTGTAGCTTCTCACAGAAACAGAACGTGTTGAGATTGTTAAGATAATTAATATATAGCATGTGGCCCTGTCTGCTATAATGAAAACGCTGAGGACAACACAAAAGAAAGCAGTGCAGTGGCAGCAAGCAATATCCTGACCTGGGGGGAAAAGGTATTGGCTGAAAGGGTGAGGAGACGAAGGAGAGAGGTGGATTCAGGTGTGAGATTAAGGAAGAGGCAGAATAGCTTTGTTGGTAATTAGGTAATTGAAATGGTAGGAAAATTTCAGAAGACTTGCTCCCTTTAGAATTCAAAACTGCTGTGACTGTTCCTGTTAACAATTTTTTTTTTTTTGCTTTTTTTGCAAAACAAAAAGGGAAACAAAAACAAAAGGGAGAGAGAAGGATTATGTTCCGCATTTATGCGTTTAAGAGTTATCCTGGGCATCAGCATAGGAAGATGGAGTGGTGTAGGAATACAACGTTCATTTTACTCAAGTTGTGGATTGCTTAAGTAGTATCAAATCATTTCTCAATCAGCCCTGACTCATTTTGGAGGGAGGACTTTTTTCCTTGTCAGTCCCTACAGATGATGGTTCGATTCTTCTGCTTCTATGAACGTAGTTGCTTCAGTTTTTTGTGCTTTACCATCTTTTTGAAAAGCTTTACCATAGACTGATTAAACGCATCAAGTCAAACAAATGTTCTTGCTGAATTTGGAGAAGTACAAAATGGAAAACAGAAATGGACTTTCCAAAGGGATTTTTGGAAGGTTTTCTGTAGAGATTTTTGTATCGAACTGTTCAAGTATTTTGGAGCTGCTTGCACCTACCTGTATCTAGAGCTGTACAGTATCTTCTACACTTAGGTGCTTTTGCTGGCATTTGGCTTTCCTACAGATGGAAACCCCATTGCTGGGTTATAAACCAGAGGTTTACTGCAAACACAGCAAACTTGGCCTCGTGTCCGCAGTATGAAGGCGAGTCTCTTCACTCCTTATGTTGTCTGCATACTCCTTGGTCCACTCTTCGAAGCTTACTCTTGTGTGCCATGTTAATGCATTTCACCCTTCCAACCTCAAGTTGCTAACATCTTGTAGTGGTGTTGTGTCTCTTCTCCTCTCCTTTCTCTGTTCTTCCCGTTTTTGTTTTCTCACAGGCTGTGCGAAGTTTAACTGTGCATCTGAGAGAGTGACGTTCAAGCCTGGTGGCAGGAGGACCCGATTTCTGAGTACGCCCTGCTTGGCTCTTTGTGTGTAACACCTTTACTCCTTCCTTGTCTTTTTTTTTTTGTTGTTTTGTCTTTTCGTTTTCTTCTGCTGCTTGGATCTGTCTCATGCAGCCCATCCTCATCTGCCACCTTGTATTCCCTCGCATTCCATGGCTAGGCTGAGTTGCTCTTAGCATACCTTTAGAAGTTTGGGTTCTCGTGTCAGGTATTCTGTTTTAAAATCATCGTAACAAACACTGATTTCTCTAAGCCTTTGGTGTAAACTTTTCTGGGCAGGTCAATGAAATGGCAGAAATGGAGGTTGGCTTGCCAGATGCGGCACACTGGGCCTTTTCTTTTGCCCTGCTTAGTAATTATATATACATTATATATACATTAGCTGCCATGTGACTTGGAGGGGATCTATTCTTTCCTAGGGCAACAGTGAGGAAGATTTGTTTCCCAAATTGTTCCTTTGCTGGGCACTGATGGCGGAGGGGATGTGTTGCTTCCTTCCAGCAGTGTGCTTACTGTGCAAGTTGGGTGTTTATGCGTGCTGTCAGCACCAGTGCTGATCACAGTGCATTGATGCCACCCATAGGCAGTTAACATTAGCAGATGAAGAGTTAAAGATTGAAGCTTAAAAGTATTTATAGAATATTTTCAGGTCAACTCAAATAGACCGCAGATTTAGAAGCACTTACTGTTAATTGGAGACAGGCTAAATATGATGCAGATAGCAGTACAGGTGGGGAGACGGCCATCTTCAGACATCCTGTCAGTCTTTGCAAGTTACCTCACAGCCTTTCTCCACATCCTTTCAGTGGTGCTTACATTAGGCCAGATTAAAAAGAGAGCCTCAAACTTCTGATGTGACTGTCTGAAGTAACAATGTGCTTGAGCTGAGGCTGCTGCTGCAATGCTTTTTTTTGGGGGGAGCGCTGCAACATCTGCCATGCTGCTGCTGCAGGCTGAACCCTTTGAACGCTCTGACGTTTGTTTCCCAGACTGCTCCAGAATGACTTGATAAGAGAGCTCCGAGTGCTGAAAAGAGGCCGTCTCTGAAAAGAGTTGCTGCACTGCCTAATGTACCATGCATCTGTAGCATCTGTCTCACTGCAGTTGGCAGCCAGAGAATTGTGTGCAGGAATCAGAGCTGATCTGCAGAGACAGCCACAATGGAGCCTGCATGATCCTCCAAGGCAGCAGAGTCAGAGAGGGGGAAACGTATTTGGAGCTGCTGAATTTTGCAATGATACCTCATTGGATTTTAGATATATTACTGTGCAGATGTGCAGTAACAGACGTCTGCAGTTCAAAGACTTAACAGCTCCCTTCTTGGATATAGTTAATATGCTTACCAAAGCTAACTCTTTAAAATCCTCTTGTCTGCCCCATCCTTCTTTGGGGTGGAGAGTATAATGAACAACTGCTTCACTTCTGGAATTGACTAATGAACTGAGCATGAGAGTATCATATATTCCTAAGGCTCTGGCCTGCTGCAAACTGTACACCATCTGGCACTAAGAGTATATTGGCATGTATATCCCCTGCCTGTGGGGCTGGTGCTAAGAGAAATGGATTCTTTTTGAAACACGTGTTGTAGCTGTCCTGCAAAAGCAGGTCATGCTCATAAAGGCATGGCACAGCTTGGCTTGGCACTCGGTTCGTGGCAGGCTGCTTGCTTCCTGGATTCCTGTCCTTCAAGTGCTATTGCACACCGTTGTGGAGAGTGACAGCTGGGAAAGATGCTGGGTTCGAATCAGCAGCATTGAGGAAACAGTGCAGTAATTGATGCTTGTGAGCGGGAGAAATAGAGTGGTACAGCCTGGCAGGGAAGGTGTGTCCCACAGATCTGGGAAGACCTGAGAGGACAAGGTGACAAACCACGAGAGCATTTGGCATGTCAAATTCTTCTCATTTTGTGACAGTCAAACTCGAGAGCTTGAGCCCTGACAAAAATGCAGATGTACTCGCTTTGCTTCTGCAGTAAACAGCCAATTGAAACCGTGATGTTCCCTGCTGTTCTTCACTGCAGTTTGGGAATTCTGAAATTCTGAGAAAGAAATGCAGGAGGCCAAACCATTTCTTTTTCTGAAAGTGCAGCTCGTGAAACTGTCAGAGCAATCTTGGGCTTTTTCCTAGAACATACCAGGAACTTGGAGAGCCCTGCTGTGCCATGCCCTCTGTTTCTCACCAAGCTTTTCGTACTGTTTGCTGATACTAAACGTTTCTCACTGTTTCTCTTATCTTTAACAAATGACTCTCTCTTTGTGCTTCAGGGAAGATGGTGAAAAAAGTCTGTCCTTGCAACCAGCTCTGTAGTAATTATCTTATTTCTGTTATCTCCAACTCCTGACTGTAAAGCTATTCATTGGCTTTTTCTGGTCACCGAAGCCTTGCCTCCCTGACTCTGTCTCCAGCACAGCGTTTTGTCTGTCCATGTTATGCCCTCTAATGTGTACTCTGTTAGTGTATCCACATAGCGTGGCTCTTACCTTTGCAGAAAAGTGGAGGCAGAGCCTCACCTTCCCTGTACAACTCCTTGCTCACTGCTAATGACAGTGAATTGAGCATCGGGGACAGCTGCTCACTGCGACGTGCTAACGCTGTACCTTTGAGCAGCTGGTTTCTTTACCTGTCTGATGGGTTCTGCCACCTCAGTGACAGCTCCAAGGGCAGAGAGTCCTTCAGCATTGCGAGAGTAAGCCGTCCGATTTCTATCCATGTCCAAAAGTAAGAGATGTGTAGAAAAGCCAGCGTATGGTCACATCGTTGAAGACTTTTTAAAGGTGCCTTTTGACTGTTGGCTTATGGTGAGATTTAAAATTTAAAAAATAAATTAAAAAAAAGAGAGGGGAGGGCGTGAAATGAAGGCACTGTAGGTAGCAGGCTGGAGAAGGAGAAGCCTGTTTCACGTCAGAGCAGGATGGGGACGGCTGCTGTGACCAAGCAGGAATGCGGGGGTTTGTTTCCATTAAATGCCACAAATTGAAACACTTCCTTCTCAGACTCTTCTGGATGGCAGCTTCAGTAGGTGGTAACTACATCAGGGCTAAAATGTGAAGTTCCTAAGAAGTCAGTTTTTACACTGACACTATGGGAACTCCAGTAGTTTTGTGACCCGAGATTGGAGTTCCATAATAAAATCACTTTTTAGACAAAGCTCTTGGCCCCCACCTTTCCTACCTATCTTAAACCCTGAACTAAACTGCGAGCCAGTCCTCCTCAGAACAGTTGAGCTTTCCTAAATGATTTTTCACATCTCTGGATCAACGCACTGTAGTATTTCATGATTAACTCTGTCCCTTGCATGGCCTGAAGAAGCTCTTCAGCGTAGAGCCATGATCCCAGATTGTCAGCTGTGCACTTACTGATTAATAAATATGAGAGATGAGAACCAGATCTTGGCCATCATGAAGAGTATGAGAGTGAGTGTGTCCAGCCCTGCATGAACCCTCATGGTGGAATGTGGTTGTTCCCAATTTCGACGCCTCATCTTGAGTACATCTGTTGTTTTTGCCTGTTCTGTCTTTAATTGCACTTTCTTTTTTTGGTCACTGTTCTTATTAAAGTAAGATGTGGTGCATGCTTAAAGTTTTTACTATTTTATTGTAGATTTTTCCTTGCCACCTTATGGTGTGTTTCTGTTAGCGTTCATCTGAGCTGCAACTGCACTCTGTCAGGGAACCCTATTCTCTCCTCCCCCGTGCACTGTTGCATGCCTCTGCCTGCCTGTAACAGCTGCTGCCCCTCTCGTGAGCACTCTCACTGGGAAGCACCTCCATGCTTGAGCTGGAACTGGTGGGAGGGAGGTGTGTCCTTCCCTCTTCTGCGCTACTAGAGGTGGTAACACTTTGCTTATTTGTCCCGCATAGTAAGTATGTCACCTTCCTAATATTCACTCCTTAATATAAAGCATTCCTGCAGGGGTTTGGAGCCAGTTTGTTCTTTGATGCCATGGTTGCAAGGAGTGTGGCTGCTAGCCAGGGAGGGTAGCGCAGAGGAATTAGGATCATAGGATTGTTAAGGTTGGAGAAGACCACTGAGGTCATTCAGTCTAACCATCAGCCCATCTCCACTGTGCCCACTGACCATGTCCCTCGGTGTCACATCCACGCGGTTCTTCAACACCTCCAGGGACAGTGACTCCCCCACCTCCCTGGGCAGCCCGTGCCAGTGCTGCACCACTCCTTCTGAGAAATTAGCTGTCAGACAGGAGATGCCAACTCTGTCATGTGGCCTTGGCAATGGAGGTGATTGTATTTGCTAGGATTTTTGATACTCCACTTTTAATCAGTTTTCTCCAGAAATTCTGCTGTATCCTCAGGTTTTCCTGAGCTTCCCAATTGCATCTGACAGAGCAAGCAAGTAGAAATATTTGAGGATATTTGAAAACCAGCTGGGTGAAGGCGCAGTGTATGCAGGGTCAAGCTCTACACTGACGAGGAACTTATTTTTAATGTGTTTAATTGGTTTTGAACTAAATGGATTTGAGAAATGTAGATCCACCCTGCCTTCTCCATGGACCTACTGGTCACACATCTGGAATGAAGATAACTGCTGGGGGCTTAGAAAGATTACCTGATAACAAACAACTTTTGGCTACCGCTGTGCTATCTGTCTTGTGAAAAGCTTCATTTAGAGTGAACTCGCTGGCTTACAAGTGTGAGGCGCTGAGTGAGGCTGCTGAACACAAAGCTTGTGGGTGTTTTCTGCAGGCTGCTGTTCAGCAAACTTTCTCGAAGGACCAAATCGCCAGCGTTCATGTGAAAGTTTTTTGTTCTTGTCATCGACCCAGTGCAACAGAAAAACGTGTCAAAGCACGTCCAAGGAGCTGGTCCCATTTCTGCCTTCTTGAAGTTGTATGAGTCATTTGCATCTGAAATGCGTATTCTTCTGACTAGGAAATCTGAACATGATGTCAAAAAAAAAAAAAAGCTTTCAGAGGCAAAAAGCAAATTTTAACACAGTGCAGACTTCCCCTGCTGATCCCCACTCTTTAGTGGATGAAGACTGTCTTGTCTGGTTATCCTCAAGTATGGCAGCTATTGGAAACAACAGTGGCTGTTTCTCACCGTGGCTTTTTGTGTAATCTGAGTGAATTTTTCCTCTTCATTTTATGAAGTGGAGATAATTTTCTACAGAGCAGCTGGCTGTGCTAATCATAGTACTCCTTATTCAGCATCCAGCGTTGTCCTCTAAGGTGGAATTGACTTGTGCCAGTAGTGGTTGCCGCTAATGAAAAGGTGTAGGATGAAAGAATGACAAGACTACTGTCATCTGGTGCTGAAATCTCATCTCCTTTTTTCTTCCACGGAGACCTATAGGCTGCTACCGTTCCCCTGTAAAGATGACTCCTTGCAGGACTTCTTGAAGGAAGCACCTGTGAAATATTAATAACCTGAGAAAATGCCTGTAGGAGTCTTTGTAGTCCTTGCTTCAGCTTGTCTTGGAATTGAAACATAGACTTAATCTGCATGGCATTTCTACTGGCTCTCTATCGTTGTACCATTGCCACGATTATTAAATTCACTGGAGGAAGCTGATCTTGAACCTGACTTTTGACTCCCGTTTCTTATATTTTTAGGGACCAGTAGCACTAATGCAGTCGGGGCTACAGTGAACAGCCAGGCACCCCAGTCTCAGCCTACTGCAATCGCCTCCAGCCGAAAAGGGACTTTCACAGACGACCTGCACAAGCTGGTAGATAACTGGGCCCGAGATGCCATGAACCTGTCTGGCAAGAAAGTTGGCAAAGGGCATAGCAACTATGAGGTAAGATTTAACCCGTGAATATTTAGAGGAAGAAACTGCCGGGTGTCATTGCTTTCTCAGAGTGTCAAACAGAGTATGGTTACCACGTTGCCTGAGCAACTGCACTACAAAAATGTTGGATAAACCTTGTATGTGCAGAATTATATTGCATGCTCTGGAAGACAAGAAAGAGGGATGACTGAAGAGCAGGGCCATGGTGTGTTCTTGCAAACAGCCATTTGGAACAGCTTGCGGGTCGAGTGGGTAGCTGGTGGTTTTTAAGCACGCTTGTATAACTTAGAGGTTGGATTTTCTTTCAGGGCCCTGGAATGGCAAGAAAGTTCTCGGCACCAGGTCAGCTCTGTATCTCTATGACATCTTCCCTGGGTGCTACGCCCATCTCTGCAGCATCAGCTACCTCTTTAGGTCCCTTCACGAAGGCCATGTGCCCTCCGCAGCAGTACGGTTACCCAGCAGCGTCTTTTGCCGCTCCGTGGAGTGGGACGAGTGGTCCGGCACAGCAACCACTTGGCCAGTTCCAGCCCGTGGGTGCCGCGTCTTTGCAAAGCTTCAACATCGGCGGTTTGCAGAAATCCATCAGCAACCCTCCAGGCTCCAACCTGCGGACCACTTAGCCCTGCCCGGAGACCGTGCTGGCTAGACCTCGGGACAGGACGTGGGGAGGGAGATGGGGCCCTTTGTTAACTCCTAGTGCTGCAATGAACTGGTGGCTTGCCAGACTGGGAATGAATTTTCTCTTTTCCACCCATTGCTGTTAACTTTCTGTAAAGGGGGCTTCCCCACATGCTTTCAAGGGGGAGGAGGATGATCGGCATCCTTACGATGGGACGGTTCTTTCGACTTGAGGGGTCCCGCTCTTGCGCGAAGCGAGAGCTGTGAAGATCGGTCACGGGGGCAGTTATCGCAGTCTTGCTGTAAAATTCCTCTGGTTTGAGGCTGAATCCGCGTCTGTCGAGATGGGAGAGCTGAATCCTAGCATGAGGCTTTAGCACACTTCTCTCCCTGAAGATCCGAGACCAGCTGTCCAAATCCCCCTCCTCTCCCTCTCCCCACTCGATCGTATTTGGCTCCAGAGCGATGGGGCACCTGAATGGACTTGCAGTGCAGCCCGTGCTTGATAGGTCATTACTGCTTTAAGTAAGATATTAACAGCTTTGACTGCAGCATTAGAGCAATTTAAATTGTTTAAAAATTTTTAAAAGTTCCCTGCGGACATGTACTTACCATCAGTTTTGATGTGGAAACACTGTGATATATAAATGTTGTTGGACAACAGTAGTTTAAAAATGAGTGGAATATAGAGGGTTAAAAAAGTTAAAAAGTAAAAAAAAAAAAAAAATGGGAAAAAAAGCTAGCTATATCCTTATACTTATTGGAGACACTTTAACTTTTTCCTTTGTATTTTCATTGTATTAGATAAATAAATGTGAATGTAAAATTGTATAAATTAATGTACTTGAATACTTGTCTGTTCTCCCAGTATGCTTGCTGGATATTTTAGTGCCTTGGACTTCTATTGCTTCTGCAGTTAGCGTTGTCTTCCCAGCAGACCCCAGGTGGACAGAGGGCAAGTTCAGAGGAGGCCGCGTTGTGTTGGTAGCTCGGGCCGGGGCTTCACCGCTGCCACAGCGCTGCCGTTAGCGCGTAGCGTAGGTGCAGCGGGTTGGAACAGAGCTCCGCGTGTTGGGAAACTCGTCCGAGGGGGCGAGCCGAAGTTGGTGGTGCGACGAGGGCCAGGTGGGGTGAGACGGAGGGTTGTGCGCGGTGCCAAAGTGAGACGAAGCGCCGGTGTGTGGAGGCAGGAGGTCTGGATCGGACAGGACGGGGGAGAAGGTGTGTCTTTGGGAAGGGTCCAACTTAAGGTGCAGCATGACTCCACCTGTGAAGTGGTGAAGATGTTTGGTCGGGATGTGAGTTGAGGGAGAGGTGCCATTGCTCGTTGGCGTGGGCTTGTCTGCTGGGATTGCTTTTCTTTCTTTCATTTTGTTGCGTTGTTTTGGTTTTTATCCATTGAAGCCAGGGGTAGTCCTGTCCTGGCACAATGTCCATTGCCGGCGATGGATGCACTTGAAACAGCCGGCATCAAGAAATTTCCTCAGTCTTGTTTGGAGGATTTATGATTTAGTTCACTCTTAACAAATTTCCAGCTGGTACCAGGGCTGTAGCCGTCACCTCTTAGTTGACTGTACTGTACCTTTGCTGTGTTCGTTCTCCCTTTTCATATTTAAGAGTACTGGTTTCCTCTACAAAGTAAAGATAGCACCAGCCGGCGTTTACGGAGTGCTGCAAAGAGCTGTGAAGGATCGGTGCTGCTTCCCAGTGCTGGGGCAGCTCGCTGGTGTCTGGAAGTCGGTGTCCCCAGGAGATCGTTCCTTGCCCAGATTGTTTTTCCCGAGAGCACTGTTCCCCTGTGGAGCCTTAACAGGGAACTTTTTTTGTCCGTGGATGCTCTCATTTTCATTTTTTTTCTTTTGCAAAGTGATGTGTGAGATCCGTTCCATTCCCGTCACTTCTTTTTTTTTCTTTCTTTTTTTTTTTTTTTTTACAGCAGTTTTGGCAGCGAGGGCATGTACCGGGTGGAGAGAGAGAGGGAGAGGTGCTGGAGCCTGGGCTCTGAGTTGCTTAGGTTTGGGGGCTTGTTCTTTGTGACCTCAGTGCAGAGCGGAGCTGCAGAAGGGGAGAGGAGAAAATGCTCGTGGCGTGAGTGCAGCGGAGAGGGGCAGAAGTGTGTGTGTGGGGGGTCCTGCTGCAGAAGTTGGACAGGAAACCTCTGCTCTTTGCCTTGAAAGGTGCAGAGGTTTCCCCCGGTGTGAAGGGAGAGGTGTGCCCGAGGAAAGGGAGCGGTTGGCGGCCCGAGGCAGCGATGACACGAGGGGAATACTCACGACAGGGAACTGATTGAGCTGAACGCAGCACGTGGTTATTTAATTTTGATCTAATAAGTTTGAGGTTGTTTTCACTTAATGTTATGCAAGAACTGGTTTTATTTACCATTGATTCCCCCCCTCCCCCTTCCTGTGGATGAATAACTGAAGTCTAGAGGAATAAACTAATGCTACTGAACTGTTAAATTATTTTGTTTAATATTACACTTTGAGTATCTTTTTCCACATAAAATCTGTTTCTGAATTACAAGCGTTTTCTTTACATTATTTAACAATGTACACTGTAAAAAAAAAAAAAAGAAAGAAAAAATAATAAAAAAAAAATAAAAACGTTGAAACTTTGGGCTTCCCTTGGCCGCAGTTAGTTGTGTATTTGGGCAGCGAACCCCGGCACTGCACTCCTTGTATGGTTGCACTTTGTGCTGCAGTTTGTCACCTCTGCGGAATGAAGTCACTGGAAGAAACCAAACCTGCTTTGCTGAGCGCTGGGTGTGCTGGTTGGGCAGCAGGTTCCGGCCTCTCCTACCCGCTCCTGCGGTGATGTCAGCGTTGCCCAGTCGCTAAAAGTTAGTGGTGGAAAGGCTGGAGCAGGGCTGCTCCCCCTCTCCCACTGGATCCGTTCTTCTCTGTGGGTCAGAGGGGAGTTGGGGTGACCTGTGGTGCTTTAGTCTACATCTGGTCTGAATTCCATCTCCAAATTTGCACCTCTACCAAAACGCTGTAAGAGAGAACTATACGGAGTTGTTCCCAAGCAGCTGTAGGCTCACAGGAATTAGTTGGTATTTCTAAACACTAATTACTGCTGCATTTCTTTCCATTTTAAGAATAGCTTCTGTGATGAGTCACGCTCCTCGAGTCCTTAAAGGAAAAGCTCCACTTATACAACATTACTGCTTTCTTGTGGAAAAAAAAAAGACCAATTGAGAGGTACGCTGACCCCCGTGGAGGAGGCGTCTCTTTCTTTCACTGCTGTGCTGTCCTGAAAGCTGATGACTCTGTTGGAAGCTTTCTGCTTCATCTGTTGTAAGAGATGGGAGAGGCTTTGCTGAACACAGCAATGGTGTGTCTGCACATTCCCTTCCTTACAGGTATCTTATTTCAACACTGGGCGCGTGACTCAGACGTGTGGTATGTATTTCTTTCCTGTGCTGCTCTGAGCTCACTCAGTGCTGAGCTGGAGAGAAAACAGCATTGCTGAAATCTGAATTTCTAGGAATGATCTGTGACAATTAATTTCATTTGTCCCATCTTTGGTACCGACGTTGGTCTTGGTTTGTCGTGGCTGAGAGGAGAGCGGTACCTCCTTCGGAACACTCAGACTGCTTCAACTCTGGATAGGCAGCAATGGCAAAAGCATGGAAATAAGGTCCTGTTTCCAGTCTGACATCAGCTCCGGGGTCGGATTACTCAAAATTGGAACCGTAAGAAGGCACAGATAACAAGTGCGGTTTGTCCGTCCAAATCTAGTGTTTATTCTCGCGTTAAAAAGGAGTAAAAGCTTATTTAAAACACCACAAGTATAAAATCGCAGCTCGTGTCCATTTCACGAATGGTCCAAACAAGCACTCAAGATGCTGCGTGCTGCTCCTGGGGTGAGCCGAGGCAGAGCTGTGTCAGGGCGATGCTCTCACCCTACTTGTCCTATGTGGGCTCTAGCCTCCGTTTCTTCCAGCTCTGACTTCTCCTGTGAGGGCTGCGCTCTGCTGGAGACAGACAGCGGGAAGGGGAAGTTGCATAAAGCTTTTCTTTGCTTCTGCAAGTACTCATCCATTTATTCTTCAGCTCTCCCCTGAGAAGGCAGTTGGATGGAGAAAGAGAGAATCGTCCTAGCACGCTATCACAGCGCTCCACGCAACAGAGGGGATGTTTCTCCCTCCCCCCCAAGATTAGTAACCTGATAGCAAAGCTTTCAAAGCCAAGTGCTGCTGTTGAGACAGAAAGAAGTGGGTCATTTCTCACGGCACGTACCTGGCGTGTGCTGGTTGGCAGCGTGGCTGTTGCTCGTGAGAGCAGCAGATGGCTGCAGCTGCGCAGACCTCGCAGGAGGTTTGTGGTAGCTGATCCTCTGAGGTGTCCTGTTCCGAGTTATCATCTGGTGACACCTGTGCGGCGTCTCGGGGGGCTGCTGTCCAGCTGCTGGGCCTGCTGCCTTGGGACACACCAGCTTGTTAAGGTCAGCGGTCTCCAAGGAAATGTCCCAGAGTTCAAGGTCGTCTAGGATGAATGAAAAGATGATGAAACCAAAGGCGACGCTGCCATTCAAGCAAGGCTGGTACTGCTAAGGGTCAGACTATTCAGACTATTCAGTCTGACCTCTTCACGGCTTTTACCGTTACATGTTGTAGGATTAATATGAATGCCAATAATTGAACACGCTGCTATTTGTTATTCTTGGCTGACCTGCAAAGAACTCTTCTTCTATTGCCAGTTCCTGTTGTACTGCTGCTGGAGTGCTGTGTTTTACGGGTGGATTGGCTGTTGCTGGACAGAGGTAACACGAGAAGAGATTAAAGTCTGAAATACAGAAGAACTCTTCTGTTCCTCTTTAGCAGGCAGAGCGTGAGCCTCAAGTGGTCATCACCAGTTGTTCCCAGGCACCCTCTTTTCCCACAGCAGTATACAGAATAGTAAGATGCTGCTGATGACAGTGAGAGCAGTTGCAATACTTGAAACTCTTCTATCCCACCCCCAAGTTCCAGCTTACCACACATCTGTCCACGCTTCCCCATGAGGGAAGAGCAACCTAGCAGCAGCCAACGCAGCATCTACTTGCCTGCAGCCACCTCAGTGAAGCGCTGCGGCCTCGGCTCTGGCGCAGCACTGTCATGGGACGGATGTCAGTGGCCACGCTGCGCAACGCTTTAGCGTGGTTGGAAAGCTGCAGCTTTAATCACGTTTTAGAGCTGACATTCCTGCCACTTTAAGAACGCGGGGACAGAAGCGTGAGGATCATCCTTCGGTCTCAAAGGAGTGTGAAAGCACAGGATGAAACAAAAGAAACCCATCGGGCTCCTGTACTGAGGGTAACACTTGTTCTGCCAGCAGCTGACAGCTTCTAATGCCCCATCTTACCCTGTTTGCTGCTGGGAGTAACGTCTGCAACCTGAGGTCTCTTCTCCATCTGCTCCCAGAACTGTTGCTGTAGCTGCTTTTGTCGCAATTTCCGCTGGTACGTGGCATCACACGTGGTAGCTGGCGAATCTGCATTCCTGCCCCGCCCCAAACAAGGACAAAGTTAAAGCAGGAGTTCAGCAACTGTACCTTATGAAGAAACATGCACGCTACGATATGATAACAGCAAGAGAAATCCCCTAAACTAATATGGTACGGCACATTCCAATCTGGGCTGTTTCAGAGGGGATGGTAACTCCTAACATACCTGGAACTGCTTGGTTGCTTCTGACCTTCTGTCACTACAGAAGGCTCCGTGTGACTGGGCTTACAGGTCGGTGCTGTTTCACAGCGTTGTCTCCAGCCTGGGTTCTGCCTTTCCAAACAGCCGTCGTACCTCGCTTTCTCTATTTCAGGTTCATAGTCCTGTCGTTTAGTTTTCAACAAATCTAACTCAGGGGGCATCTAGTAAAGGAGAAAAGGAAACGCGTTCAGAAATCCCCTGCATGAAATACGCACGGCTCTTTTCTATGTGGTACTGTTAGAAAATCTAGGTTGTTTGCTCTAGGTAGAGAAGTAGGTTTAGAAACGGAAATGCATTTAAGTTTATATCACTGTGTCAGCTCAGTAGCCGAGTTCTTTAGGGAAGGTACCACCACGTCTCTCCGCACTGTGCTCTCTGTGGTTTTACAAACCTGTGGCAGCGCTGCCAACGGGTGACCCTGGCAAAGCAGAGATCTCTGTCATCTTCACTTGGTGAGGAGTCCCTTTGGATCAGTTCCTCCAACCGCATTAGAGTCATATTAGAGCTCCAAGCTGACTAGCAGAGCTGAGTAAATCCTGGTATGAGGAAGGCAACTTTCCTGTGGAACTCCGTGGATCAGCAGCTGTGAAAGGCTCTTTTCCTCAGTGTGCAAGGTAGGTTAGTGCCTAGTGCCTACTGCCCCCAGCTGGCACACATCAGGAGCTACCAAGATCAATGCTAACAGCCGGGCACCTTTAGCATTACAAAGACTGCTGTGTTACGTCAAAGAGTACTTTGCAATAGCTCTGAAAGAACGGCCTTGCAGTACTGCTGTTACCAGTGGAATGTGCAGCACAATTTACTGTCTCTTTCTGGAGCAGAGACCTCTGAGTGAGACATTTCTCCGCAGAGCTCGTTGCCTCTGGAAGTTCAGTTTGGACCTAGTGCTTCAGAGGGAAGAGTAACGGCACCTCTCCCTTGCACAGTGAAATGCAGGATAAGTAAGGAGCCTGAGAAGTAAGGCAAGGAGTTACGTGGCTTATTACTGTTCAGTAAGGGCAACAACTGCAGTGAGGACAGGGAAAGTGTTCAAGTACGCATCAGCCATACAAACTAACTCTTCATATATTCAAGAGCCACCATTTGCTAAGTAATGGAATATCGAGTGTTTCAAACCAACAAACTGTAGATTCTCCTAAACGTATTCCCTCCAGCAGCCAAATCCTGTTCTCATTATTCAGTTGCAAACTTCGGGCACCGACACATTTTGAAGCCAAACATCCTCTGCTTGCAGGCCTACCTGGATACTCCTAATGTAGCAAAGGAACAAAACACCGTTCCCTCTTTTGCTTTCCTGGGGGGGACTGGCAACAAGCCATAACTTTCCGGGGTTCAATCTAAAAGCTCAGGTTCCTCCTTTGTGCAATATGCGAGATGCATCTGTGTCAGTGTTCTTCTGGGAAGGATCCAAGTGGCTTAACTGAAAGCTGATATCACCGTTTGAACTCTTCTTTAGACCTCTACAAAAACGTCGTTACCAAATAACTACGCAGTATCTGTTCTAAAAAGAACAAGGAACAGAGCGTGGAGGGGTGGAAATACAGGCAAAGCCTAAAGTAGCCACTTGCTACAATGGCCAGGCTGAGCACCTGCTCTAGGGCTCTGTAGAGTTCAAATGCTGATTAGTAAAAGCACAAAGCAACCATCAGTGCACACACTGACATTGTTACTGCATGGACTTTGCTTATTCTTAAGTATAAGTTCTAACTTCAACAGCCAGCTTTGAGATGTGATCCTCGTAGTATTGCTTCCGGGACATGGCTGGGCTATGCATATTAAACTTTATTGGAAGAAGTCTTTCTCACAGAAAAACACCTTGTTTTCTGCTAGCACTCGCTAAAATCTAGAGAACAGTCCTTCTTCCTGCTGCCCCGTATGCTCAGCCTTGGCTTTCAGCTTGAGAGTGCTCAGGACTGAATGAAATAGCCCTGATTTCTCAGAATGTATAGAAAACAGCACCTAGAAAAACTTAGTTTAAACAGTTAATCTTCTTTTGTAGAATTTAACCTATTATGAACACGGATGTGAAAAGAAAGACAGCATGGCACTAAATGCCACATGGGATCTTGAGGAGCATACTGTTTCTTCAGCTGTTTCACCATAGCAAATAGTTAAACTTCAGAATAGTTGTGGTAAAGTGCTGGGGAAGAACTCTGCAAAGGACAGCTCACACAATCGAAGCAGGCAAACGCTACAGGTCTGATAGCAGGAAATATTCAGGGCTAAGATGCATTTGTATCATTATTTACATTCCTTTTAACGTGAAGGACCAGGAACAATCAACGTCTAGCAGTCCCTGCTCCGAAAGACCATGTACTGTACCTGACGTGGAAGCTTATTAACTGCTTGCAGGTAGTCTTTGTCTAGGATGCAGTTCCCAAGAGCGTTCCCAAAGCACCTGAGAAACAAAGACAGCTCACTGTGACTGAGAAGAATTCCCACTTCCCTTCTGACAGTGTACGAGCACTGATCATCACTTACTTGAGTGCCCTCTTCAGTCCATCTGTTACTGCCTCCTTTCTGGCCTTTTCTAAGGACAAGGCCTTGGACTTCAAGCCTTCACTGACTCCATAGCCCACATCTTCGTGGTATGAGCCATCCTGCAGTAAGATTTTAGAAGCATGAAGTCTAAGGGAGATTCTGTGCATGCAGCATTCCTTGCTAGACGCTGTGCTTTCCTAAGCCTGCTTACTCACTCTTGGCTGGATGTTTTGTAGCAAGGGCAATGTTTTGGACTCCACTACGCTCTCTGGTGTAGTGCATCACTCTTGTGAACTACACATTTTTCATTCCCAGCTTTCGGCAATAGCTCAGCTACAGACGGAGCAAACAAAAAATCCACTTACCTTAAGCTGGACTTTCACAAACGCGCAGACCCCCACGTAGAACCTGCCGTTGTTGAGATCAACAAAGTCTGAGGGGAAAAACATAGGATCCTTCAAGTCTTCTCAATGAAAAATGTGGACAGGCTTTTTTTTTTTTTTTTTTTTGATGCCAATCAGATACTTACCAACATTCTGTTGTGTGACTGAATGAGCCCAACCATTGAAGCCAAACATCTCGTTGGCCAGACTGATTACCTTGTGACCCTCAATGTAACAGACCTAAAAAGAAAAGCATACATAGGTGCACGTATACATTTTATTTTTTAGATCATCTTACTCTGAGGAAACTTGGCTAAATTCAAGATAATGTGAACGATAATGCAGATTTAGGTTCACTTTCTTCTGGCAACTGTGATGGGGAGAACTGAACAAATATGCTGGAATTAAGGGGAGCAGAGCTAGCGGGCACTAAAGAGGTAAAATTGCAGCTAGTGTCATATAATGATTCATGTACTCCAGTTCTAGAAAAGAAAGGAAAATATCTCAGTGTTCCACAAGTAGGATGGAGCTCTGGAAAATGAAGTGCTTTTTCCTAAAGAATGTAAGGATTCCATGGCTAAGATAAAGCCAGAATATGTGCTAGACTAATTTTCCTTTCGTATTTGCTGATTACACTTCAGTAGGAAAATTTCAAAAATAAGGATTCTTCTTCTTATTATTTTTAATAATTATTCTCCTGGAAAAAAAAAAAAA
This sequence comes from Oreortyx pictus, assembly GCA_036925125.1. Taxonomy (NCBI): domain Eukaryota; kingdom Metazoa; phylum Chordata; class Aves; order Galliformes; family Odontophoridae; genus Oreortyx; species Oreortyx pictus. The sequence goes on along the minus strand of JAUPFR010000001.1, from coordinate 127,498,525 downwards.
ACTGCAAGTTGAAACATCCGTGCGTGTTTATTTGTACCTTTTGTCCTCCTCCAGCTTGTCGACTGCTGATATACTCTGGACCCAGTTTCTGACGAAGAGCATGCTGGACGGCTTGATATTCATTTGCTGTATATTGATACTTGATGGAAACAAAGTTAGACTTTGTCTAAGTTTCTCACTCTCTCCATATTAGCTACCCCTCTTCCCCTAATATCACTTTATACTCCCATTTCCCCTGTCCTTTCGAGGGATACATGGTTCATTTTTAGAATCAGGATGTAACTAACAAAGAAAGACCTTGGGGCGCGTGTACCTATTTGTGCATTATATTGTCGTTTTTCTATACTCCTGAGGAACTGACTGAATGGATGGGGCTAGAGAGTGGTGGTGAATGGAGTTAAATCCACTCGGTGACTGGTTCATCCTGTTTAATAACTGCATTGATGATGTGGTTGAGGGAACTAAAGGCTTGGGGCAGAGTGGCTGGAAAGCTGCAAAGAGGAAAAGGATCTGGGGATGTTGGTTGATACTCAGCTGAACACGAGCCAGCAGTGTGCCCAGGAGGCCAAGAAGCCCAAAGGCATCCTGGCTTGGATCAGAAATAGTGCAGCCAGCAGGAGCTGTAAGTGATCGTCCCTCTGTACTCAGCACTGGTGAGGCCGCACCTTGAGTGCTGTGTTCAGTTTTCGGCCCCTCTCTGCAAGAAAGACATCAAGGCCCTGGAGTATGTCCAGAGAAGGGCAGCATAGATAGTGAAGGGTCTGAAGCATAGGCCTTATGGGGAGAGGCTGAAGTAACTGGGATTGTTCAGTCTGGAAAAGAGAAGGCTCAGGGGTGACCTTATTGCTCTCTATAACCATCTGAAAGGAGGCTGAGGCAAGGCGAGTGTCAGCTTCTTCTCCCAAGTAAGTAGCAATATGATGAGAGGGAATGGCACCAGGTGGCACCAGATTGTTCAGATTGGGTATCAGGAAGAATTTCTCCTCAGAACGAGTGGTGATGCACTGGCACTAGTTGCCAAGAGAGGTGGTAGAGTAACCATCCCTGGAGGTGTTAAAGGAAAGGGCAGATGTAGTTAGTACTCAGGGATATGGTTTAGTGGGTGATATTGGTGACAGGTGGACAGTTGGACTAGATGATCTTAGAGGTCTTTTCCAACTGCTATCATTCTACTAGTTCTCAAGCTCTAGCAAGTGTTTTCATTTCTCATAACCATCACTTACGTTAGAAGAATTTAAATGGGGCAGGTCTGTTAGTATCCTATTGAAATCTTAATGCAATCGTAATCCTAGTCGAGGTTGTCAGGAATTACACGTAAGCATTTATATCTTATCTCTCAAAAACTAAAATACATTTCACAAGTCTCCAAAAACTCAAACAAAAACAAAGTTAAAACCAGTGTTATTCTATCACCGTGTTCCACCAGGACAGAAACTTGGGTGATCGATCAAACTAGAAAACTACTGAGTGTCCAGCTTATTCCCCTACTGCAGGGTAGTCCCTAACTCTAGCACCACTAATATCATTAAGAAGCCCAGTGCTATAACTCATGTTGAATGTCTTAGCAGAAACACAATTTCCAATCTTCAAAGGTTAGAGGCACTTAACAGCATTTTTTAGGATCTGCATGCTTAAGGAATTTTAAGAATTCAAGCACTAAAAAGCTTTTGTTGCTATGCTGTTATGTGTGGACAGAATAAGGATCTCAACAACTGTATCATCATGTCCTTAGTGCCTGCCAAACCTCTCACATTTATCTTTGGTTCTATTTAAGCTTAAAGGAATAACTTTCTTTTTCTGGTGCTAGAAGCAAGCCTGTTCAATGCAAGCCTGTAGCCAAAGATGTAAGGAAAAAGGGGGAGTGCACATGCCATGGCTATCATAAGGCAAATGTCATGTACTCTTAGGTACAGAATAGTTAGCGTAGTGGAAATGACCCTAGCCTAACTGTATCCAACTTTAAAATGAGCCAACATGCAGAGCAGATTTCCAGTAGTGCAAGAATGGAGCTTCTGTTTCTCAGGCAAAGGGAACTGACCTGTCCAAAGCAAGCAACTGAATTGCTGGTGCTGGTACTGTTGCTGCTGATGTGGCTTTCACTCTCCTTCCCTTGACTTGCAGGCATCCTTAAAGACAAAAGAAAACGCAATCACTGAGTTGTAACAAGAGTCAACTGTCCATAAGAAAACACATCAAAAAAGTCCACTGCACACTAAATATAACAGTACACTCCAATATATTGGACATCTCAATATTATCAGCCGTACTTCTCATTCTGTGGAACTGCTGCGGGACCAATAGGAAATTTGTTTTCTGATGCTGCTTCATAGCAGTTAAAACTCTTCTTAAAAGCATTACACTGTGTAGTAGACAGAAAGAGACGGAAGTGAATAGCTTCATCCCAGAGGCAGAGGCACTGTTCTGCTCTTGTATAAGATCAGAGACTAGAACAAAAAACACGTTGTGAGTCATTATTGTAAATATTAAACTGGTAACAACAATGTATTTTTATCCCTTTTAGATAAACATGAATGCATTGTAGCATTCTAGCTAAGACTCTTTTTCAGATTCTCCAGCACCGTGTTCCTCCACCACCTTCAATATCCCTTAATGCTTCGACAAAAAGCAGAAGGCAAATTCCAAAACCGTACTTGCCCATAATTCGACTTGTCAACCTTCATTTTACGTTATCGACTACAATCACTGACCGCCTTGGGTTACAGTGGCACCACGCAAACCGCTCAGAGCTGGAAAACGTACAGAACCTCTGACAACGTGAAGAAGCCGTGCCAATAGTTCAGTAGATGGCACCCTTTTCCAAGTCAGTACCCAATGGTAACCGCACTACCAGTCCACTGTGCTGCTGGAGAAGTGGCTGTCCTGTGGAGAGGCTGTACAGCAGGAGCACAGAGAAGCTGCAGCAACACAACAGAGGCCTACAGAAGCAATCTTTTACTGTATGTGCGCAAACGCTGAGTGCAACTGGTTTCACTCTGGCTCCCACTCCTCAGCAGAATGCCGGCTCCTCGCTCACTCTCTCCCTGTACGCTTTAACTCATATCAAACCGTTAACTCCGGGACAGGTGAGCTGTCGGCTAGAGAAGAGCCAAAGGACAGCGCCAGGACACAAAAACTAGCGCTAAAAACGCCTTGCTCTCAAACTGCCTTCAAAAGCTCAAAGCTGAAGCTCCTCAGTCCGCGCTCCCGCCAACGGCGGCCCCACCGCGAGGGGCCGAGTTTCCCGTACCTGGGCCGGGCCGCGCGCTTCCCGCCGCCGCCGTTCGCAGCTCCCGCGCACGTACGAGAGGCGGCGGGGCGGGCGCGGCTACGGCGAGAGAGAAGGGCCGAGCTTCCCCGCGGGCGGAGACGGAGGGGAGGGCAGGGAAGGCCGGCTGGCGGAGGCGGGGCAACGAGGGGACGGCGGGGGGGGGGAGGGAGAGGCGGAGGCGGCCGAGCTCGCCTGGCGCTGACGGGCAGGTGAGGGGCCCCGCCGGGCGCTGGGGGGCTGCGGGGTGGGGGCTAAGTGTGTGTGTGGGGGGGGGGGGGCAGCGCCGCTCGGCGGCCGCTGGGGGGAGCCAGGCGCGGGGCGGGGCCTGCGGGAGCCGGTAGCTGCGGGCGGCCGCCGGGCTGGGCAGGGGCTGCGGCGGGGCCTGGTGGCCGGCGGGCGACGCTCAGGTGGGTCTGGATCCCCCTCCCCCTGGGGGGGCTGCGGGGCCGAGCGGGGGCATGGGGGAGGCGGCTGCGGGGTGCGGGGCCTCGAGCGCGCTGTCACCGCCCGGGGCTACGCCGGGCTGGGCTACGGCGGGCTGGGCTGGGCTGCGCCGCGCCGGGCGGCGGAGGCACCCCCGGGCCCGGCTGGTCCCGCTGCACGGCCCGGGCGGAGAGGAGCGGGGCGCGTCCCGTAGGGCGGCGGTGCTGGGGCTGGGGCTGGGGCTGGGGCTGGGGCTGGGCAGGCGGTGGGACTCCGCTCCTTTCCCCTGCGATCGCGTCCGTCCGCCCCTGCTGGGTCAGTCCGCATTCATTGTCTCGGTGGCACCGGCGAGGTAATGGTGCCGGGCCGCCTTTCTGCACGGAGAGAGCCGAGCGGTGATTTCCGCCCCACCTCTGGGCATGCCGCGTTCATCCCGCGGAGCCTACTACGAGCGCGAGTGTCAGTTGACATCATGCTTTGTTTCTGCATCTGCAGCCATCCTGAAGCGTGCGCCGGGAACTGCTGTCTTTCCACATCTGTCTCGTTCCTAACGTGAGCCCCAAACCTCAGCTGTGAGGGCACACGATGCGTTTTGCGTGCCAGCGGTACGTGCGAGTTTGGAAGCCCGTGTTGTGGCTCGTGCTGGTGGGGCGTGAAATGTTCTAGGTGAAACCATGGTGGAGAAAGGGAGGTCTGGGAGACAGGAATGCATAAAGAAACATCTGTGGAGCTGAGGGAGAAGCAGAAGCGTAGAAGCTGAGAGGATGAAAGCACATTCCTAGAAATAGAATGGGTGAGGAGAGCAGTGTGGGTTTTACATCTTATTGAAGCTCATTCTGGGGGAGGGTGGGGATTGTATCAAGGTAGGTGGGGTGGTTATTGCTGAATATTACGTCGCCTCAAATCCAACAGGTTGTAACTGGAAAAAGTTGTCCAGTTTGGCTGCACGGTTCTGATTTGAATAAGATGGCCAACCCAGCTAGGATGTCTGAGCAGTAACCTCCACCATCTGCCCGCCCTCCTTTTCTCTCAGAGGGTACTGCATGTACAGCAGGAGGTGGCTGAATGTACATCTCCTCCTGAGTTCCTGCAGCCCACAGCCTGACAAATCACTGTGAAGACTGTGATATTTTGTGTTCAAGACCGATAAAGCTGAGATATGTGCTCCAATTCAGGGTCACGTATGAGTCAGCACCCTTATAGTCGTACCAAACAAGACGAGAAGAGAAAAATCACCGCCTTGCCTGTGCTGTTGTGAGCAGAGTTGGTAAAGCACTAATCAATTTTTATCAATAATGAGGTTTTGGGATTAAACCACTAATTATTAAGTTAAGTGAGATAGATGTCCTGAATGTGTTTCAGTTCTGGAAGCTAAACTTCAGTACTTCACCACAGAGTAACGGTTCCCTGAACAGTCAGGTTTCTGGCTTTACTGCATCGCCCAGAAGTTTAGAATTGTCTGAGTCCACCAAGCTGTAAGAGGGGCTGCAGCTCGGAACAGTTTGGGATCTGCTGGCTAAAACACGAGTTTGTCATAACATTTGATATGATTTGATCTTTCTCTGCATTGTCCGGTTAGCCAACGTAGCTGTAGCTAAGGCTGTTAGCAGTTTTTCTTCTGTTCAGGTTTGTGCTATCTGGGTGATAGAAAGGTGTCCTATTTTTCGTAAGCCTAAGGTTTTTGATCCCATTCTTTTGTGAAATTCTGTTTGCGTAACTTCACATCTTTAATGTTCAGTTAACACCCTCACTGGAGGGGAAAAAAAAAAAAAAAAAAAAAAAAAAGCAAGTTTGATATTTACACAGCCTGTACCTTTTTACTGAATTGCAAATCTGGACTGTGAAAGAAACCTCGTTTTTTTCTCTTCTTTCCTGGTAGAAGTTATCTGTGTTGCTGTATGAAAAGAAATGTTTCACCATGCTACTGTAACAAGTGGGAGAGCTCCTTGCTATTATTCCGCATTTTGTGTAGCTGAAGGCTCTCCCAGTGTTACTTTTTCTCCCCTCACCCTTCCCCGTTATCAAGCTGTTTTGAATCTCTTCTCCAAAATGCATCTCTTGCATTGTTTGCTACCTTGGCTAAGCCCTTTGAAAACCGCTGATAGGTCTACGAGGTCTGGCTTCTGAGCACAATATGCCTGGAGCTGTATGGATGCACGAATGCAGCAGTTGAAATAGTCAGATCGGTCGCTAGAATTAAGAAACAATAATTTGTTCTTGGCCCTCGCTAGTTACCCTACAATAAGAGCACTCAGGTGAGGAGCATTGGTTCCAGGAAAGGGACGTTTCTTACTTCTGTTGAAGGAGTGCACTTTGCATTACGCAGTGATGTTACCTGTGGTGAGCTGAGGCTGTCTGCCTGAGCAGCTTCATTAGTGTTTCTGTGTACTTCTGGGCTTCTGAAGCACCTTTATCGCTCTTAGGGTCGTGTATCTTACTGGTTGCGCTACTGGGAAGTGGCACAATACACCTCATGCCAAATGCTGTTGGTTTTCTCTCGTGTTTACTTTTCATTTAGAGGCTTACAGTCAGCTGTCATCCGTTGCCCAAAACAAATGCTGATGTGCCCACCAAGCCCGTGTATGTGTGGACTGGAAGGGACCCTTGGGCCCTACTCAGCTCTGGTAAACCCAGACTGGAAGCTGCGACTGAGGGAGAGTCACAGTGTATCCATGCAACTGCCACCTTGTAACAAAGTCATCCCTGCTGGAGGAAGACTTGAAGCTCTACCAGAAAATAGAGGCTTCGGCACTGTCCGGCACTCGCACCATGCTTGTGAAACCATGAAGTGCAGTGTCCAGACAGGCTTAAGAAATATGTGCCCCACTCTCCTGTGGAAACCTAACGTTTCTAGTGGTGCACAGTGACCTGTCAAAGGGGGAGAACTTGCTCGTGCACCCAAATGTACTGACCAGTTAATTCTTAGCATGTTGTAGTCTGAAAAACGAGATGGCCTTTAGAAGTACCAGTAGCAGCTTGCGTTGCATTCTAGCTGAGGCTAAACATCCTAGCTTTAGGGAAACACCCTTATAAACGAGCGGTGTAAATAAAGACTTAACTGAAATACGCACACCTCTGTAAAAATAGTTAGCTTTTTTCTTTTTGCGCTCTCAGTTTTTTAGACAGAAAGATATAAAGGAACGAAGCTGTGGTGGTGAAAGTATACCCTTCACTCCTTTATTATTTCCAATAATTATCGGAGTTATAAGAAACAGAACCCGACGTCAGTTGAAACTGCTTTTCCAAAGAAGCTGCTGTAGAGAGCGTTTTTCATCCTAGTCCCATCCTCCTTTAGGAGCAGGTAGATCTCACAAAAGGAATTCTATGCTTGAGAGAGGCGTAAGTATCCTAGGATACTTATGAGAGTGGGTAGTTCTGGTTTATGTTTAGTGTGTAGTATCTTCTAAGAATGCAGGAGAAGAATGGGAAACAGAACAGTGTCTAAAAAGGACAGACAGTCAGGTTGCTTCCTTCCATGTTGCGTGGTGATTTGAAGAGCATGCTTGCCACTTACACTAACTTTCTGAATTCGGAACATGTGGAACAGGAATGTCAATTTATGTTTAGAAATAAAACCCTTCTTTAATAAATGGCTGTTGAGATTTTCCTCAGAATGCCAGGGTCAGAGTTGAGGGATGCCTGCCTTTCATAAAACACAGCTTTCAAAATGTATAATCCACATTCTCAGTGACTTCTGAGGGTTTTTCTTTCAGGAAGACTTCTCTGTCTACACAAATGGGGGGTGGGGAAGCATCCATCCATCTCTTCTCATGTCCAGTGAGACAGAACAAGGGCACTGTTACCTGTGGTCAACTTGACAGGTGTTCAAGTAGGTTAAATAAATAAATAAATAAAGGCATGGATATAAACAGATGTTGGTGCTTTGACATCCACTATCTAGGAATGAGAACCAAATATAACATGAACACTTACTTTTTTGGTCTTCTTTCTGTCTTAGTTTCTTGAATTGCTTTTCCTTTCTTGCTGTCAAGGCTGTGAGTTTATATTTTATATTATATTATTTCATATGGATAGACAAGTCTGAATTCCACAGGTTCAGTATCCAAAATTGACTGGCTTGCAGTTTCCAAGATAAACTTTCTTCTGCCCTTTTTCTGTATAGTCGTCACTAATTTGCCCTGAAAAATGGTGAGCTTTTTAACCTCTCAGATCTAAAAGTCAAATCTAACAGACAGATAAAACTAATACCTTCCAAGCCTGCAAGTCAAACAAGATGACAGATATTCTGCATTCTTTATAAGGCATGCATTCAACCCTGGCTTTTGTACAAGAGAGTCCACGTCCCTCTGCATATTCTAGTCATTCTTGATTAACTATTAGAGTATGAATTGTGAAAAATGAATACCTTTATAAATGAAGTTCAGTGTATCTGCTGCACTGCGTTATCAGGTGAAGATTACTCTTGTGAAGGCTGATTTTCTTGCTGTTGTGGAGCTGACATTCAGAGCTCTTCTTGTGCAAACAGGGATCAGTACTACTGAGAAGTTCATTTCTCTGAAAGTGTGACTGATGGGAGGCACGGGAGACATCACAGTGCTGTAAGATGGGTTTCTTTGCCCATCTTTCTTTTCATGCTTACTTCCTGAGTATGGGAGCAGTGACTCCCTTGAAGAAGCCAGCTCTGTAAATGCTTTTGTTTGTCAGCTTGTGTCAGCCCCAAATGGAATCTGCAACCAAGAAGTCCAGAGCAAGTGTTACGTACTGAAGTCTGCAAGGGTTATCCCTGGATTCTTTCTGTTCTAGCAAACAGAAGTAAGGAGATCCCTGTATTTCTGCAATATGTTTCACTGTATTTCTATAATTACTGTTGTATGACTGTTTTTCCTGGAGTTTGGAGAGGGAGAGGAGGGAGTACGAGGGGCTTTACATAAGCGTTCATAAACACAGAGAAGATTTTCTGGAGTTTAAGGAAATTTCCTGTTAAAGAATTCCTTCAGAATTCTGACAGGTGTAGCCAGGAATTTCTGCTTTGTGAGCCATTGGTTCACACTGGATGCTAGAAATAGTGTCCAAGTGTGACAGCAGTGGTAGACACATTTTATTTTTATTTATTTGTTTTTATTCTTTATTCCGAAGTTGATATGCATCTGATCAGTCCAGCTCTTCCTACCTTTCTGAAATGCCTTTCTGAAAACCACTAGATCTTTTGATAACACCTAGTGTATTTGTTTATGCCCGCCCTCTCATTGCAGCTGCCTTACAATTGCATTTCGATGAATTTGTGCAGATTCAGTCTGACCTTTCAACAGATCTGATGCAGCAGTTAAACATTTTTTACTTGATGCGTTGTTCTGTATGCCACTATACTTCTTTGTGTAGTAGCATCTTTGCTGTTCTGAAGGAGACTTTATCCACTAGCTGTATCTAGGCTGTATGAAATGGATTCATTTTAGTTGACACAAGTTGCACTGTAGAATCATGAAATGGTTTGGGTTGGATGGGACCCCAAGGATCATCGAGTTCCAAGCCCCTGCCACAGGCAGGGCCACCAACCTCCAGATCTGGTACTACACCTGGTTACCCAGGGCCCCATCCAACCTGGTCTTGAATGCCTCCAGGGATGGGGCACCCACAGCCTCTCTGGACAATGCTGCATTCACCATACTACATTCAAATGTTTACTGTCAGACTGTAAGTGTTTTCCCACAGTTCTTGGCATTTGTCTCCTTCATTATCACGAGATGGCATTTTCAATTAATACCGAAGTCCTAAAAATCGTATATCTCTATTGGAAAAGCAGTTATGCCAATCTCTAGATTCATGCATAAAGTTTTTAGCTTGCCTGCTGATTTTTTTAGGATCAGTTTTATTTGGCTTACAGATATGATGCTCTCTGGAAGTTTTTGTTCTCTCAGTGAGTGAAAGAGTTTTGTTTCACAAATATGCAAGTATGCATCATATGTTGAGGAAAAATTGTTTAGCACTGACCTCAGCGGTTTATTATTAATTTTTTAAGCACCTTCAGTTTATAATTTTTCTTAGTAATTGTAGGTAAGGCTTCTTGTATTTACAGAGAAGACCAAAAGTTTTTAAAATAGGGGAATTTGCAAAGCCAGAATGGTCTGTGCATTCAGGTCACAGTTCGACACTGTTCCCTGTGGTTTCAACTGTCCCATAAGGTTAAGAGTTTGTTTACCTCTGAGTAAATTTAGAATCATAGTGGAGGGAAAAAATAAATAGTGCTATATTTTAGACTTTGAGAAGATAAGAGGTCACACTTCTGAGACTCCTGGTAAAATGCTTGTGTGGCTCAGAATATTGAAAAACTGTAGCTTTTCTGGTTATGCTGATGTGTGAAAGAAGTCTTCCATGTTATTCTGCTTGCATTACTGGAAAGAAGTTAGAACTTTCTTCTTGCTGATTGAAAATGAGAAGAGGCATTGCTGTCACTTGTTTCACTTTGCTATTTCCAGGATGAAAGATGTTTTTTCCTCGAGTGAATTTTCTTAATGTCTGCTTCTGCTGCTGGATTCCTAACAGCAATGAAGTGAAATGTCCAGTGATGAATGCTGCTGGAAAAAAAATCTGGAAGGAGTAGTTAAGATGATTTATCTTGCCACGTGACTTTTTCTCTTGAACTGTGACAGATATCTGTGTCAGTGAAAATAGTGAAACCGGCTGCATGATTGGGAAGGAGTATTTAGTTAGTATTTGGAATTTTCATGATTTACAGACCTGTGATTAAAGTTCTCAGCTCGAGAGAAATAGTATGAGGTTGAGTTTTCTTGTTTCCAAAGATCTTTTTTTAAGGTACTCTGTATTTTTTTTTTTTTTTTCCATTTTGAAAAGTGAGAGCCATGTGATGCATGGGGTTGATGTCTTTCCCCAAGTGTCACGAGCCCACTCTTGACGTTCCTTTCCGGAACTCTAATGATATTCTAACTCAGTAGGCTTGGATTACTTGATTATTTTTTTTTTCCTGAGCAATAGAGAGGGCGGCACCTACCTGTGAAACAGAGGTGAGAGATGACTTAACACAGAACTGGTGTTTTCACTTGCAGCGGAATAGGATTAATCTGGCTGCCCTCTGTATGGAGCATTGCAGTGTGCTATCCACTGCTTTCAGCTGTGTGGGAAGCTGCCTTTTCAATCGAGGACACTAGTCGCTTTCATTCACTCAAAAGCTACCAGTAGTTTGGCAAAATGCTATCTAAAGCAAAGAGAAAGCAATTTCGTGAGTTTACTTCTCTCCACGCTCCCCTTTTCAGGAGTGATTAACTCATTAGAAATGATCTAAAATCTTTTGTGTGCTTCTTGCGTGTCATTAAGCACTTACTAGGTGATACTTCTGCATGCAGCAGTTCTATGTTCCTAGCATCATTTAAACGTAATGCTTTCAGAGGGGAAAGTGCTTTAACTCAATGGAATAAAATGTGTAATCTTTTGTTTTGAGTTAAAACTTACTGAAAGCTGTTGAAACGAGTGAGTGTTGGCGGTGATTTATTGAGGTGAGTTTCTAGCAAATGACTTAAGTGTTTTGATTTGGATTAATTCTCGTGAGAATCCTTGTGAATGCAAGCTCTCAGATGAATATGATTTATGTACTGTCTAAGAAATATCTAATTGTTTTGAGTTCTCAATGGGTGCAACAGCAGCATTTTTTAGCATTTTGGTGTCTCAAACACTGAGATTGGTCTGAAATAGCTTTCTTCATTGGAAAAAGTGTTTTTCTTCCAGATTGGAGCACAGCGTCTTGGTTATTGAAGTTACTCCACTGAAACACTGCAGACTTTGTTGAGTAGTTTACACTTCTGTGCTGTTTTGCATAAGGATATGTGGTTGAAATAGAGGAAACTTCCTATCTGAAACTTTTATTGAGAAAAACAAATGTGTAGATAGTGTTTTGGGAGCTAACTTCAATTAGTAACTGCACTGGCCATCTTTCATGGTTCTCTTTTCCTTTACGTGAGTGTTTAAAATATTCCATAGCAACGTTGTTACCAGACTGAGCAGAGTAGCTATAATTGTCATTTCAAAAAAGAAATGAGTGTAAGAGAGTGAGCACTTGAAATTCTTGAGCACTGCTCATCAAGCACAGTTGTGGCTTCCATAAGTTTTGTAAAATAACTCATGCTATTGTATCTTTTATGAAATACTGTGTAAATGAAAAGCTTCTACTCCATTCTGTTTGTGATTTAAAACTCATCGAATCATGGAATGGTTTGAGTTGGAAGGGACCTTTAAGACCATCTAGTTCCAGCCCCCCTGCCATAGGGACACTTTCCACTAGACCAGGTTGCTCAAAACCCCATCCAGGCAGGTCTTGAGTGTTTCCATGGAGGGGGCATTCTCAACCTCACTGGGCAACCTGTTCCAGTGTCTCACCACCCTCACAGTAAAGAATTTCTTCCTAGTATCTAGTCTAAATCTACCCTCTTCTGGTTTAAAGCCATTTCCCCTTTTCCCATTGCTACCTCCCCTTACAAAAAGTCCCTCCCCATCTTTCCTGTAGGCACCCTCTAGTACTGGAAGGCTGCTATAAGGCCTCCTCAGAGCTTTCTTTTCTTCAGGCTGAAGAGCCCTAGCTCTCTCAGCCTGTCCTTGCAGGGGAGGTACTCCATCCCTCTGATCATCATCGTGGTCCTTCTCTGGGCCCACTCCAACAAACTCCGTCTCCTTCTTGTGCTGAGAGCCCCGGAACTGGATGTAGTACTGCAGATAGGGATGTAGTACTGCAGAGTAGAGGGGCAGAATCACCTCCCTTGATTTGCTGGTTGCAACCCAGGATACGGTTGGCCTTCTGCAAATGTTACCAGCTCATGCTGAATCTTTCATCAATCAACACTCCCAAATTCTTCTGCTCATGGCTGCTCTCGAGCCATTCTCTGCCCAGTCTGTATCTGTGCTTGGGATTGCCCTGACCCAGATGCAGGACCTTGCATTTGTCCTTGTTGTTGTCATGGGATTGGCATGGGCCCACATCTCCAGCCTGTCCTGGTCCGTCTCGATGGCGTCCCTTCCTTCTACCATGTCAGCTGCACCGCTCAGATTGGTGTCATCTGCGAACTTGACGAAGAGTGCACTCGATTGCGCTGTCCATGTCGCCTACAAAGATGTTAAGTTACACCGGTCCCAGCAGTGATTCCTGAGGAATGCTGCTCATCACCAATCTCTACTTGAACGTTGAGCCGTTGTTTCTTTATCCTTTGATAGCTACTCACTAGCAGTGTGTGTTCTCAGCCCAGTGTTTCTGTACTGAAGTGGTACCTGCTACTGCACTTACAGAACAGCAAAATGTAACAGTGCAAAAATAAGGAATTTTACTGCATATCCATATGTAAAATAGAAGGGAGGGGTACTGCAACGTGATGTTGTCATACTGTTCTGGTTTTGGAGAAGTCCCTGCTGTTAGGATGATGGTATTTAGTGGAATTACTCTGAGCTGAGAAATGAGAAACATATTTTGACTGAAATCTTTTTAACCTGAATAAAGACTATATCACATTTAGGGAAGAAATAAGAGACTGGAACTAGTTTTCAGTGTTGATAACATACAGGATTTGGAAACTGTGTCCTGCAAAAGCTAGTAATACTTAAAAAAATACTACTGAATGTAGTAAATGTACTTCAAATTTTGATTCTCTTTTACTCAGAAGAGCAGTGGGTCAAGGATAAGGTGAGTCAAAAGAAGGAGAAAAAGTTACTCAACATGACCATTAACATTATGGCTTGAAAATTGACGAGCATTTTTTTCACTCTCTTTACGTGATAATATAACAGGAATAAAAATAACGAGAGTAGAACTTTCTTTTTTGAGTTCAAATATTAGAATTTAAATAAGATTGCTGTTTGTGAGTGGGAATTGAAAGATGCTGGAAAAATATAGTAGCAGTAGAATATGCATTTATTCTAATACGGGACAAAATATTTTGTAAAAACCTAGATTGTTAATATGTTACTTTTCTTGGCACAGATGTGGTCCTGGACATTGTGAGCATGTGACTTCAAAGATGGACAACTGGATCTGTCACAAATTCTGATTGGCCTTAAGCTGACTTGCAAACACTGAAGAGCTTCACAGGATTTCTCTCATTCCTAATTTATGCCTCTCTAGTTGCCTCACACCACCAGCTTAATCATGTATGGAAGCGCTCGGTCAGTTGGCAAGGCTGAGCCAAGCAGCCAGAGTCCAGGGCGTTCACCAAGGTTGCCACGGTCGCCACGCTTGGGCCATCGTCGAACCAACAGCACTGGAGGCAGTTCTGGCAGTAGTACTGGGGGCGGCAGTGGGAAAACCCTTTCTATGGAAAATATTCAGTCCTTAAATGCTGCCTATGCTACGTCTGGCCCGATGTATCTAAGTGACCATGAGAACGTCGGTGCAGACACCCCAAAAAGCACCATGACTTTGGGCCGCTCTGGGGGGCGGCTGCCTTATGGTGTTAGGATGACTGCAATGGGTAGCAGCCCTAACATTGCCAGTAGTGGAGTTGCCAGTGATACTATTGCGTTCGGAGAGCACCATCTTCCTCCAGTGAGTATGGCATCCACTGTGCCTCACTCACTTCGCCAGGCCAGGGATAACACGATCATGGATCTGCAGACACAACTCAAAGAAGTATTGAGGGAGAATGATCTGCTCCGCAAGGATGTGGAGGTGAAAGAAAGCAAGCTGAGTTCTTCCATGAACAGCATCAAGACCTTCTGGAGTCCTGAGCTAAAAAAGGAAAGAGCTCTGAGGAAAGATGAAGCTTCAAAAATCACCATTTGGAAGGAACAGTATAGAGTTTTGCAAGAAGAAAACCAGGTTTGTTATCTAATGTTACTGTCGTGTTGGTGCAGTAGCGTGATTAAATGAGTTTTATAAGCTTGCATATCACATGTAAATTATTTTAGTGCTTTTGGCAGGTAATTGGTATGAATAAGAAGTTTTCATATTGCAAGAGTTTTTTTAAGTGTTTCTTTTCAGACTTGTAAGCCTCCTCTTCAGTGCTTGTTTCTCCTGAGGATTTCTTTATTTTCTGGGGCTGTTGTTCACTACTCAGTTCCAATTTGCAACTATTTTATGCCACTCATGATCGTTATTTGTGTAGTGCTTATTTCCAGAAGTGTTCTCTTGTGACATAGAACGTACTAACTGCTGACCCCAGATACATCTGAACTGCTGCTGGCTGTTGATAGATAGCCAGTGAAACAAAGTTCACGTGGCACTGGTCTTAGTTTAGAGCTCTAGTTAAATTCTCCAGACCTACAACCTTCACAAACATGTAAACTGAGTTCTTGGCTATGTTTAAGTACTTCTGTCTAATACCCACTCTTCTTTTATCATAAGCAGTGCCTATTGTGTTATACAACTATCATAAAGCACTCTGTATTTTTTATCTTTTCTTTTTTCTGTAGTGGTCTGGTTAGTTAGAGAATAGACAGAAGAACAGAGAATGTTGGGCATCTGTCACTTTTTTCTTGTCTCTCTTAACAATTATCTCTAGATTAAAACAAACCTGTGAGGCTGGTTGAAATTGAGGTCTCTTTGTAGTCAGCTCTACTTCTAGTGATTTTTTTCAGTTTTCCCATCTGAATCTCACTAATTTAATCCTGAAGTAACTGCTCGCCTTGAGTTGTATGCCCCTGTTTAGTTGTTCATGGCCAAATGTGAGTTAGGAACCTCTCTGCACTTTTCAGTAAGAAACTTCAGCACCCTAATGGAAAACAGGCCTTGTATTCAGTTCCAAAAGTTTTCTTGAAATATAAGTCAGTCCTAACTATGACAAAATTACTAACCTTGTTCAGTTTTTAAAATATCAGTGAAAGTTTGATGAAATGGTTTTGAAGTGTGGTCTTTTTTTTTTTTTTTTTTTTTTTGAAGCTGTTTAGGTATATTGACTATTTTAAGCAGGGCTTTTTTTTGGCTTCCCTCGGGAAGGTGAAGGAAGCTGGAGGAAACAAATAGCACCACTAGTGCTTGACACAATACGTGCTATCTTCAGGTGATCTGTGACTTAAGTAGTAGATTCCTTTTGGTTAGTGATACTCTGCTACACTGAAGCAGTCTTGAGAATTTCTTTTCACCTTTTTAAGAACTTGTTAAAGTAGGTTCTTAAGTAGTAGTAATGAAGTAAGTTGCTTTTTTTGAGCTGGCATGAAATAACTGAATGAACTTACTCAGTTTTATAGCTGTATTCTTACTGAGTTGTAGTACTGCAATGTGAGATTTGACAATGTGTGATATTTTACATTCTTTTTCATGTCTTAGAAGAAAAAAGTTTAAAGTGAAATCATTTTATTGTGAGTAGTATTTCCTTAGAAGGAGTAATCCAGTGAAAATTTTAGCTGTGCTGGTTGTTGTGGTTTAATCTGGCAAGCAAATAAATACCATTCAGCTGTTTGTTGACTTTCCTTCCCCTCAGTGGGACGGGGGAAGAATTGAAAAAGGTGGAAGTGTGAGAATGTGTGGGTTGATACAAAGGTACTTTTTAGTAAGAAACAAAGAAAAGAAAAATGAAGAAGAAAAGGAACAAACAGCAACAAAACAAAAGCTGTGCAACACCGTTGCTCACTGCTTGCTGTGTGAAGCCCAGCCCCAGGCTCAGCAGTGGCTGCCCCCTCCATCCAACTCCTCCCCATTTTACAGTTCAGCATGACACCATATGGTACGAGATATCCTTTTGACCAGTTTAGGTCTGCTGTCCTGATCTTGTGCCCTCCCAGCTTCTTGTGCCTCCCCAGTCTGCTCACTGTCAGGGCAGTCCAACGAGCTCATAAGTCGTTGACTTAGTGTAAACACTGCTCAGTAACAAGTAAAACATGGGTGTAACATCGCCTTTTTCATCCTGAATCCAAAACACAGCATCAGACCAGCTACTATGAGGAAAATTAACTCTATTTCAGTCCAAACCAAGATACTGGTACAGTGCTAGAATAATGAAAGCACAAAATACCATTCACTCAGCTTTTTGGTGCTGTTTATATTTCAGCAGAAGGCGAGTATTTAAATTCCCAAATTCTCTTCTTGTACTTTTAAAGTTCTGTTTTCATACTGAAGGGAAGGAGAATGTTTTTAAATGTGACAATATTTTTATGAATTTTGACATCTGAGGATGCTGTGGAAATCTGGAAGCACAAATACAATGAATGTGTGGTTTAGACTGGAGTAAGTGGTTACTGAATATGCATAGATTTGAGAACAGTGATTTCTCTATCTGAGAGTTTTTTTGTGTGTGTCTTTCCATTATCCCCTAATTAAACATTTACAGATATTTCCAGGCTGCTGTTTTCTAGGCAATCACTATAATTACTACCACAGTGGTAGAATTGTATAACTTTGGTCCAAAAAAAGAAGGGTGCAATTTAAAAGTAAAAGGGTATTATTGCAATGAGCTGTAAAAAGTAAGAACGCTAATTAATAGATTATAGTTAGCTAACAGTCTTTCCTAATTAAACTCTGAATCATTACGTCTTCTATAGCCTGTTGGAATTGGTCACTTCAGCCTTTATAATGAAGATCAGTTTAATGGGATTTACTGTAATTAAACAGACTTTTCTGTTTTGACACTGAACAAGGGACTTGTGTTGGTGGAGCTGAAATATCTTCATTACCCTCCCCCCTGCCCTTTTCTAAAATGGGCTTAATATATTCCTGCTATATTGTCTGTCAGTGTACTTGCAGGAACTGGTATTTCAGATCTTGCTACCAGTATTTCAGCATATCACTTTAATAAAAGCCTTCTGGCATGGGCAGGACTTGTGCTGTATATTAAGTTTAGTTAAGGCCAAGTGCATTGTTTAAAATTGACTAGATTCATGGAGCCAAGATGCTGCCTGACTCATGCCATTATCTGATAGTCACCTCAATGTCTTTGCTGCGATCTTGGCTCTTAATTCCTCCCTGCATGCTTGATTGTCCCTGATTGGATTTATTCATTTATTTATTTATTTATTTTACTACTCTTCTCACCTCAACTTTGACTGAATTTTCTCTTAAGCTGTTAGAAATACACGAAGATGTGAGCTCTGTTTGATTGCTACCTCAGTCTCCTATGCAGCGTGTGTTGGTGTCCTCGAGTCTTTGCTATTTCTTATGAACGTGTGCAAATAAATGTTGATTATTGTAGTATTGCTTGCTGATTTCCAAGAAATTTTCCAGGATGAATATAGAGAACTCTTTCTGTAAAAAAAAAAAAAAAAAAAAAAAGTAAAAAATAGGAAGATTAAAGAGTGCACTGTGTGTCCTGATGGGGTCACATGTTTATTTATTTTGGTGCAAATAGGCAGCAGGAGTATCTGGGATACAATATTAAAAGTGTAGTACACATGCATCTGGGAGTAAATAGCTCTCACTCGGGTTGAGAAGGCTTAGCTTTGCTCAGTGGTGATGGTTTGAGCTGTGAAGCAGTACAGCTGTATTCATCAGCTACTCTGAGCAAATAGTAACAGCTGTGGAGCATAGCCTATGCTGAAATTTATCTTCACTGTTTGATAGTTTGTTGCTGAAATGCCAGAAAATCCTTTCTTTTGGTAAATGGGGAATGTTCTTGTCATCTCATTTTGAAGAGCTCAGAACTTAAAGTGGAAAGTATTCCTGTAGTTAACGTAGAGTCGTGGAAAAATAAGTAGTTTGCAGTGAAGGGTGGATTAGTTATCCAATTACACTTAGCAAGGAGCCAGAAACAGAGCGTAGATGATTTCTCAAAGACTAACAAACGCTTGCAAGGAGGAGCTGATGGAGTCAATAAGCAGGAGCTTGGTTTTGGCACAGTGTTGCTCTCCTTAGCACGCTTTAGTAAGAAGTACATTTCTCTGACTGGGACAGAAGTAAAAAAAAAAATATCTTCTGTTCTGAAGAATTATCTTCTTTAGAAGCCAGAAGAATGAAGGAAAGATGGTGAGTACTTTTGGATGATGGTTTCGTTATAAACTGAACACTGATGGGTTGTGTGGAGCTAGAGAGATAAAAGGAACTCTTCCCAGTTGAAACTTGCATGTGCCAAGGTGATTGTCCCTGATAATAATGAGTGCAATGCAAATTGGATGTCTTACACCCTGCACTGAGATTTTACCACATTGTCTGATCTGAGTTTGAAATCTGAATTATGTTTTGGCTGAAATAGTGCGGTACTGCTTAAAACATATTTCTACTTCGATGTATTTTTGTGGCCTTTTTGTGGTTAGAGGTTTTGAATGTCTGAGTGAGAGAGCTGAACCAAGAAAACGTTTCAGAAAAGTATTTCGCCGTACTTGGGGTGAGTGCTTGAAGAATGTTCTGCTTTACAGAGATGGAAGAGCGTGGCTGGTGTCCTCTAGCAGTTCATCAGAGCACTTCTCCAGACTTCTGTGATTACATAGTGGTTTCCATTTCACAGTAGCATGGAATGAGCATTTCATTTTTTACAATGAAGTTGTCTGTGTGTTAGCCTCTTAAGTGTGTTGGGTGCTACTGCTGTGAGACTTGCAGAGCCGATTTTATATTTTGCTTTTATTATATATTAATGCTTTTTTTTTTTTTTAATTAGGTTGTCCTAAAACTTTGTAATTCTAATAGTAGTACCGCTCCTGAGCTGGGTATTAGCTAGACTTTCTCTACTTTAGTGGATCTTTCTTGGTGTCATATGCACTTTCATAGTCATTGCTTAAATTCATTATCTATATCTTACAACATTTTTTTTCTATGGCAGATCTGTTGTTCTCTAGAACACTGCCAACTTTAAGGTTCGCTCTGTTTTTCTTTAGTTGAAGCATGACATAACTTCTTTTTTAAAGTAACTCAAAGCTATCTCCTGAGGAGTGCTTAGTATCTGAGGCATTTATCAAGCTGCAGCACTGAGTAGTGACTTCAGCAATTGACATGCAGTCTCCCAGGAGATAGACCTTCTATGTTCTGTCTCTTTGCAATTCTATAAGGAAAGTAAGACTTCTGCTGCTTATCAAAGCTCCCTAATGCTTCTTTTCTCCTGTTTCTTGTTGAGGTAGAATCACTCTTGAGTTGCTTTAAACTATAGCATAAAGCTGAACAGTTGGTCCCTATTTGATCCATTAAACAGACAAGGGGAATACTACCAACTTAAAAGCAGCTTTTATTAAAATGGTTTGCATCACTGCTAATGGTGAATTTCCAAGTACTTTGACTGTGCTTTTTGCTACTGAGCTGGGAGAGGGTTTTCTTTATGTTCCACGCAGCAAACTGTTCTTCTGCTCTTCGCTTTGAAATTCTTTATCCGCTGTGTAATTCAGACATTGCTCCCCAACTAGGTTTCCAGCATGTTATTCCACCATTCATTATGTATGGTTCTGAAAAGTTTTTTCTGAATTACTGAATTTCTTTAGGAGCCATTGTCTTTTATTGGTATGATGTTAATTCTGATATTTCAGTTGTTCATTTTTTCCTTAAGTGCTCTTTCTAAAGTATGTGCTGTGTAACTTGAAACTGTGTAAGGCTCTGGTTTAGAACAGATCAGGCTTCCTACCAGTCACTGAGAGCAATTGGAAAAGTGAGAGCTGATAGGAACAGCTCCGTGCTTTTGCTGCATTAAATATGTTTCATTTTAGTAGAGGTCTTGCGCTGCTGTTGTAGCTTCCTAATACTAAATCTAGTATTCTCGTGCATCTATCTTTTACTACATTGTATTGATTAAAGTAGAAAGGAGAGAAACTCTTCTAATGGAACTGCTAGTCCACGGAAAAAGAGTTTGAGTGCTACTGAGAATACTGATGCCAGTCTTTGTATATGTCTCTGAGGTCAGAAATCAAAGTTGAACTTTTTTTTCCCTCAATTTGGTGACATTAGAAACTCTTTCAGACTTGAAGATGACTGCTGAGTGATCCACTGTCACTGAACTCTTAGATAAAATGAATTTTTTTTTTCCGATCAAGTAGGTATCTAAAGATCCCATTAACAATCAGTGCAGTGCTTGAGACACTGCTAAGACAGGGAAGCTTTTTTGTATTTAGGATAAATACATCTCTTTTTTATATATATATATATATATATATTTATTTGTTTGTTTATTTATTTATTTATTCTGAGATAAAGACTAGAGAGCAAAAGAGTTTAGAAGTGACGTTTCTGTGCTTGGAAAGTGATTACTGTATTGGGTAAGTTATCAAAGGTAATAATGCTAGCTGTCTGAATTAGTAATTGTAAAAAAGTGCTGTGAAATGCCACTTCAACCTCAGCAGGCAGGAGGGGTGAAAGAGGAGAAACTTCAGCATGTTAGTATATACTTTTGTATAGTGAATGCAAGAACACTCAGTGTTCTGGGTAGTACTGGCCAGTGATGATTTGAGCTTCTTGACATGGCATCATAGTCTGATTTCTGTCAAAGGGTATGCATTGCTGATCTGAATTACACTTTTTTTTTCCTACATGGGTAGCACTTTGCAGATTTTCTTTATCGTTTTTGTCATAATCCAATAAAGAAAGGGAAAAATTCTACTAGAAGTGGAGGGCTGTAACTGTGTCACAGTTCTTTCATTTAATGTTTTTTTTGTTTGTTTGTTTGTCCCTGAAGGTAAGTATTATACCTTGAAAAGAAACTCTTTGGCAAAACTTTTCATTACTTACAAGATCCACATAATTATCTTTTTACACAGTATTTACAGATTTGTATTGAGTCCTCTCAGAAAGACCATAGTCACCTTTTGTAGTGAATAAAACACAGGGAAAAGGTGCGGTTAGTTGCATTCTGTGTTGATATCAGTTTTTGTATCAAAATGATTTGCCTAATGATTGCATAGTACCTTAGACCGAAGAGCAGAAATTCTAGGTTATTAACAGCCATGAGAAGTAGGTAGCAGTATACAGCTTTCCAAAAACTTCACATTAGAGTTTTAAGTACTCATGCTAAGCCACGAAAAAACCCACTCAATTTAGTCAGTTTTTGTTGTCAAAATGCTTTAAAGCTCAACTATGCTCTTGCTGTATTGCTTTGTACAGTCACTTCTGATTTTAATGACTTAGACAAGGAAAACAGACTGTTTATGAGAATTAAAGAATTATTTTCTTTTTATAACCTTTGAACACTGAGCACCAAAACCTTTTGACCTGATTGAGATAAACTGGAGTGTACCGCTTTGGTTTTCAACTGCAGTGTGGTGTTTACATTTAAATCATTAAGAAAATAAAAATGCCTGGAAGGATTCATTATCAATGTTTAGATCAATATTTGAAGAATTTTCATGAGGATTTGAATTTTTTTTCAGTTCATCTGTCATGTTATGGATTCAGGCTATGAAGAGACTTTTAATTTAATAATAATTTTTTTTTTTTATAATAAAAATTAACTTAAAGCGTAATATTCTCTTCTTATTGCATGTATGCTCATTGAAATGAGCTTAATCACATGCAGAAATACTGGTGCAGAACACCTACTGAAAATGCTTCCAGTGACCGTTGCAGGAGAAATCAGGGCTACAGTAATAATTACCACATGGTTGGCTTCTTTAGTTTGATTTTAGCAATTCATTTGTAAACTGGAATGCAAAGCAGTATACTATCACTGGTAAACCTAAGCTTTTTGATAGTTGTTTCTTGTGTTAAAAACTTTTACTCATCTATATACAAGCTTTTTTAAAAAAAAAACTACTGTATGTGTTACTATTTTATTTTTATTATTATTACTACTTTTAATTTTACTGTTTTGAAATAGCTTAAATATGTGTGCAGTGGGCTTCTTTGTCCTTTTTCTGAGTAGGGACTGCTGGTCAAGAATTCCTTTGGAACACAGAGAAGTGATGTGCCCTTGTTCTATGCTGCCTGGATCTCCTGTGTGGTTTTCTTTTAAGATTCAATAATTGTTGTCAATGTTATGGAAAATAAATAGTATAAGTGAACAAGGATTCCCGACTATTCAGAGCCATTTAAGTTCTTCCAGAACTTGATTCCACAACATCAAAAGCAACTTAAGAGCGATATGAAATTTCTCAGCAATCTCAAGCAGCTCATTGCAAGTACACAAAGCAAGAGTGGTTCATGGGGAGGATAACTTTTTAAATCTTGTATATAATACACCGAAGGCACCTTTTAGAGAGAGAAGTAGAAAGGAAGAAAGATAATGGAGGTCAGCCATTCGATAGAAAGATCTTTGTCAATCATTTGCAGATGTGGCAGAGAAGTTGAGTAAACGCTACTTTTCTCAAAAGGTGCTTTGTTAATGCCCGTTGCTGTGTATTTGCATTGTTCTGAGGTTCTGTAGTGTGTTGCTATCCCTTTTTTTTTTTCTACAGGGTGATCTTTTTGTCCTTCTTCCCTTCTTTTCCTGCTCCTTGCAATCCTGCCTCATGCTTTCCTCCTGCTTCAACATTGTTGGAGGCTGCTTTTGTATGTGAAGGATGCTGCCTGTATGGAAGAAAAGGCATGCTTGTACTCTTCGTTTGCTTGATGGGTATTGTGCAGCTGCAAAGCTACTTTAGTGGATATTAGGGCAAAAAGTGTTTGAAATCAGTTTTATTTTAAGATTCCATGAGCAGATGTATTTCTGTCGGCAAAATGTAATGAAAAGCACACAGAATCGCAGAATCAGAATCACAGAATTTGTAGGGGTTGGAATAGACCACTAGAGATCATCTAGCCCAACCCCCCTGCCAAAGCAGGCCCCTTACAGCAGGTTGCACGTGTCCTTTCTGGTCCTATGTCCTAAGTGGTAGTTTCACAAAAGCACCTAACATCCTATACCTTGAGAAGTACATGCTTCTCACTGTGAAAAAAGTATATGTATAATTGTGACAAAATAGTGATGCGTACATGATGCGCAAATATTTTACAAATATCTACATTAAATTTTCCACAGCATAACTGAACACCAGTTCTCAGGTCAGCAGAAACAAAGCTTGAATCAACATAAGCAACTCAAGATGGGAGCTTTTCTCATTAGTGAGACAAGATAGCCACACAGCCTGTTTCAGCATGCTGTCCCTCAGCTGTAAGCCTCCACAAGTTTTATTCTTATGGCTGCATCTTTTTTTGAGGAACTGAAACGTGTAATGCTAAACATTTGATTTTTCTAAAGGATTTGGAGGATTGTACCAAAGCTCTTAAGCTTTTACTAGCAATGTTAGAAATGTCAAAAAGCAGCGGAGCAAAGAAGTTCCAACCTGTCTGGTAAATAAAGCTTTATTGTAGATGATGCCAATTTTTGGTAGTCAGTACGTGGCTTAGATCAGATCTAAGGATGCAGCAGCTTGATGATAAATGCAGTCTTTAAGAGCGGTCATATTTCTGCACCCTGGGCTAGAATTTTTTGCTGAGTTTATGATAGTTTTTATGATAGGAGGTTTCTATATCATGCCTCTGCTCAGCCCTGTCTTGCCAGTGGCTACCATGTTTTCCTGCTTTTCAGAACCAGAAGGTGCATCTTCTGCACACAAATGGAAAGGGACCTGGAGTTTTTTCCCTTCTGCAGAAGAAAAATATGTATTATAGGCTTAAAAAGAGTGAATGAGCACTTAGAAGATTTGCTCCTATCTCTTTTAGGGTTAGAGTTTGCTTTATGGAAGTCCTCTGGGACACAGGTTTTCATTTGATCCACAAGAAATCCCCCAGTTCACATAGAGACTTAACTACTGATCCGCGTTTTGCATCAACTGGAAATATGTATATGAAGTTCCTAGAAGTGAATTTTGGCTTGTATGGGAAGAGCTTCAGTGTTTGTTGAATGAGAGGAATGCATCCATGTAGAGGATAGCAGAAGCTTAAAGATGAGGATTAATGCTTTTAGATGAAATGATGAATCCCAGAAGTCTCCCAGAAAAAGGAAGCGCGTACAAATAAAAACGGCCTTATAGTAAAAGCTTTTAATTAGGTCGTTATTAGGAAATGCTATGCCCTGGGCTGGAGTCTTAGGAATTAACTGGCTTATCTCCTTTGTATGAATAAATGCGGAGCATATGATTGTTCAAAGATTTATTATTTAGCTCTGTTTAGTTTGAGCACTAATGACATGGTTGTGTTCACTAGGTACGTACTACAGCATAGTAACAGATTGGAGCACAGTGTCAAGCTTTTGGTGTGCTTCCCATACTACTGTTAAGTTACCCTGATGAGGAAGGAGAGAAGAATTCTGGGAGAGAGCATTGGTAAAAATCAAGAAAATTCTTGATTTTGATCAAATGTGGCAATCTTTGTGTTTTACATTAGTATAATGAAGATATGTGCATTTTTTTAAATAATTCATTTGTGTGTTAAAATCAATTTATATATTTGCTTCTGGAAATTAACAGTTAATGCGGAGTAACTGTATATAGGTCACTCTGAGAGTAATGCCTCCAATTTATTTCTGTGGAAACAACGGATAGAGCAAAGTCTTTGCTGCAAAACACTGTTTTTCAACATAGCCACCACCATTCGCTGTGCATTTTCACCAGCAAAGAACAAGAACCTGCATGCTGTGGTCATAAAATAAATGAATAAGTAGAAAAAAATCTGTACCAGCAGAGGTGACGCGCTGTCACCTGTGCTGAAAATGCACTGTCCACTGCCTCACTGTGCTCATATCCACTGTTTGGTCTCCACGTATGTTTGACAGGGATCAATGAATGTCAGTGGGTGCAGTTTTTTTCTGCATGAAGGACTTCAGTTCCACACCTTTGCTTCATACGCACTCCCATCTCAGCTGCCAGTTTGGTCAGGCTGCCCCTCTGCTGCCATCTGTCACACAGCAACAACGTGTGATGGAATACTGGGGGGAAAGTTCACCTTCTACTTCAGTACCACCAAAATCCTCCTCTAATGCCAAAGCAGCTTTCATAAAATGGGAGCCCACAACTTTTTTTTTTTCAGAACGGGGGATTTCCCAGTCTCTATTAGCCTGTCGGTCAGTTGAATAAAATCCAGTTATCATTATGCTTTTATTTGGAGAGTAGTTTTAAAGGCTTTCTCCTGTGGGTGGTATCTGATGGGTCAGGTTTGGCAATTGATTGTGAGCCTGTTAATGTGTAACCATTTTAATAGATCTGTAAGCCTAGTTACTCAAATGAGGGATCTTTCTAAGGAAGCGTAGGTATACTTTAATATTAGAAAGTAAATAGTATGTTATTTATGTGCAGTCAGTGCCATTTCTTATGAGAGAAGAAATGTGAAGCACTCAACCATTTGGTTATCCTCTTTTTCTGAGAGCATTTGGGCCTGTTCCTATCATTCACAGCTTGGAAGGATTTGAAAAACAGGATTCTCCTCAGTGCTGTATTATGGAAGAAAATAAATTGAAAACTACCTTTGCAGTAAGATGAATTGATTCAAACTTTTTGTAATAGAGAATTAATTTTTGAGCTAGCACATGGTTTTGAGAAACAGTAGGAAAAATTTTAGTTAAGTATTCTTTGGCCATTATTCACATTCTGTGCACATACTTGACCAAAGACTTGAAATGAGTGTGGGTACTGCTGTGTGTTCAGTCTGTGGTTATATGTGCTACCAGGGGTCTCTGCTCGTAGCAGTTATGTGACATACTAGTAAGGTCCTACTTGTTGTTCCACAATTAATGCTATGAGCCATTATAGTTGGAAATGGCATGTCTTCTAGTTACTCTTATAAAACCTAACTTGGTTTTGTTCTTTCTGGTTTAAATCTCTGAAGTCTTTACAGTTCAGCTTCAAAATTGAACTTTGCGCTTAACATATAATACTTGAACGTGATGATTGCGCTCTCATCACATGCTCTCTCCCCATTCTCCTCTAAATAAGATTCAAAATCCAATGTTTGCTTTTTAAGAAAGGTTCCAAGTTAGTATTTCTACCCAGCAAAGGCTTTTACTTTTTGCTAAGGCTGAGGAAGCATTCAAGACTAACCTTTCAAAACTGCATGAATTAATTTAGTGTGTGCTTATTCAGGAATGATTCCTCTCCTTCTTTGCATTTGGCTGAATAAGTTCAAATCTGTATACGTTTTAGGTCTGATGCCTGTCTCCCTTTCTGTGTGAGACTTGTCATGAATTCATATTTAGCCCCACTTTTTTGTTAATTAACTCTTTGTAGAGTTTAATGTCAGACTTCTTTAATCTGAAAGACTGGGAACCTGTGGAAGAAATTAAAGATTTTAAAGATTCACTTTCATTTAGAGCTAATACACATGTTAATATTTCTTTGTGAAGTATTGCATGCTAGACAGTCTTTGAAGGCTGATCTGGAAAAGATATACCTGTACTTCACAGGTTGAATGTTAACAGGTTATTTGGTGCGTTCAGATGTGCAACCTGGTCTAGGGAGCTGCTTTGGCAGGGCGGTTGGACTCAATGATCTCTAGAGGTCCCTTCCAACTCCTGCAATTCTGTGATTATCATATAGGCATTAGCTGGTGCTGGGACCCCTTCCTATATGTGCTATTTAAACTCCTGACTATCTCAATTGAACCAGATGCTCCTCCTGCACATGTGATTTTGTGGTACTCAAAGGAAAGATGCACAGCTTCATTTTGGCGTTGGGGATCGGAGTGCATTTGTTGTGCATCTCAAGCAGAGCTGCTCTTTTAGTTTCCTCTGATATATATTCAGTTTATATGCACCAAAACTGTTGTGTGAAATCAACTAACACGTGATAAGTAGGGACTTTCTGAGGATCTTTCAAACAACGCCTCTGCTGCAAAATAGAAGGCTGTTTTGGGTAAAATCATGTTTGGATAATTTCTAATACTTGAGCTTCTAAAGGAACTCAAATGCTGATGAATTAAATACTTCAGCACTTAGGAAGGTGTGTGTTATTTCTATCAATAACTGCAGATTATACAGTATTTCCAAAACATTAAATTGGGTTGGATATAATGTGATTGTTAAAAATCATGCTGTTAGTGGTTGCTGTAGTTGAGATATGGGAGAATTTTTGTTCTCTGTGTGAATCATTAGAAAGCAAAAATTACCTCCTTCTTCATAAGGTACCTGGATACATTAAGAGCTGTGAGCTCTTCAGACTTGTATTTATATGAGTTTGGTAGTATTCTTAGCCCAGATTTGAAGCCAGACATCTTTTATTTTTCCTACCTTTTCTTGAAAATGTTGTGCTTCGTCTGTCCTGCACAGTTAGCATATGTTTCTCACTGATAAAGCAAAAGGAACAATTAATCAAATCTAAGGGAAGGTATTCTTAGTAGCATATCAATAACAGAATGGATTCCTATGAAGTATAGACTTATATGTAATTGAAAGGATGAGATGAGATGAGATTTTACTGCTGAACACCACCTTTTTTTTTTTTAATTTGTTTTCACATCTGATCAGATGCTGAATATTTCATTTATAGCAGTCTACAAAACTGCAGAGGTAGCAATTAGTCCACGAAAATGGGTCATATTAACACAATATTTTTATATTTTCCTCTTCCTTTTTATTTTCAGAGTGAGTATTTTTTAAATGTTGTCAATTTTCACATTAGTGAAAATCAGGGAAGATTGTGAGATATTTCATTGTTAGTAATGTAGAACACCACTATTTAATTTGGGTAGCTTAAGTTTTTTATTAATTCCGTGGTAACTGGGTGAGGTTCTTCTTGGTATATATACGTAGCATCCCATGTACAGTAACTTATTAACCAGAAGTACAAGTAATTAGCAATGCTGTATTAGTATTTCTTAATGTTACAAAACTGATATTACTGTTAGAAGCTTCCTACTGGGAATTGAAATCAGCTTATTTCTTTCTAACCAATATTAACATGTTCTGAATTAATGTATCAGTTGAGTTTGCAACTTCTCCTTGTCACATCAGTTTCCATCATTGAAAGATGACATTAAACACTGCAATGTTAAATCTAGAGATCAGAAAGCTATGGAAAAAGCTAAGTACAAAGCATATACTGTTATATGAAGTGGTAATTATTGACCACAGCCTCATGTACAATACTTGTTAGCTAAAATTGATTTATGTTTTTTTAGTTCCCAAAGTTATTTAAATCTTGATATGTGATCTTATGGGATGGTTTCTTCCTTCAGTCCAGTCAACTAGCTGTTGGGAGATGAGTTGCACAATTGTTCTTGTGTCACTTTTGATATTGGATCCATCTAAATCGCACAAGTTCAGATTTATTTATTTTTTAAACAGATTATGCCCTGAGGCGCATACACAGATATATCCAAGCTACATATGTACATGACCAACATGGAAACCAGAGCTGCATTTTTCACGGAGATTTTTACAGTGCCTCATATTCAAGTCACAGTTTATGCTAACTTTATAGTTGCAGATGATTTATGCATTTTCAGAATGGCTCTCAATCCAGTCAGCAGTAGTAGAGCACAGCAATAAATTGTAGGGAAATGTTTCACCACTTTGACTCTTTGGGGAAAAAGAAACCCACCAAAACTACAAAACCAACAACAACAAAAAAACACGTAGCTGTTGTCTTAATATTCCCACTAATCATCATTTTCTGCTTGTTCTTGATGCATCTTTAATTCCGCATCCCATGGATAGTACCAGTAGTTACTATTACTATGATTTTAGTCCCCTTATTAGTACTGTTCAGTCTCTGCAACAAATGAAGAACAGTTGGTATTGCAGTAGTGAGAGTAAATTTTCAACATATGCAGAGTAAAGCACAGTCAGTGTAGTATGAAACCACTCAATTCTTAGGAGGTCCTGAACTTAGCACACTTTTTAAATGTACTTCTTGGATGGAATTTGATTTTGAAAAGTGTTGTATTTTTGCTGTCATTAATCTCATATAACTTGGCATCACTATCCCCTCTTGCTGGTTCTGTTTTTATACAGCTTCATATGAAGTGAGTGTCAGAGTACTGTTCTGGTTGGAGTGATTTAGCAAAAAAGGTTAATTTTCATCTCTATGTGTTCCTTAAACAAAAGGACTGAGTGAAGTAAAATTCGGACATAACCTTTAAACTGTAAAGATGTTTTTATTACTGTAAAACATGTTTTGTAGTGAACTCTAGAATAAAATAAATCTTGCTTCTTTTAACAATAAATCTTTTATTTCATACTTAAAATATCTATTTCCAGAACAGAGTCTGGACAGAAGAGGTCACGGTTGAATTTTCTTTTCAGTTTTATAAACTGGAAAATATGCTTTGGCTTCTTAAAATTTGCATACTTGAGTGAGCACTGAGGAAAGGAATAAAGAAGGCTTTTCTCAAATCCTACTTGTAGAACTGAAGGATTTATTTATTCAGGAATTTATAATGTGAAACGTAGACTAGTTTTTATCCCCTAGACAGGTAACTCAATTATCAGCCTTCCCACTTGACTTTCTACATTCTCCCATAGTATGCAAATAGAGAGGTAATACATCAGAACAAAATGTTGCATCCTTCTATGCTATGCCAGTCTGCCAAGGTACTCAAGATCTAGCAGCCCTTTGTAATGAGATCCAGGTTTTGTGGAGAATGCCCAGTGTGACCAATGGCATCCTGGGTTGTATCAGAAATAGTGCAGCCAGCAGGAGCAGGGGTATGATCCTTCTTCTGTACTCAGTATTGATGAGACTGCACCTTGAGAACTCTGTTTTGTTCTGAGGCACTCACTCCAAGAAAGACATCGAGGCCCTGAGTTTGTCCAGAGAAGGCCAACAAAAGTTAGTGGAGGGTCTAGAGTATGAGTCTTATGAGGAGCAGCTGAAGGAACTGGGATTATTCAGTCTGGAGAAGAGGAGGCTCGGGGGGGACCTTGTCACTCTCTACAATGACCTGAAAAGAGACTGTAGCTGAATGAAGGTTGGTCTCTTCTCACAGGTAATTAGAGAAAGGACAAGAGGGAACATCCTCAAGTTGTGCAAAAGGAGATTCAGGTTGGATGTTAGGAAGAATCTCTCTTTTCAACCTTTTGGTGCATCAGCCTCTTCTCCCAGCTTTGTATCATCAGCAAACTTGCTGAGGGTGGGCTCTGTCCTTTCATCAGGGTAATTGATGAAGGGATTTAAACAAGACCAGACCCAGCACTGATCTCTGGGGAGCACTGCTAGCTACAAGCCTCCAACCAAACTCTGTGATGAGACTGACTGGCCTGTAGTTTCCCAGATCTTGCTTATCCTTTTTGAAGACTAGAGTGACATTGGCTATCCTCCAGTCTTCAAGCATCTTTCCCATTTGCCAAGACCTTTCAAAGATGATAGAGAGCAGTTCAGCTGTCACATCTGCCAGTTCTCTCAGCACACATTGGTGCATCCCGTTGGGATCCATGGATCTGTGTGCTTTGATTTTGGCTAGGCACTTTCTGAAAACGCAGCAGAAATCTTCCTCTATTTGGACTCTGTTTTACTTCCAGGGCCTGGGATTCCTGAGGGATAGTCCTAGCATCAAAGGCTGAAGCAAAGAAGGCATTCAGAATCTCTGCCTTCTCAACTTCCCATGTTACCAAGGTACCTACCTCATTTAGTAGGGGACCCATGTTTTCCCTAGTCTTCCTTTTACTGTTGACATACTTAAAACACCCTTTCTTGTTATCCTTTACCTCCTTTGCAAAGTTTAATTCCAAGGGGGCCTTAGCTTCCCTTGTTGCATCCCTTTAGGCTTTGACAACATTCCTGTATTCTTCCCAGGTGGACAGGCTCTTTTTCTACATTTCATGGTCCTTCTTTCATTTTTGTTTATCCATGAGTTCCTTGCTCAACCACATAGGCCTCTTGCCACCTCTTCCCAATTTTTTACTCTTAGGGATGTATTAATCTTGAGCTTGCAAGAAGTGGTATTTAAGCACCAAACAGTTCTCATGGGCCCCTTTGCCTGCTAACACTCTAATCCATGAGATGCCTTCAAGTAGGTCTTTGAAGAGGTCAAAGTAGTCGCTCCTGAAATCCAGGGTAGCAGTCCTACTTATTGCTTTGCTTCTTTGACACAAGATCTTGAAATCCACCATCTCATGACCGCCTTTTTAGGAAGTCTTTCATCATTGACTCCTACAATATGCTTGTAATTCTGGTTAGAATGACATGATCTAAAAGGTTGGACACCCTGGTAAGTAAAAAGCACGTTGCATGACTAGACTCAGGGTAGTGATTAATGAATTAACCTCTACTTCATTGACTGTAACAGGCTGAGTCCCGCTTAACATCTTTATCAACTTTCTGATGGAAGTGACATATTCAGCTTTCATTAAATTGTGGATGATGGCAAACTAGGGAGACTAGTTGGCGTGTTTAGAACAAAACTGCTATTCAGAGGGTCCTAGTCTGCAGGAATGAACAGGCAGTAATCTTAAGAGATTCAACAGCCTAATGTTGAGCAAGCTGAATGAGAGCCAGGAGTGTGCCCTAGCTGTGGAGAAGGCTGTGTTGAATAGATTACGTGATTATCTCCTTCAGCTTGGCACTTGTTAAACCACATATAGAATACTCTATCTAGCTTTTAGCTGCTTGGTAGCAAAAGACATAAACTGGAGTGAGTTCCTTATAGGAGTACCAAGCTGGAGAGTGGGTTCAAGCACAGGTCATGTGCAAAGAGGCTGAGAGAATGAGCCTTCCTTACCCTGAGAAGAGGAGGCTTTGCAGTGAACTAATAGCAGCCTTTCTGTACAGGTTATTGAGATGATGGAACAAGGTTCTTCGTAGTGGTACATAGAGGGAGAGTAAGAAACAATGGAAATAAAGGTTCTTGTCAAATCTATGGAAAACCTTGGAGGCTTTCAAGATCTGACTGGATAAAGTTATGAGAAAGTTAATTTAATCTCATAACTGACTCTGCCTTGAGCAGGAGGTTAAATATCCTGCTGTCCTTTCCTGTGTGAATTAGTCTCGTGCTTCTGTTTCAGAATGCTCATTTGTATTGTGTATTATGTATGCTTATTTTTCTAGTCCAAATCATAATGGAGGTGACCTTCTGTATTCATCTTGTTTCAGAAAGATGCGGAAGGGGTACTATACTGTATACAGTGTCTGCCACTATCAGTGTAATTGTCAGTACAGTAAATTAACAGACATTGAAAACTCACCGTAATCTTATTCAGTTGTCTTCAAATAGGCATAGTGATAGTCACCAGCATACCTACTTATAAAAGAAAAGAACGCATCCAGTAAATGTATTTTCTACAAGTCTTTTTCTTAATAGGTACAAAAATTGTGATTGTTTTGGGCAGACATCTTTGCTTTTAGTATTTAAATAAGCCTAGGTTGGGATTGAAGGGGAAGTGTAGAGCTCTCACCTAGCATTGCTTTCATATCTTTTGTTCATTTTCTTGAGATGTCAGAGAGAAAAATAGATTATAAAGTCTTTGGTGAAAGAAGATATTATTCTCAGTCTATGAGGCTGTTGCTATTATGAGTTGAGTGTTCCAGTTGTCAAAGGCTGTAGAGTAACACTAGATATTTTCTTCTTCTATAGCAATTGAGCTTCTCATATCAGTTTAGCTGGTAAAATATTTCATATTATATAGAGTACTAAGTGGACTTTCAGACAATGGAAGTATTGCATCCCAAAACTGTATTGACTACATTGGTACCAGTGAGACTGGAACCTTCCTGATTTCATTTCCAGTATTACTGATGTGATCTTGCTGGACACACTGGTGCCAAGAAAATATCAGCTGCCCAGGCTTTGCTTCAGACTCATGTCAGGAGCTAGTGTGTTCTCTTCTGGTCTGACAATTAAGGGCACCCATACATTCTATTTGTTATAAGCAAAATGAAATCATGTGAGGTATGACAATTGCTCTTGTACTGTTGCTAACACTGTTTATTTTCTTCATCAATCACACAGACTTTCCTGAGAGGAGTCTTAATCCAGGTGCATTAGGTGTAGACTGATTTCACTTCTTAATATTTGACAATATTCCCAAAAATTCACAGTTTTTTATAAAAATATAGTTCATACCTTTCCAAATCTTTCACTAAGGGCATAGACCATTTTGATTTTGTTTTGTCTTC
Source organism: Oreortyx pictus (assembly GCA_036925125.1). Classification (NCBI taxonomy): domain Eukaryota; kingdom Metazoa; phylum Chordata; class Aves; order Galliformes; family Odontophoridae; genus Oreortyx; species Oreortyx pictus. The sequence continues at coordinate 127,465,089 of JAUPFR010000001.1, read as the reverse complement.
CTGCTTTTTATTTATTTTATAAATGTAGTGTAATGTCTTCACTAGGTGCATTTTTTTTCTCAGTCTTTATGATTTTAGTGTTAACACCTACATGAAAAAACTCATGTTTCAAAGCACTGAACAAATACTCGTGACTATCATTTATTTTTAAATGTGTGTCTGAAGGAGGAAGCTATTCTGAAGGTACGGAGGATGGCAGTACATTTAAATTATTAATCAACATGTAGACATATCTGTGTAAGAGTGTATCGTGTCCTGTGATGTTACTTGATCTTTGGTTAGGGTTGTTTTTTGTTTTGTTTTTTTTCACTTGGAGAAAAGTGTTCAGTCTGCATGTCAGTTCTGTAACTATTCTGCCTCTGGCTTACTGTTCAGTTTCAATTCAGGTCAGACCATCTTCATGTTAGCTTTTTCAGTAGTCTTGCCTTCCAAGTTTCCTAAGGGTTTTCTCTAGGACGGACTTACATTTTGTGTTTTTAGAGTACAGTTAACCATTTTACCTTGATCTAGCTTTTGTAATTTTTCATTCGCTATCAGTTTAGACAATTTATCAAATACATATCTCTGCTCATATTTTAAATGTTGAAAATGCAAATTTTTAAAGCTTTTTTTATAGCAAATGTCAAGCATATAACATTCTTAATCTTAATAAGTTAATTAATATTTAATAAAGATCTAATTTTAACTCAGATGATTCTTGTAGTAAGCTGTTTTATCAGAATTATCACTACTTTTAATTTCTAGACGTTGGAAAAGAAGTCTCTATCAGTGCCCCTGAATATACACAATATGTCTGAGATGATACCTTGTACGACATCAGTGTTAACCTTTAGATTTGCTTTTGTCTAGATGATCCGAGCTGTTCACTTATTTTCAGTGGGCTTTGTTCCTGCCTTTCTAATTTCACAACCTTCCCATTCCAAGTTTTGGTCATCTTCATGATTTTTAGCCTGTGCGCAGCACAGAAGATACAAACTGTGTTTCATTTACTGCAAATGAGATAAACTGCATTCACCTTTATATTCTACCCAATTTTCTTATTTTGTCCTGATACTTCTAGAACAAGGATAGCTGAAGACTCTCATGACCTCTTGGAGTGGGCTAACCTTGGTTGGCCACCAGGTGCTCACCGAGTCACACTGTATCTGTCCCTCTGCACCAGGAAGGGGAGAAATTGAGATGAAAGCTCATGTGTTGAGATGAGGACAGGGAGATCGTTCACCATGGACGAAACAGACTCAGTTTGGGGAAATATAATTTGATTTGTTGCCAATTAAAAATAGAGTAGCATGGTGTGAAACATTCGGAACTGAAAACCGCCTTCCGTCTCTCCCCAGCTTGTTTCCAGGCTTGAATTCCATCCTTCCTGACTCTCATACTTCCCCCTGTCAAGTGGTGCAGAGTGATAATGAAGGGTGCAATCAGTCCATAATGCTTCATCTTTGCTGCTTCATTCTCCTCACACTTTTCCCCTGCTACAGCATGGGGTTTCCTCCTCAGGATGCAGTCCTACGTTAATTGCTCTGACTTGGATCCTTCCCACAAGCTGTAGTTCTTCAAGAACGATTTCAGCATCAATTGTTCCCATGGAGTACAGTCCCTCAGGAACAGATTGTTCCAGCCTGGGACCCCTGTGGGCTGCATTTCCTACCAGAAAACCTATTCCAGCATGGACTCCTCTCCACAGGCCACAGTTCGTACCAGACAGCTGGTCCTGTGTGGGCTGCAGCTTCATTCAGGGCGCATCCACCTGCTGCGGCATGAGATCCTCCACAAGCTATGTTGTGGATGTCTGCTCTGACTTTGTCCTCTCTAGAGGCTGCAGGGGTACAGCCTGCTCTGCCATTGCAATCTTCTGGGCTGCAGGGAACTTCTGCTCCATGCCTGGAGCAACTCCTGCCCTTCTTCTGCACTGACCTCAGTGACTGCAAGGCTGTTTTTCTCACATTTTTCTCACTCCTGTCTCTCACAGCTGCTGCACAGTGCATTCAGGCTGTCAGAAACACCTCTCAAGTTTATAAAGTAGATATACAACAACCAAACTGATTTTTGCATCTTTTACTTCTAATATTGAATGTGCATTGGTTCAATTTCCTTATGATGACTGTCTCATAAAAATGGTAGTTTGCATACGTACCTTGCAAGTGCTTTGCCTTATGCTGCTTTTTTCCAGATATTACCTTCAGTTTGATTTTGGAATCTTGATATTGATCAGGAATTGCTGTCCGTATAAGGTTGTGGTGGTATTTTTTTTTAATTTTTTCCTTTTTTTTTCCTCTCCTTCTCTTTTGTTTTTAGTACTTAAAGTCATTTTCTGGTTCTTAATTTCCTTTCTGTGTCTGGCTCTCAAAATTTGACCTGTTTATTTTCTACTAAATATGTTTATATATGTGTATATATGTATGTACGTTTTATATATATCTCTCAAACAAACATTTGTTTTAAAACAAAATAATATTTTAAAATATTTAAAATATTCAAAATCTATTAAAATCTATTTTATAAAATCTATTAATCTGTTTCTATGTTTCTAAATCTATTTAGCTTGTCTCCTTGTTGAATCAGCTGTATTTTTCAACTCTGTCTGTCTTGTTCCTTTTGCATTTGTCCCTTTGCATTTTGGTTTCACTGTGTTCTGGTGAAATTAGTTTGCAGGTAGGCGGTTTCAGTTCCCTTACTCAGCTTGTTAGTACAAGTTTTGTTGTTCTCTCTTGCGCTTCTGAATTCCTGTTGCATTTGTAGGCTTTAATTTGTTCAAAGCTCCTGTTGCGTTGTACCTCTAGCGCCCAAATATAAATACACTGTTGCAATCTCACCCCATTCTCTTGTTGCCCGTCTGCACCTGCTTAAATATTTGTCTCAGAGATCTGCTCAGCAGCTCAGCTTAGTGAAGCTGTTCAAAGAGCCTACTTGAATCTTCCTTTCCTGTGGCCATACCGCTTCCACTTATGAAACTGAGGAATTCTATCAGTGGAAATGCTCAGTCTTTTAAACTTTCCATATTAAAGTAAGAGTTTGAGGTATCCAAAATGTATATATCTTTCCCTGCTTTTTTCTTTTTTATTATTTTTATCATTATTCATTTATAATCCTTGTTTGGTAAACAGACAATTTCAATAAAATAAACTACTGTTGTGAAGAATGTGAGCAATAGAGGGATCATGTTTATAAACATTTAAAGTTACTGTGTAGTTTTAGACCCTTCAGTTATTCACCCTCAAAGACCTCTTTCAAGAGATGGGATTTGAAAGTTTTCCCTCAGCTATTGCTTGAGAAATAAAGACCTTTTGCTGTACAACTGTTCCAGAAGAAGGAGTATTAATGATGTTTTCAAGTACCAGAAAGATGATCCAATATAGATTTCTGTCCCTGTTCTAAGAGGTCTGAGTATCTCTCACTTGAAATTCAAGCACATGGTGATGATATTGCTAATGATGCTAAAGTCCCTCCAGTGGAAAGATTGATTTATTCATTCATTCATCTCTCTCAACTTGCAGGATGTTTATTCCTGCACAATTAAAGTTATGCTAATACAGTTGTTCAAGGTTGCCACTTATCAATTCAAAGTGTTTCCCTCCAGCCACTCTGTAGCACCAAGTATTTTTACTGGGATTCTTCAATTGCCAACCTGTCTTTGAAGAGGATGATACCCTTTGTGGGATGACTTACAAAAAGGGAAACAGGTGATTGTATTCTGCCCTTCGTATTTCCTTGCTGTCATTTCTTTCTCCAGGGCCTTGCAATCTTTGTGCCTTAGTATCAGTAGTCTTCTGCAAAGCTAGATATGCACATCCTTGTTGCAGGACTGGCGTTAGATGTAGACACCATTGCCACTATGTTTCATGTTGACAAATAAAATGTAGAATCTCTTTTTCCAGTGTGCAGATATTCAGTATCAGAACTTGTGCATCTAATGTCAAATTTGTCAGCTTTCTACCTACTAAGAGTGCCTTATCTGATTTGTTTCATTCTGCATGAAAGGGCCAGTGCTGCATGAATGACTTGTACAGTCTAGTGGGTACTTAGCTGCTGGGTATTTTGACACTGATACTTGTTTAATCAGTGTGGATGAATGCAGAATGGGGATTCTCTCATCTCTAAGTGGATACCATGTGTATGTGTGCAGTGATTGCTTGTTATCCTTAAAATTCTGAGATTTGGAATTGAGGAGTGTGTGAGTTCTCCTACCATACAGGACTTCTGAAATATCTGTATCTTATTTGCATACCTGTATCATATCCAACTTTATGTTGCAATCATCTTTTTTTTTTTTTTCCTTTTTAATATTAATAAGGGGGATAACCAGCACTCCCTGAACTGTAAAAAGGCGAACACCGTGCCCACCCTCAAGATGAGAAAGAAAGAGGATACAGGAAACTGTAAAAAAAAAAAAAAAAAAAAAAAAAAAGTTACATTGCAGATCCTCTTGAAGCCGCATAAACATGTGAAAGACAAGATGGTGACTGAGTGCTGTCTGCATAGTTTTACCAAAGGCAAATCATGTCTGAGTAACCTGATGATCTTCTCTTATGAGATGACTGCCTCAGTGGATGAAGGGAATGTGGTGGATGTTTACCTGGACTTAAGCAAGGCCTCTGATGCTGTCTTCCAGCACATCCCTATTCCCCAGTTGGCTAAGTATGCCGAAATATGTGCACTTATATGGCCAAACTGCCAGGTTTAAAGTGTGGTCATCATCATCAGCACAAAATCTAACTCATGTCTGTTTAAAAGCAGGGAACCATACTTGAGTCAGTACTGTTGAGTGTATGTATTAACCAGCTGGTTAATAGGACACCACAGATTTTTGTATGCCACATTGCGGGTAACACTTGATATGCTGAGGGGTAGGACTGCTCTTTGGAGGGACCTTAAAAGGCAGAAAAAAATGGGAAAAATCCTCACAAAGTCTGGTTAAGGCTAGTGCAAAATCCTCCATATAAAATAGGAGAATTCCATACATTCAGGTAGTCTGAAGTTGACAGGCTGCAAAGCACTTTTTTACTGAGGAACCTGAGTCCAGGTGAACATCAAAGTGAACTTAGATCAGCATTATACTCTTACTGTGAAGAAGGCCAGCTGTATACTGTTGTATATTAGCAAGAGCATAATAGGTGATTCAAGGAAACAATCATTACTTCTTTTCAGTATTTGAGATCGTATTTGTAGTACCATATCCAGGTTTCAGCTTTAGAGAACAAGATGGTGGTATTCCAGAGTGAGTGAAGTAGACAGTCAAGGTGATTAGGGAACTATAGCATGCAGCATATCAGAGGAGCCTGGAGGAACTGATCTTGTTCAGTGTGGAGAAGAAAAGACTCAAGGCATGTGATTGTGTTCTTCAGCTACCTAATGGGAAGGTGTAAAGAAGGTAGAGGCAGAATTATCAGAGATGTGTAGCAGAAGAGAAACAGCATTTTCACCACTAGAATAGTTAAACATTCTAAGGGGCTCTCCAGCACCTCTGACGTTGGAGATGGTCAGAGGTGATTGTGCAAGCTCCTATGCAAACTGATTTCATTGCCCTGCTTTTAGCAAGTCACTGGATTAGATAAATTCCAGATGTGCCTTCCAGCCCGTTACTTCATGATTCTGCGTATCTGTATTCACAGAATGTTTGTGTGTGCTTTTGAAGCACTATCTGATGAAACTCTTAACCTCCTATTTTAACATTGTGTGCGTACCCACAGTATCAGGTCTGTACATGAAGGCTACTTATCTTGAAAAGAAACTTCAGGTTATGTAAAAACTAAATTCACCCTTAAGTTCATAATGCTCCCTGTAGCTGTTAAACAGGCAAAACTTCAGTGCTGGAATTCTGCTCTTTCTTAGTTATGGCTTATTATTTCACAAGCCATAAACCATAAGAGAAAATTCAGAAATAGTTTTGTATGATTTTGTTGCTGGTTCATGCCTATGCCAAACTGGTGCTAATAAAAAGCTGCCTAGTTGCTGTTGATTATTTTCCCTAACTAGTCAGGTTAGGCAGATTTGTTCTCCAGTAGCTAGTAGGTGTCTTGAATGTTTGTCGTAGGCGATTTTCCACATACATATATTTTCTCTGCAGTCCATGCTCTTTGTTAACTATGAAGAAATTAGAATTTAAATGTTCAGGCCTCTTGTCATAGTCATGGCTTGGGGGAATAAAAGATTTCTCAGTTGGTGAGCCAAAGTCTGCCTATTATGTGGTACTGGTTTCCCCACTGAAGTGTATGAATTAGTGGAAGTATTTGTGGTAATAAATTAGCTGGGGTTTAGGGATAGTAAGCTTCACCCATATGCAGCTTGGCTGAAATGTTAGAGTGCTACTGTGGCATTGTACCATGATCAAATTGCAGTGTCGGTTGGATGGGGAGGAAACCGGGAGACAAGGAGTGAGCAAACACGCAGGTTGAAATAAAGGCTGAAAAATCACTCACCAATTACTGTCACTGCTAAAATAGACTAGACACGGGAAATTTAACTTAATTTAGTGCAAATTAACATAAAGATTTAATTACTGGGGAAGGAAAAAAAAGGCAAATTTTAGAAGTACTTGGGGAAAGACATCTGTCTTCCTTTCCCAGGCTCTGCTTCCCTCCAGACAGCTCTCCTCCCCCTTTTCTGGACTCCATTTCATTCCATCACCATCACTCCCCTTTCCTTCCCAGTCAGCACCACAGGTCACATTCAGTCCATTCAGTGAGGCAGTGAGTGGTGCAGGAGTTGCAGTCAGGACAGAGCAGTTTCTCTCTCTATCACTCTATCCTTCCTGCCATTTTCCTGTGTCCCAGTGTGAGTCCTTGACAGGCTTTGACCTGGCTACCATCTCCCTCCTCTGTTGTTCCCTGCTCTCTTCTCTCCCTGTGACGGTTTCTGCACTTTGTTACATGTGTTTTCACCAAGGTGCCCATGTGTGACTAGTTGGCTCCTGCCGTGGAGCCATAAGAACCGATGATGTCCAGCACAGGGCAGCTCCAGCTTCCACGCCTGCCCACACCTGAATACTTACATGTACTGCAGCTATGGCTGGTTGATCAGTGATATTCTGGAAATGTGCATAAGGGAGTGCTGGGCTAAACATTATAGATAACTGATGATAAGTGTTTATTATTAGATTTAATGCTGTCTTCAGTTTTCTTGCACTTCTGTGTAAGTCTAGCTTGCGTCCTCACTGTAATGCGTTTTTGAAGAACTCTTTTGTGTCTGAAAAGAGGTTCTATTTCTAAAATACCTCTAGAATGCTTTTTGTCTGCCTGACTAATGCTGCATAGGAGTGGTTTTCCTGCAAACAATCATGGTGATGAAATCATGGAATATGGTGATAGGATCAAACAAATGTGGAATTTTGAACTGTATAAACAATAATGAATTAGTCTCTCTAAGCATCCTAGTACTTCCCTGACCTGGAAAACAAACTGGTAATAATTTTATTTTATTTTTTTTTTTTTTTTAAGAAAAAAGAGTAAGATGGAAATATGAGTCATGTTAAGCCTGATCTGGATTTCTTTGTACCTTTCATGTATGTGCATAATGAATCCTTTGACGCTTTCATAAGTAATTAAATAGTTAGTTCCTGATTTAACAAATGATATTATTCTTTTTGCATTCATGTTTTCAGTAGTTGAATTTATTATAGTGGCCATATTCCAACAGCTGAGATATGTTAAACCGCTGTTATTGCTATTCTTTTTCCTCTAATATGCTGATAAACATTATGTGAACCATTATGAACTTTATGTATGTTAATACACGTGTTCAATAGTCAGGCTAGCAGATACTATCTCTATACTTAAAGAAATTTTATCTTAGAAATTATTGTTCTCTTATTGCTTATGTAGCTTAGAGTCATCTTTAGACAGAGAAATAAATGTTTATACATAGCTTTAGAAGTGTACCATTTAATCTTCACTTTATATATTTTGTTCTTTGATAAGTATTGCTATTGCTGGTTGTCATGAATGAACTTGTGTAAACTTCTTATATCTTGTGACAGTGTATACCACAGTTATTTCAGCTCATTTGTTTTGTTCTTTAACCTGCTTGTTAATAAATTTATGACATTTATTGTTTCTCATATTTCAAAACCAAATTAATAGTTTTTCTTATTTATTCACATTCTGTGGGCCATTTATAATTTTATTGGGCCCATATAGAGGCAATAAAAGCTTTGAGAGGCTTTTGCAGAATCTGGTTGGTAAATTGATACTATCCTCAAGCAAAACACTTATTTTGTTAACTATTAATTGACCAGTTTGCACCTGAGCAAAATGGAGCCTTTTTTAGGGGTGGGAGAAATAATTGGCACTTATGTATTGAGACACTGCTGAACATTATCTTGTGATCTAGGTGTTACATTCTAGAGTAACAGTAACCTTATTGTAATTACCTTCATTTTGATAGTTTGTCAGTATAAAGAAGATCTCATTATATGCTATATTTAGCTAGGCTGGCAGCTTTTTGCCTTGAATTTAGAGAAACCTCTGAGATTTAAAAAAAAATAACTTTTGGGTAGAAATTGACTATCTTGAAAATAAGCTACTTTGGGTTTTTAAAAAAAAATTACTGCAAGAAAAAACTTTTTTAGCAAATCATTTTTAGATATTATTTTGAATCTCAAACGTGGAGAGAACTAAAAGTTCCTTGTTTAATCTCCCTGAGGAAAATATAAGAGCTTAAAAAATACCAGTATCACTTTCTGATTTAGTAAATGTTTTTAAGCATTCATGTTACTGATTAAAAATGTAGCTACAAGGGCATTATGCACTCTATTATGTTTGGAATATCCTTCAAATACCTTTAAGGGGGGGAATTTAATCTCAAGCAACTATGTGTATATACACTTCAATTCCTATTACAGAAATAAACATTAAACAAAACATACAACTTCTGAGCTGTTACCTTTCTCTGCTAAGTTAAACTGACCACATGTTAAATATTAGCTACTGATGGGCAAGTGATCAAAAGCTTTTGTTCCCTTCCTATCCTGACTCACGTCATGTCTGTAACCCAGTTAGACAACAGAAAAGAAATAGATGTATGTATTGGGTTGTGTGGCTTTTGAATGAGGTGTTTAGGGCATGAGGTCTCCAGTGAATATGTGTGATATTTCTATGACTGGCATTTTTAATTCACGAACAAATTAATGTTTGTTCTGCTTTTTTGATGTGCGGGCATTTTGCTCTTCTACCACTGAAGTGGTAGTCTGAGTGGTAGGCTCTTCAGCTAACACCTGCAACACCAGACAGCCTCAGTATCTGTACATTTCAAACAATATGCAAGGAAACTGGAAATGTCCTTTTTTGTGTTTGTAAGAGTATGCAGCTGCTGAAATTCAGGCGAGCTTGCTGGGGTGAGAATTGAAGATACGAGTTTATTAAAATAAAAAATCCTGTCAGCCAAGCACTTAATCTCATAGAATCAGCTTGACTCAAAAATACCACAGGCAATAATACCAAGTTAGTGCTTATCAACAAATGAGTCCCAACAAAGTCCACTTGTCATTTTGGTTGGTGGAAAAGGAAAAAAAGAGAGCATCTATTTAACTGCTACTTCTTTTGCATAAGCTGCAGGAGAGAGAAAGCTTCATTCCTCATGAAAGAGGTTGGGAAAAGCTAAGGTGTTCAGTCTCTGTCTAGACTCAAAAAAGTACCTGAGGTAAACTTGTCTAGTAGGAGGCCTGGAAATTTAATGTGCTGTGGAAGATCATTTTCTGAGAAACGAATGTTTCTTACAATACCTTTTATCTGCATTTCTTTTCACATATATATGTGAATTTTGTTTATTCTTGTATACGTGGATGGAAGAGTAAAAGCTTTCCGAAGGAGAAGATAGGAAAAGCAACAGACACGAAAAAGAAAGCGGTACCAAATGCTGTATCTGTGTGACATTACTAATAGCCTTGACTGCTATGAATTTGCAGTCATGCAGGAAGTTGGATATATGTCAGATTCCAAGGGTACAGTGTGTCTCACAGAAGAAATGTTCTGAACTACTTAAAAGCAGTGTCTTCAGGGTCACAGTGGTGGCGGAGTTAGATGCGTTTCAGGATGGGATGATATTTTGTATGTGTTCTTAATTGCTCCTTGCTTACTAATTAAGGGGCTCCTGATGGTAGTTATGTAGAGAGAATATTGACCCATGATTGGTAAGCAGCTGTTTCAGACCATTTTTATTACATTTGCATATAGTCTGAGTTACCAGATTTCTAAAAAAAAATAATGTGAGAAAAGCTCTCCTAAGTAGCTGTTGTAAGTAGCAGTGTATGTAGCTAGGCCTGCTACATTTCCTGTAAGTTTACACACTGCATCACAATACAAACTCAGTTTGTTTACTAGCCTTAAGAGAACAGTTTTTGAAGAGCAATTTATGAGCAGAGGGAGCAAGGTCTTTAACATATTACATTAATCTGTAACAAGAAACCTTAAACATTAGTTGAAGGAAAGCAAAGATCCTTTCTGAGGTCTTTTAGAATGATTTGAAGCTTGTATAACTTTTCTTTCACACTGTCTCATTTACATGCCCATACATTTCTACAAATCTGTTTTGCTGACCATTATTTCATTAACCTAATGATTTTTCTTTTCCTTTCAGCTGTTGCCTGTTAGGTTGGTTAAACCTGTCATTGCTGAGCTGGTTTCTGTTTTCCATTGCATAGAAGTTGGTCAGTGTTCCAAACAGATAAATAAAAAAGGAAATGATGTTGCCTGAGGGAGTGCAGAGGCCTTTGCAAAGAGCAGGAGATGATGCATTGGAAGTTGTGATATTGTCGATCTTGAGTGAAAAGTGCAACATTGTATTGTCTTCATTGCTTTTCTTCTCACATTGGTTTAATTTTCATCGAATTTAATTGTGAAAAAATACCAAGGTAGGAGAATAACTGAGTCTCTGAGTTTGAATACTCAGTATTCTGAAGTTTTGCTACTTTCATACTTTTGATGTTCTCTGAGAATTCTAGAGTGTATTTTTTTTTGTTGATTTTTTTTGTTTTAATGGAGGCAACTCTGTTATACTATATACTTTCTTAATACAAGATTGTGGAATAAAGCTTTAATTTATTACAGTGACCTTGAATAGCTCATAAATAATCATCATGATGATTATTTATTACTTGTGCAATATATAGAGGATTTTGAATTCTATCTTGAAATACTACATGTGTATATTAGCAAGGCTGAGATTTTTGTCTGCTTTTGCACAAATGCCATACAAATTAATTTCTATTTAAACAAACCAGAAGGAATATTCTATTGGCGTGTGTCAGTGATTGCTTGAGATGCACGTGAGATTGCTGATTTGTGGCTTATTGCACAAGTTATTAATAATGACAAACAGCTGAGAGGAGACAACCCAATCTAGTGTTGCTACTAACTTTGCTGTAAGTGGAAAGTGGGATTAGGTTCTGACCAATTTCTCTATGCATCTCTGAGGTTTAGAAGAAATAGTGCATCCCTGAATCTTGCAACTGACGTGGTCTCTTTAGGGGCACAAGGCTGACCAACAGCTTGCATCCCACTGACTGTGCTTTTATACCTTTTAGCTGATTTTAAGTCATTTTTTCTCTTTGCTTTCCCATGCACTCTAGTGACCTTAAAGTCTGTGCTGAAATCTGCCCTCTCCCTTCTCCACTGTACTCTGACAGATACTCTGCACACTTCTTCTAATTGTGCCTTAGCAGGCAAACTCACCATGCTGAAACTGACTTTTTCCTTGTGAGATATTTTTGTCTCCGTTTGGTCTTGAGTGGAACAGTGTGATTAAATCCTGACACTGAGGCACATTTTTTTTCACATCTGTCCTTGAATTCTTTTGTTGCAGTGGTGAAATCAGAGGGAGTTCACTAGGTTTGCAAGTCGGTCAGGATGAATTGTAGGAGATGTAATATGTTAAGGGTGGAGAGGGAAACTGTTCTTCTAAAATGATCCTGTGTAGGATCCTAAGACATGAAGCTGTTGAGGCTTTTTATACTCTCTTTCTATTGAGTCAACTCAAAGTACTCCTGGATGATACACCTGGTTGGAAAGCTCGTGTATAGACCCATGCTGAAAGCTTGTTGTAAATGGGGCAGATACCACTATGCAGCCTACTGCATAAAGAAGACAACTTTGTCTCCCACTTATTCCTCTTAAAAGTTGGGCAAGCATCACAGCGCATGTAAACACCATCTTTTGGTGATTTCTGTATACAGAGTCCCAGTTCTAGCTCAGTTTGTGTTCTCTCATTGGCATGTTTTGAGTGTTCATTGGGCAGCATATGACTCATTTTGCCTCAATCTCTGTCCCCCTTTAGTAGTCATTTTTGGTTAGTCATGTGTCTGGCTGATTCCTGTTTGCTGGATGCTGAGAGTCATGCATATAACATCCTGCTGCTTTTTCACCTCCCCTTTTAATGGACCCCTTCTATACATACAGCCTGAATCACGTTGTATGAAAAATGCTATTTTTAACTGATCTCAAAGAAACAGGCAATTAGACCTCCTGCTAGGTCAAGTCATATTACATGGCACTAAAAATGCTTCTCTTACATAAATGTTCTTAAGACTTGGGGAATGTGGGAAACATGCCAGAGGTTTCTCTCTGTCATAAGGCATCATTTGCAGGTGATGGCTAAAACATTTTCAGTATGTTATAAAAGTCCAAATTCCCTCTCTTACAACAGTTTTGGATTTTGGAGGTTCACTAGTTTCTGATGTATTTGAAATTGGAACTAGAAGTTGGCAATGTTCTTGTAGAAACACCCTGTGGTACAAGGAGACATTCTGAATGATACATCATGACCGATGCCTTTAATTGCGTGATATTTTTTTCCATTTGGTAACTAAGACTTGAGATCAGTCTTCTTGAGATCCAGGAGGATAATGTTGCTTCTTCTACTTCCAGCAACTCTGTTTCCAGGATTTTCTCGAGTTAATCTCTGTTCTTTGGGTCTGACCAGCTAATGTATCTCTCTTCTGCGAGCCCCAGGATGTGGCAGAAGGTAACACAGGTTGTCCAGTGTGATTTCTGCTGTACCGGTATGACTGAGGTATCTATGGATTTGGAGCTTTCATCTGTTCTTGCAGATGTCTTGGCTAATCCTTTTATGAGCATAATTCTTTTTCAGGAATTTGCAGTGCAGGAAATGTGGCCAGAGGTGGAATATCTGCATCTCATGGTATATTTACTCAAGATTATAGTAGGATTACCTCAGTATGCCAGAAATTCTCCCTGTTGGAATCCCTGTGAATGACAGGAAAGCATACGTATATTAGTGGTAATGTGAAATGGTGAAGTTTTCTTTGGACTTCTTGTCAGGTGTGTTATTCAGGAAGTACTTCTCTGTATGACTTTAAAATAGATCTCAAGAACATGAGTCTTTTAGTTTTTGGAGTGCATTATTCTTTAATTCTTGTGTAAAGATACTTTTTCCACATACTACCTGAGCAGCTCTTGGGAAATTTCAGTGCACATTTAGCTATGTTTTCTAGCACTGTGCTCTACGCTGGAGAGATCTTGCTGTTATCACTGGTTGGAAAATGTTTCTTCTGGCTCTCAACCTAGTCTGTGCACATTATCTTCAGAGCAGTATGCTAAGAGCTGAAATCTACTCAAATTCCTGTACAGTGTCCTTTTTTACAAACTTGTTACAGTCTTGGTGTTAGGAATGACCTGTAACAAGCTATTTTAAAGATATCCTTCCAATATGCTTGATTAAAACTAGATGAAACCAGATAAAACTTACAAATGACTTACAATAGAGCAGAACGCAGAAATGGAATAGAAGCATTTATAATCTCTGACAAAGTTAATTCTCAAGGTTCCTTTACCCCACACCTCTTTGTAAAGGCATCCACCTTATGCATTGAATACCTACACCTACCCCTTTCTGAGACAAGCCTTGTTAGGTATTTCCTCTGTATATCTGATGCCTCTATTTCACTCAAGATAAACTCATCTTGGTGTAGCATTCATTTTTTAAAAACTTTTTTTTCTTTAAATTTTATGTGCTGTCCAGACATTGATATTTTCCCCTTGCTCATTCTTTTATGCAGAAATTTATTCAGAACTTCTGGAGAAGTTCTGCTCCTCTGACTAAAATAAGCACTATTCATTTCCCTGAGGATACAAGTGTTGCTTTTTAGACCAGATGTCTGCATTGGTTGATCAACTGATTGACTCACTAAGAGATACTCCTCCCTACATTTATTTTGGAGATTTAGCACCTGGTAAATGCCTCCATGCCCAGAACTTTATTTTTGTATTCAATCTATTCATAAATGAGAACATTCAATACAAATATCTGAATGTTGAAACATCTAAATGAATGTAGCTGATTACTGACTCTTGATTGCCATCCAGACAGAATTCAGCTATGGAATAACAATAGGCTTGGAGCAAGTAACCTCATATATTTTTCTTCTGAAGGAAGTCTTCTTGTGCTATTCATTTGTAATACCACAAGTCAGTAAGGCAAACCCACAACAGAACACAAAACGGGTAGTAACTTTAGGCTAACCATTTGAGGTTATGATCTTCCTCACTTTATCTTGCCACAGGAGTGGATTTCTTAATGGCTGTTGTCTCAGCAGTCTAAAGTGCAGAAATTAAGGCATTTGAGAACTACCCTACTTCCTACTGCCTCATTCTTTCAATGTACAGCTGAGCTTTTTATGTATATGAAGGCTTTAGTCGATGTGGTTTGAGCTGCAAATTTTTGGGCAGAATTGTCCTTTGCCTGCTTTCAAACTAGACCATTCATCCTTAGCAGTGACAGGCAGAGGCTGCCTTCTAATAATGAGTTTCAGCATCTTATTTATATAGATATTGGCATTTTTGAAAACATGTCTTTGATGTTTCCTAGATGGAAGAAATCTAGATTTGACAGTTTATCCTCAGACACTCTTCTTCTGGGCTGTTACTTTAGAATGTGTTATAACAACGGAGGTAGAAATTCCTAGTTTGAGGACCTTCTATGACTAAGAATTCCCAGAAATCATCCTTAGGGAGACCCACAGAGCTGCAACTTTACTTCTGGTCATATATCTGTTAAGCGTGATGCTAAGTGAAACACCAAGAGAACCATAAAGCTTTAGCTGCAGTCCTTTAGTTCTCTGATAATCTGTTTCAATGTGCAGGTGTTGCATGCGGTCACTTGTAATGTGCTGACATACTGACTATCATTTAAAGAGCAGGAACATTACAAATGCAGATTATTTGAATGTCTGTATTGATGTTGACCTCCTGTATGTCTTACCTGCTTTTGTGGAGCCCTTATTTTTAGGATATCTCTTTTTGAAACAGAATGATTGAATTATAGAATCGTTTGAGCTGGAGAGGAACATTAAAGGTCACCCAGTCCAACCCTCCTGCAATGAACAGGGACACCCACAGCTACATCAGGGTGTGCAGAGCCCTGTCCAGCCTAACCTTGAGTGTCTCCTGAGTCTTACAGGACAATCAGGGTATCCCCATGGCTGAGGAGATAAGCATGTGGCAGGGAGAAGTGAGGAGGTCCTTTATAAATTGTGTGCTGGAATCGAAGGGACTGGAGGTGTACTTCTGAGGTCGTGTTAGGGCTAACAGACTCAGCTTCGAGTGCTTTAGACAGTGCTTCAGTACAGAAGATTGTTAATAGAGATTAGTCATCTCTTAAAATTTACATGCAGAGTTGCGTTGGCAAGAAGCCTGAGTTCTCACTAGTAAAAGGCATAACTATTCAACAGGAGAAATTCAGTATTTCTGCAGTTTTTCTGGTGAGGGGCAGCAGGGAATCTAGTTTTCACTTCTTCCCCCCAAAAAAAACAAAAACAAAAACCCACAACAGAATCGGGTAGAGGAATTTTAACTCATTGTTTCTCTGCTTATCTGGCACATAGTTGGAGGTTTATGTGGGAATTACGATTTTTTTTTTTTTTCTGAAACTGTCTGTCAGTAGTTTTCTCTGATAATTCTTCTATAAATAGATGGAAGCATATGACCTGTCTGTCTCGGTCCTTACTGACTGATAGTTGCTAGTCTCTGTACTGATGAGCCAAGTTACTGAAATCTCCTGTGCAAAAGTGGCAGGGACTAAACAAAGACTGAGGGGATTTCTTTAGGGAAGCTTGTTCACCAACCGGTATTGAGGAAATCTAGTAGGATGCTAATTAGCTTTGTTGATTTATTTTTATTTTTCCCCCCAGCAAAGTTGAGCTCCTGGACAAGAGAGAGAAATTCCTTGGAAATGCAGTTTTCACCTTTTCTAGAACAGCAGAGAAACTTCTTATCTTACTTCCTGTAAGAAAATCCTCTCATTACTTAAGGAGCCTTATCTCTGCTTTGTAGTGTTGGTTTTGTTACTTAAATCAAGAATACTACCTTCTGAACATTGTCTTTTCCTGTACTTTTTTTGTTCCTCTGAGTTATAGCTAGTCTTGCCACTGAGGAGTACATGAACAAATGAATTTTTATTACAAATGCATCTAAAAATATGATGATGCTGAAGCATATATGCGAACCACTTTGTTTCTCAGGTTGGTTCAGGAAATGAGGATTTTGGAGGACCTTTTCTTCTTTAACACACTACATCAGAAATCTTACATGTCTGTCGAAAACATCTTTGAAATTTGATAATTTTTAAAAGTTTCTTAAATAAGCAATCATTCTTTAACAATGCAGACTATACAAAACAGCTTTATTTCAAATGTATTTATTGTTTATATGTTCTTGGGAAAAGAAATTCTTTCTTCATAAATTTTAGCATTGCCCTCTGAACTCTATTGTAAAGTGTGCAGATGGATTCAGTGGATCAGTGCGTCAGCTTTGGTTTCATTACTCATCAGCTATCTACTAATTTTCTGTAATGTAAAATTAATATATATATTAACCATCTGCTGGTTGCAAGGAACTTTTGGAAGCCAAGGTTTTTGTGTTATTCTTTCCAAAGAAATAAGTAGAATTTTTCTGTCAGATTAATGTTGGATAATTACATCTTTTCATCCTATAATCACCTATCAAGAGTAGTTTTTCGTTTAAGATGCTGTTCCACTGTAGTTGTTTATTTTTAGTGCCTTATTGTTCATTTGTTTTCCTATTGCTGAAAATGAGAGTACAGACAGATCAACAGAAAGTTGAATCTTGAAACTTGTCATTTAAAGGTTTAAATGCAGCTGGACAAGACAAATGGTTAGCTTTTGAACTTTGAATTTAATACAGACTTTGGGGAAGAAAAAGGATCCATTAAGGGTCTTCATCTTTAAAAATGATTTGAATCACATTTAATTTTAGAATGTAGATAAAGATTCTATTTTAGTTGAATAAATACAGGTGCTTTTCTGTAATAGAGGCAAGATGTGTGACATCATCTTGTTACCTGGCTGAGGGTGTTGGACGTGTTAAACCGAGATTAAGCGAGGCTACTGAAGGACTGGTGCACACAGATGCCTGCAACACAGGAAATCTTGGCCTGAGTGAAGTACTGGTGAATCATCACCAGTCACAGCACTGGGAAGCACAGGAAGGTTATTGTGTTGTGCCATGGGCTGGTGTCAACAGTGAGTCACAGGCACTTCTGTTACAAGGCAGAGATGCAAACAGATTTCAAGGGTTAAAATCTTCCTCAAAATAAACTGTTAAATGTCCTGTAAGGTTATCTGATAGTCTTCAAGGCAAATGATGGTATGTTTAGCATTTAGGTGTCATTATGCCCAAGTGTTACTTAATTTTTACACTATTAATTCACAGAATGTTTCCCAAGAAGGTTCTTTACTTTCCAGGAGAGAACTTCGGAACCTTATATTTATAACAGGCTTGAGCTATCATATTTGCTTGAAAATAGATACAAGAGATTGTTGTTAAGTTGTGCCATTCATATCTACGTTACCTTAGTAAAATTTTCTCATTTGTTTAGGGCTATAATGAGGTGCTATGATCATCTGTGTAACAACGCCTTCACATTTGTGGACAGGGCGAAGGAGTGCCTGGAAAGGCTAAGTGATTACTCCAGCACTGCTTGTACAGAAATAAAAATCTTTTAAATGAGGTGGCTGAGAGAGGAGCAAAGTTTGGGACTCTAAATTTCTCTTTTATAGGGCAAGAAGGGCCAGAAGCAGCAACTTGCATGTTAAGAACAAATTGAGTAATTCGGCTCTGACTAATGTTTCTCAGTTTCAGTAGAAAAAAGTTCTGGGTGGTGGTTGTAGATGAATTCCATCATATCTCCTCCTAATTACAGTAATGAGTTCCTGTGAGTAAAAGGGATAAGGGATAGTGATGAGGTAGCTGTGGGCATGGCATGGAAAGAACAAAATGTACTACTGTACATTTGCTAGTACAAACTGTACAAATGCTAGTAAATTGTAAAAATCATAGTCTAGATATTTTTTTTCTCGTAGTACCTAATCAAAATTTTCTATTTGCTTGTAGTTCAGTAATTTCAAAGATCTAATACCAAAGCATCAAAACCCTAAATAGAGCCCGTGTGGTAAAAGCTGGTTTTGGTTCATAATCTGGCGGAGTTATTACCTCTGTGTACATATACTTGTGATCAGACCTCTAGATCATGAAGACTGTTATGTTTTTGTGAAAGCCTTCATTCATTCATTGTTTATTGCTCCTGTCCTTTTTCACTTTAACACTTCGATTCGCTGTTTATACTGTGATTGTATTAAATGGCTGAGGTTGCATTGCTCTCATTGTTATACAAGCACATCCATTAAAGTGGCACTCAGTGCCTGAAGGACTGTTAATCTAGGTTCGAGGAAGGCAATGGTGGCGAAGTGATACGACCACGACTTCTGGCAAATACAAACGTGACTGTATCATTAGTTTAGCTGTTCTCCAGAGATGCTTAGCATTTATTTATTTATTTGTTTATTTATTTGATGTATTGACTAAAGAAAGGTTATGTTTCTATGGTTTTATTCCTCTCGTGTATTCCCCTCTCCTGGCAGTTGCAGTGGTTTGATGTGATGAATCATTCCTCACTTGTTCAAGTATGGATTTTTAAAAATAATTTTTTTTTTCACCTCTTCTGCATAATATACAATTAAGCCACTTAGTAACTGTTTTATTTTGCTCAACTGCTATCACTGAGATTAGTCACTGACTTCAGGTTAAATTGATTCTGGGTGTTTTTGTTTTTTTTTTGTAATGATCACAGTGGATTTGTCAAGAGGAGTTGTTCTGTCCTTTAATGTAAAACTGAAGAAATAATGAGTTTTTATTTTTGGAGTGGTGTATCATGGTACCAAGTATTCTTTTGCACTTATTGAATGTTGTGTATCAGGGTTTCTAATGAGGTTTTTATCAGAAAACAAAATTAGAATAAAAAATAAATAAAGCGTGACCAAAAAACCCAAACCATACTTGCAGTGGAATGCTAAACTTTAAAAATAGCTTTTATTTTTGTGATACAGGGTGAGTTACAAAGAATATGACTGCTGTATGAAACCAGTGAAATTTAAATTACAGGCTTTACGTTCTTTTGTGAAAATCAACTAAATTAAAATAAATGTTTGAAAAATAGAACCATAGAAATGTTATGTGCATAGCTAGAAGCGGATGGAGGTGTTGGGGTATGATGATTTTCTGCTTTTCATTTACTGGAAGTGTGTAATTTCTACGTTTCTGAGAATCAGTTTCTGGAATCTCAAACATAGAGTTTGTTGAGCACTACCTCTTCTCAAACAATGCTGTGCCCTGCTGGTGTGGAAACTGATGTGAGTATTGTGCTTTGCAAAGGAGTTTCTGTCCTACTTTGCAGGGCCTACCTGTATGTAGTAGCGCGGGTGTGATCAGAAGAATCCTAAAACTGCTCTTGTTAGCTTTTAGCCTCGCTAAAATACTTTAGATGTTAGCTGTTCTGTATACAAGTTATCCATTTATGTAGACATTCTAAAATGTTTTGCTTGGAAATGCAAATGTAAACAGCAATTAGTCTGTGAAAGAGCAAGATAGCAAATGGCTATCTACTTTCAGTAGTAAAGGGCATAAAGAAAACAGAAGCCTGTTTTTTCCTATCTTGTTATCCAGGAGCAGTGTGCTTGTATACAGAAGTTTCTAAGAGCAAACAAAAATATTATAAAAGCCAATTTTACTCTGACACTGAATCCAAATGGTCATGAGAGCTTAGGTGTGCTTGCCTGGTTGAGCTCATTAGTTAGAAATAGCAATTAAAACGCCGACATATAATTTCCAGCTGCATTAATGAAAATCTGATGTTTATTCTACTGGACTAAGGTATTAGGGAACCTGATTAGTAGGCAGAACTGTGTATGACTCGTCAGGAATTCAGAATACTTCATTTCCATCCTGAGTTCGTGGATTGTCTTCTGACAATCTCCATGCAAGGGTGTGTCCAAGCAGTGTTACCTGCAGGGGTGTTGTAATGACGAATAAAACATATGCTACTAGTAGCTGGGATCTAAAAGGAGTGCAAGCTTTATGAAATTCAGGTTTGTGAGGTAACTTCATAGAAATATGTTCAGAGTTTCTGTGTTAAGATGTACAAGTCTTCTGTCCACAAAACTCATCTCAGAATCTGTTTTACCTGAGTAAAAGAGTAAAAGGAATTAAGACAGCAAAGACCAAGAGAAAGTGAAAGGGGGAGAACGTGAGATTATTATTCAGGGAAAGGTCACTGAGATACTCTGAAGTGTGGCTTAAACTTTAAATAAATACCACTACTATTCCTTCAGTCTTGCAGTGAGATGGATTGGCAAGGGGGAATGCATTCCTTAATTCTTCCTAGGTCCCAGGATATTCTCAACAGATGAGAATGTGCAGCCTTGCTATGTCTCCATGAAGTTAAATGCGTAACAGTAGATGAGTTTTCCAAATTCTCAGTGTTCCAAGCCCTTTCCAATCTTCATAGCTCTGAATTAACCAACTGTTGTAAAACATCTAGCTCTAAGATCAGTATCTTTGTTCAGATGCTTGTGTCCCGCTTGAAGTCTTTCTTGAGCTGGTGGATCAACACCTCAAGTTCACAGCAGGGAATTCCATTCTCCTGTCTGTCTTTACTATTGTTCATGGAGATGAGGCAATAGATTAAGATGCTTCTGTGAATCATTTCTAAATGCAGAGCACTTGGTTACAGGATGATTAGCATAAATGTATTTGAACCAGACCCAGATGACTATTTATGTACAGCATTTCTATTCATTTTATCTCTGTTTTTGCAGATCTTGAATAATTATGTATTCTGAATCTGGTATAGAAAGAAGCAAGGGAGTTCAGTCATTGCTCCATGTGAAGCCTAATGGAATGGCATATACTGCTTGAAATTCAGAAATGATTCATGAGTACATATTTCTTCAAAAAAAAAAAAAAAGTATTTATTTGGTGAAAGTTAACCTAAATGATATTTTCACCAAATACTACACCAATTGATTGTTTCTGTCTATGGATAATGTAAGACTTCTCAGTGTTGAATAGTTTTGTGTTACTGACAGTGAGCTCTGTTTTGTTCTTCTGTCCATTCCCTTGATTCCTAGAGTGGTGTGCAGGGTTAGACAGGACAGTATTAAAACATTTCACTGACAAAAGTCATTCTAGCTGACAATCCTGTTGCAGAAGGTTTAGTTTCTTATTCACATTCTGAACAGATGCATTTTTGATACTTTCTGAGAACCCAACTTACTGCACATGACAGCTTGAGTGCTGGGTGATGGCTGCTGCCTGAGGGAATTGCCTCTTGCACTGACAATTCTCAGACCTAGCAGAACAATGTCCACAAAGAAAAATCACTCTTCAGAATTGAAAAGCTTTCGTATTTGGGTGTTTTCGTCACAGATGCAAACATCCAATAAAGATTTTTTGTGATGAAGATCCTTGACTGTGCTTCCAGAAGAGCATGTGAGCCTAGTACTATCAGAGTACAACTAGCACGAATTTAAATGCCTTCCTTTCTGATAGGCTGGGCTACATTTCCTCATTTCTGGGGCTATCCAGGCTCCTCTTCATGCTTTCCTGACAGTTATTGCTTGAACTCATTCAAGGGGATACTGCATTGCCTCTTAAAGGTCACAGAAAGCTCTTTTGGAACTTGCTGCAATGTGCTGTGTTCTGCTTTGCCCTCCAAAGTGCTGCTGTCATTTCAGCAGGAGGGTAAGTGCCAGAACATTGAGATCAGTGGTTTTTTATATGTTCTTTCACAGGGACAATGATTACTACATCCATATCCTAAATTTATCCTGAAATTCCAGTAACACATTCGATCTGCCTGTCTTCCCAAAACTGCAGTCAGCAGAGGCTTGATATGCCCAGAATAAACATTTTCAAGTCTCTTCCTTTGTGTGTGTGGCAAATATTTCATGGCAGAGAGCTGAGAAGATAATGTGTGTGTTATCAAAAAGCCTCAGGTTGGAAAAAGCTTAATTGAGTCTCACTGATTATTATGTTTATTGTAATTTTATTACAAATAATGGGTTTCTGTTTTCTTCCTCCATGCGTTTTGAAGAAAATAAGAAAAGTTATGAAGATGGAAAGGATGGATACCTCCATTTTGGCAAGAAGACGTTACTGTGACAACTTCAAGCCCCAATCATTCAGTACAGACTTAAAGTGATTGCTAGCTTTGTGGCTTACTGTTTTGCACTGATAACTCTAAAAAAAGACCATATACACATCCTGTTTTGAGAGGGGAGAGTGACTAAGGCTTTTCTTGCTTTTTTTTTTCTTTTACTTTTTTCTTAGCAGTGTGCAAATTGAAATCCTCTACATTAGCAGATGACGTATCTGGCCAGTGTTCTTGTTCCGGCTATCATTTTGGGCCATTGACAATTTGGGCCAGTGGAGTGTGGAAGTCTGTAATTATTTCCTACTGTGGGCAAAAATAGGCAGTACACACTCAAATTACTTTCATGAGAACTTTTTTTCTTTTCCCTGAAGAATTGATAGGATGGGAAATGTGAGAAGATGTAACTGTAAAGATTGCATATAGGACAAGAAGCAGTCAGAGAGGCATATTTGAGAGACTGTGAGGAGACAAAGCAAGAATGGGGTTATTATCACGACAGCCAAATTGATCTGATCTTCTGAAACAGTGAGATGGTGCACTGGGCATACAGAATCTCACCATTCTGTGTTTAGCTCCCTCAGCTGACTTCTTTGCAGCACTACTATCTAATAAACGCAAGAAAAAATATAAGCAGCAAACATTGTCCTGGTTTCTGTTGTCCATTTCCAATGTTTTTCCTCCCCTCTGCTCCCTATTTCAGCTCCTGGTCGTAAGATGAATGCAGTTGCAAGTGAACTTCCCACAAGCGGGATGTGGCCAGACTGACTAAGTTTTATCCTCCTCAGGGGCTGAGCAACTGTGGAGCAGCCGCTCTTCTGTGCCATTGGTTCTGTGCTGTCTTGGTTGAACACTGGGCAAAGTCTCCTTGGCAAAAACTTTCCATGTGCCATATTTTCAACACAGCACCAGCTGTGTGCTGTTTGTGAGATCCTGGATGTTGTATGTTGTGTTGTTTGACAAGATCAAGTCCTTTGTATGGGCTTCTCAAATTTCTGACCATATCTTGTCATGTGCTTCTTTTCTTGGTCTAGAAAACTTCTTTTAAAAAACACAGTTTCAGTGCATTCAGAGTGCAGGTGTAAGCCTCTGCCTAGGTTTTATGATTCATTCTGGTGAGGCAAGTAAATCTTGCTTTTCTTCAGTTGAGCAGCTTGGTGGTGGGTTCTTGATATCTCAGGTCAATTTCTGCAGAGCATTAGTTTTTATTAAACTAGCATAGTTTCAAAACACCCTTTTCATGTTATTTAGATGTAGCATTTCTGGTGGTTTAGGAAATAGCTCTAAGTCTGAAAAAAATACTGCTGTAGTCATTAGCCTGTAGTCATGAGCATCACATAGCTCATGAGATCTTCTAGTGTTGCTTACAGCTGCTGGACGTTGCTGTGCTGTGTTCCAGACTGACAGGAAGAATGAAGTAGTTATTGTATTGGCCTGCAGTGAGTTGCTTATTTAGTTACTTAGTGTGTTGCTGGGGGAGGAGGGGCAAGGAGAAGGTGAAGAGCTTATTGTTTGATATTTCAAAGAATTAGTTTCAATATTATCAATTTATGTCTAGCAGCCTACCCTGGGATTGTTACATCAGTCCCAGGAATCACGAGGTTGAAATATTCAAAAAGTTTTTAAGATCAGGACAACTGCATATTTTATACCATTGCTTGAAAATAACACAGTTTATGCATACAGATTAAGTTATTCAAAATATTTTGGTATTATATTTGTGTTACTCGTGTGCACTTGTATTGATACTTAGACTGTAATCTCTCCAAATCACTTTGTATAAAAGGTTTTAAAATTGGAAGGTGATGTGGATGAAGCAGCTAACATCTTTTCTGTGCATTGATTTTTTTCATATATTCTTTCATTATCAATCATAAGCTATTTTTCCTTTTTAAGGCAGTGTTGATGCGTGCTTGTATCTTGGAAAATATTACCATGAGATCAAAGGTAGCAGAGCACCTTTTATCTTGCATTGATTCCTTGCATCAGCTAATGGAAAGATAAATTTGCTGACCTCTCTAATGGTGTTGGCTAATAAGAATATGTTTTTGCAGAAGAGCTCCTGGTCTATTAAGAAAATGAGTCATATTTCATATGGAAGCTATCGATTTGAAAATATTAGACAGTTTTATGTATGTAAATATTAATGGTCTCATTTTCTCAAGTACTATAATTATTTCTAACTTGTTTCATGGGATGAGAGATTCACAAAATCTGTGTTAGGCACTTAAGCACCTATTCCAACTTTTCCATACGTACAAGGTTTAGAAGTAATCTATGCTGTGGGTGAAACAGAGTTCTGGTGTGCTTTGTACCCATGCAAAACAGCGTAAGAGTTTTACAGAATATCTCACAGCTGGCCTGAGTCTGGATCAGTCAGATGTTTGTGTGTTGGTGGGTCTTTTTTCCCTTGTTTTTATACAGACACCCCTTACAGTATGTTCCTTTTGAGACAAAGGAAGCTGGTGCTTGCCAAATAGAGGAGATAGATCTTGCAGTAAGTGATCTTATTACTGTGAGAAGGCTCTTGGGGAATCTTATTGATGTCTTTAAATACCTGAAGGGAGGATGTAAAGAGAGAGCCAGGCTCTTTTCAGTGGTGCTTAGTGCCAGAACAAGAGGCAGTGGGCACTAACTGAAACATAGAAGGCTCTGTCTGGCCATCAGGAAGCACTTCTGTGCTGGGTGGATGATGGAGTGCTGGTACAGGCTGCTGAGGTTGTGGATTATCCTCAGAGATCTTCAAAAAACACCTATAACTTGGTCCTGGGCCCCCTGTTCAAGAATGTCTCTGCTTGAGCAGGGATTGGAGCAGATGCAGCTAGAGAGCCCTGCCTACCTCAAGCATCCCATGACTCCATAACATATGAAACTGCAAATACACAAGGGCTTTGTTTCTTTATCAGCATAGGATCAAATCATCAAAGCTCATATTTGTATATAAATAAAAGATGATATTTAAATTGTGTAGTACTAACCCAATTTGGATAGTCTCTTAGGAAATTAAATGAAGTTAAAGTCAGTACAGAAAATATCAATGTTGCTCATTTGTAGAACATGTTTTTTTTTTTTTTTTTTCCATAAGTCAGTTAATTCATAAGACAATGGCTTTTTGTTTAAATAATTGAACACATTTTTAAACATGACTGAATTGATTTTTCCTTCTGCTGCGCAAACATTGGCATCCCATCAATGTAGCTTTTCGATAGGACAGATTTCTTTTCCCAGTCTTTATCCTAGTGAAAATCATTGCAGGGGTGGAACTAGTTCTATTTATTTATTTTTTTATTACCATTTTGTCACAAAAGCATTGTCTCAGATTTAAGAAGTCCCTCAGCTGCAGATGCTGGAAAAAAAGTATGTTCACCCTCTTACATTTTTCCTTAGGTGTATTCTGTTTTAATGGTTTTGGAGGTAGTATACAGGACAAGATGGAATTGATGGGGTTTACATCCATCAGTCAGAACGATGAGAAGTTATTTTTCTTGTCAATATCAAAGATAATTTCTGGCCCTGAAAAAGCATTTCCTGGGCCCAGACTGTGAGAGAAGGCAGTAATAAATCTTGATGTGCTAATTGTAGCATTCTTGATGGTTTGTTTGTCTTACCTTCTGTTGATCCTTTTTTATAGCAAAACTACAACTTCAGAAAGCCAAAGTGGATAGCTAATGGTTCTCTCTTTACCTTTGTTAGTTATTTGCTTTAGGTGCCATAATCCTAGCAAAGAGGACAAGTACAAGTAAATGTATCCTGGGCAGGGATTTTCTCAATAGTAACTGACATTTTGTAGGTGTCTCTCATATGTTTGGCAGGGTACTTCACCTGCTAAGCTTCTTCATGTGTTTGTACTGTTGTTCACAGTTTGTTCACTCTTTTTGTCGCCCTTTCCCTTCTCTGACACAGAAGAATAAAGGAAATCACAAGCCGGGATGGGATAAGCTCCCTTTTCTTTTTGTAGGACTAGGAATTAAGAATGTTATCATTGCAATCTCCTGAGGTTCTGGGCAGTGATAAGCAGATAGCAGAAATAAATGTCTGAGACAACTCATCTAAGAATTGTTTCTCTCAGGACTGTTCTATTAACCATGCAGTTACTTTCCCCTGGTCTTTGGATCTAAGTTATCTTGGTGTTACGTGGTAAGAAATTGAGTTCGTGATTATGTGGAGAATTGTTGTTGAAGACCTTCTAGATAAAAATGTCTTTAAGAACATTCTTGTTAAATGGGAAAAATACATTGAGTGCTAATTTATGTTTTTCAGTACTTTTTTTTTGTTGTTGTTGTTTTTGTTAGCCATGTGTTGGTAAGGCATGTGCAGAAAAGGGTAGGGACAGAACTTAAGACCTAGTTCTCCTGTATGAATGTGTATTCTTGGCTTCTGTTGTCAGCTTCTATATTAAAAGCACACAGTTATCGAGCTACTTCCCCTCTCACACGCCTAAGATTGTAGTCTGAAGCTAAACTTGGGCAGAGTCTTGTAAATCAAGGGCTTGATAGCTGGAATGATATTTTCTTCTGATTGATTATAATTCTCAGTAATATCTGGCTTCTAGTCCCATACAGTCAAGAACTGAATGCATTTTCAGAACCTAGAAATTTTTAGCTAGTATGATATAAACAGTAGTCAGAAAAATAACCCCTTTCTTCGGATGATCCTTGCAGCAGCATAAATCTGCTTTGCAGATATCTCTTGGTCATGATCACAAGAATTACACCTGTGGCTATATGCAACTTATTGACATAACTAGAAAAAAAATTGAATGGGAATTCTGCTGATGTCTATACCTTGCATTTCAGTGACCTTTTAACTCATTCTTCATGAAATAAGATTTTGTGAAAAGATTTGCACTGTGATTTATTACTAGCAGTAAATCAAGAGCCTTGTACAATGGCTCATCAGAGTCTTCATCATCTAGTAGTCGTACCGTGTTGTTAATGAACTCTTATGCTTCTGGAGAGACATGCATCTTTATTGATGGTTCTGTCATAGTTTAGAAATGCCATTTTCTGAAGCTGAATAAGGTGGATTTTGGTCATGTCTGTCATCTCACCCAGGTGTATCCATGTTTCTGCCATCACAAATCATTGCTATTTTTAATTATTATCAATTATTCATTTACAATGTGTATAGTTCCTACAGAGCAATCATAATCTACAGTGAACAGACTAACAAGTTTCCTAAAGCATATTAAGAAAATAACATTTCCTTATGTGTATGTCCTCCAACTCCTAGCTGTAAATCCACCTTTGAAGAGTGTGGCTTCAGAACCACCTTCATGCACTCAAATTCCAAACAAAGGACAATAATTTTTGTCTACCCAATGAGTTGTAACTGTTTGTCTACTTCCAAGGCACAGTTTTCTATTCTTATTATCGGTGTCTCTTCACATTTTTGCAAGAACATTTCCTTTTCTCTCCAATGACTCCATGAAAACTCATGACACTGAGGGAAATCTGTTTCTGTTAGTGGTCGCACATCCTCCTACAGGTTCTTCTTCAGGTGTGTTTGCCTAGAGCTTTTCAAGTTAAGGCTGACATATCCTCACAGGTGTATGCCGTAAGCATACCTCTGTACTCAATGGAAAGCAGAAAAAAATCCAAACCAACATGAACAGTTAAGTGTTGCTTCTTAACTTCTTGCTGTCTGTGGCAAGGAACTCTCAGTGGTATCCCGAAGCTTGCTATTCTCCATTTAATAATTTATTGTTAAGAGCTCTCATTATAGCTTGCCACTGGGAGTTTTTACCTACCTTAGTGCTGTCCACAGTGTGGTTCATATGCAGCCTTCATAGAAGAAATGTTCACTATTATCTTCAGAGACAGAAGGAGCGGGCAGTGCATCCCATGCAGATTGCTAAGATGTAAGCTTTTTCCTTTCCCTTTTGTCCAGTTATTTGACAGCAGGTTTATAACAATGTAGGCATCAGCCTCTGGGAAATAGAATCTACAGATTTGTCTGAAGAAATGAGGGATGAATTCTCATCTGTTCCCAGCCACAGCTCTCGATCTTTTTTACTGTAATATATTCTACAACATATTTCTCTTGTTCCTTGAAAGGAAACACAGGATCTCCTGAGAACTTCTAAAAAGAATCGTCCAAATACCAAAATGCCTGCTCCCGAGAAAGATATGGGGGCACTTAATCCAATTTCTGCACTGCAGAATCAGTGTGCTAACACTCAAAACATGTAAAATGTAAAAGCTAGGAAGATTTGCATAAGAAAAAGCTCTTTGAAGCATGCTAAACTACTAATTTAGTTATACCTTTTTAAAATTAGACACGTAGTGGGTGGGGCTAACTGGTAGGACCTCAGATATTTTTCCTTTGAATTCTATTTTTGACTGGGCTGTTGAGGTCAAATTGATTCATCGTGTTGGAAGCCAGAGAACTGTCAGAATTATACTTATTGTCCAAACTCTGATAAACTGATATTTCAAAAATTTACTAGGCTTTTCTACGCCAAATAGGAATTTATACTCTCATCACATGCACGTACTCACAAATTTATTCAAAACAGTCTACAAATGTCAGGTATTCTATTGAAAAAGCCTGTGTTTGTGCTTTACTCCTTGAAAATAAAAATAACTTACCTTTTTTCTTCTTATGGTATGTTTCTTTACCACAGGTGGACAATTTTTCATGTTGGCATTTGACACTGAATATCTGATATACTCTATTGCTTTACTTTGCAACCTTTATTATTCTTGTACCTGTACACCTAATATGAAGTTACTGAATTGCAGTTATGATTCTTCTGTGGCTACAAATTTACTAGCTTGTTTCTGATCTGCTTGCTTTTGGAGTTTAAACTTGCTTCTGCTGGTGTGTGTATGTTGTATTTTTCGGTACAGACGCCAGAGAAAGAATTAGGCTGCTGTACCCTGGCCCCTTAAACCAAATGAGTCACTTTGTGTGAGTTTAGTTTAGCTGAAAAATGCATTACTGACAACTTAAGCTCTTTATCTATGACACTTTTTTTATTATCTTGCCCTCCTGCTGTCTTAGAGGTAAGGCAGTGTACGGTTGTCTTTAAAATACACGTCTGCTTCTTTAACTCTCGCAGATTAAATCCTATTACAATCATAGCTGTATTTTCTATCTAAGCTAAACACTATAAATATCACCCATTCATTTCCATTCAAATAAGGATTTTGATGCCCCTGATCCACCTTATGGGAAATACGCGGTGTTTCTGGAATCAGCAAGTTCTGTTTCATGCCAACCCTGCTGGACACCTGACATTAGCCCTTTTTTCAGCTTCTTTGCGTGGGCTGCAGCTGAATGTCAGCAGGGACTCCCTCAGACAGCCAGGCCTTTGCTTCTACTGTGCATTCAGCAGAGTCTACTTCCCAGAAATGCTGCCAAAACATTAACTCTTTGAGAATGGGAAAGAATGATTTCCCATAGTGACCAAATGCTGTTGTAGAATTTGGCGTGTGATCACTTTTGAGCTTAAGGCAGTTCATCCTCTTACAAAAGTTTGAAATGCCTTCTTTGTGTAGAACAGTAAAGGAATGGTCATAATGCAAAAGTCTGTGATAGTGCTTGCAGATTTGCTGGCAAGAAAAGCACAGTTGTGGGCTCCTGTAGTTTCTGCTATTTTCTGATACTGCACATTTGAGGGCAGACCTTACTGAGTTGTCCTTCAGACATAAAAGGTATTGTAATTGCTGTTATTTCATTCTCAGAGTAGTAGCAATGTAGTCAGGGTGATCTAAAGATAAAAGTAATAAAGGTTTTGTAGGTGCTACAAGTATGTCTATTTCAGACCTTGAAGGGTGTTTATGCCTGCAAGCGTGTCTCTTCTTTTTTTTTTTTTTTTTTTTTTTCCAAGAGTAAACATAGTTGGCTGAACAAAAGTGATTACCTATAAACTGACATCATCAAAAACCCATTTTTTGGTCAATTAACACATTACATCTATCTCTTTGTTTTTCTTTTTTTCCTTCTTCCCTGGGTTGTACTCAAATATGTGACAAAACAAATGCAAACCTGTCTTATGTCTTTCTAAGCACTTACTGTTTTCTAATGAAGAACAGCTTGATCACTGAGCAGATTTGCAGAAAACTGCCAAATGCGTGCACATCATAAAACTGTCATTCAGTACAGGATGTCCTGACTTACAGTTGAAGTAGTCAGGAAATTTTCAGTAGCTAAGTTTGTCAGTAATATTTTTAATTAGAAAAATTATCGAATCTGCCGATTTCAGCAAAACATTTTTAGAAACAAAATTCTTCCCTCTGGAGTGCATTTTCTGATTAAAAATTAGAGAAGAGTGAGATTGAAATCAACCCTTGAGCAGGAAATAGACTTGTTCAGGGATGCACACTGGAGTATGGGAGATCCTTAGGGATATTTGGGTTAATTCAAGGACCATTGAGCTGAGGCTCAGCTTCTCTTTAAGACACTGGGATGTGGTACATATGTTCAAATACCTAAGCCAGTCACTAGTCAGACATTTATACAAAGTAGAATCTCTCTCGGTACCTTCTGTAGGTGTGACTTGTTAAGAGATCCACTCAAAACTAATTTATTTTCTGCTGACTGGAGCCTTGTTTGGGATGTACGTGGCTGGCTTGTAAGAACTTGAATTGTTATCTCCCAGACTGAAGCTGTTCTAACACTGTGCCACATATGCTTGTGGGACGTATCTTTCCTCCCCCTTCTTTTCCTCCATATTCGCTTGCTTATTAATATGAGAGACCTCAACATTCTCCCAGTGTAAGAGGACAAAAAAACCCAAAATGTATGCATCATATATAGTATGTATTTCAAGTCTCTGTAGAGATTTGTAGAATGTAAAAATGCTTCCCACCACACTGTGACACATTTTTGTGACAGTGTTGTATACCGACATGAGTGCTATGATTTTCCTTGTTGCTGAGAAAGACTGGGTTATCTTCCTTTTTTGCTGATTGTTGACAGCCATTTCTTGAACAAACTGGTCTACTTTTATTTATTTATTTATTTATTCCTAAATGTTCAAGTAATTTTCTTGGTTAACCTGCTTAGAATTTAAGTCCAGAAGATTAAGGAAAACTTAACTACAGAAGTGTTCAGGTCCTAGGTACCCTGCCTCTGTTGCACAACCCGCAGTTCTAACTTAGGCACTCAGCCTTCTTGAATAAAGGATGGGATAAAGAAATGAATTACATATCTTGTTTAGGTAGTTACAAAGACAGTGTCTGAAGTGTGAATAACCTAAAACAGGCAATTAAAAACAATCAGGCAAATTCTTATTGGAATCCATAATATCTTAGCTTGGGAGGTTAAGTTCTGCCTTGCAAACATGAATACAAAAATCCTTTATTTTAAAAGTATGTCACAATTTAATTATTTTGTTCAAAATCATGCTGGTAGCAATGCTTGCCTCCTTTTGATCTAAAATACAGGGTTAGAATGGAGGTCCTGGCTATAAAGTATTGACTAAATTCTCTTTTCTGTCTGATTGTATTAAAATCCATGTGTCTCACGTCCTGTGGAATGGTAAGATGAAAATAAACATTTAAATTAATTGGAAGAATTGCACTTCAGGTCTTTCTGCTCTCGTGAGTGCTACCAATTAGAATATGAAATTGTGCTCTCTTTAGTATTTCTGTCAGGCCTACTGAATCTTTAAATATTTCATGCAAAATGGAAAAGTTTCAACATGGAGAGATGAAAGAGCTGCCTGTAGCAAGGTTCCCAAACTCTACAGGATAACAAGAGGTGTGTTACATTGCCCTGAGACTGCAACGGTGGGATTTTTAGTGAACCAGATAGGAGGAACTTCTGTGTCATTGGTTGTGTTCATTCTTTAGGTTGAAAAGTTACCTAACCAATATACCAAGGTGTGGGAAATGTGAATTTGAATCCTGTAAGGCAGAGAAGAAGACTGAATCATGTTCTGCTTACAGATATAAACTTTGTGCTACTGCGTGAAAGGCAATCCCTATCCCTGTGCTAATTAAAAATCCTTAAGTTGCCTCATGGAAGTAATAGAGGCAGTGTAACACCTTGTAAGAAATAATGCTTGGTCCTTGGGTGTGTCAAGATTTGCATTTCAGGTGACCCTAGAGGTGCACAGTACTAAGATGAAAGTACACTAACCAGAAATAGCCTTACCAGTGAGACATGCTTAGAAAAACACCTTTGTAATTTGCAGATCTTGTTATAATTTGTAGTGAGACTTAAAGACCAACTTTCATTACTGGAAAAAATGATGAATCCTGAAGGTCTGAAATAACAGCAATAAGCTTCAAGCAAAGTATAGGCTGAATATAATTGCTTTGACTTTAAATACATTATCTTTATTAAACTGTTTAAGACTATGATTGGTACTTTATCTAGCAGAGTAGGATGTAACTGAGCTTAATGGTAGTAAAGGTATTTTTACTTGTCTATTTCTAGATGGGATCATTTCAGCAGTATTTTTCAAGGTTGATAGAGGTCTTTGGTAAGGTCTTAGGAATAGGATTAAGTGGATAATGACATGTTGACTTGGGAAAGATTTTTGCCTTTCTAGGACAGTCACTGATTTAAAAGTGAAGCTTGAGAAATGCGTGAGAGGCTAAGACTTGTCTGCTCCTTCAGAGGGAAAAGGATGCTTTCTTTGAAAGGATGTGGAAGAAAAAGTCATAACATCTGAAAAACTAGTTCATTTATGATGTCAACTAATAAAGAACATTGTTTCATTATTCTGAAAAACATAAAAAAAAAGTTGGAAAGCAGAGAAAAGAACTCATTTTGCATACCTCTTTCATGTTGGAAAGGAGTGGGTGTCAGAAGCATAAAATAATTTTCTGTGCCTTATTTTCCCACCACCTTGCACATAATGAAATTTCTTCTCAGCTGAGCAGCTCAGAGAACAGTGATAGGAATTTGCAATGTCGTTGCTAATCCCTCCTCTCTCCATACCTCTTTAATTTTTCCTTGAAAACTGCATTCAAGGCCATTGCCTACCAGTTGTGCTGGGTGTTCCTTAACTCTCTTTTCTTTGCGTAAGACTGATGGATTCTCATAAGGGCTGTTTGTCATTGTTGCTAAATTTTATTTCACATCCCATTTCTAAACAATATAGTAGATTTTTTTTTCCCCAGGTGTAATAGTGGGGGCTTTCCCAGCTTTGGGAGACATAATTTTGTGGGTCTGTGAGACACGGCGTTTGCCTATGTAATCTGAGCTGAGATTTCACAGCAGATCAGCTGATTGAAATTCTAATGCTGGAATTTTGTTGCGGTGATTTAGCCCACTGATGTTTATAAATAACCCAAGTTTGATTCTGAGACAGCACTGAGTAGAGGAAGTCATTTCATTTAGTAGATGATGTGGTTGCTCAGAAACTCTTTTCCCGCTTGTAAGAAAGGAAATGCTGAATAGGCAATATGTGGAGAGGCAGGTGGAAGTATGTAGGAACTTGTTGGTTAGCTGGAGAACAACACACAGCTGGGCTGTGGGTAAGTGGGGCTTTTCAAAGCCCTGTTTACAAGTGGAGTTAACTTGTGTGGAATTGTAAAGTTGTATCTGGTGAGGTTATCTATTTTAGAGAAAATCTAAGGATGTTTTCTCACTACTGATGTTGTGCGCCTACTGGCTTTATTGGTGTTGTATAGGTACAGATAAGGCGAATTTTTTTGTGAGAACGGTATGTTTTCTCCCACAGGTTGGTCAGTGTATGTTTATTGAACAGACTGTAGTAGGTTTGATTGCCTACCTGTGTGGTGGCATGTTTGTAGCAGTGCCTCAGTTTTTAAGCTTCTGACATTCTTAGTCTGTGTTTTGGAGAAATGGCAAGGAATGAAATTGGAAATCGTTATTTAAAAAGAACCCCGAAAAATAGATTAAAAGGTTTTCAAAATCCAGATTGATTCCCTTGAGATGTTTATTTTCTTCTCTTGTATTACTAATGGCAATTTATAAGTAAATCTTAGCACCCACCAATGTATGAACTCAATGCATATTTAAGAAGAGTAATCAGTTATCCCCTAGCATAATAAATCTGTGCTTAGTTATCACACATTCTATAACCCATTGCTTTAAGTTAATAATGGCATGACTGTCTGCCAAGTATTGTGCTATTGAAGAAAAGATAATTGTAGCACCTTAAGTAGTTTGTGAAGCTACACTTTTAAGCTGATTTCATTTTATGTTGGTAACATAAAAAATGGTTCCTCTTTTATCTCTGCCAGCTCCTTGGCTACATATTCCCAAACCTACTTTGTGCAAGGATCAGCACTGGTGTAGTCACACTATCAACTGGATCAGAGAGCTGGATGGAAGAGACTTTGTTTTGGTGGGACCAGTTTTCAGCTAGGTGAAATTTTGATCTAGTTCCTAGCACCAGCCACTTAAGAGAGCCAGACTGTTCCTTTTAATAGCACGGTAGACATAGCTGAGTTGATTGTGATGTGGCTTTTTAAGTTTTGAAAACTCTTCTTAGGCTAGAAGGAGAACTTGATCTTTTGAAAAGAAAATGAGATTTGACTGCCTTTATGCATCTTTCCACAGAAGCAAGTTAAGTGCTAAGTATTTCTAAAACAGTTTCAAGCTAGATATGTTTATTGCAAATGATATTTTCTGTCGTGTCTTCTGCATTGTTTGATAACAGTTTATGATACTAATACTTCACTCCTAGTGAATACTGGAAGTAACTCTTTTAGATGTTGGATTTCTGTAATGTAAATATAGACTCTAGAGATTGGTCCATCAGACTTGTTCACATTCAAACAAAACTGTAAGTGTGTCTGCCGCATGAGAAGAAATGTGTAAAGATCACTCAGCGGGTATCTCATCTGTGGTAATCAGGTCTTTGTTTGCTGTCTTAGTACTTCTCTCTTACTGACCTATTCTTCTTTGTAAGACAGGAATATTACAAATGTTTATCTAAATATAAAGTGAGGATTTTTTCCCATGCAAGCTGTGCCTCTCCTGTTTTATCCCAGTATCTTATACTGCTGAATGCACAATCACTGAGATAGGATTTACTGTCTTGCACAACCACAAATGACTGCTGATCATTTGATTGATTGCATGTTGCTCTTTGTAAGGTAATAGTTTGTTCTCTACTAAGATCCTCATGCATACAATTATATGCACCACCGTCAGCATATATGCATTTCTCTGTAGTTGTCTTTCTTTTTGACATGATAAAATCTCATCTGTAAGTCAACTTGGAGAGATCTGTGCTGGGTGTTGTTTTGGTACTAAAGACCTAAGGAGCTTTCATTGTTGATTACATTTTATTAGCTGGTACATATATTTTTATAGTCAAGTGTCCCTTTACTTTGCCAAGACAGTAATTCTCATCCAGATCTTCTTATGCAGAGTTCTTCTGTAGGATAGACAAATACTCGGGGGAAAAAAAAAAAAAAAAAAAAAGGAAAACCTATCAAATTTTGCCTACTGATACTTTCCCATTTCAAAAGGTGACTTACTCAAGTTGTTGGAAGTGGGGAGAGTCTCTTGAGCAAGAGATTTCCATTGTTAAACAATTTGTGTAAAAGAATGGACTTGAAATTTCTATAGAAAACCTTTAAAATTCTGCTCTGAAATAGAAATGTTGATTTGCCAGTATTGCAGTTTCCTCTTTGTTGGTAGTTAAGGAAGACTGAAGTGGCCTATATTGTTCTCCTTATTTCTTCAGTGGAAGGAATCATCTGATTTTATTTCTTTATTCTTTTAGCATATGCAGATGACTATCCAGGCTCTTCAAGATGAACTTCGGATCCAACGGGACCTGAACCAACTGTTCCAGCAGGACAGCAGCTCTAGAACCAGTGAGCCCTTTGTGGCAGAGCTGACAGAGGAAAACTTCCAGCGGCTTCACACAGAGCACGAGCGCCAGGCCAAGGAACTCTTCCTCCTACGTAAAACCTTAGAAGAGATGGAACTGCGTATTGAGACACAGAAACAGACCTTAAATGCACGTGATGAGTCCATCAAAAAGCTGCTGGAGATGCTGCAGAGTAAAGGTCTGTCAGCAAAAGCCACTGAGGAAGATCACGAACGAACAAGACGGTTGGCTGAGGCAGAGATGCATGTACACCACTTGGAGAGCCTTCTTGAACAGAAGGAAAAAGAAAACAACATGCTGAGAGAGGTATGTGAGCAAGCTTTGGGTTCAACTCTGATCTTAATCCTAGTTCTTCATCTCCTCCCCATTTCATATTTTCAAGGCAAGAATTCTCCATCCTTCTACAAGCTGTATTTTAAGCTGCAGATTTAACAGAATTTGTCTCTCCCTTAAAATTTACTTGTCTTTCTTGCATGTGGTTTCTGGGGTAGTGGGACCTTATGTCTCGCTTTCCCATCACCCCAGTGTTATTCCCTGGAGGTGAATTGTTTCGTGGTCTGTAAAATGTATTCCTCCATTCTGTTTTGGCTTGGGAGAAAGTACCTACCTGTATTTAGGAGAGAGCTGAGAGAAATCTTTGCAGGAGTAATGGATGATTGCTCTACGGTTTCCATGGAAACAGTCGTCTTGCTGAGAAGGGTATTTGATAAAACTATTAGCTGCCCTGGATGCACAGCCAAAAAAAAGATTACTTAAAGGGACACTGCTACAAACATTTCAAACCCTTTCCCCACCCCTGAAAACAGAAAAGACATTGTATCTGTTTCATAGCATAACTGTATGGTGGCAGGCATTCTACACAACTATCCAAAATTAATTACAACAAATTTTAGGCTACAGATAATATGAGAACCTTGGAAAAATAAAGGAAAACAAATGAGTTGTGTTGTAGCCAGTGTCATTAAATTCCTTGACATTAAGTGCATTTTCCAATTCTAGCCAACCAGCCTTCTAAAGTATTCCTACATCAACTTCTAAATAAGTAGTAGTTCAGTATGTGTTCTGTATGTGTTCACTAACAGTAAGATTTTCTGTAAAGGTTATTTAATATCCATCTCCAGATTGAATGCATGAATTGATAACTATATGTGTATGTGTAACGTTTGTATGAATCTTATGGCTTGTTTTATGCATTGTATGTCTATCATGTGATTCAACATGTTTTTGAAGTCGGATATACTAAAACAGTAAGCCCCCTCTCTCTCTCAAAAAAAAAAAAAAAAAGGAAAAATCTTGCAAATAGATTTTTGAAAGGAGCATTTACAACAAATAAATACCTCCTCGCACCTCTTACTTATGTTTTCCATTGCCCAACCCATTGTACTTGTGCTGTTGTAAGCATTTATATAAGAAAGCAAGAGCCCACTGCGTTTCTGAGCCAGATTTAGACCAGATTTATTTTTTTTAGAGCAGTAATCTCTTGAGTGTCTGAAGTGAAGATAATATGATTCCAGAGTTTCTACACTACAATTTTTCCTTTATTTAGCGACCAATGATAATTCTGTTCCAATTCTTGTATCTATTTCAGGAAGAGCCCCAAATGGCTTCCATTTGTTTCTGCTTTAAGTCCAGCAACTTAAATGAGAAGCTGGCAGGAGCTGTGTAATTTTTTAGGAATGCAGTTTCTTTTGTTTCTGTGTAATGATGAGTAGGTGTTGAGAGAGGAGAATTCTTGCTTCATTCTCAAATGTCTGGAAATCATCAATCATTTAAATCTTAGCATTTACACTAAAAGATTTCCCAAAGAAGATATAGTTGACTATTGATTTTGAAAGTGTAAATGCTGGTTATCTAGCGTATTTTAAAACAAATTGCTAATTGCTGCCAACCTCCTTCTAATGCACGGAGAAGGATAATATGGGTATGCTGTAAATAGTAGCACAAGCTGTTGATACAGTGTAGAATTCAGCCTTGAAGATGAGCACACCAGTAGCCTCAGAAACATGGTGTTGTGTGAGAGATGCCAAACTATCTGCGTGAAATTGACCATACTGACTGAAAACTCAAGCTTGTTGGTAAGAATCTCATGCACTGGGGTCCAGAAAGCTGGAGAAAGTTAGGGGGCATTGCAGAACGGTAGCTGACTGCAGCTGAACCAAGGTTACTCAGACTAGTAGAATCTGGCAAGCAAACATAAAGAGTTCTTGGGCATGAAGTTGCTCTGCCTTACGGGATTTGGATCAGAGTTGTTGTCATGTAATCAATAGAATCCTTAAAATTGGAAGGGACCCTTAAAGGACATCCCCAAAGGTCCAACTCCCCTGTAATGAACAGGGACATCCACAACTAGATCAGGTTGCACAGACCCTGATCCAGCATTGCGTTGGATGACTTTAGGGACAGAGCGTCTATCACATCTCTGGACAACTTGTTCCAGTGCCCTACTACCCTCCCTGTAAAATACTTCTTCCTTACATCCAACCGAAATCTACGCTTTTTCTGTTTGAAACCATTTCCTTTTGTCCTTTCGTTGCAGACCTTGCTAAAGAGTCTGTCCTCTTTTTTCTTGTAGCTCCCCTTTAGATCCTGGCTGCTATCAGGTTACCTCGCAGCCTTCTCCAGGCTGAACAGCCCTGGCTCTCTCAGCCTGTTCTCACAGGGAAAGTGTTCCATCTCTGAACGTGCTGTAACAGGTCCATGTCCATGTCTTCCCTGTACTGAGGACTCCCCATCTGGGTGCAGTACTCCAGGTGAGGCCTCAGCAGTGCAGAGTAGAGGGGCAGGATCACCTCCCTTGTCCCACTGGCCATGCTCGCTTTTGATGTAGCCTGGGGCTACCCCAATTACTAACCACACAATTTTTTGAGCTGCGTTGAAGAAAACTGTCTACTGAATTGGTTGTTCTATAGCTGGTATACCAAGTATCTGGAGACATCCTAAACTCCTCTTCAATGCTATTAAAGGGAACAGTAATATTGCAAATGGATTTGCATAAGCTGTGAGGATACTTCATATTCTGACTCATCAGAAATGCTGAAACTTCAGTAGTAGGTTGACCGTATTAGCCAAAGTATGTCCTGAGATGTCAGAATCCATGCTTACTATTTCTAAGTGTATTACATCTTTGTTAAAGATATTTGCTAGGAATAATAATAGAAGTCTATATTCTGAAGGAAAAGATATTCCTTTATTTTACAGCTTTGAAGCTTACTTATAATGCAGAAGGTGATGTTGTGACTGAAGGACATCAGATGGTGTCTCAGATTGTGCAGGTGCAGTGGCCAGCAGTCTGACCTTAAAAAGTAATCATAAATCTTAACAGAACCACAAGTCTGAGCTCTCTACATTTATAACTACAAAAAAGCTAACCAAGGATCCCTTTCCTTCACTGTTCTGTTTCAACACAGGCACCTAGGAAAGGGTAAGAACAGGGCAAACATGATACTTCTCTGTAATATTGGCCGATGTTCCAAAGTATTTACAACTCAGGAATTTTGTGATCTTCTTGTGATTTGTCAATTTGGTAATTTCTGTGGATTTGCCATGCAAGTACTTAGTGTCTTGTCCAGCCTATGTAAACTTACGTTAGTGGTTCTGCAGACTTGTCTGCAACAGGAAGAACATACCTCTTTTCTTTTGGGTTAGGACCTGTCTCACAGTATCTCCTTTGATGACCTCTTATTCTTGCATTGGAAGACAGAGTGAACAGGTATCAGTACTGGGACTGCTGTGCCAACTGTTATTTTAGATTTCTGTCATATCCTTTCCACGTTCTCTCCTTTTGCAGGCTGAAAAGTCATTTGCTTAGATGTGCTTCATATAGAAGATATTGCATATCTTTGATAATAACCCAGAGCTCTGTCTCAGTTTATTATTCAGGTTATGAAATAGATTCTTCTATAGTCTGATTGCTGTATCTCTATCAGTTTGACCCTGTTGGACTTTCCCCAAATGTTTCCCTGAAAAGGGCCACTCAAATAATCTTTCCACACTACTTCATAGGAAAGATCCAGTATCCAGCATAACATGGGATGTATTTGGCAGTGCACCGATACAGAGGAAAGTCTCTCATGAACACAAAAAATGAAAAATTAAATGTTTTATTGAACATCTGGGCACAGATGTGGATCTGCATGCAGTGACTTCAGGAGATGACAGTGCGATTGCATCACGTTCTACATTCCTCCACTGCAGAAAACAAGCTTAAGCTTCATAGCATATAAAAAGAAGCATGCTATTTTGAATATCCCTTCTTAAGTCTTACTGAAAATTATTCATATTACTGTTGGTATTCTAGACCAAACTTTCAGAAACAAGATTATTATCATACCAGCAAGAAATAGTTGATGAAATCCAGCAGCTAGACTTACAACTTCCAGAATAACTCCTGAGTGACATTAACTGCCATTTCATTGTTCCAAATTCACCTGCTGCAGAATTATCAGTGGTGGCAGTGACAGCACATAGCTCTAAAGATAACAAGGCTTGCTGTGCTCTTTTTGACATCCTCCCCATTCCTTCCAAAATGCTAGATGAACTGGGTGGAAATATATTTTTCTTCACTGTGTACAAGATACACAAAACATCAACATAGCTGTGATTGTATCCACACCTGGCGTTATAGAGTACTGTGGTCAAGAGACTTCATGAGGACAGTCCAACGTTACTACACTAACTTGATTAAGTCTTTCTTTTTTGAATTCTTCATGTCCATCTTAAGTATATCCACATCTGAACAAGGACCCAAGATTTTCACTAATAGTGTCACAATCAGTATGGAGGTAACTTCTTGAGAGTTTTTGGAGAGGAAAAAAAATAGGCCAAATTTCCCATCTGCCTAGAAGGAAGGATAAAAACAGAACCATCTGTATTTGTTCTACCCAGGGGGAACAAAAATAAGCTCAGTGTATATTATTGTCAGATACAGTAAACTTCAGCGATGATGTCCCATTTTCTTACTTCTGCACTAGGGATATCAGCACAGATCTTACAACAGTGGTTAATCTGATAACTGTTTGTCTCTGGATTGTTACTGGGCATGTATACAGTACAAGCCAGATATATAATGTATTCTCTTTTAATTGGCCGGTGTGCTTATTGGTATCTACCTGTTACTCCTTAGAAATCCTTAATCCTATATAACATGCATTCCAAGTCCTGATAACACGCTGCTCTGACCTTTGGCTTTACCTGAAAAGATGCAGGAGGCATGCCCTACAAATGACTGTGGTCAGACTGATTTGCTGTCCAAGAAGCCCCTTGAAGTTGAATGGTGATCAAAATGGTATTCTCTTGCGGGAAGGGAGTGATTGGCTCAAATTTGGCCACATGGACGTTGGAGGTGGTGTTCACTGAGATGCCAGTGTGTAGATGAGAGTGGTAATAAACTTCATCATACAGAAGGAAACAGCTTTTTGGCTTGAGGGACAAAAATTAGAAAATGTGGGAAAGAAAACTGAATCGTTATTCCAGGCCTGGTATTTTAATACAACCAAGTGCAGAACTGAATTAAGGAGTTAGGAATATAGTGCTTAACAGATAAAGGGTGATTTTGTATGTAAAGCAATCACTGAAATGGATTGTTCATAGGGGCACTCATTTCAAATGAGCTTAAGGAAAGAGGTTATGGCAGAAAGAGCTATTATTTGTTTTCATCTACACTGTGTGTTGCAATGGCAAGCAAACAAAGTCCTGTTTGTGAAGTGTATGACTGTTATCTAGCATGGCTTTATTGCAAGGACTGATCCTTATTTGTGGCTATTTTGAACCAAACAGTACTTACTTTATTATAGGAACTAACGTGAAATTTCTGTGAGAACCCATTCTGGCATCTCCACTCCTCCAGAAAGCAAAGGAACAAGGCTATAGTATAAATGTAGTTGACTTAGATTTAAATTATCTAATTTGATACTGAGACAGCAAAATGGGAGCAGCATGGAGCTCCGTGAGAAGGGTAAGCTGTACTGTCTAAACATGCCATTGAAGTGCTGCTGAAGAGTGATGTTGCCATTTTATAACGCTCCATGAAAAGAAAGGTTGTTTGCCTTATCTGAGCAGATTTTAATTAACTGTGACAAGTTTTGCACAGAAGTTTTTTTTCCATGCATGTGTTAAAATTCTTACCCTTTTCTGCTCCAGGCTCAGAGAAGGATTTAGAAATTTTAATTAGAGCAATTAGAGTTATCTCAAAGAACGCGTTTGTCCTGTTCCAAGATTTTACAACATAAATAAGACACACTTTTCTAGAGTGGCTTTTTCAGTAGTATGTAGTGTGGTTCAGTAACTGGAACTCTCATACCATTGTAGTATGGGACATCTTTCTAATGAGTTAAGTAAAATTCCTGCTTTGTTCAGTTGCTGCATCATTCTTTTAGCCTTTTAGAAGAGGTTAGCAGGGAGAAATAATTAAAAGCAAGGTAATTTGAATAGTTTAGGTTGATTAGAATAACTTGATTTCTCTAGAGATAGCTATCTAATATGTTTAGATTTTTTAGAACAAAAATAGAGATTTGGGCTATTGTAACTTGAGAGCAAATTGTAGAAAGGAGAATTTATCCTTTTTTTTTTTTTTTTTTTCCTAATACTCTTATTGTTTGGAAAGTCTTATGTGACCTTTATAAAAGAATGACAGTTTTAAAAGTTTAATGTTGTTATTTTCATCCTTCATTGGTGCAGAGGTTGTTTGCATGATAGTTCTTCTCAGAACTGATTTTCAGCAAAAGAAAATTGGGATGAAGAATTGCATATTTGTTTTATGTCTTTGTAGGCTACAGAGAAATTATAAATGCCTTCTGATTTTCATACAGCAAATCTTATTGAGTTTAGTTAATTATTTAATTATGGGTAGGATTTAAGTGAATAGAAAAAAGTAGAACTACAGTCATCTATGAAAGTGATTTTCTCTCTATATAATAGTTATGATC
This sequence comes from Oreortyx pictus, assembly GCA_036925125.1. Classification (NCBI taxonomy): domain Eukaryota; kingdom Metazoa; phylum Chordata; class Aves; order Galliformes; family Odontophoridae; genus Oreortyx; species Oreortyx pictus. The sequence goes on along the minus strand of JAUPFR010000001.1, from coordinate 127,421,943 downwards.
TCATCAATTTGAAATAATCCAGAAAAATCCAGCTTTGAAATTTGGAATTTGGAGAGAGGTACTGTACCTCTGTCCCCTTAAAAGTGAGATTTTTAAAAACATCCAAAACGATTACAATGATGGAAACCTGACTAGATTAATAAGTTTAAAATAATTAAGGTTTGATGTCTTTTGATGTTTTGTTCTATTAGAAGTTTTTGCTTGTCAGTACGTCTTACATGATGTTATTTACCAATTATATCTTCAAGTACACTTTCTTTGGAAGAGTTAATGTTGTCCTGTATCTTTCTTCAGTAGAGGTGATATTTGTGGAACCTCATTTCTGAAAACTTGAAGTTTTCCATCATCAAAAAATGTAAAAGTAAAATTTAAAAATGCTGTCAACAATTTGGAAGCTAATTTAAGAAGCGAGTAGAAAATATGTTTGTTGCTCCTTAAATAAAGGGAATAAAAAGGAGAAATTAAGAATTCTTAGCATAAAAGTAAACAAAATTCTAAACGAGTAGGATTTCAATTTTTATTCGACTGTCCCTTAGTGTTTGGAATCCATGCTCTTGTCAGATTTCAACTCAATGACTTACTACTTAGAACTAATAGGTTAGTTTGAATTGGTCTCTCTCATTTTTAATCTAATGCTGGAGTTTTATGGGATTTTGCTTTTAATTCCTGCTGATCTGATCATAGAGATGAACTGGGTTGTGTGGTTTAGTTTTCTGTTCATGTGATGCCTCTGTAAAGAAATCTTGTATGTGTTTGAGTCCATGGTTGGATTTTGAAGTCACTGGTTGAATTGTCATGGAGTTGCAAAACATGGAGATGAATAGCTAGGAGTAACTGAGCTTCAAAGCAACTGACATCATCTGTTATTCATTTGTGTGAAATTTCCAGCACATCTTATGAATTTATGCTCCTTTTTAATATGATCAATTTATTTATTAGGGAGTTACATTGATTACATTCACAATTGCAGAAAGTGAGACAAATAGGAAATGGAGAAGCAATTTATGAAGGAGCTACCATGATTATTGGTCCTAAATTTCTGTAACTGCTTTTTTTTTTTAGTAAGATATCTTTTCTTTAGGAAGAGATGTATTATAGTTGATTCTTATTACACATTGTTTTTTGTTTTTTTTTTCTTTTTGTTCAATTTTCTGTGTTTCTGAGGTAAAGGTTATTGCTTTGATGAGTTTCTGAAAAGTACTCATCAAAATCCTGAAAGTGAACAGTTCTGATACTTCCAATTACTGTCTGGTCTCAATTAGTAGAAATATTTATATTCTGCAGAATTACAGAGTCAAGCAGGTTGAAAGAGTTCTTGAGAGATCACTTCATGCAGCTGCCTACTCAATTTTGGCCTCTCTACTGATGGATTTTTCACAGCCTCTCTGGGCTTCTCTTCCAGTGTGTGTTTGCTCTTCTAATATATTTTTTTCCATATTATAGATCAGAATTTATTCTGCTGCATCTTTTGCTGTTGGCTTTCCTGTTTCTGCTGCACACTTCTGTAAAGAGTTTGTCTTCATCTTTTCTGCAGTGTCCGATTAGATAGCTTTAGACAGCACTAAAATTCCCCCCAAGCTTTTTCTTTGCATCTGAGCAAACCCAGTGCTCTCATCCTATCCTCTGACATTGTACGTTCTAGACACTGTCCATCTTGGTGACTGTCTGTTGGACTCTTCTCAGCTTTTCAGTGCCTTCCTTGCACTGAGGAGACCAAAATTGGGTACAGTACTCCAGGAGTGGTCTCACAAGAGCCAGATAGTGAAATAACTCCTTCCCTTGTCCTGGTATATATATTCTTGTTAATACAGCCCAGAATGCAATTGCTGTCAGTAAGGACATCCTGTTGGCAGCTGATTCACATCTTCTCCAAATGTCACGTAATCTACAAACCTTCTCAAAGAGCAGACTATCCTATAACCTGGATTGTTAATAGAGGCACTGAGCAATATCAGCCACAGTATTGGCCTCTGTGGGTTACTGGGAGTAAGCCGCTACCCATTGGACTTAATATTGCTGATCACTACACTCCAAGTCTGACAATCCAACCACTTTTCCATCTACCTTATAAACCACATGTCCAATCTGTTACTGATTTGGATACAAAAAAGTTTGGAGTCTATGTCAAAGACTTCAGTAAAGTCAAGATATACAACATCTACCACTCACTGTTTGCCCACACAGCCGGTCATCTTGTTTTAGAGGAAAATCCAGTTAGTCAGGTACAATTTGCCTTTCTACAGAATTATAGATCCATTTGTAACATTAAGTAACTTCTTAAATTAACAGTTCTTCTTTATGCTAATACGGAACTACGTTCATGAAAATTTTCTTTGTTCTATAACATTTGCATTTAGTTGTAATTAATAGGAACTAAGTTGCTAGATTCGTTCAAAGACTTATAAATGAAAGGTTGACAGAGAAGCTGTCTGGGAACAAAGCTTTAAGTACAAAAGGTATAATGTTCTCAGAGTTAAGCCTGGACTACAGGTTGAAGGATTAAAACAAGTATCTTGTCCACTGAATAATGCAAAGATCATGCAGAGAAAATAATATTAGCTTAATGTAAGAATAATATATTAATGTTATAATCATATTAGATTCATATTAAAGTCATGAATAGTCTAGTTAAGATTGAGAAGTTGTTTCCTGTGTTGTCAGCTAAGTTTTTAACTGCAATCATATTGTTTATGTCTTTTTTTTTTTTTTTAAGAAGAAATTCATGTATGAAGGAAGGTCTGCATCAAAACTTTTTCTGCTTCATTCTCCATATGATGCATGCTGTCTAATTAAGGAGGTTCTGCAGGAAGTAGAAGACATGTTCTCTTCAGCATTTGGAAAGTGGTTATCTTGTGGTGCTACTGAAAGATGCCTTTTTAAGGATAAAGCCTACTCTCTTAAAAATCACTTCACATGTACCTTTGTGTTTCTTCCAAATCCCTTGCAAAATTGGAGGTCGAACTGAGAGAGTGGCCGTGAACAATACGGTCAGATAATTAAGGAACAAAAGGTTGTGATTAATTTCTCCATTATTATACATATATATATATATAGTGTGTGTGTATGTGTATATATATATATATATATATATATATATATATATACACACACTAATAGTGTTTAGACTGTTAGTGCTATGGTTAGACTGTGGTGCTGATACTACTCAGTATTGAGGACTTCCTCAATTGAGAACTACAACATCTGATTTCCAGTTATTTCGGCACTTTTTTTTATCAGGAAAAAATAAAAAGGAGAAGATAATCTGTCATTTTTTAATGTTCTAAGGTGCACTGAAATTACTTTATCACACATATTCTTTATATACTTAGTACATTTGATCTGCAGGTGTGTGTAATTATGCTGGATAGAAAATTATGGTATTGTTTCTCACAGAGACAGAGTGCTACATTGCAGACCTACTTGGCAAATGCAAGGTAAAAAGGTGAAAACCATTAATATCTATCTTGTTTGAAGTTGATTGTTTTTAAAGGAAAATAACTATTCCTCGTTAAAAATTAATAATGGTGAAATACCAAACTCAGGTCTGGTTAAGATAGTCACACTGTTTAAATCCTCCGGTCATTCTAGCCTTCAATTTTTAGTCATTGAATTTCGTATTTTGACCAAAATTATCCATTTTGAATTTTTGTTGCCTGTGTAAGCATTTTAAAGTTTGTGATATCAAGTTGCACCATAATTAGTTTTGGTTTTATTTTTTTCTAAATACAGGTTATGTTCCTGCAGTCATTCTTTGAACTGTCTTTATCAGAACAATATCCTCCTTAAGCTGTAGTCATGCAAAGTTGACACACACTTGCAGAGGTAGCACTAGTGCCAAAAAGGTAATGAGGTTTCACTCCAAATAAATCTTATCTTGTTTATATAAAATAATTTACTCCATTATCTTGTAATAATGTGATGTTAAACACAAAACTTGGAACAAATTTGAAAATATAACATTCTTCAATTTTTTTTGGCAACGTAATCATAATAAATAGTGGCTAGATGTTCCCACTGGCTAATTGAAAAAGAAATGAGGTGTATATTTTTAACCATAACAATAAGTAGCAGTGAGAAGCATGCATATGGCACGTGGCATGGAAACAAGTAGCTTATTTTTTATTTTCTTCTTCTGTGTTGTTTGTTTTTTCATAAATCCTTGGACATGTAAAATATTAAAAACATACGTAAATAAAAAATACGTATCCCTTGTTATAATTTAAGTTTGATTTGAAGGTTTGGAAAATTATTAAGCTTGTCAATCTGCTATGGAGCTTCATCAATTACATGTGAAAGTACTTTCTGTGTGAAAGCAGAAGAAAAAGAATGTTTAATTACTTATCAGAACAGATAACTCTCAAGAAGTAAAGGACTGGTTGAAAGGATTGTATTTTTCTGATTACGGTATCCAGGTGTTGCCCTTTGCTTGAATTACTGTGCAGTCATGTTATGAAGAGTAAAGCACTAATTTTCAACTATTTATGTGGTGTGTGTCCATAATAGAACCTAAATATGTTAGTGATATATTAATATTGCTGTGTTCTGTCACAGAGCTAAGTGCAAAATCTACATTTCACGATCAAGAAGCTTCTGCATGATGTACCTCCAGCATCCATGCTTAAATTTGTGTTCTAGGGAGGTTTGGTTTGGTGACTGTGGCCCTGTTTCAGACCCTTCAGAATCATAGGCATGCTTCCAAAATCAAGTCCTTACTGTGCAGTTGAGAGGTGGGTGGTATTGTTTTTCAGCAGGTTATAATTCACCCAAATCACAGTGGAGTTATTAAAGATGATAGAAGTAGGACATTTCCTTTATTGAAGTGCAAAGGATCACTTCAAACAGTGGAGATGCAGGTTTTTCTAAAGAAAAGGCTTAGAAGAAGAATTTTCTATTTGGGAAGACACTGTACATTGTAAAAAGGAATCACTCGTGTCAGCGTGCCTTTAGAGACATGTTCAGGTACTGGTTCTTCCACCTATTGCATTTTGATAGTAGTAGTTCCTTGTTTATTCACAGGTATCTCTGCATAACTGAAAACCATTTAGTAAATAAACGCACTGCTAGTATAAGAGTAGTATATTGTTTAAAACAGATTTTTGATGTATTATTTTTCTTACCATTTTATTTCTCATTTTCCCCCGTTTCTAGAAGTCCCCAGGAATTTGTATTTCCTTTCTGTTACCAGCTTTTTTCATTTTCTTCTACAGTAGCACTATTTGGATAGTTGTTCAACTGATGTTACAAGGGCATGTAAGTCTCCGAATTTAGTTAAAGTTCATGCAATTCAGATACTTTTTTTCAAGCTCAAAATTTTTTCAAGCTCAAAAGGGTGAGGAATTGTCTTCAGAATTGTTCCCTTCTGCCCATGTATTTATTTTACGTTTGGGAAACCTGAGTAAAAGTAACTTTTTAATCCTGATACGTGGATGGCTCAAGCCCTTTTTTCTTTCCCAACAATACTTTTTCCCCTTCTTTTTTTTCCTTTTCCCCTTCTTTTTTTTCCTTTTCCCCTTCTTTTTTTCTCCTTTTTCCCCTTCTTTTTTTCCTTTTTCCCCTTTTAAGTGGACATGAAGTTTGAAAGTGTCCACAACATGCAACTGGGGGTCCTCAACTGTGGATAGTTCTCTCAAAGGAGCTAAGCTACACTCTTTGAGATGTGTTGTTTTGTATATCCTCCATTTGTTGCTCCCATAGCCAAGCACTGTTTACAGAAGAATTTGGTATCACAGCACATAATATGTGCATTATGAAGAGTGTTTGCAAATGCCACCTCAATTAATGTGCCACATGTGCCTTTACAAAAAGGCTACTGTGTTCCTTACCTTGTCTATTCCTCTCAAACTGAAAACCACAGGAAAAGGCTTTGAGATCACAAAGGTCTGGAGGATGTGGGTATAATGTGAATCTCTTCTGAAGAATAGTTAGAGGTCATTTTCTTTCCTGTTCAAATGTTGCTGTTCACTTCAACCAAAGACATAGTGAACTTGAGAGTTCATCAGAGACAACAGGACTGCACTGCAGAACAGTAAAGTATCTGAATATTTTTCCAACAGCACACTGATGAATGCATGAATGTAGTTGCAAGTGTCCACTCTGTAAACTTTAGACTTGGGCATTTTTCAGAAGGCCACTCCTATCACTTGAATCGTACAGAAGCACCCTTTGAAAACTCTAACTGAGGGTCAAGCTACATGCTAAGATACTCAGTGAAATGTAACAATAATGTTCTGGTGGTAAGACAAAACCTCTGAATTCACAGATCAAGAGAAGGACTGATAGTCAATCATAGGATTGTGCTACAGTCCTTGAATTCGTTCTATAAGGACAGCTTATGCAATTTGCTGGAAATAAATTAAAAAAAATGCTATAGCTACCTTAGGAAATGCAGTTCAGTTCACCCTTTCTAGAGGAAGACCAAGATCACTGAGGAAGAGGTTTTTGTGACGGCTGATAGTGAGAGTAGTGAGTAAAGAGGTGGATGTTGGATCCACTTCCCATTGTGTTTCTAAATACTTCTTTTGAGTGCTAGAAGCTTATTGTAGCCTATTTTTTATACAGGTGATGTGTGGTATAATGATCTTTGATTGAAAGCAATAAGATAAAGCTCCAAGTTTCACATGGGGAACGTGTGTGATAGACATAGTTGAAATGTTGTTCGTAAAGCAGACTCGAGCAGATAAGGAGCTTCTTTTCTTAGTGCCACATAGTAGCATACCCAAATGAATCTCATGACATACTTCAATAGCGAGTAGTGGAAAGAGACTGGAAAAGTACTTTCATTGATATTTCTAATTGAAGTACTGAGCGTGGATGCAATGATGTGAGAATATTGGTCCAGCTTTGTAACAATGCAATACTGTGTTGACAACTTATTATTATTAGTGAGAGTGGGCATAGGAAACAGGGTAAAAATGGTTCTGTTTTTTGGGAGGGCTTCTGTTTGCTTCTGGAAATCTTACAACGTTGTTAAGGTGATCTCTGCAATATTTTGAGGGCCTTATTACCAACCCCCTGTAAAGAGCATCTCTGTGTTGTGTGCTCCCCCAAGCCCTCCCCAGGATTTAACATCAGCATCTTTAATGTAGGGATGTGACCACCTCACTTAATTTACAACCTGCTGAAGAGGTAGAAGCCATTTCTGTTTGCAGGCAAGAAGAAGCATGCTCCTGACCCTCTACCAGAAGGTGGCTGTGAAAGTGAAAGAGTGTCTGCGATGCTGACAATGAGAAATTGCAGTGGTTCAGTTGTCAGTTGGAAAGAATAGCAGAGAAGAATGCACACTGTCCTTTCTTTGGGCAGCTATGGTGCAGGAAGATTGGATGGATCTTGAGGTCATGTGCCAAAGTAGGAGTCTAGCTAGGCTCATTGTATTTTTACATATCTGTTATGTGAATTCAAGGTACACATCAGTAGAAGATTAATAATTGCTCCACTCTGCTCTGTATGGTGACAGTGATACGTGACCACAGGTTCTCTGTTATCTGTTTAGCATGGGAAAAATATATGTATTTGTTTGTTTCTGGTTTATTTGTCTAGGATCCTTTTATCAGACAGTATCACTCTGAATTGCAAGTGTAGTTCTAAAAATGTTTTCTCAGTAAGTCAATAAATATGGTATTTAAAGACAAACTTGCTGCTGGATTTTGTTGTTTTTACCATTCACGAGCTTAAACTTTAGCAAGTCTCCTTGTGCCAGACTGATGGAAAATTCTTCCTGTGGTCCTTTTCACATGGCTACGCATTTTTACTTGGCTCATTTCAGCAGCTATGTAAGAATGTTTATCTTTTAATGTAGTTAAGTACTTTTTCAGTATTTTGAAACCACTATACTACTCTACCTTTCTCATTCAAATAATTTACTACCATAAATGATGTTCTCTCTTGCTTTACTATCACTCTTGAAAATACAAGTTTGTGAATGGCTTTTTGGATTTGTGTTCCAGGGGTTTTATAGGAGTGTGTGGCTAACCTATGTACATGTAAACAAAAAGTTACGTTATCTGATATCACAGTTATACTATAGGCACCAAAGTACTCTTAAGTCATATAGTACACTCTAAATGTTTTAAAAAGTTATCAACACAGCTGCACTTTATAGTTTTTTGAAACAAAAACCCCAGCATTATTGTTTTCAGTATGCATCTAGTTAAATAATTGACATGTATGCCTTCCATGTGAATATACTAACAGTTTAGATTAATCTGACAGTAGTTGAATTAATAGGAACAGTTTCGATTATCAGGCAAATGATAGATTTCTTTTAGTACATTCAACTACCTTTTCAACAGTTTATTTTGAGGAAGTAGATGGTCAAATAAGCAGTTTCTCTTGTGTCTTTTCCACTGAGGTAGTGATTCTGTTGAAAGAGCTTTTGTATGTCCTTTTTTTTTTTTTTCATGTAAAAGATCATAAAACAAAATGTATGAACTGGTGAGATCAGAAAGTAGCTAAATTATGCCATGTATTAGATAGAGAAGGTTGTAGTAATTTTGTTAGTATGTGATAAATGGGACAAAATGCCTTTAGGCTAACTTTTGCTTTGTTTTCTTCTCACATAGGAAATACATCGACGATTTGAAAATGCTCCTGACTCAGCCAAGACAAAGGCTCTGCAAACTGTTATTGAGATGAAGGTAAACAATTACATGTAGCCAGCAGGAGAGAATGTTCTTTATAAAATGGGTTTTCATAGGAAAACAGACTCCTTCAAATGCCATATGCTTCTGTCAATCTTCTAATTAAAAAAAAAAAAAAAAGGACACACATATATATGTTTTATATATATTATATGTATATATATATATATATATATATAATTTTATCGTCATTATTGTGTATCTTACACAGATCAGTGAAAACCCAAAACTACTTGATGACACAATAACAACCTGTTTGTTGTCTGCTTATGACAGCATATACAGATTCTTTTCAGTTAGCCAGGAGTCCACTGTATTACAAGAATGAGATGATGGATTGGTAGGCCTTTATGATGATGTGGATTGCTTGCTTTTTAAAGTATCAACCTTTGAAATGCCATTTTTTTGCTTTTTGTCTATCACCTGTGTTAGCAATGTGCAATCTCAAAATCCACTTAAAGAATGGGTTGTATAACTGGACAGGTGCCTGTATGCTGTCTTCAACCTAACTTTTCTAGATGAATTGGTGATTGAATTCTTCAGCCATTAACTCAGGTATCTAATGGAGTGGTGGCAATTCGCCAAGAGCTCAACCACAAGTGGACTGTGTAATTGTATTTCTTATTGGATCATTCATAAAGTACATCAAACAGGCAAGGTCTGGGCAAATGCAGTTAAAAATTGGAAGCTATCTTTGCAAATTTTTCACTTCCATTACCATGCCCTCATTTTCCCCTTCCTTCTTTATCTGTCCTTTTTTCTTCTGTTTTCTATCCTTTTTTCCCTTCCAACTCATTCCATTGAATTTCAGTATTTTCTGTAGTCATTTCCCGTCTTTTTGCTCTGGAGCATTTCTTCTACTGTCTTTCTTTTATTATTCTTTTCTATGGTCCATTAGCAATGAAAACTAATTGACCATCTGGTAACGATGATCAGTCATATGACCTAAAAGGGAACACAGGTATTTCTTGGAAATGATGTGAGGGCTGAAATTGAATACTGTTGTAAATTGCAACATAGCTCTTTACATTACTTTAGTTTTTTGCGGAAAGAAGTCTGCTGTAACGATTTTAACTTAAGCATCAAAAAATAAGAAGGAAATCAAACTGCATTTTTTTTAATGCTCTGTTAGATCAATCTTATCTCATGGATAAAAACCCATATAAGAAGGTCTTTCATGCTTTTGTTCACATGTTTTTTGGTCTGATAATCAAAATACATGATGAAGAATTGGTCTATGAAAAAAAATATGGAGAATAGTTTCAAATTCTATTTGTGTGAAGGAAAAAACAAAATATTTTGGAAAAACAGGATAAAAAATAAAAATAAAAGAGGAGGGAAAAAAAAGGCATTGGCATTTCATAAATGCACCTGCATGTAAAAAGCACACGTGGAGCTCTGTGTGCTGAGTTAATCTATTTCTGCAGTTCTAACGCTTAACACTTCTAAGGAAATAGTAATGAAAGTAGATTGAATATCCCTGTTCATTCTTCAAGACCATGAGGATAATGGTACTGTTCCACATGTATATATTTTAGCAATGGAAATGTTTTATATTTTGTGTGTAAGAACCGGAACACTTCAAGAATCTCTGCTACCTCATCACTCAAAATTAGATTTTTACATCTCTTCCTTGCTTAATATGCTTTCTTTGTTCCCCATTTCTGGCTCACTCAAATTACTAGTAGCATGAACTGTTTTTTTCCAGCCACACTTACAGTCATGTTTTGCTGCTCATTCAGTTAGAATTAACTTTCCCTGTTTTATGCTGGACTTAGCATTACAAGGCAACCTTTTTCCATACTCCTTTATTTATTATTTGTATATTGTGTCCCTGTCCTTAGTTGTGTTTCCTTCCAGTACTAAACTCTTGCTTTCCTTGAAAGGTATAAAAAAAAATATATTGAAAAATGAGTCTTTGAGCACCCAGCCAGATGCTATGCAAAGAGGTATAGATTGATTTATGTAAGAACTTGAGAAAATGTCAAGAGCAGATACATGTCCTACAGATTATTTCATTTTTTACTCTTATGGTATACTACCAAGTCATCTAACTGTGTATCACTGTCTGTCTCTTGTAATCCTTTTCAGGATTCAAAAATTTCTTCCATGGAGCGTGGCCTCCGGGATTTGGAAGAGGAGATTCAGATGTTGAAGTCAAATGGAGCTCTGAGCACAGAGGAGCGTGAAGAAGAAATTAAGCAAATGGAGGTGTATCGTAGTCATTCCAAATTCATGAAAAATAAGGTACTGAGAAAACAGTGACAGTAGTAAGATAAAATGAGATAAAATGAGATAAGTCTTCATACTCAGTTGAATAAAGTACTTAGGATCTTGTTTCCCATTCTAGCGATGGCAAATATAGTTTATTTTTATGTTGCTCTGGAGTCAGTAAAACAACTTTAAAATATTAAAGAGAATTTAAAATTCAAATTTGAATATTGTGGTTCAGTAGAGTCAGTGGCACAAATTCTACTTTTACTGCCATATTTGTAACTTTCTTTTATTTCAGAAGTATTTTATGTTCACCTGTACAACATTGATAATCTACTATAGTTAGAGGTTTTGTCTGCGATCTTTTGAAATGTAGTCTATTGAAAAAAAAAGTATGCTTCTTTTTGTCACCCCTTGAGTATATTATGCTTTATTATGCAAAGACTAAGTATGTCACCTTTCAGTGGAATTGCTTTCCATTACTCTCCCCTTCTGCTAGTGGAGTTCTACAACAGTGGTCATGCCAACATTAATTTATACGCTTGGGGTTATTTGTATCTTAGGACAAATATAGCAGTGATATATGTTGGATATGTTGGTCCTTAGGCATAAAAATGAACACAGACTACTCTATTGTCAGTGTACAGCTGAAACTGTACAATAGATATCAGGTGTTTGTTTCTCTCAAAGAAGTGTTTCTTAGTGAAGCCTAACATTTTCCAATGGGCCACCTTGTTCAGTAAGTGTAGGTATGTTGTCAGTAGTTCTGCTTTTCTAAGTTACCTTGTGCATACTTCTTAAAAGCAGCGCACAAATCTCTGAAGCAAGAAGTTGAAAATTAATCTATGTCACGAACAATTCTATTGCATTTGTCCTGCTTGTAGTTATTTGTCTTAAAAAAGAATGCTGGAGGAAGTTTATTGGAAAAGTATGATTTGACCTGAAGTAGAAACATACACTAAGTATGTGTTTCAACCACTTCCTTCACTGGTTTCTTTAAAATTAACCACATCTGTTCTTTTATACTTTGCTCTTTTATTCCACTCCGTTGCCTCTAGGAACTGAAGGATAGCTAGTTCCAAAATAGAAATGGAGAGGCAATTTTCTTCTTTCTGTCCCTTTTTCCTTCTGTCCATCCTTCCTTCCATCCTTCTTTCTGTCCTTCTTCCCTTGTTAGCAAACTCATATTTCTCGTCCTCTGCATCTGCTCCTGTTTATCTACTCAGTTGTATATCTATCAGCTACTCAAATAATTTCTGGGTCTATTCTGTTTACTATGCCTGAACATTTCTTTTCTTATAGAAAATCTTTTCCTTTTTGATAGTTATTCACTCTTGAACCACACTATATATTTTGCTGTCCTGCTCTGTTTTGTGAGTATAAAAAAAATTTTTTTTTTATTCTTTCCAATATTCTATTGAATAGTCAACTGTGAGTGTATATTGACAGTTAACGTTTTTATCCTCCTATTCTGCAAAATCTCCCTTTATCTGTCCTAGTTTCATCATGGATTCTAGATTGAAAAGTGTTGGGTGAAGTGCCCCAAATTTGATATATATTAACGTAACCATAACTATTCATTTTTGTTTCATAATTTAATGTTTGTCTGGCAGCCTATGTGAAATCACAGAGACATACAACATTTGAGAAGATTTAATGAAGACTGGAAGAGAAACTGAGTGACTAATGTTGATCCTTCTGTTCGGTTCTTAGTCACTTATAGTAACTTGGTTGAAAGAGGCTAAGCAGAAGACGGTAAATGATAAATATTTAAAAGCATAACAATGTCGTGACAGGTAGAGCAACTGAAGGAAGAGCTAAGTGCCAAAGAGGTTCAAGGGGAGGACCTGAAAAAAAGAGTGGCTGGTCTCCAGGCCGAGGTCTCTGCCGTAAGATTTATCTTTTGTGTGCAGTGGCCATGCACTGGGGCTTTCTAGCTCTCTTGCTTTCGGGGTAACTTTTCTTCTCTTACCTTCTTTACAACTTTATATAACCATAGAACTAACAAACAGCCTGCTCAGCCCTGTAGCTGCCTCTGGTTCACGTGGTTGTAGTGTCCATAACATTACTATTCAATTGAACACTTATATTTCTATTCTTACTTGTTTTTATTTTTAGTGGTATGATTCATTCTTAGCAGTAAGATATTCTCCTCTTTGAAGCAAATCTTCAAGAAGTATTCAGCACCGATTGTGGTGCAAGACTTTCAAAGAGACTTAGTTTCCCTAGAAAAATTTAAAAAAAAACAACTTGATAACTTCTCAAAATCACATGCTGAACGTTCTTAACGTTCTTTCACGAGAAAATTGAAGTTGCATGCTGAACACTTATTTAAAAACTGATTATTTCATTTTAGCATAATGAATTCATCTTTGCATTAATTTCACTATGAAAATAGTGCATTTGCTGTGTGATCACAAGAAGAAGATAGATATGAGATCTTAATACTGCCTTAACTTCCTTTGCGACTTGGGATGGATCACACTGCATTCTTCCTAGAGAGCTTTAGCACATTGGCAGTGCTAATTTACTTCTCTGAAATATGTTTCTAGAAGGAGTTACCTGATGGTGCTGCTTGGGAATTTTAATATAAAAGAATGTGGTTTGGTTCAGATTAGGAAATTTCATCAAAACACTAGTATTAAAGATAAGCATCTCTTCTAAGATGGCCCACCCCACAGAGAAACTGTTATTTTAAAGAAGGAGCAAACTGCCTTGAGAAAGATATAATTCATGCTACCTAGTAATTGAGAAAGTTTGTGTCATCTAAAGTTTTAAGGAGATTTTTCTGATCAAATAATAATAAAAAAAAATTCTGCAACTATCAGGAAACAGTTTACATCATCCCAAGTTATTCTGCTGTACCTCGCAGTACGACACCACTGGTTGTATTGGTCAGTAGCCAATGGCAGAGGTAGCCCTGCTACCATCCATACTTTTGTATCTTGTTTAAATGAATGGTGAACTCGTTCTGTGGGCATATTTGCTTTTAGTAAAAAGTGTGAAAAAAAGAACCATCATATTATGTCTGAATTAAGTGAAAGATAAGCTACCTAACGGTTTTCTAAACTAATTCTCCTTATTCCTTCTACCTCCTTCCTACTTCCATATGCCATTTCACAGTGGAACATGATATAGTTCTTGATGAAATCTTTTGATGCCATTTTATTACTCTTTGGTAAAGACTGTAGCCCATCACTAATGCAGTGTTGGCAAGATAAAAGCACATTTACCCAACACGTCTAATTATTCTGAATGAAATTACATTTTATTTATAGTTTATGTCTGTTTAATTTTGTTTTTGACACATTCCCAAAAACCAAAAGTGAACTGGACAGTTTTTTTAGTTAGTGACATTTAAAGCATTGAACAGTAACACTTTGGGGATTAATGTCGTGTGTTTTTTTTAGTGTCACAAAGTTGTTCAAGTTAAAAAATGGAAAAATTTTAGTTTTTTGAGAGATGTCCGTCTTCACTGTATAATATGCAAGAGAAAACTCTAGATATCTCTTCATTTCTGATACAGCAGGGTAGGAGTACATTCTGGTTAGTTTTGGTTCATGAAGTTAAAAACTTCTCCCTGCTAACTAACTGATTTGGGTCTGAACTCGGTAAGATGACAAAGATTGAATTTGTTAAAAAAAAAAAACCTTTCTTAACTGTTAGTGTTATCACTCTCCCCTTTTTTCCTTGGACCTTCTGCTTATGACACAAATTTTTGCTGGCCTTCCATTCAAGATAACTGAAGGCTTTAAAATTCTAAGACAAGTTGAGGGTATCACACTGTTTATTGGTACTTACGTGAATTTATCTGTACTTTAGTAGCAAAGGTAAAAATTGATTATTATTTTTTCCTTTCTCTATCTTTTCTTTCTTTTTCAGATTGGTCAGGTGAAACAGGAGCTGTCACGCAAAGACACAGAGTTGCTAGCCTTGCAGACAAAGCTGGAGACCCTCACAAATCAGTTCTCTGACAGCAAGCAGCATATTGAAGTTCTGAAAGAGTCTCTCACAGCTAAAGAGCAAAGAGCTGCCATTCTGCAGACAGAGGTGAAACGTGCAATTGTGTACTTACTGACTTTTCATTGGGCAAGAGATAAAAAAAACATTATTTCTTCTTGTTTAGATTATACAATCCCATAATGATCTATTGCATGTTTTGAGCACGTTGTTTCTTTGCTTATATGCTTGGTTTCTCTTGGTCAAGAATTGAGGGTGAAGAAATTTCTAAGTGCACGCATGTTCCAATTTGTGCAACACAATCCAGCAATATTATTCCTCCTAGACACATCTAAGTTGGAAGAAACAGTGCCTGAACTAGGAGAATTTATTTTCAATGACTTTGTAGCTAGAAAAAAGCTAAAAAATAAAAAAAAAAATAAGGAAAGTAATGCAACTTGCTGTAGCTTTACTACTACTACTGTCAGCATGCAGAGGAATTCTTATTCTTTCATGTAAGCCTGCACATAGACCTGAAATAGGGGTTTTCCTGTGTTTTCAAAAAAAAAAAAACAGTTCAAAAAAAATGTTTGCAAAGCTATTATAATAAATAGTTATTAAATTTGCACATTTTGTAAGACACAACTGTATTTTTGAGTATCAAATGGATGGTAAGTATGACATATATATGTATTGCTACTGGACATTCTTGAAGAACAAGTTTGATGTGTTGTTCTTCTGCCATGGAAAACTGTAATGTTAGGAGAAGCCCAAAAGATGGCAGTCATGCATCAAAAAATGCCTGAATTGTTACAGCTGAAATGACAAAAAGCCAAGATACAGCAGAAGCGTACAGAAAATTTGTGGCTAATGCTGGCAGAAGGATTCCACATTACAAGAGTGTGAGAGTATTTATTTGCAACTTTTACTCTTGTTTAGCTTTCCTTCAGCCATGTTCAGTGACTCTGAGGTTGTACATGGCCTTAGCTACATGCAGAAATCAAATTACACAGGAACTACATTTTGATCTAAGAACGCTTTTCAGACTATTCTCAGATTTATGTAGAGACTGAAATGCCATTTCCTTTAATGCAATAGGTATGTGGACATAACGGTGAAAGGCTGAGCTAAGCAAGTCTTGCAGAGAGAGAGAGAGAGAGAGAGTGTATTTAGCTATTAAACTTAAATCGAGACAGGGAAAAAAGGTGGAGAGGGCTCACAGTGTCACCTCCAGATCAGAAGCAAAGTCAGCAATATTAAATTCTAAGCACAAGTTAAAAATGAAAACTGTGTTTAAGCGTGGTTATTTTAACAGACAATTTGAGATGGGCAAATAGTTTGGGATGACTGAATGTGGCAGTAGATATTAGGCTAAAAAGTAATTAAAAATTGAAGCTTTTCATCCATTATATTGATTGAAAGTAATATAAAAATATTAAATCACTGAGTATTGTGGCAAACTTACAAAGCTAGAAACACATTACATAATTTAAACAAAATATTTAAAAACAAAAATGCATTGTTATATATTCTTGGGAGCTAGTCATTATAGTTATTCAAGACATTTTACTTTAGCTGAGGGTCACTGCTTTGTTTTTCTTAATGTAGAAATCATTATATGTTTTTCTCTGTCTTGTAATATTAAGTAAATAATCATTGAAAATATTTGCTGATTTCTTCTAAATGAGATTGTCATTGCAAAAACAAATCGTCTCACTCTATTTCTGAAACATTTCTCTCTTAATAATAAAATGTGCCTGAAAGGAGAGACAGTGAGGTTTTCTGCTTTTTGCTGTTAGGTTATTCACATTGTTTCCTTCCAGATATTATAGCTGGAACGCAATATCTACACTAACAGGGAAAGATGATTTTTCTGTCTGTCTTCCTGTCTTTGTCTTTCAGTAAGTAGTTGCTATGGAGTCAAAACTAACAACTGTTTCAGCATGATGCTTCTGTGACAGATTTATACGAATTAAGAGTTGCAAATGGTGTATTTTCTTTGGAGCAGTAATTCAAATACAGTCTAGTGCATTTTCTATAGAAAAATGTCACAATCTGATGTGGATTAAACACGTACAAAGTGCTGTTGATTCATTCGGGTATTCCGTTGTATCAGAGTTAAGTTGAATATTTAGAATTTTCTATTTATGTTTCTGATATTTTTTATATAATTCAAAGAAGATATTTATACTTTTTGAAAGATAATCACAACTTTTTCAGACTTGCTGATATTCTTGTCAGAAAACACGACGACTAAATAATTTTACACACTTCTCTTTCTTCTGTCTTCACAAATGACCCTCTCATGTATAAGTTGGGAAGATGCTTATAAACTGCATCATTAAGTTGCTTGATGCACCCTGTGAGACAACTCTTTCTAAAAGGAAAGTTTATCTATCTATCTATCTATCTATCTATCTATCTATCTATCTATCTATCTATCTATCTATCTATCTATCTATTTTTGCTGGAAATAAGATAGGAGCATGAGATCATGCTTGGTCTCACTGTATTCTCTACAGCACTGACTGGTGTTTAAATAAATCTGGAGCTTCTTTCTAGATAGCTGGAAAATGTTGTGAGGAAGAAAAGAGGTGCATTTTCTGCCATATATTGGCAGAAATCTTCATCAGGGAGAGGTATTTTAAAGTTATTTTGAAATAAACATTTTGAGAGAAAAATGCACACCTTCATGAGCCTTTTTGTCTTTTCTTTAATAAAGCTGCAGGTGGGAATGGAAATGCTTACCTTGTTGGAGCATTGTGTCAAAAATGGATCTGATACCTGCCATTACCAGAACTACAAAGAACAGTGTCTTATATGTTTATCCTGAGGGCTATTGGGTGGGGAGGATATTGTGGTTACCTTTTCAGTTTGTGAGTGAAACTTTAAAAATAGCTCTAAATGTGTACAATCCTTTTGTAAATAAAACAAACCAAAAATATTTATTTTGGCATTTTTCCACATAAAGTTCCTATTATGCCTCAGTGATCTCTTCAGTTTAGTTCAGTGCTCTGTGGTACATGGCTTCAATGAGAGGTTAGATTAATCAGTGAGAATTTTCTGTTTTATTTGCTGCTCAACACGATATTTTAATTGATCTATCCCATAAGGTAAATTCAGATTTATATTCAGAAAAAAAAATACATTAATGTCATCAGAAACCATATTATTTACTTTGAATGTCTTATTAGAATATAGAATGCTCTGTAAGCCTTTCTTTCCTGGGACTTTTACTGGCATTTGTCAACCATAGTAGACTCTCCCAAACCAGAAGCTGTTAGGGAGTGTATCACATTTAAGGAGATTATATTAATGGGAACTGGATGTCCCTAACAAGATCTCTTTTGACATCTGCAAACATTCTCAGTTCACAAAACTGAGTTTGTAGTGTTTCAGCTTTTAGTACCATGTGCTAGAGATTGTGGAAGATGAGAGGAACTATTTTCTTACATGAACAGGCCCTGAAGGTAGCACATCCGTCCTACATTGAGCTTACAGACCTAGCAAGAAGCAACCAGGAGCAGCTTCTGCACAAAGCCTCAGCTCTGCAAGATGCTTGTGTAACCAAAGTTGTCCAGAAAGCTAGGAGCTGTATGTTCATTAAGAATTTGCTCTTGACTCTTCTATGGGCCTGACTGAATATTGTGGTCATCTGTATAGTAAGGCAAAAAGTCAACTCTAACATAATTTATAAGAAAGATCCATGTCAAAAATAAGAGCAAAGTCTTGGGCACTGCCACTGTATTCAGTGTCAGTCAGTAAACATTGCTTTTAACTATTGACCGTGCTGTCAGGGAAACAACTATCTCATTTTGTGTTTCTAATCTGTCATAGTTGTAGGATGTCACAAAAGTGATTCTTTTTAAAATGTAGTTTCAGGTTTTTGATACTTCACATAGCAATATCTACAGTAACATAGAAGTGACATTTTACCCCACACACTGTATGCAGTGTTCCATCGTCTCCTGTGAATTTCTTAATTGTCTCTGCATTCACTTCAACATCTATCTTAAAAGTAGCTGGCCGTTGTTGGAAGTCATAGCAAGCTCTTAACACATTTCACAGCTGATATTCATTTTTGTTCTTTTTGCTGGCAGTAGTACAGTGATAGCAACTAAGAATAAATGTTTTATGTTTTGCCGCTAGAGAGAAATCAGGATCTGGATAAAAGGTATGAGAAGATTGTACCTTCTGATTTGATTGAATGAAGTATGGTGGTGTTCATGGATCTAAACAAATGGTTATATCATGGTTTGAGCAGGTGACTCAATAAATTAGACAGAAGAGTCAGTCTCGGGAATAGAATAAAGTATTGTTTTTTCTAGAAATTACTGACAATTTCATAAACCGTACTTCAAATTATCGGCATCATGATAATAGCCTGATTGTTACAATACACTAGAGATGATGGTTAAAATGAGAAAAAAAAAACATGTGGAACCTAAGCCCTGTTGTCTCAAGCTCATCAGTGAATTCTTAAACTCACTGTGGACCTTTTGAAAATTTTAATGATGTCCCTAAGCTATAAACTGATAATGTTCTTTAAGTTAAGATTTTAATCTAATTACAGAGTCCTATGTTTTTTATTTTTTAAAGGTCTTAAGAATAAATGTAGTTTAAATATAATATCATTTCTTATGTTGTGATAGCTATTGGAGTTACTGACGTTCTGTTTTTCTTGGAAATTCAGAATTCCCTATGCTGTGTGTATGGCTATGTAGATTAGGAACAGTTACAGAGTATAATTTACTGCTACTGGTAAATTCTGTGAAGGCAGATCACTGATTCATAACACAGTTTTTCATATATGTTTGTTCCAGTGAAGAAATTGAAAAATCTTATGTATGGTATCTGGATGAGAAGAGCTACCAGTTGTATCTAGGAAGGCTGCTATGCTGAAGGTGGCAACTGATGTGCTTGTTTTACTAAAGCTTCATGGGAAATCGGGTGGTATGTGCAGGTGAAAATAGCAGGCATGTTATTCAGTGAAGGACTAGCAGTTGCCTGAACTGTTCTGTGAGATTTAGTTGCCATGTATGAAGACATGCCACACTGTTACTGTGAAAGCAGTTGGGTTTAGCCTAGGTTAAGTCAACACCATCCAGGACACAGAAATCAGGAGAAGGGGCGTCAGTACCTCAGTAGCTGTTTGCCCAGTTGTTTCCAAGTGCAGAGAAAATCTTCAGCTGACTTTGTTGAAATTGGCATCACCTGACTCTAACAGTCCTCAATTCTTGTCACTGTGGGAGGATGCCATACATAAACTGAGTTGACATGAATAAACAAGTGCAGTGTTCTGCCAGGAATAGTGTTAAGGTAATGACTGTGTGTCCTGCCAGCCTTTGAAAATACTCCTCAAAGTGTTTTCTGTGGTTTCCTAGGCAGGGACCTCACACAAATAAAACCAGGAATGCAATTTGTTCCAAATGGTAAGCTAATATGGAGTCCAAAGAGAATAATCAATCAGAAAATGGAAAGCTTTTGTGGATAAATTTCTGTTTGTGGATGTTCTGTGTTCTCTTAATACTGTAGGCATCTGTCTTTATTTTGTAACAGATATGCTGAGACTGTGTGGATTTGCCTCTGAGAGAGATTTTTAGTTTCCCTTCAAGTATGAATGAAAATGATTATTAGCTTTAATATCAGGTACATGCAGAGAAGGACATACCTCATCAGTCTCTAAGTCTGTGTTACTTAAAAAACAAAAAACAAAGCTAGCTCTACCTGCTAAACTTCTTGTTACAAACACTGTCAATTCTGTGTATCATATTTGGGTAGTACCTGTTATTCTAATATCACTGCAAAATGTACTGTACACACTATTAGCTAGGTGAGAGGTTAGAAATGTGCTTTTAATAATGCATGTGTAAGTGAGTAAGCTCCAGGCATTGAGGTGGCAGCAGGACTGCGGTGCTGCTCGGGAGAACAGGGCAGTTCTTTCCCCCTGCAGCAAGAACTTGTTGCTCGGTGTAAAAGGAATCAGTCAAAACAGCAGTGGCTTTTGTGGGCATAACATGCTGTAAATGAAGAGCCTTAGAGGCAGCTTTTCCATTAGCAAATTGAAATAAAATGGAATTAGGATACCACATTAAAACTATATGTTACTCAAAACGCCATAAGCAACGTGGCTACCTAAACTCTTTCTCTAGCTGGAGTTGTCCGTGTTGTCTTTTCCGTTCATGTCTCTGCTATGTAGGAGGACCAAGAAATTCAGTGATCACCCTGTTTACTTTGTGTGACTGATGTCCTGTAATGGCTTTAGCTAACAGGAACCAAATCTGGTACTGTCAAATAAGATTAGCAGCCAAGCTGGCAGGTTTGAGCTCTGTCTGAATGTCTAGTGGATAGGGGTCAGTGGGTTTCTTTTGGTCTCTTGAGCAGGTTGCTGGTGTTGGATTTTGTGTTCCACAATGGTCTTTGAGATTAGTCTGTGCTCTGTGGTGACCTTTTTCATCTCATCAAATTTATATTCAGATAGCTCTGATTCCATCTCCCGTTGCTTTTGTGTTGCGGGCTCTGTGTTCCATTTGTATAAGAGAATTGCAGAAGGAAAAGGAAAAGCTTCCTAATGTGCAGTTTGGAAGTTTGAGGATACCACAAAATTATCAGTGTTTCAAAGATTGATGAGGCTATAGGAGCTCCAAGCATGTCTCTTTGT
Organism: Oreortyx pictus; assembly: GCA_036925125.1. Classification (NCBI taxonomy): domain Eukaryota; kingdom Metazoa; phylum Chordata; class Aves; order Galliformes; family Odontophoridae; genus Oreortyx; species Oreortyx pictus. Next base: position 127,400,493 of record JAUPFR010000001.1, on the reverse strand, counting down.
CCAAATTTCACCCACAGTATCCTGTTGTGTGTCATTTGTTCTGTCTTATCTTTAATACAAAGCTGCATCCTACAGAAAAATAGCACCTTACATTTAAAGTAGTTTGTTATTATCTAAGTGAAAATATCCTTAGCCCTTGTTCTATATTTTGATCTGAAGTGACCACATGGACCCGTGTTTTCACTGTGTCCAGGCTGAACTAAGAATCTCAATGAATTTAGTATATAAAGTGACTATTTGGTACTAATATTCAACATTTAAATCTCTTAATATTAATAATGTTTCAAATAAGAGAGTCAGTTTTCTTACATACAAGAGAGCATCTGCTGGCTTTATGCTGGCTTCTACTCTGGAGGAAAAAATTACCAAATTTGTATTGTATAACACTGAACTATCTCAGAAGTATGGTTTTTGATATAATTTTGGAAAAAAAACCCAACTGATTATTTTCATCATTGGGTCTCCTGCTGCTCGTAACAACTGTATTATTTGCAAACTGATATATGCTGAAGTTTCAAATTGATGTTAGATTTCAGAATCTATTTGTAATTTGACAGTACATGCTTGCTTGTGGGAGCACAGTTTATCTTTTCAAAAGTTCTCTCCTTCAGTACTAAACAAACCCTGTTTCTGTATGTCTGAATCTAGGTGGATGCACTACGCTTACGTCTGGAGGAGAAAGAGACTATGCTGAATAAGAAGACAAAGCAGATTCAGGAGATTGCAGAGGAGAAAGGCACTCAAGCAGGAGAAATCCATGATCTCAAGGATATGTTAGAGGTGAAGGAACGCAAAGTTAACGTTCTTCAGAAGAAGGTAAGATTGTAGAGCTCAAAGTCAGTTCCTTATCTTTGACACATCTGGATTCCTAAGCCTGTCAAGAACTTTTTTGTATGTTCAAGAGTCAGTCTATTTATGACACGGGAAGATGATGAATGATGACGATCTGTTTAAAATTTTGAATTAAGAATTAGAAAAAGTTCAAAGCAAGTGTTGTTGCCTTGCAGAGTTCCAGATGCTGCTTTTGGTTCCAACTCACTATTAATAGTGATGACTGAAGTAATTGTAGAAGGGCACGTCTTAGGGAAAATCGATTCTTTCACACTAACCATCTTAAAGCCACGCTGATTTGAAGGATTGAGCAGTGAGTGATTAGGACATCAGTATGCAAATAATTTAATGAGGATCTGTAGCAATAGAAGCAAATAGAATTGTTCCTCTGAAACTTTCTGAGAAAAGTTAAGAATTCAGTAGGTATAACTTTCATTAGAAATACTGTTTTATCAACCTTAAATTTTCTCAGGAACTATTGGAAAAGGATAATCAGATTTCAGACCAACCTGTCTGTTTTTCTGGATAAGAACATGTGGACCTTGCCAGTTAAATCAGGGAGGTCTGAGTAAGAAAATGTAGACACTGTCAGAAGTTGGGGAGATTTTCCAAAAGATGTTAAACCCCAAGTCACACACAGCATTTCCCAAACAACTGCTATGTTTTCTTATTTTATTTAAATGTATGAAATATTTTTTGTGAGTGTGCTAACAGAAAATGCTTCTGAGTCTCGTGTTCTGTGTATTAGGCTGTGAAAGTGCTTTTTTTTTTTTTTCCTCTTTCATGTATTTTTTTTCATTTACCCTTTAGCAATTCTGTGAAATTGTTGTCATTTTAATAGTTCAGAGTATTCATTAATTTTTCATGCCTGGCCAATGCCTTTTCTTCTAGTATGTAACTATAAATCGTGATGGTTCCGGTTGTGTTCAGTTCTATTACAGCGAACTTCATGTGGGAATGGAAGTTCAGCCATGGAGTTTAGCCATAAAGCAGTCATTAATAATTCTAGATCAGTCTTATTTTCTGACTTAACTGTCAAAGTTTGTCTTTTTTTTTATCTTTTTAGACTTCTAAAAGACTTACAGACTAATAATTTTTGTACTATGTTTTTGCTTTGTTTGCAAAATTGTTCATACAAACTCCAAAGATTGATTGAGACCCTGGCTGAATATTTAACCAAAACATAGAGAATCTGATTTTTGTGTAAACGTTAAATGTCAGTGACGGTGTTTTATTCCGCTGACTCTTACATTGTTTTTTTCATGCTTTCTTATTTGCTCTAATTAACTCTTTAGAGTGATATTTTAATGGTTCATTTAGTAGTGCTGAAGGTTCTGTTTTTGCTGGCTTTTCTGGTACTTATTTTACTTCCTGAATCCACTCCTAATACATATTAATAAAATTTCATCTTTTCATGTGGCTAGCCTATTTTTTGAGATTTGTTGCCTGTTGCTTTCAAGTAAAGTTATCTGGTCTCTCTGGATAATAAAGTAAGGGCCCAGATGTTTAGAAGTAAAGATTTCGAGCTCTTGTTCTCATACATAGGGGAACAGAAGGCAACATTGCTGTAATAAAAAGTAATTTGAGTTGTTTTATAAAGACTGTTTATAAGCTTCTTAAACAAAGAAACATACAATCTGTCTGTAGAAAAATATATTTCTTACTACTATCTAGGATCACACACGCACACTGGAATTTACTCTAGCCTGCAGTTTGTTGGAACCATTTCCTTTAGCTTGAACAATTGAATTGCAAGTTTTTAAAACCAAAGATAATATTTTTAGTTCCTCTAATTGGGAAACCTTGAATATTTTTATGGAGGATTAATCCAACAGTCCTTGTATCACTTCCATGCATGTTAGCCTTTTTATTCACCTCTCTGATTGTAAGCTGCCATTTTCAGAAAGATTATATTTTATTGTGTGTATTCTAATTGAAAATCTGGATGAATCTGGTACCGTTAGAAGTATTTTCAGAGATCATAGGTAGCAACATTTTCTTACTGTCTTAGTTATTTAATATTAATGGTTATTTTAAGTTTGCTGACATGACTTAAATGTTATTTAGGCATCTTAATTAAATACAGTGAACAACTATGAAAGCTGTGGTACCAAAATAAAAATAAAAATAAAAATGTTATGTAGTATTAAGAAATGTTTTTCTGTGGATTTGGAAATTTCATCATTGGCATAAAAGTGCTGCTTGCAGTTATGAGGATGTTCAGGTATTGATAGGTAGGATGTAGGAATTTAACTGAATTAAGTACTTGATTAGTAGATACTACTTAATTGCAATTTACTAAGTATTTTTCCCCTAACATATGCTCAGATTTGAGACATTTTTGAAGTGCGGACTCTCATGAACTGGATTTAGAACACTAAAATATTTTTATGCTAGGTAATAAAATAAAATAACATCATAAATATGTTAGGAAGAAAAATGTATGTTGAAAAATCATTAAATCACTTAGCATCAATTTATGTAAATTTGTTTACTGTAAGATTTAGATCATCTCAAGTAGAGATAGTCAAATGATATGTGGCTATACCTGGCATTTGGACTTCAGTTCTTGATTTTTATATTTTCTGTGACTGGTTTAGATGCGTAATTCTGACATTAACAAGAAATTGCTTGGTGTGGTGCTAAAATGTATTATACTAAATGCCTGTGATTTCTGCATTAAGCAAAATTTACTGTTGGGTCTATGGATTCCATGGCCCTGGCCATTGCATAGTTTCTTTTACGAACTGTTATGTCATTGCTGTATTGATAAGTGGTGAGCTACAGAGTATACTTCTTGATTATTCTGAAATCCAGATGAAGAAATTAAGAAATGTTTGCTGGCTGATTAAAGTTAAAATAAAAGAGGAGATGATGGTGATGGGCAACAAAGATCTCAAAAACTAATGTAACAATTGACATCACTGCTGATACCCAATAGACACTAAAATACATATTCCAGGTTGCTAAGGAAACCACGTGCTTCACATTTAAAATTCTGGAATCTTTCCTGTTCTAAGCTTCTAAGTGAAGCTGCTTGGTAGCACCTTACTTGAATAGATACAGAGCAAATACTAGAAATTTGGAGGATAAAGAAATTGTCTTTATATCTGGAAATTCTGAGGAAAAACTTTTTTATTTTATTTTATTTTATTTTATTTTATTTTATTTTATTTTATTTTATTTTATTTTATTTTATTTTATTTTATTTTATTTTATTTTATTTTATTTTGTAATTAATTGAAAATAACATAACATGTTAGAACTCTGAATAAGGGGAGAATGTTAGCAAGTAAAATAAGGAGCATGCTGGGCAGGGGGCTGGAACTGGATGGTCTTTAAGGTCCCTTCCAACTGTAGCTGTTATATGCTTCTGCGATGGAACTACGTTTTCAGTTTAAAGTAGTTTCATCGTCCCTGATGTAGCCTTCACTTTGCTTACCAGATGAATAAATACATGGTTTTCTTAGATTTGATAAAATGCAGATGAGAATTTTAGATTTCCCACTGAGGCACTCTAAGATAACAATTAGTGCTTAAAAATCCTGCATTCCTAATGCTGGACATGGCGACCTGTTCAAACCTGCAGCATGCATCTGAGTCTCAGATTGTGCAAATTATACAGAAAAGGACAAAGTAAGAATGTCTATCAGTGATGTTTATTTACAGAGTGGGTAAGCATATGCCCTCTCAATTAAGTCCAGATAATTTTATACCATGGTGATACACCTGTGGACAAGCTTATTCTCTACTTTTTACATGATTGAATTGTAAACACTTAAGGAGGAGGACTCTATGGTGCTTCACAATCATGATAGACTGCTAATCACCCCAGGGAGGCAGAAAAAAGATACTTGATGTGTTCTCTGCTTGGATAGGACTGATGAAATAGCTTTCTTTTCAGGATCTGTGTCTTAATAAGCAGGGATTAGTAGTATTTCTGTACATATCTTTTAGGAAAAAAAATTCTTCAACTCATTTTATACCAGCTCTCAATGTGTGCCTCTGAACTTGATCCAAACCCAATTTAGAGATTTCAAGTACCACAAAAGAGATGTAAAATCCTCACAGGCTTGTGCCAGCTTCTTTATTAAAACTGACAAGCGTGACTTCAAAGACATGTCCTGAAGGGTCCTGGAGGTTCATGGAGGACCTGACCCTCCATGTCCCTGAAGGGGTTATCAGATGTCTGCTTCTGCCTTTTCCTTCAATCAAACCTTTCTTTTACAGGCTGGCTGATTAACACTGAGCAGGAGGTCAACAAAGTTGAAATATATGTCTTTTAGAAATCTCCTGGAGCTATTTTGTCCAAGTTGCTATCTTGTGTCTCAAGGACACTACAGTCCCTTTTCAGGAATCACAGAACTGCAGAGGTTGAAAGAGAGCTCTGGAAGTCATCTAGTCCAACCACCTGCTAACACATGTTCCCTATAGTAGGTTACACAGATGGGTTCTGAGTATCTCCAGAGAAGAAGACTGCAACCTCTCTGGGCAGCTTGTTCCAGTGTTCTGTCATTCTCAATGTAGAAAAGTTCTTTCTCATGTTCAGATGGAACTTCCTGTGTTCCGGTTTTTGCCTGTTGCCCCTTGTCCTGTCATTGAGCACCAATGAAAAAAGCCTGACCCCATCCACTTGACTCCCTCCCATTAGATTATAAGCATTTATAAGATCCCCCTCTCTTTTCTATACAAAGATTCTCCAGGCCCTGTGCTGGGCTCTCTGTTGAAGTTCCCTGCATTTCTTGAACGTAGGAGGCCAGAAGTGGATACAGTACTCCACATGTGGCCTCGCTGGGACAGAGTAGAGAGGGAGGATAGCTTCCTTTGACTTGCTGACTGCACACTTTTTAATGAACTCCAGGGAACCTGGAACATCTTCTCAGAAGTGCTTTACCATGCGATATGGAATTATCTTCCATTAAGGTATTAATAAGAAAAATTAGACAAGCTTTTAGTCCTTCATCTCCATCAAAATATCACTAGATAAATTACTGTAGTAGTGGTGAAAATTCCTAAGACAACTGGAGAGTCTTCATTTTTTGAGTTCCAATTCATCATCGTGATCCTGTGGGTTTTTTTTCATTATCACCATTCAGGGGCAGGATTAATTGTTTAATTACCACATGGGAAATGAGGACTGAACACACAATTTATTTTCATTTTACAGTGAACCGCAGTTTCAAAATATGATCCCTTACTCTTCTGCTTTTACGTTCTACTTATCTGAGAATTCATTCAGACTTTTTCGAGCAATTCAGTCCAACTCAAATGACATAATGCCTTTTTTTTTTTCCTCTCTAAATTTACAGCTAGTAAGAAGTTTTTAAGATAGGAGTCATTTTGGATGATAGAAAGCTTGGATGAGTGGCTGGATTGTGCTACCATTCATCAAGACCTGGACTGACTAGAGAGTCGGGCAGAGAAGAACATGATGAAGTTCTACAAGGGCAAGTGTAGAGTCTTGCACCTGGGAAGGACTAACTGTATGCATCAGTATAATTGGGGGCTGAGCTGCCAGAAAGGAGCTCTGCAGAGAATGATCTGGGTGTCCTGGTGGCCAACATGTTGACCATGAACTAGAAATACGCCCTTTTGGCCATGAAGGCCAATGTTATCCTGGGGTGCATTAAAATGATGTGGTCAGCAGGTTGAGGGAAATGATCCTCCCTTCTCTGGGAGATCTCCCTCCTCACCACTCTGCCCTGGTGAGGCTGCACCTGGAATACGGTCTCCAGTTCTGGACTCTCCAGTTATATAAAGACAGGGATGTCTTAGAGTCCAGCAGAAGGTGACAAAGATGGTTAAGAACCTGAAGTACTTCTCCTATGAGGAAAGGCTGAGAGACCTGGGATTCTTCAGTCTGGAGAAGACTTGAGAGGGGATCTCATCACTGTTTATCATCTAAAGTGTAGGAGTCAAGTCTGTGGGAGTGGACTCTTTGGTGGTGAGCAACTGTAGATCAGTGGGCATAAACTGGAACTTGGGAAGTTCCATGGTAATGCAAGGAAGAACTTCTTCACTGCCAAGACTGAGAGCACTGGAACAGGCTGCCCAGAGAAGTTGTGAATTTTGAATAGGAAAAAAGTTTTAATGATCTGATCGTGTTTTAAGTGCAGTAAAAGGATTACCTTGGTATATTGTGATCAAAGCTAGTTACTTTCTCTTTCCAAACCTACAAAAACTGTAGCACACTCTGGCACCTTGCCATGTTGTATCACATTGTGTGGGTGTTAGTAGCTTCATCAATGAAACACGCTTCTCTTGTAAGAAAGGTCTTTTTAACCAACACCATGGCACAGGGCATATTGGCTAAGTTCCTATCTCAGTGTTTCCATAGATGTACGTTGAATCCTTCCTGCTGTGCCTCTGACATTCTGCACTATGTCCTGGAGATAACAGACTGTACTCTGCAGAATGTATCTGTTCTTCCTAGAATCCCTAAGGTGTCTGGTTTTCCCTTCTACTTGGGAGATAAATTTTGTGGTTGGGATACATGTGCATCCACTCTTTGAGTCACTAACATCTAGTTCCTTGCTTTATCAGTGTGCAGATCATGATTTTATCTGCAGGAAAGTGGGAGAAAGTTGGAGCTTTTTCAGTTTCCATTTTGAATATGACCTCTGTAGTCTCAACAGAGATCTTTCTTGAGTATATTTTCTAGGCTGAATACATTAATAGTGTTTAAATTTAGTAATATTAAATTATTTTTCATTGTTTTCTTTTTTCACATCAATTACAATGAAACATAACTCTAGTTCTACAATGTGCCAGAAATAGTGTATTTGAATATGAAACAGTTATCAGGAACACCTAAGATTTCAATAGAATTTTTTGAAAAATTAAAGGGCAGTCTGTATTAATTAAAATTATGAAAATGATTCTCTCTTCATTTAGTTAGATTACATTGCATTATCTATTCTTTTTCTGATGCATTGTGCAATTATTTGGAAAAACACTGTCCTTTAAATGGCTCTTATTACTAGCCACCTGAAATTTAAGATGCATGGAGAATCCTGAATGCATACTGCATGGATTTGTAAAATAACTCCAAAAAGAAGTGATTTTAAAAGGTATGTTTTAAATGTAAATCTCAGGGATGCATAAAGCTCACTTTTATTAAACTTCAGTGCACCGAAATCTGTAAGAGAATTTACTTGCATGTGCACTTTGGAGATTGGTTAGTAAATTATATGCAGCATGAGACTTAGTGGAGAAAACAAAAGTTAAATTTGAATGATTGATTTTAGTGCCCATTTTATGTTACTACAGTGTCTAGGTATGTTTACCAACCCAGTAACTGTGTTAGGAGAACCTGCTGGGTTCAAAATAATTGTTATGCCTGGGTATATTATAAATTGGAATTCGTATTTGGAGCATATGATGGTTTTTTTTGTTTGTTTGTTTGTATTTTGTTTTATATAACCCCTTTTTTTTTCATACGCATCTTCTTTTGTAAAATAAGAACATCTGGATCATATGTAGCTTACGTACCTGTAGTCCCAGAAGAATAATATTCTATTCAAAATTCAAGTATTGTTGTGATGTGTAGGAAAGACAGCAAGCCAGTTTCGTGACATCTAGTAATATACAGAACATTCTCTTATCTTATACTGATGCTATTAAAGAATCTTTCCTGTTGCCTCTAGTAATTTGAGAACTTGATTTTTAATTTATTTTTTAATGAATATTCACATCTATTCATTATAGATAAGTGATTTCAAACTGTAAAAAAAAAAAGGAGACAGAACTGATTTCAGTTCTGCAGTTTAGCTGATGTAGTGCTAATGTAGTATTATTCAACTGATATGTGTTGCTGTAATGGTATTACATAAGATGGATAGCACCAGCAAGGTTTCAAGAAAACTCCATGGAGTTTCTGGTATTATCTATGCTCCAGTGTTCCAAAAAAAAAAACCAAAAACTCTGAACCACAATTCAGCAAATCTGTCATGTTTGGAAAGAATCTTTTTTTGAGTATCCCTCAAAGAGGAACAGTCATTTTTTTGTTATGTCCTTCTTGAGCCTTGAGATAACCTCTTGATTGGCAAGGCAGAACATTACTCATAGGTAGTGGGACCAGCGATTTCTGGTTCTTGAAGGGATCTGGGAAAAGATCCAACTTTGGGGCCTCTTGCTTTCATTATAAATTAAACATGTCGTTTTTCTGGCAAGATAAAGCTAATAAGCTTTGTTGGTGTGTTCACTGTCATGCTAGACAAATACAAACTTCCCTATGATTGAAGAGGCAGGAAAAACAAGGGCGTATGCTTTTTTTGAGGTTACTTACATCAGTCTTCCTCACATGGCTTTTCATTGCTCTCTAGGTTGCAGGACTTACACAGTTTCCAATGTTTTAGTCGCCACTTAAATTGCTGTCCAGGTTTTTTCTGCTCCTCAGGGGATTGTCTGAGCTGTGTCTGGAACAGGCATCACTGATAGAGCTAGCGAGCTTTGTGATCTTCACAAGAACAAGGAATTAATCATTTCTCAGTATAAATCAATATTTTCCTGTTTTCAAGAGTGAGTTTTCAATCTACTTGGCTAGGGAATCTTCTAAGGTGGGGTTCTGCTCAATATTTGTGCAGACTGTTTTATATATATAATATATGTATATATAAATAATATATTTGTTAGGACTGTTCTAAGGCAGAAGTATATGAATGGCATTCGAACCTGCGATTTCACTTGTGCAAGGGACAAGGAAACTTAATTCCAGTTTATGGCCAGTTTGGAGTAGTGTCACCAAGGGCAACTAAGATTGCCTTGTCCTAAAATAGCGCGAGTTCGATAATTAAAATGCTCCTTAGCATTATGAAGGGCTTGCACACCTTCAAGCAAAGATGAGTGAAGGGTAGTTTTAAACACAGGACCACTCTTCCATTCTTAATGTGCTGTAGAGTTTGAAGTGATGGTTTACCTAAAACGATTGGTGGTATAAAATGGGAAAGAATATGATCAAATGATGGTACTAAATTAAGATACTGGATTCTTAGGCTCATACATCTTTTGGAGCACAGACCATGAAAGAATTTTATCATTGAGTTTGACATTTTTGTTAGCTACCACTGTATGTGTTCTGAAGTAATTACGTAAAAGAAATAATAGGTAAATACTCAAGAATATATATCTGCACTATTGTGTTTAGCATTGAGAGTAATACCTTATTCCTCCCTTCCTATTCATCATTCCTTCTCCTTGAAAGGAGAATGAAACAAGAACAGTTACATTAAGAATAACAGTAACAGTACAATAACAGTTGTTTGAACATGTTTTATGCTGGGATTAAAAAAACCTTTCTGAAGCAATCCCCTCTGATTTACCTCACATTATTTCTTTGATCATTTTAATAAATCACTGTTTTGGACAATGTAATTGAGTATCTAAATCAAATTTCATTTGCTATCTTTGTTCAAGTTGTACAGCTGTCTTGAGGGATCCTAAAGGATAACGTAAATGAAAATGAAATGTAGTTTGCTGTGAGGATTTTCTTTTAGTTAGTGTTAAATCCAATGTTCTCATCCTGACTGTTGGTCTGCCTCAATGTTTGATCTTCTTTGCTCCCCAATTGCTATTCTTTGCTATTGCAGTGCTGGGACAAGTTAGGCATTTCCATTATTCGTGTCTTTTCTCATCAGCCTTTTTTTTTTTTTTTTCTCATCAGCCTTTTTTTTTTTTTTTTCCCGTTATGGCAATGTATTGCTAAGTGGAAGTATGTCACTAGTTATGGTATCCTTACACTGTGTAGAACCAAAATCAGAATCTAAAGCAAGTCAGGAAAATAGCTTAAGTATTCCTGAGTATGAGACATTAAATTGCCATAGAATTAAGAGTATTTGGCAGTAAATAATCAAAGAAATACTGTATCTGGGGTTTAGCCAAGTAAAGAAGTTTAATTCATAATTTAGTAAGCTTTTCTCTTGACATGTTTTAAACATTATGTAGTCTCATTAAACTTGACCTACTCCAAAAGGAATGTTATAATGTCTTAGTTTTACTCTGCTTCCTCAGAAGCAGCAGATCTAAGCTAACATTTACTTGTTCCAAGTTTTCCTTGCTTAATCAGCCCTTTGTAAGAAAGGCAGAGACTCTTCCACAGTCAAGTAGTTTTGGTTTTACTTATTTTGAACATTTGAGTACAGTCAGGATAAAAGTACTTTTAATTGTAGTGGTTTTTTTGTTTGTTATGTTTTTGTTTTTTTCCTGTGATTAATTTTCCTAAATCAAACCTATATCAGCAAAGCCCTTTCTAGAACTTGGTACAGAAATAAGCAAATGCCTCCAAAACAATTGGTTGTGGGTTGTTTTTACTGTTTTTGTTGTTGTTGTTGTCCTTTACAGTATATTCATGGGTCTTTGGAGGAAAACTTCAGAAAGCAGAGTCACAGAGATTGCTTGATGATGGCAGGACACAGCTGAAAGAAGAACTGGCATGATGCTATTCTGCACAATTAGGCCAAGATTTCAATAAAAGGGATATTATGCAAATTTGATTGTGAAATAAGTTAGATTATTTTGATTAAGGTTCTCAGTATAAGTGACATTTTAGTGCATATGAAATGAATCAGTAATATATAAAGTTAGTGTTTCACTGAAGACAAGCAGAGTCTAAATCAATTTCTTTTCACTATTTATGATACCAGTGCTCTGTTTTAATGTACTTGGGAGAATGAAAGTATTGTCCTGAAGTTGGAACAAACAAATTGTCTTTATAAACAACACAGTTGGAAATCTTGATGTTGATGAATAATGGGTACATTCTCTTAGCTGATAAATACTGGCAAAAGCAAAGGGTCATGCAGAAAAACTTTAAGATAAGCCAGAGACAGAGATATTCTTTTATGGATTATGTAATTAACCACATGTAATTAACCAATTGGCTCAGATATTTCTGAAACAAATCCCTTACAATAAACCTTTATACTTACATTATTTTTATTTGCATTTTACATAAAATACTGTTTGTTCAAATTAAAACGTATATGCTTTGCCACACTACCAATATCTGTAGATTAGAAAGAGCATCTCCTCGTGTACCCGGCACTGCAAAAACCTCTCTTCTATTGGCCAACGTTCGCAATAAGATTTTTACAATGTAAAGACTCTGCTTTTGACTGTGCTGGGCTATTGAGATTATTAAACCTATTCAGAATGAAGTAATTACTTAACTAAATTTAACCATTTTAAAGCTGTGACTCGCTGCTAATGTTAATTTTTTTTCTGAAAAAAATGCTTTGAAACTCTCCTGAAAATGTGAATTTGAGGCAGTCTACTAATTCAAGAATCAGTCTGAGGGTCCTCTTTTTCTCTTTTTCTTGAAATTACAAACTATGCGAGATTTTCCTTAGAAGCTTGTAAGGCAAATGCCTTTCAGCATCAGTTTTTAGAAATAGAAAATGTCAGTGACAGAATTGCTTTAGAGGTCTTGAAGGAAATTCAAGCTGCTTACTAGCAAGACAGAGAGACTGCAAACGTGATAGCAATCTTCAGAGAATATAATTTGAAACATCTGGTTTAAATGCTGTCTAATGTTGGGAATGCAACAGTATGGAAAAAAAAAATTACTATTCAGGAGGTACTATAATTGTAATACAGCTTATGGCACCAATTCTTGTCAGTTCTCCTTTATAGTTCGTCAGCAAACTGGCGCTACCAGAGAATGATTAAATATGCAAAAGAAAGGAGAACAACAGAAAACAAATGGATGGAAGTGTCCATAGAGATTATTTCTATGTAAACATAGCTGACTGTTTTCTTGTTGATCAAATCTACTTGCAAAGTACCTTTTCGTGGAAAAAAAAAAAACACTGAAAAGAGAATAGTTTGTTGGATCAGTGTTAATACTTTGTGACTTCTTCACCACAGGTAATTAACCACCTATGCAAGTTATTGTGTCAAGCTTTGTTGTAGTGGCACTTATTTCTCCAGACTTTGTTTTGTTTTCTCAGGTCAATCTTCCTGCACAAAAGTTAGGTCAAGAATAACCCATTGTTTATGATAGATGTCTTGCACTTCTCCCAGTGTTATTAAGTTTGTTTGTTTCCCTTTGTAACTGTTTCTTCCTTTTGAACCTGAAGTAGAATGCCTGTTTGTAGTCCATACGTTTTTTTGACATTGTTTTTTTAAATAGAAATTGTAATAATAAATTCTTTAAGCTTTCTAAGCTGTGTAGCCACGAAATATTTCATTTGTAAAGCTAAGCAATGTAAGAACTTGCTAATTTCAAAAGGTTTTCATCAGATCTTGAGAGTAAAAGTTGCATAAAGTTTTCATCTTATTAAAGATCAAGCTTTTTTTTTTTCTCTCCTTTGGAAGCTATTCTGAACTATAACTGGACTTGGGCAGCAGTCAGTAAGATCATACTGTGTATGATGTACCACTACGCTGGAGTTTCCTGATCCCAAATTCTCTTCCAGTCTTGTCCTCCTCCATGCTCTCCCCACTCCCTTTAGCCTGTTTCTCTTTCTTAAGCCAGTACAATCAAAGTGTAACAGACTCCCACTGTTCTCATACATTACAGAGTCTTAGTATACTAGGTTCTGTAGCATCAGGGCATTCCCAAAGAACAGTGGTATTCTGATGTGATGTTGCAAAGATAGACATGTTCCAGGTAAGCACTGAAGTAGAACACAGATAAAAAGAAAAAGATTGTGAGGAAAATTAAAAAGTTATCAAGGAGTAGCAAGGTTAGTGTTAACAGAAAAGGTCTATCAGTTAACTGAACAGTTCACCATCTGTACGTTGAAGTGTTAACTGGGGCTCTAGGTAAGAAAACTGAAATGTATTAGTACTGGAACCAGTGCTGTTTAACAGCTTAATCAACAGTGGGACTGAGTACACCTTCTGCATGTTTGCAAATGACACAAAGCTGTGTGGTGTAGTGGGATGCCCAAGGCATGGGATGCCATCCAGAGGGACCCAGGCAGGCTCTAGCAGTGGGATCAGTAGACCTTCATGAGGTTCAGTAAAGCCAAGTACAAGGTCTTAAACCTGGGTTGTGGTAACCCCCACTCTAAATACAAACAGGGATTTGTAAGGATGAAGCACAGCCCTTATGAAGTGGAGCTGGGGAATACTGGTGGATGGTAAGCTGGGCATGAGCCATCAGTGTGCCCTTTCTGTCCAGAATGCCAACCATATCTTGAGCTGCATCAAAAGAAGCGTGGTCAGAAGGTCAGGGAGGTGATCCTACCCCTCTGCTCTGTGCTGGTGAGATGTCACCTGGAGTACTGCATCCAGATGTGGAGTCCTCTGTACAGGAGAGATGTGGACTGTAGGAATGCACCCAGAGGAGGGACACATAAATGACTCCAGGGATGGAACATATCCCCTGTGAGGACAGGTGGAGAGCTGCAGCTGTTCAGCCTGGAGAAGAAAAAGCTCTGGGGACACCTGATAGTGGCCTTTCAGTATCTAAAGAGAGACTATAAGAAAGGAGGGGACAGACTCTTTATCAGGGTCTATGGTGATAAGCCAAGGGGAAGTGATTTCAAACTGAAAAACAGTCGATAAGGATAGTGAGGCATTTGAGAGCAAGATTTCTTGAATTTGGTTCCCTCTCAATTTTCTAGTTTAAATACCTTACCTCTTTTTCTGAAGGAACATTATTTTTGCTTATGTAAGATAGAATGGTGTAGTCTTGTCCCTTGTAACTGTTATATTCTCCTTCTGATTCTAATGTAACTCTTAAAAATTGTGAGATTGTTGCAAAATAGTGCTGCAGGCTATTAACTTCGTAGTATTCTTACACTGAAGGGGAGTGATGTCTCACCAACTAAAAGGAGCTGTAGATCTTGATCTATCATCATGTACCTGCTTACTTGCCTGCTCTCTCCTGCTCTAAGCAATCAGTGAGATTCACCTTCTTGTAGTCATTGGTCCTGAAGCTGACCTGACCAGTAGCGCTATTACAAAACTTGGGAAGAACTGTTTGGAAAACTTACACCTTTATATGAAGTTTTTATTTATCTGGACAGGAATTCCATTGGAACAAATTAGAAAACCACTCAACCCATCTGATTATTTGGATCTTTTTTACAGTAGTGCTCCCACTGGATGAAATCTAGGATTGAAAAAGTGGGAGGGATAACAGTCTCCTGAGATACTCTGCTCTTCTAATAGAAATCACAGAATGCTATCCGGTGTTACAGTAGTTACCTTTTAGATGTTCAGTGTGTATTAAGGTGAAGAAGTCATGTTACTGGTAAAAAAAAAAAAAAAAAAAAACTACAGCTAGTTATTCAATACAGGAAATACAAACTTACTCAAGACTGAAAAAGATTTTTAATTAAAAATTGTGCTTTTTCTTCTTTAATTACTTATTCCCAAATTCAAAGTTGGAAATGAAATACAAATACAGTTAATTAGGTTTAAGGCGATGAAAAAAGTTGTAATCTGTTGATCTTTGATTTCAAACAATTATTTTGTAGGAGGAAGGAGTTCGTTTCCAATATCAGGAAAGAACTAAAAAAGAAACTGAATGACCAATTTACAAATCCACTGTATTAATTCTGATATAGAAATCACTGGCATAATAGAAATCAGTTTCTCAAATATTGTGTTCACACACATCACAGTAGTTACACAGGTTCTGCAAAAGGTGGTTTTATTTGATAGTAGCATAGTGTGAAGGATCTACTAGTAACCTATAACTAGAGGAATCTGATAATCTAATAGTTTTTTTGGGTATTAAATTCAGTGCACCTCATTTAATTCCCTGAGTTGTTTTTGTTCTTTGCATTTCCATGGACTTTTCAGTAGAATGAGTATTTGCAAAAAGTAAAAAGCATCCTTGCCTTTGGAACAGCATGCCAGAGGCAACTTCTCTTGCCTCTACTCCTGTGTGGAAAGAGAAATAACTGGTTCTGTGCAACTAGGAGTAAATCACATAGGTTGAAATGAGATAGTACTTGACTTGGTAAAGTTGGAAAAAAAGGATTTTGATAGGTCATTACTGAAAAGGAAACTGTTACGCAGAGCAGAAGATTCCAATGTGTGAATGTATACCTTTACCAGTAAGCTTAGCATTTCTAAGCTTCTAGAAGAAGATCCCTGTCTTGACCCAGCAAAGTAACTACATTTGTGAATAGTAAAAAATATTAATAAACTATATTTTTTATTTTTCCTATTATAAGGTTTGCATGTATGTAAGCTCCTTAGGTTTCTAGGGCATTACAGGGGAAATTTGCCATCTTCCAACTGCTTCAATACTAAAGTCTTTGTCTTTTCAGTCTTTGTCCCTTTCTGTTTTCCAGAGGGTTTGGAGATTCCAACACGTTTTATTTTATCTTTCACTGTGAAGAAAAAAGAAGATAGGCCTATTTAATAATCTGTTTCTATCAGTTCTTTGAGAATTTGTTCAGAATTACTCTTTTTTTTCCCCCAGTTTTTAGGAGTAGAAGAACATAAAATAAATATGAGGTATGTTATGTATTCTGTTTGACAAGGGAACTCAAGAGTCCTTGCAAGGATGTAATAGTAAAATTTTTTCTACTGATTAACTAATGGAATATGTGGAGAGGCTTCTTTGCTTTTTTCTTCAAGTTATATCATCCTGGAGAATTTATAGTTCAGCTTTTATTTGTTGCAGTAGTGAAATAGGATAAAGACATTTATATTGCTGTTCCTGTCATTTCAGAGAGGAAATTTCTCATCTGTTGTTATACAAGTGTTTCAGTTTGGGCACTTCATTTGAGCTAATTTTCTGTAGCTTAAGGGCTTATCCTTGTTAGGGACTATCAGTTATCCTGTCCTGCAAAAAGCATAGCTGTAGGTAGCTTTGTTTCTCATTTGTTTGATATGTTGTATTTTTAATTTTTTTAATAATTCCTGGGTATTAGTGTGACTTGGAATGTTTTAGTGCATCTTCTATTCACTGGTGGATAAAGAAAGAAAACATTCATTACTCTGGACTTGCAAAGCATGAAGGAACAGACAAATTCACCCCTTTTACACACAGCATTTTTTTGTGTACCAGAGAATGCTGTTGGAAGACGCTTCAGTTAAAGTACTGATATGTAGCTGTCATTTTTTTCTCATCATGTTAAATAGTGTTACTGGAACATGTAAATACCTGCTGTAATTGTGCAAATGCTTGTGCTGCCTTGGAAAGTATCTTCCACGTGCTGGCTCTGAATTATTTAGCTATCTCTTGTGCTCAGTTTGGTCTCAACAGAAAGTCACTTAGTACCCTGTCCAGCCACTTAGAGCCTTTGCTGGAGCTTTTTCACCTCAAGAAGTAAACATAAGTCTAAGAATAGCTCACACTTCTTTGTAGTATATTTTCATGGCTGGCTGTCTAAACAGCCAGGCTGTCTAGACAGTTGACGACACTGAAAGCTCCTATGGTCAAATGCAGCCACGTAGGCTGCTCTCAGGGAGGTTACCTTGTTGGTGCCTGCATCTGTGGGTGCCAGGAGAGCTTCTCATTCAGAACTGCTGAGCAGTTCTCTCTGAAGCTCCCTGTGCTCCGAGCATATGCTAATAGGCTGTTAAATAATACACATCTTTAAAAAGAAGCAGGAATTTTCAGTTATTACAGTTGTTTCTGACTCTTGCTTTTTCTTCATGCTCTTCAGAATTTGCTTTTTTGAGAAATTTTTTGAGAAAAATTTGGAGGCCTAATTCTTATCCTCTATGATAAAATAATGAGGAAGATACACTAAAATCAGTTTTAGACCATTCCTTGAAGATTGAAATAAATAAATAAATAAATATCACACACATATATAGTTCCACTGCTATAAATAATATGTAGATTGTGTACAAAGCTGGATCATAAGTTTATATGTGTTTGCATAAGGGAAATAAAAAACACCAACCTGATATACAGAGTCTACTACCAGAAGATTCCTCCAGTGGCTCTGGGTTACAGAAGACCATTTGCAAGTGTTTCCCTGAATTGGCGAGTGGTTCTTTCTCCTTGCTTCCATGTATAACACATCTACCATTTTTTGTGACTGGATGTTCAGCCTCCTGCAAAATATTTTAAATGTCTCATTACTGATCTAGACAGTTTTTTAAATCTCTGGTCCAGATGTGATTGTAGTAAGGAGTAGAACAGTAGCTGATGGCTCTGAAATACTCTGTAATCACAGCAGCTTGGTCCTTCTAGGGTCAAAGAGTAAGAAGTGGGAATATCTGATGACTTTCTAACTGCTGTTAGACAGGTGGAGCAAGAATGCTGGTAATGCTTTCAAAAGGTTTCCTGAATACTGGACTATTTACTGAGTACTGGACTAAACCCTTGGGATTGTCTTGTTGAGTAAACTGATTTGAAAGAAAATCCTGCTACAAGTGTTTGGAAGATAGGTACCTTACAATCCCACATGTCATTCTCCAGCATACCATATATGTTTGCTGATGCAAGGTGAATCTGTCAGCAGCAAAAACAGAAATAAAGTCTGTACCCAGTTTCATCTTCTGCTGATAAATTTGTTTTCTACAGGAGATCATCATGTAGTAATGTGTCTGTTCCTTGTGAGGTGTGTGTATGCATAACATGACTTTAGCACTTGGTCTTCATCTGTCAAATATATATTCAGAACTCTTAAATAGACTGAGTTATACAACTACGGAAAACAAACTCTATGTATTTTCTGTCCTGACAGTGATGTATTTTGTTACAACACCATATACCAAACACTGTAATATGAGAAGAGAAGGCTCTGAGGTGACCTGATAGCTGTCTTTCAGTATCTAAAGGGCAGCTACAGGAAAAGAGACAGACTCTTTAGCAAGGTTTGAGATGATGTGACAAAGGGAAATAATTTCAAACTAAGAAAGGATAGGTTTAGTTTGGATACAAGGAAAAAATCTTTTGCAGGGAGTGTGGTGAAGCACTGGAACAGTTTGTCTGGAGAGGTGGTGGGTACCCCATCTGTGGAGATACCAAAGGTCAGGCTCAACAGGACTCTGAACAACCTGATCGAGCTGTGGGCATCCCTGTTCACTGCTGGGGGTTAGGACCAGGTGTCCTTTAAGGTACCTTCCTGCTCTGAGAAGTCTGTGATTCTATGAAGAACAGTAGTGGAGAATGTGTCAGTAGCAAGGGAAATATTTAGGAGAAAACTATATCACAACTTCTTGAGAGCCCTTTTTGGTTTATTTCTGCATTAAAGGGGTTTGTTTATTTGTTTGTTTATTTGGTTAGTTGGTTGGTTGTTTTGAGCTTTTATCCTTTTATATTGTTTGTTATTACATCAGTATGTTTTCCTAAATATCAAATGTAATTATTTCCTTAGATTGCAGTGCTCAACATCTTCAGAAATCAGGAATACTCTTTGTTTGATTGATTAAATTTCTTGGTGAATATTTAGACTTTCTTACTCTGAGTTCTTTTCCTGTTACTGAAAATGTTGTCGATTCTTTATTATACTTGATGTATTTGATTGCACTGCTTGATGTTTCCATGTAGGATTACAAGAATGATGCTCTCACCTGCTTTCTTTGTTCTGAGAACATTTTAAAGATTTTCATGTACTTCTAAGAGGATTTGGATGAATCTGATCACTATTTTCTTAAAATTTACTTTTCTACTTTCAGATTGAAAATCTTCAAGAGCAGCTAAGAGACAAGGAGAAGCAAATGAGCAGTTTAAAGGATCGAGTGAAATCCTTGCAGGCTGACACCACCAATACTGACACTGCTTTGACCACGCTGGAAGAAGCACTTGCAGAAAAAGTGAGTATGGCAAGCCGCCGCCTCTGCGGCTGAAGGTCCTTCTGCTCATCACCTCTTTACAGTCGGCTTTTCTATGTGCTGACTGGACTCTGCGTGAAAGAAATCCTTAGTGCAGCGCCAAGTCCTTTGTCTGCAAGAAGCATCAGCGTGATGCTACAGCTGAGAAGCGTCTCTCACTAGAGGGCACTGTAGGATGTTCTGAGCGCAGCCTGCACTGCCGTACTGTTTGGTATCCTACAGCGCCGGCCAAATCCTCCAGAAAGGCTGGAGGGTAAAGCTGAGCCACGAGCCTGTTCTCCATAGCCATTAGCTACTTATCATCATCTTGTGTGAAACAAAGCTGTGTTCTTTGTCTTATCTCAGTCTGCATGGGACCTGCTCACTATTTGCATGGTGCAGCTTAGGTATTACTGTGGGATGTCTATATTCCAGCTGTGGATTTTTCTGCCTTTTCCATATTTTTTTTCCTTTTTTTTTGTTTTCCCAAGTCTGAACAATATCTAATATCATTTTGTGTTCTTTACACAGAAATTTTAATAATAAATCTTAAGTTTTACTGTATGAAATCGGTTCCCAGTGTTGAATCAAAATGAATAATTATCCTGATACAGCTGCATTTCAGTCTTACTGTATTTGCACCTTCATCATTCTTGCTCTATTTTGTTTTCTGCTTGCCCAGTTCTCAGGAGATAGCTGACTGAGGGAACAACCTTGTCTATTTTCTTTTGGTGTGGCAACTGTTCAGCATTCTTTCGTTTTTTTCCTTGATTCTCTGAGAACCAAGGTTATGGTGCCATTAGACTGTCCAATTCTTTTCAGTGTAAAGCTATGGTAAAGCTTTGCTAATGTTTGGGAGCTCACTTGCAGCCCTTCAGCTTTCTAAATAAGCAAGGCTCCACTGATATCTGGCATACTATAAAGTTGTTTTATTGCTTTCCACATATTGATCCTGATTTCATATATGCACTTCCCCATTCTTCTCTGAAAGGCCTTAACGCTTCCAAAACATAAGGTTTAAGTAAGTAAGGAAGCAATATGTCATGTATCCTTGTCTAGGTTAACTCTGGTTATCAGAACCAGATAAATTTTATTGTACTGTAAACTTTCAATGATACAGAAAGCCTGATATTTCTAAGCAATGGATGCACAGATTTTTTAGGTAAAGTGTTTTCCTTCTTGAGGATCTCTTTTATAACAGTAAAGACAATAAAATGGCAATATCCAACAAACATCAGTGTGTAGTAAAGTGTTTATTTACCATAGAAGTTGAAAGAATATGAGGGATTTTCTTGACAGAGTGCTTTCTTTTGCTAGGAAAGGACAATTGAGCGCCTAAAGGAGCAACGGGACAGAGATGAACGAGAAAAACAGGAGGAGATTGACACCTACAAAAAAGACATTAAGGATCTGAAAGAGAAAGTCGGCATTTTACAAGGAGATCTCACAGAGAAAGAGGTTGACCAGCAGAATAAGTCTGTTGTATTAAAGTTGGTTGTTCTATATGTTATATTTTAGGTGAAGAAAACTCTTCCTTGATTCTAATGGTCCTTCAACAGATTTATCTAGTAAAATATGTTGTTTGAGAATTTCTCAAAGCATAAATGTTTCAGTCTTTTCATGAAGAATATTTTGTTTTTTTAATGGATAGCACAGTCCCATTATTAGCAGCAATTAATCATATTGCCAGTGAATACCAATGGTCAATGATTAGTTAACTGGAGCAATACTTACAGAAGGCAAGAACACGCTTGTTTATGTCTAAATATAGGAAGGGAAGAACAGAGGTAGATCAAAGCTGCATATAGATCAAAGAATGCATATAGAAATTTCATGCATTTGTATAAACAGTATAACATTCTTTTTACCGTCAAGAGTCCATATTTGGGAATTAAGTTGGTTGTTTTTGAAGAACCAACTGGCTAGGTAAGTTAGCCTAGTTATATCAGAGAAATATGTAATTTATCTGTTCCTCTCTTGGGAGTCTAACCTTCAGGTCTACTTCAGCCTTCTTTCACAACTCAATCGAATAAAAAGGATAAAAAAAAGGTACCTGGGAAGTACTAAGGTTTTTATGCATATATGAGTAAAAATTTGTGAGGAAAAAAGCCAGCAAAAACGGTTCAGAAAATAAGAAGTTGAGATGTCTTTTGGAGATAAGTTGCACAAATCAGTTTCACAACCTAACAGCTCTGGGGAGAAAAACTTTCATCAATCTCTGTTCTACATACAGTGACTAAATCTGCTTAACATATATGATTTTTAATACAATTTTATTTTAAAATGTATATTTTTTTATTGAACATGACGATCACTGAAGATCTAATGTAGCTTGCAGAATGTTCTGTCTTTAAAAATAATTTTGAAATTGGTTTAGACAAGGTTTTGTTTTGACCCTGAGTACCTGAATTAAACCAAGCTGCCTTAAGTCAGCTCTGTGAACAGTTGAATCCTCAGCATCATGTGAAGGGATAAGAAGAAAATGATGAAAGAAAAAAAAAATCATCAAAAACTAGCTATTGCACATATGGAGTATTTATTTGTTAGTTATTTTACATCTTTTATTTTAGTCATCCTTACTGGATCTGAAGGAGCATGCTTCATCTTTAGCTTCATCGGGTCTGAAGAAAGATTCAAGGCTCAAGACACTGGAAATTGCATTGGAACAGAAAAAGGAAGAATGTTTGAAAATGGAAACTCAATTGAAGAAGGTAATCTTACTTCATATTTATATATGTAAGGTAAATATCCAGTGTTACATGAATTGGATACATTTGCACAGAAGAATTTAGGTTTGTGGATTGGTTTTCATTAAATACTCCAAAGTTGTGTCTATGCAAACGATATTACAAGCCAAGCCTATCAGAAAGTAACTTTCAGACACTGGTGTTAAATTTGTACTTCATTTATATGCAATGCCGTGCTGTTGGCTATGTATATTTTAGCAGGTGCAAGAAATTATAAAGTTAGTCTGCTTCAATACAGTCGCCACTAGTAATTGTCCTATGAAACTGGTGTAACAACTAGAATTTTAACAGCCAAACATTTTGCACCTAAATTATCGATGTGTGTAGGTGTTAAAGTGATAAATGTAGGTGGATGACTGGCATGTGGGAATGTGTAATGAGTATGTCACAAGTGAAGTGTCTGATCTTTTCTTTTAATCTCACTGCAAGTCACAGAAGGTAAGTTTGTAGGAGTTTGTGGTTTAGCAGAATAGCACACGGGTAAAGCGGTACCAGCAAGATGATTTACTTGAACATAATCTTGCAAGCTTTCTGTACTTCAGAGTAGCCCATGTGTTGCACCTTTAGAAGAATATTAATTTGGTTTTAACTTGAGAGAGCACAAAACACAATAACTGAAATACTGATAATACTTTTAATTATGAAATAAGAATAAGATGAAGTACAGCATTTTAAAGAAATTTAAGTCTTGGGTTACCAAGTCATATCTGTTTCTTTATGTCTAGCCAGAAAAATGAGGTGTGTCTGTGCTCTCTCTGGTCTGGAACTCTGTCCTTGTTTCTTAGATGAATATGAGCTTAAATTTAGAGGCAACAATTAAGTGCTCCTTAGCAATTCTGTCAAATAGATTTTAATGCACTTAGGAATTCTACAGATAGGCATATCCAAATCTACAGTTTCCCTTTTTAATTCTGCTACACAAATTAAACAGTTCTGTTGTTTAGTAAAGTGAAACAGAAAGAATGAATAGTTGTGCACATTTGATTGATCTCTCAGGTTGTTTTCAATGTGAATGGATTAGTATTTAATAAGTCCTGAAGGACCCTGTCATTTGAATTGCCATTTCACCCTTTGTGAGTTTGTTAATAATAATGAGTTGAGTAATATATTGGAGCAAAGATTTACCAGAGTTTGTTGTAGCAACGATAATAATGCTGATTTGTAGATACACACATGTAGTTATAATTACTTAGAAGAATACATATGTAGTACTAACTGAGAGAGTACAAAACAAACAAATTTAAGGAAAAACAGTTCTGGAAATTTAATTGCTTAGAGAATGTGATTTCTATATTGTGCATTTGTGAGTGTATCACTTTTCACTGCTTCCCCAGAAACTGCTTTCTTTCTATATACATTATGCATCTCAGTAGTGTAACTGAGTGTGGAGTGTGAGCAAAATCTGTTGAAGCACTGCTAGGTAGAAGATGAGTATGCGCTTAATTTACACTGCAATGACAGCACTTTGTTATATTTCCTTTAGGTCTACCTCTGCTCACTTCATTTCAGAGGAGACTGTGTTTAATAACTGGTATCCAGAAACTTAAGGACACTGAGCCAGTTCATGAAAACATATCACTTTATAATCTATTCCTTTTGTTTCAGGAAATAATTAGAAGGATGAAGGTACTCCTCTGTGATCCTTTTCCAGAGGCTTAAAATAGGAAAATGACTCAAATGTAAAGAGCACTCTTAACTAGGCAGGGCAGCTATGGTACAAACAATTGCATCCTTTGTTTAGTTCTGAGAAAAGTAACAATTATATATTCGCTTACACAATAAACACAAATAGGTTCAGAATAGTTTCAGTTCCACAAGCTAAGAAAATTCATAACCTACCATTACCTGTGTTCGGTCCAAAGCCCTACCATTAATATTCTGAACATCTCTGCTTCAGGCATTGTTGCTTACTGGGACATTCAGACAATTATTTCCTATGCAGAGAGCCTAAAATACTCTCTGAAGTCCTACAGAGACAAAACCATCAATACTTCATCCCTCATGAAAAATATTCTGTCATGTTGGGCTATTACATCCTTCTCATTCAAAGGAAAATACAAATTCAAATGAAAGATTTTTTGGTGATAGTTAAATCAATCCATACTGGCTTTTTAGAAAGAAATTACAGCTATAGGACCTTGTGTGCTTTCATGTAATTAACCATCACTCGCTTTCCTCACGTTGCCTGAAACATCTCACTTCTACCACTGACACACTCTGCTTTCTAGAACCAAGTCAATTTCTCTTTATTACAGAAGAAAATACAGTTATCAACCACTTGAATGTATTTTATATATGTGAGTAAGCTTAGGTGTTTCTTTAATGACCATTTCCCATCTGTTTTTAAGTCGCCAATTTTTTTTTTGTCAATTGCAGAGAAGTAGAAAAATATTTTTTACAGGATTTCTCTCTTTAAATGCATTGCAGCTAACTGTTCAGGTGGTTTGGTATTTTCAGGGTGGATTAGTTACTTGTCATCTTTGAAACAATTATATAATGGATAATCCAGCTCCAATTTAAAGCTTTTAAAAACACAGTTTTACACAATTGCATTGTTAACCATTGCAAATAACTGTCATAATTACCCTTAAAACTATTGGTTACATAATAGCGTTTGGTTTAAAAATGAGTTAAAAATGACCTGCATAATTTTATTATGTTGTTTAATTATATTATCTGAGTGGGTTTTTTTGTACATGACACATGGAGGAAGTATGCCCTTTTGTAGCTCTTAACAGCAAATAGCAGGAAGCTTTTCCTTCTATGTTCTTTCCATTGAGTTTGAGTAGAAATATTCCTAACAACACACGTTTCTTTTGCCTTTTGATTTCTATTGGACAGTTTGTTTACTTTCAGTTAAATCTTAGCCATTGATGTTCAGAAGAGACAGCTCTGGAGCCTTATTGAACCATTAGACAATTAAATAATAAGGATCCTTGGAAAAGAAACTCTTGCTGATCTTTTAAGAGTGAGTCTTGAAATCATGAACAGTGCAAGCTTCCGCTTCTTTTGTGAAAGGCATTGAGCATTGCACTGAAGTGAAATATCATTAACCAAGTGGTGGGTAGGGGTGCTGAAAAGTTGCATGTGTTGTTTTTCTTTCCATGTCAGCAGTCTCTGTTTTCTGATTCTGTCTGTCCAATTCTCATTGTTACTATTCTTTTTCTTGCTAATGACTTTTTTGGAGCTAATAGAAGTTTAGTGTTTTTTGAATTGCTGGGTTGCAAGGGGGAATTGCTGTTTGGTTTTTTAATAGTAATATGTTTATGGAAATCTGTGTGCTAAGTGTTCTAATTATTCTACTGTCACTGCTTCTGTGCACAGTTGTCAAGGGGACAAGGAGATACTGAATGCTGAAAGAAAGCTCTAATTCACTGTTGAGTTTACGTGGTCTGGTGTCACACCTTGAATAGTCTCCTTTTATGCTGAGATAGAGTTGTTAGAGGGAAATCACACACAGGTGTTCTCTCCAAGTATTTCCAAGATAGTTTTTTTTAATATAAAGTGTGGTGGTAATATTTTTCAAGTGAATAAGATTTCTTCTGATTATTTTAAGGACAGTTATTTCCTAGACTTTTCTGTCCTTTCTCAGGCACTGTGCTTTGTTTCATTTAATTTTTCTAATCTAGAAAGGACCTACTAACATTAGAATCTGTTCCATCAAGGATGAGCAGGTCTTTGTCCATTTTCATTTCCAGTGAATAGTTTTTCTCCCTCTAAACATTTTATTTGTTTGAAAGAGATCAAGGTTAGGGAAAAGAGAGAATCCCAAACCGTATGCTAAACAACTTCCCTTTGGTGCAGTTCTGGAGACTTTACATAGAAGAAATGTTAACAGTGATTCCTTGCCAGGAAAATACTTCTGGATTCAATGGGCTCACTTACAGGTTTGGTTTTTTTAGGGTTTTTTTTTTTTTTCTGCTGTGGTCTTCTACTTTCAAATTAAGGAAGATAATGTCCTTAAAAAATGTGAAGAAAATATCTGAATTAAGTGTTGACGTAATTTGTATGTTTCAAAAGATTCAGCTTGGTTAGTATTACATAGGCTGTCATGTTCTTTTATTTTTGTGAATAAGGATTTCCTGTTACAGCTGAAAGTATTACTGATAAATTAGTAGATGGGCTAGAAATTATAACTATTTCACATGCTCACAGATGGTTATGAATCTTCATATTTTTCTTAAAGGGTGATAAATGTGTTTTCAGCGTAGCAACCTAGGATGAAAAAGACTACCAGGGAAATCAGATTATCTATTAAAAACAAAATTAAAAACCTAGCAACTAGTTTCTGTGTTCAGATAGTGTCAGTTATTGAAGTATTTTCCCAAACTATTTAATGGTCTTGTGATTGATACAAGTGAAACCCTAAAAATTAAAGTCTTGTTACCTGTAGAACTGTTTGTCATCTAAACCCAAACACGGGACTATAAATAAGTATTTGAGGACTTGAAAAACTGTTACAATAAGAAATAAAAATCAATCATACTTGTACGAGGATTACTTTCAATATTTCTGTTGTTTGATAAGGTGCTTAGTAATGCATGCTAACTCACAAATTGAGATGGTCATCTTATTAAATACAAGATGTAACTATTTTTAAAATTCTTTTATTATTGCATATTTTCTTTTTTCTCTCATACTCCTGTCTCCTATCCCCAATTCTCCCCATCTTTTCCCATCCTCTTTCCTCCTTTAGCACCCTGAAGTTTTATTGACTCATCCATCCAAGCCAGTAAGTTCCCTGGCAAAATTAAAGCCCATTGCTAACCCCATATAATTTTCTTGTGTATTGCATGTGTATTCACCTGTGCTTTATGTTTGAGCTAACACTGAGTATGGTAAATTACTTTAGTGTAGCGGGTGTAGATGCAAAGTGCAGTGGTGCATTTGACTAGTTCTAATTACGTTCCAAAAAGCCTTCTTAGGTGCTTTTACTTTTTGACTGTGTTAGTAACTTCATTTTTGTTTGGACAGCTTAATATTGTGCCAGTGTTTTTGTTTTCCATTGCTGCTTGAGATGTCCTGTAGCTTTTCTTTCATTTCCATTGTCAGTGCATTTTTAGAGCAAGAATATAGTAGAATTTCCATGCAAATCAAGCTTTTTGTGCGAAAGTATTTGTAACACCATGTACAGCAGCACATTAGAAATAGTAATTAAGTTAGACCAAATACAAGATAGCTCAAAAACTTGTGTAACCATTAATAAGCTGACAGGTACTGTGTCAGTTTAATTTTGGATCATTTTACCAACCTGCTGTTTGACATCAAAGAGCACTCCTTTCAAGGAGTGTTTGTATAATATCTTGGCACTGTAAAGTATGTAATCCAATGTGGTTTTCATCAGAGCCTTCTTTTGTGACTGCGTGCGTAAAAAATTGTGTTACAAAACTTTCAGAATGTTGATATCTGTGTTACTGTTGACAATGTTCAGGGTAAATGTAGCTGTCTGTCCTGACAATAATTGTCTGAACATTGTAAAATTCTTGATGCTTTTCATTTTTCATTTTTTTTGTGACATTCTTTGTTAAAAATTGTTTTTTGAAAGTGATTTCTACAATGCCTTTATCTGACTAGATTTAGAAAAAGCATTGTGTGTGCAGCAGGGTATTTTGTTATTAATCTCAGAAGTAATTACAAAGAGTCAATTAGGGCATAAAAACTACTATTCATTATTTTGAATTTTTTTTTTTACATATAAAAATCATAACTATGCATTCTAAGGTATTTGGTGCACAAAGTTTAGGAAAAAAAAATAACATTTTTTTTAAAGATATAAGGTTAGTGTATGGGGCATTTGAGTGATTACATTGTTTAATATTTTATAGCAAAGTATATTTTTTCCCCAAAGATTCCATGTTCAGGTATGTAAAGCAGATGTTAGAACTTTTCTGTAAATTGATGCATTTCTCCTCTTTCGAATAGTTTGCCAGCCTCTTCTATAGATTGGTGCCATCTATTACTCACTTCATTTAATGCATCATTTTCAATAGAGTCTGTTATTAATTTTATTACTGTTTTATAAAATTTTCTAGTTTTGTAAAATCTTTTAGTTGGAATTTCTGATGTTTGATTCACTGAGATTTTGTTCATTTTCATATCTTTAAAGAAGCTCTCAGCCATAACAGTTCAGTGTTCTCAAGAACAAAATATGTAAATGTATTGATTTTTATTTAATCTTTCTTTATTAGACTTGTAATTTTTAATGGAATGATGTGATCCTTGTACAGATATTTGTGACCCCCCCCCCCGTGATTATCAATTAATTTCTTTGCCTATTTGCACATGCACAGTAGCAATTTAAATTTAGCAATACATCTTCCTAAATATTCCCCATGCACTGATCATATCCCAGTCTGGAGCAGAAGGGAGATCTTACTACTGTTTTCCCTCTGTTGTCACAGTACCTTCAAGATAAGGTCATTTGTATAGGCAGCAGCCTATGGAGACTCTTCACCAGATGCTTTATTGGTTCCAAGACATGGGGTGACTGGTGTTGGTGGATTGAAACAAATAAAAAAATGTGCAGATAAAAAAAAGTCCCCAAACCTGAAAAAAGTAGTAGTAGGAGGAGAAGGACATCTGGATGATTGGTGGAATCTGCCTGTAAGAGAAGTGGTATTTGATCCTGGCTAAATAATGTTGATAAAATGTTGGGGAAAGGAGTTATGACTACCCAAGGATTGTACTTAGAAGAATTTGTCCCCAAGAGAGAATAGTCTCCGTAAAATCTTTAATAAAACATGAAATTTTTGTGTGTTCCCATTACTCTCAAGTCAGAAAATGTAAAATGTGGGAACAAAGTATGTGTTTAATTCCCCAGTATGATGTAGTCAATAAAGAGGCTAAGGTTCATGTGCTGCATTACCTTAAGACAGTTTGCAGATTCTGTGTGGTGATCTTTAAAGTTCAAACCATATTTGTGGTTCATCATAATGTTAACATCATCTCACGTAATTGGAAGTTGGGGGATGGAAGTTCCAGTTGGAATTTCCTTGTGTTTCAGCTTGTTTCAGAGGAGGCAAAGAGTAAGGGTGCTGAAGTGTTCTTGCGAAGAAAACCATAATCTGTGCATTTCCTTTCTGTCTTTTCTTTTTGTGGTGGTGGAATTTCCAAAGAGCAAATTGTTAATTTTTAATAACGACTATGGGAACTTGTGTCTTTCTGGTCTTTTCAGAGAGATGCAAAGCAATTAGTATCTCTTGTAAAGATAGGAGTTCACATAGTCATTAATTATTTTGAGTAATTGGTTCTCCTGAGATATCTTCCTCTCATTTATACTTTCAGCCTTCTTTATTGAATGACTTCAACAAAATACTTGCTTTTTCAGTGTCAAAAATTTGCAGTCACATTAACAAAGATCATATATTCCCTGGAGGGGATTTTTAAAGATTTTGTTAATAATAAGATAGCAAACAGCTCCTTGTGACAGACTCATGTTCTTTCTGGTACCAAGTATATCAGAGAGTTCACTGAGCCTTTTACTTCTGGCACAACTCTATTATAATGATCATGATACGTGACGGTTTATAGAGTTGTTTAGAGCACTGGAGCTAAAGGATAAGCAAGTCTTCTTATTTTCAAAATACATTCTCTTGTTGAAGCAAATATAGGCATAATAGAAGGCAGTGTGAATGTTTTACCGTTGGAAATGCTGCCTTCCCAGCTGGAAAAAATAAAGTAGTTATATGTGTTAGTCTTTTGCAATAAATTGTAATGATATATTTTTGAATTTGTGTGTGCATTTACTGTTTTTAGGAGATGTGAGGTACGCTTGGAGGTAAGAGAGTGGATTAAAAAGCAATCTCATATTCTTGGGAACTTCTACTTTGTGACCAGAAGTTCTTGGCAACATTTGTATGTGAAATGTTAAACTGAACTTACTGTCTCTATTCATAGGTAAAAGTAGAAAGTGTTTTCTGTGAATTATTTGCTGTTTGATTTAGTTAACCTTTTAGGAATATTGATTTAAAATCTTAGTCATAATGTTAGGAATTTTTATTTATATTTTAGGACTTTTAAATTAGGTCTGAGCTGTTGTTTTCTTCTTTGACATACTTTAAACAGTGTAAGATCACCTTGCCTCTTTGTTAAGAGATTTTTGGCATAAGAAATACTAGCTTACAAAAGTATTTTCAGTGTGTTTGGCCTTCCTCTCCATCTGTAAGCAGTGATTTTTTTTCTGTGCAATGTTGTTCATCTTTGCTAGAGTAGTAGAAGTAGGCTTTGTCAGCTGATTTTCTGTGGAAGCAATAGAAGCTGTAGTATATTTATTTGAGGAACAATCGCTCTTTCTTTTATTCTGTAGGTACCTGAAGTGCTCACCCCATCACTTAGCACATTCCAGATGGGAAATGATGGCCAGGAGCAGAAAAGCAGAAAGCTGTTAAACCTACTCTTAGTTTATAGTCACTCTTAAGAACTTTGAGAGGAAGTCCAGTGTTAAACTTAACTGTTCTCAGTCCTGAATTACTTTCAATTGCAAATTGAATTTATGTTGGAAGAGATGAAAACTGCTCAGATGAGTTAATCAAAACATAGTTTAAGAAGGTGCTACTTTTTGGCCAAAGTGTGAGTGTGGCTTTCTCATGCAGATAAATGCAGAATGAAATGTGAAAGTTTAGAACACTCTTGAAAGTAGCTTGAATTCCCCTTTTTAACTCTGTACTGTTGTAGAGGTGAGGAGCTAATGACAGGATCAGTAGTACTAGTAACAGTTAAGAGGCTTAACAGAGCATGTAAAATTACCTGTAATCAGATAA
Organism: Oreortyx pictus; assembly: GCA_036925125.1. Taxonomy (NCBI): domain Eukaryota; kingdom Metazoa; phylum Chordata; class Aves; order Galliformes; family Odontophoridae; genus Oreortyx; species Oreortyx pictus. The sequence continues at coordinate 127,369,481 of JAUPFR010000001.1, read as the reverse complement.
GCTCACTGGCCAGTATAGACACGTACCTTCTGCTACGTACATCACTTGTCAGAGGTGGAAATCGATGTTCTTTTTACCCTAATCAAGTTCTTTTTTCAATTTATTTATTTATTTATTTTTAATCATCCATTTGTTCATTTTCATTCTTACTTGTAATTATATTAAGAGTTGCAGATTTGTAAGTCTTAGTCACACCTGAAAGCAGAACCAATTTAAATGTAATTGCTATGGTCTCTTAATGCAGCAGAATGTCTGAGTTCATTTGTCATTTTATATGTCCATTCTGATTTCAAAATAGCGTATTTTGGAATTTTTATACCTGTGGTGGGTAGGAGAAGTTTTGTGAGAAGATTTTTTTTTGCTTTTTTTTTTTTTTTTTAATTTGTGTGTGTGTGTGTTTTAACTGTGGATATAGGAATTTCTTATTTGTGTTCAATCTTTTTTTTTTCACTTTCTATTTTATTTTGTTTTATTTTATTTTATTGTACTATTTTATTTTATTATTTTATTTTTTAATATACTGCTGAATTATTTTGCACAATGTTGCATTGGGAAGGTTGCCAATATCATCTGTTCCAGATCTTGATGTGAGTTTGTGGGAAACCTCTAAATGCAGTGGTTTTCTCTCCCATACAATAAATGAATCCAGTAGGATTTTACATATGATCATGTAACACGTATTTTGTACATAACCCACAAAATAGACCAAAGTCACTCAGTCAGTAACTCAGGAAGTGGTCTCTAGTTTACACCGTATCATATAACGTTCTCTTTGTGTTAGGTGAAAGTATCCATAATTATGTGCATTATATACAAATAACATGTGTTACATGTCTTAAAGAATAATTTATGTTGTTTAAATAGCCCTTTCGTTCTATAAGAACCAGACACACTGAGTTGTTGGCTAATTTTCTTAAAAAATAAAATTAGTTTCTTCTTCTCAGTAGTGTCTCTTGGGTTGTTGTGGAGATGCTTTTATTAGTACAGAGTAACATAAATCAGAAGTGTCCTGGCTGTAGAATTACATTAGGTCTTGTAACTTACTTGGAATTAGAGAACTCAGTAATCCAGGCTAACAGCCTAGCTTTGCTTTTTTATTACAGAAGAAGTTTCTTGACTATCTGATTATATATTTTGGATGACTTTGAAGGGCCCAGAGGAGTACTTGTTAAAACAAACAATTTCAGATGTTGGAAACATACCCAAATCTACTACAAAGGAATTCAGACTGTGTGTCTGGTGAAAAAACATACTCTATACATAGTGTCTCTTAGGAGAAAATAGATACCTCCAATTGATTTATCGATTCCCCTGAAAAACAGTATTCCCAGTTCCTGCAGAATGGCAAGTGGGAGGGAAGAATGGAGATTTTGTTTGAAATTTAGATATAGTTGAAAAGGAAATAAAATCAAATACTTCACGTTTCCTACAGGCTGGAAATTCGATTAAGGTATTTCAGGAACACCCAATGATGCTCTTTTGAAAGCAAAATATGTTCCCTGATGCCTGTCTCTTCTAAGTAGAAGTGATGTGCTTGTCCATCTCATTGCTTTAAGCATCCCAGCATATGTAATTTGTTGGCAACATGTTATTTAGACTTCCACTTTCCTTTTTAACCCTTGGAATGGGCTCTCTATTTCTAAGTGTTTATTTAGCATGTGGAACCATAGCTGGCCCTAACGCCAAAAGGTTTCTTGCAGTTCTCCAGTTCACCACGGATGCACTTGGAGCTGGGTCAACAGCTCAGAAGCAGGATTTTCAGACTTACAGCTCAGCAACAGAGCTTTTGGGGGAGTTTTGGCATGGAAGTCTCAGAAGTGGGGAGCTTAACCACAGCCTCCAGAAAGGGCTCTACTCTTCTGGGACCTGTACTTGTTGGACATTCCTGAATAGACACCTGCCCAGGAGATCTGGAGGGTATCGGGCATCTTGTCCCAGGATAATATACTGTCCAGTTTATCCAGCTCTTTGGAAATCCTGCTTCAAATAAAACATCACTAAAACTTTGTAGCATAGATCCTCAGGCAGGGTGCTGCAGGGCTGAGGCTCTGGAACATGAAGTGTTCCAGTATTTGGTCAGTCCAGCTCCATATCACTGTAATAATCCCAGCAAAGGAAGGCATTTAGGTATCCTTCAGTCCTAGAAAATTCTGCTCTGACATTCTGTATTAGTTCACTAGATCAGGGCCTTGGCTTTAACAGAGTTAATAAAAAAGACAGGAGATTCCAAGGTAAAAACTTTGGGTTATTTTCCTCCAGTCTTATTTTTCCAAATAACTATATTATTTTCTCCAAGCAGCTTTGCCTTTGTATGATTCTTTGGAAGCACCAGTTTCTAACCTAGCGGTTTATGCTGCTGCAGTTCTGTCCAATTGCCTTTAAAAGTAACAGAGTTCTATACTATTGGACTGCACTTTGGAACAGAACGTTGTCAGCACAGAAAACTGCACAGATGCACAAAGGGTGAAAGAAGGAAAACAGTGTTAGTTATCTTATATTCTTGTTCCAGACAAAAGAAATGCCTTGAGTCCACAGGCAGAATCTTGATCAACATAATAGCTCCAGCAGACTTTATATTCTATTTCTATTCTATACCAAATTTAAGCAGTTCTGAAATAGCATTAGTTGATAGCAAATAGGAATTTGACTTCTATGGGCAGAGGAAAAAGGGGAAAATGTCTTAGGAAGGGAGGGTTTACCCATTTCTCCTGATGCAAGATGACAACAACCCTTTGGACCCTGAAAATATAGTCTCCATTCTGCTGTTTTTTAACTTGAGTGTAAATATTGCCTTCTCTTTGCCTTTAATGTGGGAGCCATTTCATTCATTTTACTAATAAATGAGAATACTTTACAACAAACCAGGCCATTTAAAATGAATAAATGAAATAGAAGCATATTTGCTGGAGTCATTTAATCCTCAGTCTTCTGATCCTTCCTGTCCCTGTATCCTGATTTTTAAATATATTTCCTAAATAAATAGTCGAAGATAACAACATGGCTAGTCCTGTAGCCACATTCATATGTACGTGAGATAAGTAGCGAGGACATCAGTGAAAAGTCCTGTCTGTTCAAATCCATTTGACACTTCACATACTGATCTAATTATTGTAGTTTCTGTAAAGTATATGTGTGTGAATGAAGTGTCTTTCCTGACCCTTTTCTTTACAGGCTCATGAGGCAACGCTTGAGGCAAGGGCCAGCCCAGAGCTGAGTGATCGCATGCAGCAGCTGGAACGGGAGGTAACAAGGTATCGGGAAGAATCAAGTAAGGCTCAAGCTGAAGTGGATCGTCTTCTGGAAATCTTGAAAGAGATGGAAAATGAGAAGAATGATAAGGATAAGAAAATTGCAGAACTGGAGAGGTAAGGATTATATAAAGTTACTGGAGTTACAAAAGTGCTTCCTGAAGTTGGAGATAACATAGTCCATTTTTCTCATCTTAGAAACCTTGGAATGTCTACTTTGGGATAGTTTGTTTAGTGCTTTTCTGCTTCAGTACTTAGTTTTAATAGAATGTAAGTAAGAATGAGCCTTACTGTCTGCTTTCTTTACGTGTTGAAAAGCAGAGCCAACGCACACAGAACTCGAGGGTTTGAGCTGTAAGGAAGTGGAGGTGGTAGGAAAAATTGCCAGCAATGTAGTGTGTTTGGACAACAGTTTGTTCTTTTTGTTTAGTAAATACCTCAGGTAAGGTTATCCCCCCAAAAAAACCAAACCCCCAAAAAATGACTTTTAAGAACTTTTGACACTAGTTTCTCAGGTTCTTCTGATAAATAGCACTGAAATTCTTTACAGTAGTATAGACACAGATAAACTTTGACGAATGTAAATCTTAATGAATAGATTTGCTTTTCTCCAAATTCAACATTTTCTGTCTTTCTATTGGAGCCAGGGTGTTTGGATATTTTTCTAGACTACAGTATCCCAAACAAGAATGGTAGTCTCTGACAATTCCACAATATTTGTGTCACAGTCCAAAATTGCCAAACTTGGGAAAGACCTGTTATCTGCCACTTCACTGTGGCCACAGAAGTGAGTTTCTAAGCAGAATTGCCTGGATTTTTTTGTCTGTTTGTTTGCCATTTGTGATAAAGTATCATCTAAAAAAGTAAAATAGAATAATTTAATTATTCCCATTTGCCCTGTACTAGTATAGGCTTTCTCATTTTTTTATCTTGTTTTTAATTCTATTGCTGTTAAACTACTCTGCATTTGGCAGAGAAATGAGGAGAACTGAGTTGAGAATATTTTAGATTCTTCATTATGGCAATGGTGATTTTTCATTGACTTAATAATAGTTGAATTATGAATTCCTCTGAATTATTTGAAAGATTTTCTAAGAAGTTGTGCTTAAAGCAAGTCCACATTTGTGGATCTGATTATGTGGAGGTCCAGATATGTTTTTTGTTTTCTGTGGTATCTGCTGCATTTCTTCATTTTTCTTCCTGCATCATGTGCAAGAAAATCCCAATGATAAATCCTTTGGAAAAAAAGACTGAATTTGATGACTAACCTCATAGAAATAGCTTGTGTTAACGGTGAAACTACTGTACTGAATGGCTTTACTCATCTGTATTTTTTGGTAGAATGAATTCTTGTTTTCTTGTGACAGAGCAGTTGCAACTCATCAGCTAGATTTCTTCTCTTTTTGTGGTTGTAACCAGCATCCTTTTAGTTGCTGCTTTGATTAAATGAACTTCTCTGTGCCTGTGATGTAAGCCAACCAAATGTGAACACAATGGCCTCTCTAGCAATCTTGCCTTTTTTCTGAGCAACACAACTTTCATTGGATACCATAACTCAAGTATTCAGCAGATCTTTTAGGCGATTGATAGAGAAGATGCATTAAGTAGAGACTTGAAGAAAGCAGCTCCAAGTCCTGTTTTTCTGCAGGATTTTTCAGGCCTTTACCCATCTCAGATGTGGAGTTTACCATATCGTTGTTTTAAGACAAAGCAACTAAGTGGTCAAACCAGCAAACTTAAAATAAAAAGTGTTGTTAGTGCCTTATGAAGAGGATTGCTGTCTAGGAAAAGCAAGGTGGAAATGTTAATAATTCATTACAACCTGACAATGAAATGGCAGGAAGAGAATTTTCTTGTTCGTATTTTTAATGTGTGTAATTTTTTATAATTACATTAGCATTCAGAAATTTCAGTTGAGATTGAGTCTTGCAGTGTCCAACACTGAATAAACAAGTGTAAAGGACCTATAATCAAAAGAGATAATGTTTTTTATAGTCTACAAAATCATAAAAAAAAAAAAGAAGAAAAATGAAACAGGAGCCTTTTCTCATTTACAGATAAAAATCACTGGCTCTCAATCTTCAAAGAGTTAGGATTTTTTTCTTTGAAAACATGAAATTCTAGAGATCAGCAAAGCAGTTATTCAGTTTTCCATATTAGAGTGGTAGGTTGCTGCTGTTTATCAGTTACAGACCAAACTTTAAATTTATCAGTGACAGCATAAATGAAATCATTCCCTAGCAACTTGGTGGAATACTTTTCAGTTCTGCCCATTCCTTCTAACCAAATGATCTTTGCTCTTATTAAAAAGAAACAAAACAAAACAAAAGTGTCTCTCTTCTCTTTTTGAGCTCATTTTCTTTTCTGCCAGTACTTAGATAGAATAGAATATTTCTTTTGTTTCTAGTAGTTCAAATAGGTCTTTCAGCTATGTCAAAGAGGAGACTACTTTTGTTATTGTGTGATTTATTGCAGTCAAGTTAATAAAAAATAAAAAAAATGAGAATACTTATGTTCTTTAGCCCCTAGAAGAGGGAACGGAAAATGTCCTCAGATCTAGAGACCTAAAGTACATAGTGTGGCAAAGTAACAATACCTGATATTATTTTTCAGGTAAAACTGCAGTATGATCTTAATACTGGAAAAATGATTCAAGATTTCAGATACTTTGTAATGACTTCTCATTTTCTGAATAATTACTGAACTTTCTACTTGGCCATAGTTCTCTTTAGCTGCTCCCACACATTGCTATTCTCAGAAAGCTTGTTTTTTCCATCTCAGCTTTCACACAGAGCAGAGGTTTTAATATGCCTATTAAATCTATAGATCCTCCTTTATTTATCTTACTTGTTTATTAAGTATTTTTTCATGTCAACCAGATCCATCCAGGCCTGTTCTTAGAGCTACAATCTTGGTTTCTTGAAAAGAATAGATTACATTGCCTTTTAAGAACTCTTCCTAAACTGTGGTATATGCAGACAAAGCTAGAAATCATCTTGACTTCTAATACTTTTACAGCTGTTCAAACTCTTACATGTGAAAAAGAACCTAAACCTAAATGCTTGCAGAAGCATTTATCAGGAAGCTAAAATTAATGTAGCTGTGTCTGTTAGGAACTGTTTTTATACCATGTAAAGGAAAATGAGAAGAAATAAGTCTTATTTGGAGAAAAACTGTACTAATGAAAATGGGATTTTTCAAATGAGATTGTTTCTTTGGAGTTTTTCTTCATTTTATTTATACGTGACAGCTGGAATAGGAGGTTAAGACAAATAGTAACATGGTTTTGTCCACAGAAGAGAAGTAATGTGTCATCTCTTAGAAGGTATGTACAGTGAAACAAAAGAAGAAAAGTTAGGAGAAGAGAAAGATGAGAAGGAAAGCAGAAAATGGGTTATAAACCTTTTCAATCTCCCTTTAGTTTTGATTAAAAAATAATTAAAACATAAAAAGTGAAATGCTTTGCTCTTTTGCTGTTTAGTGGGTGGAAGACGTTGCATTTCAGCTGTGAGTGGGAGGAAAGATTTCCAAAAATAATGTATTTAATTTGGTGCATGCTGTGCAAAAGTTTGAAAAATATTCTGGAGTCAACATCAGATGTAGAGCACAAGCTCATTCATTTATAGTCTCTGTGGTCAGGAGTTTGCTTTTTTTTTATGGGGAGGTGGGCCATAAATTGCCATTTCTTCTATGGGTGAACAGCCCTAAAAGTTTTGGTTTTGTCCCAGTTGTGGTTGTGTAATGGTTTTGTAGCTGTCTGGTTATTCACTTTCTTTCTAATTAACTGTTTGCTTTTTTATTGCCATTCCATAGTCTCCCGTTCCTCTGTAACTTTTCATTCTGTGTCTTTTTTTCCTTCCTCACTTTTTCTTTCCATTTATACTGTCACGTCGTGGTTCCACGAGTTGTTTTGTTTCGTACGTGCGGGGTTTTTTTGACTATGCCTTTTCTCAGAAAGCACGCCTCCCGCAAATTGCACCCTCCCTACCAGGTGTCGGTCCCCGCACCGCAACACGTAGGGGGGTTTGTGTGGGACTTCCTGGGAAAGTGAGTGCTCTGTAAGGCTACTGTTTGTACAGGGTGGAATGTCACTGCTGGCTGCTGCTGCTGCTGCTGCTGTTTGGGGCTGCTGCAATTATGCTTTTTTTCTTAGATTAAACAGGATCTAGTTATGTCCAGTACAAGCTCTAACAGTCTCTGTGTTCAAGTCCTGCCGTGGTGGTTATGACCACAGACCAAAGCAGGGTTGCTGCTCTTCTGTCTGATTTAAACTCTGCAGAAGCTGGTGCTTTTCAGTCTGCTGTGTTTTATCTTTGGTTCGAGTCTCTGCTGTTCGTTCTGCCAAAACCAACTAAAACTCAAGTGCTCTAAAACATGTCATTGATAGAGGTCAGTATTGCCTCATTCTTGGGTTTTGTTGTAATTACTGTCCTGAAGAGGGAGAGGAAAAAATCAAAAATAAATAAAAAAGATGGCTCTAATCATCTGGGCTATGAGCTTCACAGCCTTCAGATGTGTAATTTATACACATGCATTTGTGTGCATATACAGTTCTACAACTAAGTGGTTGAATGTACTTGAGAGGTAACAGTAAGCACACATATTTGTGTTGTTTCAGAAGTAAGCATTGAGTGAGTATATATGAAAATCCTTATTTCAGTTACAGAATTCAAATTGATTTTAATTTGGCATGCTAGCTATATTGAATAAGTACTTTGTGTAAGCACATAGGGCTCCACAATTTTTTTCCTGAAGGAAGCTTTTTGACTGTGGACCAAAATGGGACAGTGCCTAGCTCTGGTATTCCAGCAGTCCCATTAATGACAGCTGAAGATTATGACTTTTAAGAGGCAGATTTTGCTAAGTTTTTCTAGAAGTAATTAAAGAATGCCCTGTTCATGGGGAAACCTTCAAACTTGTGCTGTGTAGCTGTCAAAAGATTCTTCTCACTTCATGTATTTTTTCTCAAGAGAGAATAAACTGTTTAAAAATGTAAGGTGATCTAGAAGATATGATGAAAAATGTGAACAGTAGAAGAAAGTATCTATCTATAAGACAGGGATGTGTTTGTGAAGGAGTCTGTGGAAATTGGAGGGGGAAGAAATTAGTTGCATGTTGCATCAACTTTGTGGTTTTCTGGACTTGTATCAAGGAAACTATACTAGCAAATAGTGCACTAAGCTTACCTCAAGTCAGCAATTTGAAGTTGAAATGCATATTTTCAAACCAGTGCTCATATCTTGTAGTAATTCTCCTTGCTTTTCAAGCTGGATATTTTTGTGCAAGTTCAGAGAATTTTAAAAGATAATTAATAAGTAAGAATCACATTAGGGCATGTAAGTAATTTAAAGTGAAAGGGATGTTGTCAAATTTAAGAGCAAAAAGGTGTTTGGAAAGTCATAATCATCACAGTTAACATTAATCTTGAGAGATGATGTGACTATAATTCTATATTATAATATGGGAAAACTCAGAACAGTTCCTTCAGAAATAACATGAACTCTGATTTAGGCATAGGAAAAACTGAAATAATTAAATATCACTTTAAAATATTCTAAGCCATTTTGTTGTCCTAAATTGTAAAAGCAAATTGAGTATTTTTATATTGTGATTGCATGCTATGAATTTAAGACAGAATATGCTGTTGTTCGTAACTATATTTTTAGACACACGCATATGCAGCTTGATGTTTTTTCCTCACTTTTTTCACTCTTTTACTCCACCTCCTTCAAAGTACAAAGAGTTTTAGCTGTTTCTCCTCCAAAAAAACAAGGAATTATGTGAATATTAGGATTCCATGTTTAATCACTTAAAACCTAGTACATTTCAAATTGAAGATTGTTTTTAATGCTTATTCACCTCTTCAGTGTGCTTATGCATAATAGTAAAATGATACAGTCTCTAATGACATAAACATATTTTTTCCACAAGAATGATGGTTTTCATGTGTGAAGTACATAGCTGAAACTGTCCCTCCAAAAAACAGGATGAGGTTGACACCTGTCATGGAAAATTTCAGCAGTATCTGTTAATATTTGGCAAGCAACTAAGAAAAAGTTCTTGTAATGGAAAGAAGTGGTTAGGCCTATGAGTAGTCTGACTCCATCAGAGAGCACACAAATCTAGCGAATGAAAAGATTTATATCATTTCCATGTTTGGAAATGAAGAAGTCATTTCTTTCATTTTAGTCTTGTTTTGTCTTCATATGAAATGAACGTTAGATCTGAAGTCCCATGTGGAGTTTCACTGGGGAAAAAAAATAATTCCTTTCGTGTCATCCTGATGCTCTAAATATATAAGAATATAAGTGATAGGCACTTTTACTCATAGATATTTAACTTTAGACATTTTAAAAGTATTCTGTTTTTCACAAGGCAATTGTCTGCTTTCTGAAAGTCAGCCTTTGTAAAGGTGCCTGAAAATCAATGCTGAAACTCCCTAATCATTTTTGAAACCTACTTCTAAGAAAAGACAAGAGACATGCTGCCAGTAACTGCAAATCCATCTGTAGAGAGGGTTGGATAAAAAGGCCATCATAATGATTTTATGGGAACTCCTCAATGCATCCTCACATATTTTTTATGTAATGGATATTCTGTCCTTTTGTTCTTTATTTAGTTGTCCTTTATTTCCCATTCAGTTTTGGGAGAAACTGAAACCTTGTGTTTATAGAACACGATCAAAGCCCCAAATTGTCAATCCTTTGGCATGTGAGGAAGTCAGGGCTGGTGCAGGCTGTGGCTGAATGAGAATGCTGAAGTACCCCATCACTGAACCTCCTAAGTACCAGTGTTATTGCCATGGTCAAACAGGCAGGAGTGACTCTTTCCAACAGAGTGATTTGTCTCTGTAGAACTACTTGCAGACCATATCCTGCGTTTGATTAATCAATGGACTGAAAGCTTTGGTTTGTCTGCTCTTCCAAGACTGAGAATCTTACCATGGATCCTTCAACGAAAATACTGCACTAACTCATAGATTGGAAAGATCAGTAAGATCATCTAGTCCAACCATCAGACCATGCCTGTGACTGCTCTAGTCCATGTTTACTCAGTGTGACATCTTGAACATCTCTGGGGATGGTGACTAAACCACCTCCCTGGGCAGCCTGTTCCAAACCCTTACCACTATTTCTAAGAAGAATTTTTTTCTAATATACAACCTTAACCTCTCTGGTGCAACTTGAGGCCATTCCCTCTCATCCTACTGCTAGTTACATGGGAAAAGAGGCCAACCCTCACCTCACCACAGCCTCCTTTCAGGTCATTGTAGAGAGTGATGTGATCTCCCCTGAGCCTTCTCTTCTCCAGACTGAACAATCCTAGTTTCTTCAGCTGGTCCCCGTAAGACCTGTGCTCCAGACCCTTCACAGCTTTATTGCCCTTCTCTGGACACACTCCAGTGCCTCAGTGATCTTTTTATAGTGAGGTGCCCAAGCCTGAACACAGGACTCAAGGTGCGGCCCCACCAGTGCTGAGCACAGAGGGATGATCACCTCACTGCTCCTGCTGGCTGTGCTATTTCTGACACAATCTCCAGGATGCCATTGGCCTTCTTGGCCTCCTGGGAACACTGCTGGCTTGTTTTCAGCCAGCTGTCAGCTAACACCCCCAGATTCTTTTCCTCCTCGTACAGCTTTCCATCCACTCTGCCCCAAACATGTAACATTGCATGGGGTCATTGCGACCAAAGTGCAGAACTTGGTTTCGTTAAAGCTTATTCAGTAGGACTTAAGTACTTCTGAGTCACGTAGGAGTAGTGAGAAGCACCCATTTTGAGCTGGCTTCTTTCTTACAGCTTTCCTGTAGCACTGAAGTTCTGTTTGCTTTTGTCATTATGTCGAGATGGTTATCAGACATTCCCTCTCCTGCCCAAAGCTGTAATGAATATAGGTGTTGTCATCTGATGTACTTTGCCTGCATTGGACCAGTGATTGGTTTTATTTAGCAAATATCTCCTGACACAACTGCTAGACAAGTGGAGTGTAAGAACTGTGATATAAGTAAAATAATTATAAAATAAGAGGAGAAAAGACTTATGTAAATAATGAACTTGCTTGCATATCATGGTTTAATTGTTACCTGACTTGGCTCTACCTCTCTAAAAACTGTCTTGCATTGTCTCAGTCAGCATCTTTAGGAGCATGTGGGTACCCATACTCACAATGCTAGTATGGAAAGAGCAAAAAAGTAAAATAAAAAATCTTTTTTGTGCAACAAAACAAACAAACAGATCCTCATATTGTCTTGGAGTACAGTAAGAACAAAAACGACATCAGCACTATGTCAGTGAGATAATGTTAGTGTCCTGTTAAAATCACATTTGTGCTCTCAGACCCACATACAAGCCTTTTCTCTCTGTCTCGTCCCCATTCATCTAAATATCAGCTGAAAAGAAATGATAAGACTAGCTATCATTCTTTACAAAGGAAAGCTTTCAGAAGTGGTGAAACATAAATGGCTTTTCTATTTCCAATCTGACACAAGGAACATCAGGTGTATAATCTTTGCTGTCAGACTACCTTGAAGGAAATGCAAAATAGTGATCACTCACTGCCAAGCAAGTGGAATTCAAAGTTTGGCTAGAAATCATTACATAAATGTCTTCCTAAGAGTTTCTGAGATTAATGTAGCAGGCTCATTCAGTTCTCTGTAAACATATAAGCATGAGGAAAAATTATAGCTGGAATAATCAACAACTTTTCCAATATGTATATACACTAATTAAAATACTGAAGTATTCACACCTCACCACCTTTTGGTCTGTACCCAGAAATTAGATTTAAATTGGCTATCCCTTAAGAATTTATCAGGTTGCATCTTAAAGGAAAATAGATTTCCCTGTGACTACCATTAGATGTTACAGCTGTGTTGTGTCCCTGTGTGGTGGTTGCATCAGAGTACGCAGTTAGTGGGGCTGGGCAGAAGAGCTGCTGCTGGATCTTGTAAGGAATGCTGCGACTGCGTGTTACTGCTCGAAGAGAAATAGTGCCAACTGAAAGTGTTATTTTGCTGTGTCATGAACGTGGCCTAATCTGCCTTGGGTCCTGCTTGCTTGGGCTGCTTCCGTGGGGGCACAGGCACTTCCTATGCTGATCAATTTCACTGATGCGGCACCTGTGTGGGGGCTGCTGCATCTGATTTGCAGCAGATCGCCCTTCACTTTCCCAATATATTGCTGGCATCTGCAGCTGTCTGCCTCATTTTGAGTGCTGGCACACATCCAGATTTTTTTCTAATTGTAATATGCTTTCAAAGGCAACTGACATACTCCTCATTTCTGTTTGGATAAATATTGCGATTATCCTGAAATCCCAAATTTCATGTTTTGAGCTTTTATAAAAGAGCCTGAAAAAGGGACTAGTGATTGTACACAGTGCATTTTTTTCTTAGGGAGAATTTACTCCATAGCAAACTGAAGATTTAGCAATAATTGTTCTCCATTCAAATCCCATGCAGCTGGCTAAATAGTGTATCTTTGCCATAGAGAAAGTTAGACGTACCCTCAGCACGGCTTTTCACATGCTGTTTTGCCTTCATCTTGTGCCAACAAAAGAAATTACCTTTTAATGCTAGTTGAGGGAACAGTATGGCTCACTCAAATTCTGTGGAGCTATCCTGAATTTTATCCTGTACCTTTATTCCACTTATTTTGAAGAAGCAATATCATAATATCATCACAATATAAAAAGGATCCCTGAAACACAAAATGAGAGTTCTTAAACTTTCATAATCTGGATTCAATAGCAGCTATAGAAAGAGACAATGAAACCTTTTTTCCTTTCCTCTTTAGTCCCACATGTAGCCAAGCCATTGTTTTCACATTTTTGTACCCTTTTGTTGAATTTACTTGACCAGCCATAATTCTGCAGTTCAGCTTAGAGAGCATAATCTTGGATTTCAGTCAGAATTGTTAACAGTTATGCTATTTTCTATATGAATTAACTGAGGCTTTTGAAACATTATGGCTTACTTCAAGATCAAACATCAAGTATGTGGTATATGGCATTTTGCAAGTCTCATCTTTCCTGAGTCTCCCAATAGCATGGCCTTTTAAATAGTGACCCTGAGAGAACGTGATTTGAGAATATGAATTTAAAAGCAAAAGAAATGAGACTTTACAACAACTTAGCTGTTATAGACCAGCAATACACTTTTCAGATCTACCTCACTTTGAAACTGCTGCTTGTACAAATTCAATACACTAAATTGCTGTTTGTAAAATTTGTGCCAGAGTTAAGGGCTTTAAATCTCATTTACATGGTTCCTTAATGACGGGAGTAATAAAGTATATAACCGACTATACTGTAGGAGTATTTCCTCTAAACAATAGCATACTTTTAGGCCTTTATAGGATGAAATCTTGCCATGGTTGAAGTACAACACGTGTTGTAGGAGTCAAATTGAAATTCTGGGGAACAGGACATTTGCTTTTCCTATCTTAGGTTGATTGAAAAAGAATAAAATTTTACATCAGATGGGAAAGATCTGTATGGCTCTTTGTTGAGTTACGTTACTGTTATCAGTGAAATTGACAGCAGATGCCTATCAAGTGATATTGAAAATATATGAAAAGAAGCAATAATGAACCTATGGGACCTCATACTAAACAGGGAACTCCAGCATTTTGCTTTGGTTCGTCCTGCTATTGAACAATGTTGGAGAGAACTGTCAAAGATATGCCTGTTTGGTCATTATTGTTTTTAGATTGCACCATATTTGGGAGAGTTAACATTGAACTCCGTAGGAATAAGAGGCAGATGTGGGTGGTTTGTTTTTGTTTTTTGTTTGGTTGTTTTGTTTGTTTTTGTTTGTACATTTGTACATTTGTTTGTTGTTTTTGGAAAGGCTACTTAAATGTCAAAATTAAGAAAGATTAATTTTTAGCATTGACAAGTCTTCAGCACTTGAAGACTTCTGCATTTTTTTTTTCTTTCTATTCCTTTCGACTCATTTAGGTCATCAGCAATAAAAATGTAAGAATGTGTTTTGCTCATTGAGAGAAAATAGGCCCCTTTAAGAAGATGGCATTAAGTAACATGGTAGTCCTCATGTCAGATAGTCAGCCTGCACATTTTTGAAAAGTGACCTAGAGTTGTGGAAGAATACGTGCTAATAATGTGATGAATGAACAGAGTTTTCTACAGTTGGTTTATTCTCCTTTTCCAAGAACTGCTACATCTAGAGACTATTTTCTCTACAGAAAGTTGCCTCTAAGTAAAATGGTGTAATCTAAGTGTCCTTTTATCTTTTTTTCCTCTTTTTTTATTAGATGTCTTTAAAACATGCACTAGTTTGTGTTTGTGATGAATTGTGTGTTCTGTCTGTCATTACCTGATTTAGATCTGCTTGTTTTGTCCTGTATTCTTGAACTGCCTAATCTCTGGACACTGTTTTCACAAATTCTAACTCTTTTTCTTTCGCATCTCCTTCCTGGATTTGCTGCTTCCTTCAGTCTCACATCAAGGTCAGTATTCATTTTAATAAGGGTGGTTGTTATCGTGCTGTCTCTTAAGCTGGAATTGAGATCTCACAGAAGATTGCGTATCAGATTGCATGATCCACAAAATATAAGATTAGATCTGGTCAATTCTGTGTAGGGGGATAGGATGGGTTGGAAGGAAATGTGTTTAGAAGAAATATGTTCTTAAAGGAAGAATTTGTATCAAACCCACTGTAAATCAATGTTGTTGTGCACTGTGAAGAGTGGGGGAAAAAAGCAAGACAGTTTAAATGTCTTTGGCTTTGTCTGTCATGTCAAGATGGAAAATAGTTGAGCTTCCACCATATTCTCTCATATACTTTGTCAAGTGTAAAGCTAGTTACTTTAAAATACTAGTCACAGTAGTTTCTTTGCAGGACTTTTTTCATTGTATCTGTGTCTGAAAATTTGTATTGATGTTGTAGAAGCTAACAATAGACAACATGTTTTGGAATCTTGTAGTCATGGCTTGATTTTTACTTTGACTTTTTAAAGAAGTTGCTAAAGGTAGATTCAGAATTTCAGTAGAGAAATAGGAGTATACTTGTATGACCTGTGTAATCTAACAAGTCGAAGAGCATGATCCAGTGGCCCTCAGTTACCTCAAAGCACTCAGAAACCATTTTGAATTCTTGTCTTTGCTGATAAAGTCAGTTTGGTAGCAAGCATACATAACTCTTTAGGGAATGATTATATTTGTTTCAGGCAGAGCCTTTACCCAGAAAGCTTCTGCTTTAATGACTAAAGTTCTGACCAACATCCGGCTTTTCTATTCCTGATTAACACTGTGAAAAATGTGGTGGTCAATGGAATCCCACAATGGCGTGATGCTGCTGACGCCTTTAAATTGTGTTGGTGTTCTGACCTTGGCTTGGCACAGACGTTATGCCTGTGGCCTCGGCTGCATGTTTTCCTTCCTCCCACAGGCTGGAAAAAGATTGGAAGTTAATCATGCTGTCCATCAATACCTTCTGTATTCAGTGTGTTGTTCTTGCGTACTTGTAAATGCTGATGAAGGGAGGACTGTCCTTGAATGACCGTCTTTATGCAGTTCCCCAGGAGCAGAACTGCCAGGAAGCTTTTCTGCCCTGTGAACGTTCTCATCTGAAATACTTATAATGTCTTTTTTTTTTTTTTTTTTTTTCCTGAGTGCTGTTTACATTAAATAGTCTGTATTTGCTGGTTGCCACTATTAATGGAGTTTGATATGCTTTGTTTGGCTGTTGAAGTCCTAAGTGTTATGAAATCCATCTGTCAGAGATATTTCAGCTTCAACTCATATGGTTTTTATCAATACCTGTACCTATTCTTATAATGAATAAGAGGAGAGTCTGGTTTTAGGGTGTTGTTTGGGGGATTTTTTTAAATGATTGAACAGCTATTCCATAAAGATACCTTCTACTTTGGAAGCTACACCTTTATTTTTCTCTTAAGGATGTAACAGCAGCTGTTTTTTTCAGACATCAAAACAAATGTGTCTTCTTGAAAAAGAACTGAGTATGTGAAAATCACATTAGGTATGTCTGTCCTGTAGAAACAGGAAAATACTTTAAATGTTATCTGCTCTCATTAACAGCAGCTATGCTTACAGTAATCAGTGCAAAACCTTTGAATTTTTTGATCTGACTAATAAGTTTTCATCGTCTCTCTCCTGTTGATAAACTCAGTGAACCAGAACATTAAAATGCAATCCACATCATTATTGCTGTTGCGACACGTACTAACTGTTTAAAATTCTGAAAGCCTGGAGTGGCTATGGTTCAGAATAAATAAAATAGATATGGAAGGTGGGATTAAATAACTTTTTTGCAAGGATTTTTTCTAAGCCATCTCTGTTGATGAAAGTTTTACATAGAGAACTATCTAGTACTGAGTTCCAGAGAGTAATAAAACCAATAACACTGCTACAGTGTCATTAGCTTCAGCAGTGAAAGAATTAGGAAAATAGCATGAAGTCATATTCTACAGTTCTTTTAAACAATCTTGATGTATACATGTTATAAAAGTTGAGGTATTATTACTATAAAATAGAAAGAGATATCAAAGATATCCAGAAGTTTTCTGGATTCTTTGTTATACCAAAGAAAATTCGATGCAATAGAAAGTAATAAAAAATACTGTAAACCTTGTTTCCATGCTGCAAAGTGACTTGGTGGTTCACTGAGTAAAGACTGGTGGCATGTATCCTGATAGAAATCCATGTGAAATACAATGCCAAAAAACAACTCAAGAATATAACAGCTTTATACAACCAAAATAAAAACAAAATACTAAATCTGAGGGAACTGTTCCACTCCCTTTTCCAGAGTCCTAAGTTCCTGCTACGCATCTAATGACCAAGGAAATATATAAAACATGGCATCCTTCTGTAAGAAAATGATAGATGATATTTCATAGAAAATTAAGCAACTTCAGAACATTCTGAATACTCTTTAGTAGCAACAGTAGTTCCACTCTGAAAACAGGAATCAGGACATGAAGCTGAACCTGCTGTCTGCATAAGGCTTTCTGTTCTTTGTTCTCCTCTATTTTCTTTGCTATTTAAGTGCATACTTGTGTAGATGATAGGCGCAGGATCAGGCATGGGCAGTGTTAGCCTTCTTTCCTGTAACAAACTTGTTCTTCTACTCTATTTGGACCTCAGGAAACATATTTTTACTGAGCAAGCGATGGAGTGTGAGCACAGGTTGTCTGTAAGTTTGTGATCATCTCCTCCTTGGAGATGTTCAAAAGCTGCTGGACAACCTGCTCTGGGCGTCCTTGCTTGAGCAGGGACTGGTCCGGGTGGACCCAGTGGTCCCTCCTAACCTCAACTATTCTATAGTTCTGTATTAATTGTAATAAATGAATAAATAAATAAATAAATAAATAAATGTGGTGTATTAAGTTACAGGCATATAGTAGAGTGACTGTCTATGGCACTATGGATTTTTCGTTGTTATGGAAATAACCCTTGATACACTGTGCCATAAACTGTGCCTCTCAGAAGCTGCATTTCTGAGTACTGAGAAAGCGCCTGGACGATCTGGACCGATTTCAGTGAAGGTGTGGCTGGCTCTCCAATTTCATACCTCCAGGGACTCGCTCTAGTCTTCATTCTGCCACCATGTTGATCATTTACCACCTCAGGAAGTGGTAAAAATGTCAAATATGTGAGTCAGCGTTGGTTAGTTCTAGGCAGCAGAGCCAGATATGTTGTTTTCAAAGGAGTTTCCATTTAAATGTTTTTCACTCTAGAACGTAATGTCCTCTAGTAATTGCTTTCTACTTTTTTCTTTAATTTTACTTAAATAAAAAAATGGCTTTATGGGATTCTTTACATGAAAAAGCATTATTTTCTTGTAAGAGACATCCATTCCTTGTGAATGAAGAAAAGAAGGAAAATATCTACAGGATGGTAGTGAGAAACAAAAGATAGAAGTCAGACTTTTTAGCTGTTAATACTAGATAGCAATAAGTAGAATACAAACACTGTGTTTTTGTTAAAAAAGGTCACTGGCAAAGTCTTCAGGATTAGCTTTAGGAATACAGATTTATTTATCCATTTGAAGTGGAATCTATAGCTTTTCTGTCAAAGGTCATTTTTTCTTGCATCATTTCACTGCATCTTAACAAAACAGAGTTATTCACAGCTGTACATCATCTCAGAATTCTCACTTTTCTGCAGTCTTGTATGATCTGATTTCTTAACTGCTACTTGCTGAAAATGACTGAACTGATGAGTTGTTTTTCTGTTTATGTTATTGCTCTATTTTCAGTACACATATTCACAGAACATATAGCTTTCTTGTGGGAATTAGAGTGGAGAGGCACATAGAAATGCACGTGGGGGGCTGTTTGTATGTCAGCAGTGCACTGTGAATCCTGAGGAGTTCTGAGTTAAATACTCTTGAGATTAGAGAAGTCCCTCAGTTTTCTTTTTCTGGGTATAACTCAAAGCAAAGCTACTTGCCATACTGTTTGAAAAATCAAAGCACTATATAGAATACATTTTATAACATGTTAATTACAAAGTTAATAAATTACATATTGTCATCAGAATATTATCTGAAATTATCCTTGAAACTTCATGCAACATTAAACATTTTGAATAACCCATGTGTCACATTGCATTTAGTCAAGGGAATAAAAGCTGAACGTTATTTTTTTGCTTTAATGTCTAACTTCTCTGTAAAAGTGTACCCCTTAGATGACTAGACTTTTTTTTCTGTCAGAACTCTAAAAGCCACGTAGGATATGAACAGATAGTGAATTTATGGTTTGTGTTAGTCTTGGTACAGATGCTTTAATAACTGTCTACTGAAACATTTAGCAGAACTGGGACTCAGTGGGAAAAATGGTTACAGAGAATTCAGCTGGGCAGGAGACCTTAACTGTCACAGAAGAGGGTGAGGAGCTCAGTAAATAATTGTACTGGTAACTTTACTGATAATGACTGCTTTCAGATTTCCTAAATCCTTGAGCTTAGGGGCAAAGTCTGCAGGAGTGAAGTATTACCCACAGAAGTGGAAGAGCAAGTTGTAGAGTATTTAAGCAAATTAGAAAAAATGGAGGTTGATGGAATCGGATCAGATACATACAAGGTTCCTGAGGGAGCCAGCTGATGTCATTGCAAGGACATTTCCTATCATCTTCAAAAACTCATGGCTGTCAGGGAATATTCCTGATGACTGGAAAGCATCATGCCCATTTTTTAAGAAGGATGAGAAGGAGAGTCCAAGGAACTGTTTGGAGCATATCCTCCAGAAGGCCATGTTTGTGCATCGAAAGGACAAGAAGCTGATAGGGAACAACCAGTATAGTTTTACAAAGGTAAATCATGCCTAACCAACTTTATTGCCTTCAGTGATGAGATTACTGGCTCAGAGGGGAATCATTGCTGTTTAATGGTTGTTTTTTTGTTGCTGTTTTTTTAATGATGTAGATTATGAGATAAAATGAGCCCTCAAAAATTTCATGGATGTGGCTGCGGAGAATGTATGCTGGAGGGCAGGGCTACTATTTAGGAAGATCTTGACAGGCTGTGGGAAAGAGCTGACAGAAACCTCATGAAATTCAGAAAGGGTAAATACAAAGCTCTGCAGCTGGTGTACATGCTGAGGACCAGCTGGCAAGAAGGCTGACTTGTAGAGAAGGACTGAGATGTGGTTGAGGACAAGTTGAACAAATCAACTGTGTCACGGGGTGTATTAGCACAAGCATAACTAAAGTGTCAAGAGAAGTGATTTTTTCCCTCTACCTGGCACTTGCGAGTCTGCATCAGGAGGACTGTGTCTAGATGGAATTTTCAAGTACAAGAAAAGTACTGTGATAGTGGAGTGAGTCCAGCAGGCAGGACAGCGAGATGACAAGGTGCTTGCTGGAACATGTGGCATGCAAGAAGAAGCAGAAAGAACTGGGTATGTTCGGGACTGACAAGGAGCTTCATGGGAGATCATACTGTAGTTTCTTGAGTATTTAATGGGAAGGTATAGAGAAGAAAGTGCCAGACTCTTTTCAAAGATGTTCAGTAAAAGGACAAGAGTCAACAGACACAAGTTGCAAAATACTCTGATCTAAGTTCCAACCAGGTACAAGGGGAAAAAAATTAAGTGATGGTAATCAGATACCAGAACAAGCATCTAGTTATTCTGCATGCATTCAGTTTGTGACTAGCTTGAAATGTTGCCTCTTAATCCTGCGTTGCTTGTGAAAATCAAGTTCCATTTTGGACCATCATGCAAGGTGACCTCCCTGCCTTAGATCAGAGACTTTGGAATTGTTATGTCTTAAATGTGCCTCAATACTTCGCTTTTTGACTGAGAACATCTCTTACTATCACTGCTGGCTTTCAGTCATGCATGAACTTGTGGCTCTAATGGGTTTGATGCCCCTGTCTCTTAGGTAACTCAGTGCACTCAGTTCAAAGCAAAGGTCTTTTTATGTGGAATGTTCTTATGTATCAATTCCTTTTCAGTATTGAACAGCTTTAGTGAAAATTAGGATGGAGCTTGATGGCAGTTTTGGGGTGACAGTAGGTTTTCAGTGATTCATTTCCAGTCTTCCTTTCAAACATTTCATAATGAAGTTGATCATTATAAATCTGAGGTGTAAAGCAGTCTGTATAGGTCGACCAGAAGTGCCTAATTTGGTTCTAGAAATTAGAGTGGCCAACAATTGGTAGCTGCCAAGCCAGCGTGCTTGGTGCCAGCCGTTACAGAAGATAGCAGAAGGCTCCAATCCAACATAAAACTGATGTGAGGCCACTTTCCTTGTAGTTCCCTCCTAGTGTGGCATGTGAACTTGTGACTTCCCAAAGCCATTAATTTATTGTACCTCACCAGATGGTGGCTCTGAAAAAACATATGTTGTCTTCCTTAGCTTCTGTGTCAATCCAACTTGGTCTTTATCAATCCCACTGGCACTAACAGCACTGACCAGATTGTTTCCATTGTGAGTGCCAGCAAAATTCAGATTGTCTGCAAAGCGTCCTGTTGCGTTTTTAATGTCTCAAATTGTTCATGCTATGTTTGATGAAGTTCCACAAACTGGGAAGTGAAAGAGAGGTAACGTAGTGCAACCCTACCCTTACAGGTATATGGCAAGACATCCTTCATCATGCATTCACCGAGCCCGCTTCAGTGGGGATGTTATCTCCAAGAGAACATAATTTTGCAGTCGTCTCCTGTCATACCTTTTCTCCTTCACCAATATCGTGTCCAGTCTTGTCTTATTCTTTGTCCAAGCCTGCCTTTCTCTGGTATGTTCTGCATCGTATGCTCCCTTAGTTTCTTTTGTCTGAACTGTTTAGAAAGGAAAAGGTGTACTGGTTTAATCTTTGAATTTTTAGTTGATAGGATTTTTGGTTATGCTAGATGTGCCTGAATTTTTCAGCTAGTCATACCAAATAGGTAGCAGCAATGTTGTTTATAGCTTCTTCTTGTAACCAGCTTCTAGATTTATTCGCTCACTTCACTTTTCGTTGTGTAATCTTTAACTTCACATAGATACTACTGGTCATGTAAAGACCCGAGTAATCAGCTAAGAAATAGTTTTAGTACTAACTCCTTGTAGCAATATATTTGTAAAAAATATAAAAGTTAACATTTCTTCATTATTTGCAATGACAGTGTTTTAAAGCATAGATACTCTATTAGAATAAAATGTAATTTTTCCTTCAGCATCACTTCCTGTCTGTTCTCTTGAACTTTGCACACATCCTTCTTTTCTTTTTCATCATTACTTTCTTCAGAATAAGTATGTGCTAAGAAAGCATAGGCTTCACTAAGAATTAGTTTCACTTCAAATTCTGGCAAAACCATGCTACTACTATCCCTCGGTCTCTTCATGTGCCCTTATCAGATCCAAATATTTCCTCAGTGCCTCTGACATTAAAGCATAACACCACTAGTGAAGGCTTCTTGACATTTTTGTGCCCTTGTTTTGGGAAGCTGCCAAGGGTGTCAGCACTACATGAACTATAAAACTACAGGGTTTTATGTAACTCACTGTCTGACTGGCATATCTTGTGCAGTTTTTACTGCTTATGGCTTTATTCCCAAGTAAGTTGGATATTTTGCAAGTACATTTCTCTCTGGTAGTTAATTTTCTTCCTTGTGAAAGAAGAATTTAAAAGATTTAAGTGATTTTATTTTGAAGACCCCGTGTTTTTACTGTGGAAGAGCATTTCAGTATATGTTCTTGGCAGATCAGCATTTGTTGTATCTGCTTTGGAAGGTGTGAAACAGTTTCAGAAGAACATATGAATTGCTAATACTTTTCAGTTACAGGCATAATCTTCCCCAGATACATTTTTTTTCTTTTTTTTAGTTGATTTTTGAAGTATTCTAGAGAGAAAGGAATAAACTTTCTTCCAAATCTTGGAATAGTAGAGGATGCTTTTTGAATTACAGATAGAAAAATTCTTGGTTTTATTCTGACGGAGAAAGGAAGTAGAACTCTTCTCTTGTCTTTCTGTATCCTATTTTGACTGTAGCCTCTATAATTTTCAGTGAGATTTTCAGCACAGGTTAAAGTTCTTATCCTGTAATGTGCATCTTTGTATATAGAGACAGTTAATCTATAGAGAATGCCTGAGATTTGTATTAGGAATATTCTTCTTGACAGTAAAAGCAGCTGTTTCTTTATCTATCCTAAAGATTATGAGTGTTCGCCAGTTACATTGAAGGTTAATTCACTGAAGGAGACACAAAAGATTTGTACCTACTTGTACCACAGTGATAGGCTGCTTCAAGTCATTTGTGTCAGTAAAGTGATCAAATCCAGTCAACTCAAATCTTAATTTTGCCTCATTTGTCTCAAGGTAAACAAATAAAAATTAGTTCACTGGAGAAGTATAATTGTTTAGATAAAGAATTTATCTTCCTCTGTAGATACTCCAATCTAGAGATAATTTAATTCATGAACTTCGTGATCACTAGGGTTGTCACTGACACTGTATTTCAGACGTCTGGAGCACGGAATGCCTTTTGCCTGTGGATGCACTTCAGCAGATTTTTCTTCAGTGCTCGTGCAGAATATGTCCAAAAGAACATATGTATCCAGAACACTCACAGAACACTTATTCTGCGGAAGATCCACTTAGTGTGAAATGGTGGAAGTCTCTCCTGAGAAGCGTGAACCAGTAACCTTGTCCATACACATTACTTTGACTGTAAACCAAGACAGGAATCTCTGGTGAAGAGATGCTCTCAGTGTTGCTTGCAACATAGATTCTATACTCAGAAAGTTCTCCACAAACCCAATGCCATTCATTTGGTTTGTGAAGTTCTATTGGCTCTCCATAGACCCACAGCTGACAGTCTGAGAAGACAGTGCTACAGCTGTATCAGAGATACAAGAACTAAACCATCTGCACACTATTTTGTTTTGCTATTCATCTCTGTATGTGGTATATTTGCTACAAATAATGCTGCTGTTCCCCATTTTCAAGGCAGTCAAAAGTCTGTAACAAATGATCTCAGTAGGTACTCTTCAGCTTAACCTGATGTGAGCTGTCAAAGCCAGTGCTCGTATGTATTTTGTAAGAGGAATTACCTCTTAATAAATCTCCTTGCTAAGCACCAGAAAGAAATATGCCAAGCATACAGTTCTGAGAAACATTGTTGTCTGCATTCCGTACTAGAAACTGGTTTCTTCAAGTGAATACCAAAATGCAGCTGTATATTCTCCATCTCAGGCTCTGCTGTTAATGAAGATACAGTAGCAAAATACAATTTAATTATTGTGACATCATTGCTGTTCAATCAACCCCATAATTTTGCATACTTTTCCCAGTATTATCTCTGGGCATTGGTGAGTTTAATCTTGCCAGAAGGTTCAGATTTGGAACTCCTCCTTTATAGCTAGAAGGATAAACATCTATACATTTAAATCTATACAGAGAATCTGCTTGGAAGACTCTTCTTGTAAACAATTTTGTCTTTAGATAGACAAAATAAATAATATATGATTTTGATTTGAGCATACCAGCAATGTAAAAATCATCAGGCTTTTAGTCCTGAAACAGGCCGTTTTTTACTTTTTCAGAAAGATCTTTCTAGCATCTATGTCATCACATGATTTTCTTGAAGCTACTGTACCTTTTTTCTCTTTTCTGATGAGACAAGATGCTGAATGTTCTCACGCATGTCTTTCTTAGAGATAAGGAACCCTCTTCCACTGAGTTGATGTTAGGGCTGCTTTAAAAGTAATGCCTCCTACTTTATTATGTCAACTCCTGATGTCAGAAGCAGATGTTGATGATATGGCAGTAAAGGCTGAACTTGCCTACCAATATCTGATATCATTTTGTTGATGTGTAACAGATGGCAACAGAAGGGCAGTCTGACAAAATGGTGTCTGATATGCAACTGTGTATGGAGCAAAGGTGTGTCATTGACTTCCTCCATAAAGAAAAAAATCACCCATTTACATTCATTGTTACTTGCTGAACATCTTGGGAGTCCTAACAGTGGATGTGAGCACAGTGAGGACATGGGTGGTCCATTTCAACATTCGCAGCAGCCCTTGAAAGGCAAGCCACATTATGGATGGCTTTCACACTAGGAAATGAAGAATCTGTCAGACGATTAGTTCATTTGTGCAAGTTATTGGCTAATGGTATTGACTGTGTTGAAAATGTAGTGTTTTGTTGCTGAGTATTTGCTCTTTCAAACGATATTCTGTTCTTTGCTTATGTTGTAATTTCCATGGAAATAAATAGGAAGCATTACTTTCAGAGTAACGTACATACATTCATTGTGCTTTCTACTTGCTCTTTAGGAACTGTTTCAGTACCTTTCATTGAAAATTTTCAGTAGATGTCACCTTGAAATACACTGATTCTTTACCGTGTTATTTCACAAGAATGGGATAATTTACAGCCCTTATCCCAAACTTAGGAAAATAATTTAGAAGAGGACATTTCTTTATTGATAATTGGTGCAGTATTTACTGTAAAGTAAATATAAGCTACTCTTGCATAATTTTTAAATGATTTGCTTTTAAAATTTTATTTACTCTGCTTTATATTTAACTTTTGTATTTCTTTTTCTTCCAATGGCTGATTTTGCATTCCATTTCTTTAACTATTGTGTGTATCAATTATTATTCTAGAAGGAATGAAAAGATTGCATACCCCTTTGAAAAAAAACAACTTTTACATTTTGGTTTGTTTTCTTTTCTGGCTGGTTGGACATCAGTCAAAAGAGACATATGTGATCTGAGATCATAAAAATACCCTCTGAAACCTCAATAAAATGCCATTCATAAGGAAGATTTTATTGCTGTTTAGAAAATACTTTTTTCAGCCAAATCATGTAGGTCTCTTGAGCAGAGAGTCACTGGCTGTATGTGATCTGTTCATAGGGTGGTTGGCTCATGCGTTGGAGTTGAAGGTAAAAAGAACAGCCCCTCTGGGAGCTCTTCCTGCACTGCTAGGGCCAAATTCAACTAACTCAGCATGTAGCAAGGAGAAGGAATCCACACTGAGGCCTCTTCAGCCTTACTGCTAATGTCATTTTTGGCTTTGCATCTGTTTACTCAATTAACAAAAGCAGATAAAAAATACAACTAAACAAACTTATTTGTTAAACTACTGAATACTGTTGTCAAGGTCCTCCAAGCATTATTTTTCCTAACAAAGGAGCACCCATATCATCATTGTACAACATGATTTTAGGGTTCACCTTGAATTAGAATTTTTAATGCTCTCAACTTCATTAAAAATGAAAAGCTGCAAGTTTTAATGTAACTATATGTCTTGACGTGTAATTAATTTGATATTTAATCTCTGAAGCCTGATCTCAAATTTGATATCAGTTACGAAGTTATGGAATGTATTCATTAGTTTTATCACATTTACTTACTACTAAATAGATACTGGGAGTTCAAATAGTTGAGAAACTGCACTTCAGTTTTTAAATAAAACAGTCAGGTGAGTAACTGTAGAGGATTATATCTACAGAAATGGAATTAGAGATTAATGAAAACATGGTGCTGTAGGTGTGTAACTGAAGGTTTCTTGCTTTGCTCATTTTTTTATTTTTTTTTAGCATGCTTTGTCTGGCCGTGTCTGAAAGTGAAGCTTTGCTTTGCTTAATTTGCTATGGACTTCTTGAACTAAAATAAAGACTCTCCTGTTAATTTCTGTTGTTAATCCCTCAACTGTAGCCAGTTCATTAAAGACCTTGTTCTTGCAGCTATTCTGAGAATACTAAAACAATACTCCATCACTGTTTGTGTGTAATCGGCTACTGCTGTTCTCTTGACTGAGAACAGCCAACTTTATTAAAGTTTTGTTCAATCTGAAGATTGGAGAAAAAAAAGCTGAAATTCCTTGGTAGAGCCCAACAAAACAAAGGGACAACCTCAGATAATGCTTATGTTTTATAAAAGTAATCTAACCATACTAACTTGCATAGTGAGCTTCAGCAGTATGTTACTGTCTTGATCCTAATTTTTCAGTGAGGAAGATAGGGAGCTTTTTTCAGTCTTTGGCAGTTTTGTTTTGACTGTCAATCAGACACACAGTTGTGGTGATGGGATTGTGCAATGTGGTCAGTCCTATTTCCTACATCATTGTTTCATTTACATTCACTATATTTTTTTCTTGAGGTTAACAAATTAGGCTTTCCAAATACTTTCATTATTCTCTGTGGCTTACTGCTAGTAAGGTAAAGTAAGTTTTAAGCAACTAAAAGCTAAAGTAGAACCTTTGTAAAAAGATTTCCTTTTTCTTATTTTCACTGTGAAGTAGGATTCTTCAGAAGAGTTCCTCATTGACTTCCTTCTGTTATACCTTCCAAAAGGTATATGTTTTTCTTTGTGTACCAAAGCTCTCAAAACTCTGTGCTTATGATCTTTTGATTCCTAAATTAATGTGAAGGTTATGGTCATATGACCTCTAAAACAAAGAAGTGACGAAGGAGGTGGTGCTGGCGGCGTAGCAAGTTGGACACTTCCCTTTGAGTTTTGAATCAATCCAGCTCAGATTGTTAACATCCCTTTGAGTTGATGTTGACTTCTCTGCAGTAAAAAAAGTTGTGTTTTTTAAACCCATCTAGTCATTAACCAGAAAACTCCTAATAGATATCTAGACAATGTAGTTTATTGTTTTCTGCCTTCTAGGGTTGCTTTCTGGATTTTTTTTCAGTTGTAGAAATTTGTTTTCTGTCTTAAGTTGCTGTCAGCATTATATTCCTTTACATGACTGCTCCTTTTCATTCCACAAGTGAATAAATGTACCACTCACTGTGCTCAGGACTCCAGAGTGCACTGAGGCCCAATTCAATGATGTTATGCATTGTAGAATCCAGTATTTCGTAATATTACCTGCATTGGCAATTTTAAACTAAGTAACGTAGTGCATCATTACGTGCATGTTTGGATTTTTTTTTTTTTTTTTTGCCATTTGCGTCAGTTTGGTTGAGAAGCAGTGTGTTTTAAAGCCAGTGAAGTTTCTCTGTCCATCAGGATTAGCAGCTGCAGCAACAGCGCACTGTCCTGTGGGTGGTGGTAATGCTACGTTAATGATGGCTGTTGCTAAACACGATCTTTCTGACATGGCTGACTGACAGTATGCCTACTTTTTAATGTAAGAATATTTTCCGAGAGCCTAAGTCAGATAAGTAGAACAGGCAGTTTCTTTAGCTGTGCACAAAATGAGTGTGCTTTTTCCTAGCGTATATACTCATTTGAAATATAATCAATATACATTTTTTTCTTGAAGATAAACTTCTGTAGTGATCTGAATACACTGTAAATGTGCAGTTATCTTTGAATTATTAGGAAAACTCTGTTGTGTTTTAGGTACCTAACTTTGAAAGAAAATATTAACACAATAGTAGAAAATTCAAATTAACTTCTGCATATTTTTGCTTAACTTTTTGTCACCTATTTTACAAGAAGAGCATCTGAAATTACCCCAGAGAAGGTAATCAGGTTAAGGTAATAATTGGCAATATGTTAACAGCATAAAAATCTATGTAAGAAAATAATTGACAACTATTTATGCTGATGTGCATAGCTGTACAAGATAATTCAATTAGTATTAAAATGCAAAATTATTTAGGGTAGTATGGAATAATTTAATTTCATTTAAATCTTAATACACAACAGAGCCTATAAAACAATTAAATTATTAGAATTGAAAAGTCTTCCAAAGGACTTGCAGGTAACAAACTGAATTAGATCAGTTTTCTTACCACTTTTCAGGAACACCTGATGGTACGTTGCTTTTCTGTTGTTCTGTTCTTCTTACTGAGAAAAGTCTTTGGAAATCTGAAATCTACTCATTTTAAAGTTTTTATTGTTCATTTTGATTATTTTAATTCACTCTTTATGGTGTTCAGGGTAGTAGCAATTCCTCATTGATAGAAATTCCAGAATTTTTTAGAGAAAAGGCATTGGATTTTTGTTTGTTAATTTGTATAAATGATGCAGCCTTGTCCTTCATCTAAGAAAAGGCTCAAGTCATGGAACTGAACGGTTGTCTTCAGTGTCCAGTTTCAGAAATTTTGCTTGGAGGGGAGGGGGAATCTTTGGCTTAAATTGTGCACCTAGAATTGAAAGAGGTAAAATGATTGATTCTGAAAATCTTGACCCATCTGTAGTTGGAAGACTTTATGTTTTGTTGTTGTTGTCATTTTTTTTTAATTAGAAGATTGATTTTGATTCTGCCTTGTTTTATTTGATAGATTCAATTCTGTAATTACTTGACATGGCATACTGCAAAATGGAGAAAGATTTTTAGCATTGAAAATGATTGTTTTTACTTTTACGTGCTAAGTATTTTTATCAACCATACCTCCATAAATCCAAATATTTGGTCTTCCAATGCCACAATTATCCAGCAGTGAGATAATGCTGTAGGTACCTGTATTATCTGAAAGGTTTGTTGTCCAACTTATTGTTCCTTTTTGACAAAGGTTCAGAGTAGCAGTTTTATCCTACATAGAAGTTCAAGTTTCCAAACACTATGACAATTACAAACATGACTGAGTAAAACTAGGAAGTTTTAAGACTACATCTTTGAAACTGCTTTAGGAAACCTTGAATTTGTCTCAGGATATCTACCTAATTGTTTGGAAGGCAGTAATTTTGCACCAAACATGAGGAAGTGTACATCGTAGCACAGATCCTTATAAATACTCCCTTTATTTGAAGAGCACATATTTTTTTAAAGGTATTTTGGACTATGCAAGAATTGATATTCCTTATACATACTGCGATTAGGGTTTTGGTTTTATTAATATTGTTGTCTCTTATCTAAACAGCAGATAACAGTAACAAATACCACTTTCTCAGCAGGTGAATCTAAGTTTGCCAGTTTATAAAAAATAATTAATACCCCTACTTTTAATCTAGAAGTTGAACAGGAATCCTCATGTTGAGCTGAATGTGTTAGACTTGCATATTTTCATTTTATGTGTTAACTTAGCTGTACTTTCTCTGTTTATTTTATAGGACAGCTAGAACCATGTATTGTGCAAACTGAGTTGGTGCCAACATAACATTTCCAATATGTTGTTTAATCACTGAGCAAGACTGCTTTCAAACTGGGCAGTGCGCCCATTACCAATGAGCAGCACTGGGTTAGAGCAACTTAACAATTACACTAGTTGTGTTTAAAAAGCATTCTGACTCAAATCAGCTGTAACTGTTGGAAAAGGTAGTTAAAATATGCCAATAACTTTTCAGTATCATCAGAAAAGGACTTTTCTTTTATTCTTGGTCTTTGGAGGATGTCAGCACTTTTTCTCACTAATAGAAGTTTGTTTAGCACCAAGGAAAATTTGCTATCTTTGCAACTTTTCCAGTTCCAGTTGGCTTCCATTACAAAAAGTATAGCATTTTTGGAAGAGCTCAAAGCACTGACTAGGCCTATGCCACATAATTTGAACACATATATTACAAAGAGGTATTTTCTTGATGATACTGTTGTTACTAGTTCTGAAAAAAATATTAAAGCAGAGTTGTTTGTGATCTATTCTAAAAGTATTTCTGAAATACAGAAGAAACATTCTTCCTTCTCTGTGTGGATAACATACCAGATAGGAAGCTAGTATATCATTCTGCTTTCTAAACAGTAAATTAAAGAGCTGTCTCTACTAGTTGCATGATGTTTTGGGGAAATCTTGCAACCAAAGAATTCATCTTTTATTCCAAAATCCAAACTCCAGATATAATTATGGAGAAAAGGGCTGAGGAAGCAAAGCTAGCCTGTTTTGTTTTGATTGGACTAAAAGTTTAGACCTAAGTTCTCTGTGGTCAGGAGGCTGAGATTAAAGGGTCTGTAATTAGATTCAATACTCCATGTGTCTTAATGCCCAAAAGGGCCAAACCCTGTCTGCAAGCAGTGGTAGTTGCCAGGATCATCAAAAATAATTCATAGATGCAAGTGAAAAGGAAAGATGCATGCTTTCTGAAACAGTTTGTTCTTGCTTTCTCTGTCTCGCTTTTTTTTCTGTGAAAAGAAAGGATAGGAAATTGCTCAGAATATCTAGTAAACAGGTAGAACTTGAGTTTGAAAGTAAATAGTTTTAGTTCTGGAAACAGATCGCCTAGATATTAGTTATTCTTCTATGTTCAAGTCATGCTGCAGTAGTTTTCCTTTCAATTCTTCTGTTATTCTTATGTTAGATGTAGTGGTACTTAAAGCAAAATGGACTATTTTAGTGTGTGCATTTCTTATATGTACATGTCTACGTGAACAGAGAAAAGATTTCTTTGTACTACGTACCTCAGCCATGAGGACAAATGTGTCTCTTATTAGTAATTTATACTGAATAGTTAAGGTTTTTGTTTCAGAAATTTCCACATTTAAGCTAATAGTATTGAGTAAAATTATGTGTTCGTTAGACTGACATAAACTGTGGTGCTAATGCTTGAAAATAAATTAGTTTTGCCATGTGTAAAGTGACTGCATTTGAGGGCACCACTTCTCACTAGTCCAGCTCACAAGCACTAGGCCTGACCAGAAGCTGGACTGCATTCTGAATGCTCTTCTCTCTTACAGGCAAGTTAAAGATCAAAATAAGAAAGTAGCAAATCTGAAGCACAAAGAGCAAGTGGAGAAGAAGAAGAGTGCACAGATGCTGGAGGAGGCCAGGAGACGAGAAGATAATCTTAATGACAGCTCCCAACAGCTTCAGGTAACGTAAGAATTGAATGAAAGCAGTATGGCCAATCAGCCAGCCAGCTACATCACCTCCTGCTGTACGTACTGATCTGTTTTCATAGCCATTACATGCAAAATATATTAACTGATTATTTAAAAGGTGACATCTGTCTTAGAGCTCTTCAAAGAAAGCAGACTTTCTGTTTTCTTCTTTCTTCAGAAAAAAAGTGCTTTTACTGTCAGTTCAGTTATGAAGTGCATCACTGAAATAATTTGATCATTTCGACATTTAAATTAGAGTGGCATTTCTTCTTTTGCTCATCTTCTAACAGCTTTTTTTCTTTAGCTGTTTTGTGTGTTTTCCTAGATGATTTTACCTTACATTGTTATTTTTCTTCAGCAAATGAAAGATAAACAAGTAAGTATTTTTATAGTAAGCCAGAATTTTTGTGGGGCTACTAAAGGGTCTTGTTTTCTGTGTTTACTCAGCCTTACTTGACAGTAACGTGCTCTACCTCATGAA
Source organism: Oreortyx pictus (assembly GCA_036925125.1). NCBI lineage: Eukaryota > Metazoa > Chordata > Aves > Galliformes > Odontophoridae > Oreortyx > Oreortyx pictus. Next base: position 127,337,628 of record JAUPFR010000001.1, on the reverse strand, counting down.
CTCTCAGTATGCTTACTAGAAAGTTTGCTTTATTTTGGAAATCATAACATGCTGCTGCCGCACCGAATTCTGGTTATCTCAGATCTGTCTAGGCATACGAAATCACTGGTATGAAACCAACTGAAATACTTTTCAGTCTGCTCTGGGTTGATAAGAGCTGTAGATGGTTTATCAGGCAGTTCAGTTTTCAAGTGCTGTCATAGAAATGTTAAACCATTGCCATGAAATAGAATGAAGGCTGAATGATGACAAGAGAGAAGATAATAAATATTTTCCCTGTGATTTCTTAAATTTACAATAGCAACTTTCCTTTTGGTGGGTGAAAATGAACATAGGAATCAAAATCTACCCTTGAGATCTTTTAAAATTCTTTTTTTAAATCTTCAGGACAAGCTTTCTCAAAGGTGCTTTCTTTGTTATCCTTGGTTAAATCCTGGTTCTTGGTACCAGCTGTGTTTGCTCCTAAAACTACAATAAAGACATAGAATAAATCCTGATAGCTCACAAGCAAAGACAAATCCCCTCTTAATTTAAACAGATACTTCTTGACTCTGTTCTGTGGAATTCCAGTGGGATGGTTTCAACTCTTTAAGAACTTTTGAAAGAACCGCAGAAACATGTGTCCATGTGGAATGCTCTCAGATGCACCATTTTGTGGTTTTCCCCTCTGTTCAAGTCCTGCTTGTGCATTGCACTGAAATAGTTAAGTTCCAAGTGTATGAAAATGATTTCATAACTACAGATTTTTATAAAAGATGGGAATGTGGCTTTTCTACATCTGCTAATGGGTTTTGTGGCTGTAATGCTATGGCAATGCACAAGGCTCTTGTTATGTGGCAGCTTAAGTTCAAATAACACAATCTTCCTTGTATTAGTGAACTGTCTTTTAAAATTCCTAAAAATAATCTAATATATGGTTAGATTTTTAATCTGCTATTTGTATCAATCTGTATTTTAAGTTTGGAAAGGTAAGTAGTACTTGACATCTGTTGTTCAACTATTTGCGTGTTGTACTTATCAAATGACACTATCACATGTGTTTATGTGCTGTTTTTTTTTCTTCTAAAGCATGGCTTACCCTATTGGCTTTTTTTCTCGACGTTATTCTATCACTTTTTGTTTTTCTTTCTTTTACACAAATAGAATGCACTGAAAAAAGACTGATATTTGTTCTCTCTCAGCTCCTATTAGCATACTCAAATTACTCCTTTATTTTCTAGAAAAAATAAGTTATATAATGTGTTTGTACAGCTACACATAGCAATGCATGGACAGTGATAATCTGGTTATTGATAACTTTAATTCCTGTTAAAATTAGTTAAATTTTAATACAAGTTTCTGATATTTCAAAGAGATTTTATAGCTTGGGGGCAGCAGTGAGACAGCTTTTGCTCAGAAATTGACGGGCTAAAGAATGGTGATGGTTTGTATCAGACTTGCTTAAGAATGTACGGTTGTGCTTGCAATGTACTGTTGAATTATTCACTTACAAAGTGTTTTTGTGATAGAGATATCATAGATATAGAGCTAGGAATAGCATACTTAGCATAATTTTACATTGTTTCCTCTTTTTTAATTTAAATGTCACAATAAAAAGCTTAAATAAAGGAACTAGAAGCAAATACAGTTGTTTCTTTTGAGGAAGCCAAGTTATTTGATGTTTTTCTAATTTCCTCTAGTGTTATTTTGTCATATGTTCAGCAGTTCTGCTGCTTTCTCTATAATCATATGCGAGTTTTTCTGAGATAAATATAGATGCTAACAAATGCATGTAAGAACTCAGGACTGAAGTAGTGTGTGATACTTAACATTAAAATGTATAAGTTATCACAGTGTTAATATTACTTGACTTTCCCTAGTTTATTCTCTGCTTTTGTGAATCTAACTGTCCCGTTTGGGTGGGCTCAATTTTAAAGAGTCTTTCCTCATATTCAACACAAGGCTGAAGGGAATGCTTTCATTCATGGATGAAAAAGGTCTGTATGCTCTAATGAAAATATCAAGTTATGGTAAAATATGGAGTGTTTAATGACAAGTGACAGGTTCAATAAAAACTCCTTCCCTTAGAAGAGCCCTCTGCTTATAGCCTCCCTCTCTCAAGGATTTCAACATTTGGTTTCCTGAAAGTAAAATTTACTCAGGACCACATTTTAGTTTGTTAGCTATGGCAACCTGTCTTCTGTAAAGGCTCTAAAGGGCACTGCCTTCTAATCAATTAAAAAAATATTAAACTTGCGAGGAACATAGATTTTTTTTTTTTTTAATGCAACTATTGTTGGCTTTGGGGTCAGGACACAGAAGCACCAATTTCAGATAATTTTGGTCTTGGTGGTTTTGGCTGGAATTAATAGTATGACATTATGAAATGCTTAAAAATATATGTTCTGCATGTTCTTTGGTTGACCGTCTGCAATCCAGTCAAATAAACACGCTCCCAAGCACATATTCCACTCCTCCTCTCTCTGTCCCTAACAGGCATGTGGTTTCTTTCTTCCTGAGTCCAGTAACAAAATGTTCGTTTATTCAGAAAGCTCTGATGATGGAAATTTGGTATTTTGGGGAGTGGGGGAAGAATGAAAACCATAATGTCTCAATTCTAGTGAGCTGGATAAATGGGTTTCCAAATTTGTCTTTTCCTCCTGAGTTCCCTTAAATCTCATCTCTCTAGAGATCTGAGAGGTTAACGAGTGTCTGGTCTATAAACAGTATGAAAAAGAGGCTCTTGGACTGCAGTAGAAATTTTTTTCTTCAAAGAAAAAAAACTTGGCTATTGTAAAAAGGAAATGATTTGCTGTCTTGTCCTCGAAAGGTAACGCTTACTGAAATTTCAAGCAATGTGAATGGGTAAGCACATATATTTTTTGCCTTTTTCTTCCAGATTCTTCCAGAGTTTTCAGGCAGAATTATCAGAACATTTTGTGGCACAGAGTTGTCTAATACTATTCCTATATCATAGCTACTGTCCAGCAAATTGCTGCTGAAAAACTGTGCATACAGAAGTTGTGTAAAATATATTTGAATACTTTAATAAGAATCTATAATACCAGATAAATTTAATATATTTTTTTCACATCCAAGCTTGAAAAAAGTTATATATCATTCCTAATCCATTAATTATAGGTGAGCAGACAAGCATATGTTGTTTATTTCCTTGTGATTATATAGCACCCCTATCTAGGGCGAATTCAATATCCTTATAGTAGGAAGAACTGAATTTCTGTTTAAACAAATTTGCAGGTTATGGGGGGCAGGAAACCTTTTTGTTCAATTATAACTTTACTGGGATCAAGATCAAGCTAGATGAAATGGATAAGTAACAAAATCCCTTCTTATCAAATGAACCTTCTGAATTCTTCCTGTGTCAGAAACTGTTTACAAGGAAGCACCATAGTATCTACACAAAGTCAGTATCAGCGTTCAAAAATCTGAAAACACAAGTAAAGCTCAGTGATTTGCATCCTAAATTACTAGCGAATTTCACTCTGATGTACTGTGATTAGATTTTGAGGGTAAGGTAGCTGAAGTGTTTTAGTCTGATCTGTTGATAGTTATATCATGCTATGATGAGGAAGATAGGCTACCTTCTTTCAGCAGTTAGTAAAGAGAGAACATACTGCCCTAATTAGTTTGTGAACTTAGTTTTGTACAGCATATAGAGAGCCCCTTAAGAAACAGGTTTAAAGAACTCTAAACTTGAAGGTCAAGATTTCCTCCCTAACTTACCAGGCATCGTCAGCTTTGAGGCAAATTAGTAGTGCTGTGTAAAATGGTGTTACATGTTTTTTGGGGGATAAGTTAATTTCAAGTGCTAAGTTCCAGGGCAGTTTCTCTTCCATAAAGACCAGTGACGTATCAGATTCCAACCTACACTGCCAACTGAGTGGAATGTACTTTTTTTTATCTCTTGGATAACACAGCTCAACATATTAACGCCCACAAAGCTGTCAGATATTGAATTTCAGCATGGAAGAATCCATTTTATGCCATCTTGCATCTCCAGCTTTTATTACAGAAAACACAACAAATCAGATGTATTTTCTCACTGAGTTCAGATCTGTATTTGAGAAATATTCAGATCAAACTGTTCTTTCTCTTTGCCTTCATCTCCCTTTTCAGATACTACAATAGGAAGGAATTAGAGCCTTCCTATTGCTGGATAATTCTTGGTGCTGTCCAGCCTTGAAAGTGTTTTCCTTTCCTGGAGCTGACTAGGTGCCATTGTCACCAATTTAAGTGTCTCTGATTTTATTAAATGGTATATTCCATCCTAGGTTTTCTTATTTCTATCCTTTAAGACAGAACTCCAGGACATGAAGCACTGAAAGAATGTGGATTCCCTTTGCAATTCAGTTTTTTGAGAAATTAATTAGTACTTCTGGGAGAATAACTTTTCTTATCAATCACTGGGTTGTTCCACAGTTTACCAAAAGGGAAGAAACTTAACACTGTTATGAAATTTTAGTTAATTAGGTAAAAGCATAATTTTAATTCACATTATGGGAATCATGTTTTCCTGTCTGTCTCCCAGTATTACACAGAACTTTTGTTAATAATAACACAGAGGTAATTATATACAAATTTAAAGGAAAGCCATTCCTCGTAAAAATATTAATTGAATGAATGTATGCAAATTATGCCTCCTTTTAGGTTTAAACTATGCAGTAGTACCCAGTAACTAGTTATGGGATTAACTGACCCTCCAGCCCTTCCCTTTGTCTGAGACATTCTGTGACAACTGTCTATGCATTGGAAAGCAGGATATGCATATGCAGTAGTAACTTCAGTTTGCATCATGATTTGTTAATGATGTAATGTTCTAACAGTGATTTTCAGTTTCACAATCTTTTACAATATGTAGATCTCTCTGAAAGCAATGCCTTCTATTTATTTCCAAGGTAACTATGAAAGATGCAAGGAGCACTATCTCACGATTTGATTGTGCAAATTCTCAGCTACAAAAAAAATATTTTTTAACACAGTCACCAATGTTAACTCTGCATTTTTGCCAGTGATGAACAGGAGCTTGCATGCTGCGCTCATAAACATCTGCACCAGCGGAGGTGACCCACTGTGTCACGGCTGGTACAGCTGCCCACACACAGTCCGACTTTCACTGTGGTCAGATCCAGTGTTTGATCTCCATAGAAGTTCAGCAAGCAGCAGTGAATGTCAAGTGGGTGCCAGTTTTTCTGTGTTACACTTTTTTTTCATACGCACTTCCATGTCAGACACCATTCTGTCAGACTGCCCCTTTGCTGCCATCTGCCACATGGCAACAAAATGTAACAGAATACTGGTGGAAAGGTTCAACCTCTACTGCCACACCGTCAACATCTGCCTCTTATTTTGTGGCCCAGTATAATAAAATAGGAGGCATTACTTTCGGAGCTGCCCTCAGTACAGAAAATAGCGTTCCACAAACAGTACATTCTATGCATTTTTGGAGGGTTGTAATTTTCAGCACAGTGTGTGCAGTTACTGTAGATACAGCAAACATTTAACTGTGGCGGGTGCTTGGAGAAAAACTAGTTCTTGTTCTTATCATGTCGTAACTCTCCCTGTCAGGAGGGCTTTTCCTGACTTTCCTGGATGTCTGGGAGAAGTTCCAAAAATGACGACCTTATAGCTAGGTTTTTGTGACTTATGCTGAAGTTTCTATTTGGGAATTACTTTCAATTTTAGCCTACTTGCAGGTGTTAAAAATTCATAATTAGGTATGCCTGAATTTCTATCTCAACAAGATGGTAGTGTATGCAAAAGTGACCTTCTAGCTAAAAGAGAATGTTCCTCCATTTTCTCTACTGAAGTAATGAAATGCAACTTTATTTCAAGGAAGATCATGAAGGCTTGCTAACAGATTGTAGGAAGGTAAACAGGTGAAAGTAGTAAAAACTTCTTAATAATCAAGAAGGAATGAAGTCCTGCAGCATCTGTCCATATAAGGTTTGTTATTAGGAATATTAGTCATCTCTTATCCTTCCACATACGGGTCTGATGGACTTTGCAAAACAGTACTTTCTCCATTTGCTAAAATGAAGTTCATCAAAACAAGCTGTCATGCTCAGTAAGCCTTAGGAGTATTTACCTGGGTCTGCTTCTAATAGCAATTTTCTGGATTTTCCATACCCAAGTCGGATAACTGTTTTTCCACATAACTGCACACAGGCAGAGAATACAGTAGCAGTGATGACCATTAAAAAGTAACCTCTCTTATTTCTGAATTTTCTGGGATTTCTGAGATGTTGGTGGTTTAATTTTCTTCCATTGCGAGCAGTGATACATTGTGGTGACAGCCCTATCTCAAGTTTTAGTGAAGCTGTTTTTCCTGATATGTACTTACAAGGTCTAAGCAATTTCACTGTTGCTTCTGCGTGCAGCACTGCATGTTGAGGCAACAACAAAAATAATGTACTTTTGAAAAGAAAATTGTCTCAGAAATTGATTGTGTTAAAGGAGGGAGATGTATGATTTTCTTCCCACTAAAGTCTAATAGACAATTTTGAGCATCAGAATAAATATACAGTCCTCTTCTTTAATTTGATTTGGCAGTTCTTTAGAGATTGAATCTGTAGTTTCTATATAATAGAAGTATATACCATCAAGGAATTTTTAAGAAATTGCCTTCTATATTTGACCAGATGAGAGCAATCCTTATAGAGTGCTTGTTACCATCACATTCAGAGAAACTAAGCATGAGAACAGACTCAATATTTAGAGTGGATCATTGTCTCCCTGGTCAGACGTTTAGCAATGTGCTCTGTTTGTTTTCATTTTACAGTGTTGTTTACCGTGCATGTATTAGGTTCAAGCTAGATGTAACACACTGCCTTCCCCTCTTTTAAAAAGATGAACCATGTTACTCTGTCTTTTTATATAATGTAAAAAATGCTCTGCAATTTTGAACATTCAACTGGAAAGATTTCCTGAAAGTCACTACATACAACTGGAATTAAGCAGCCTCCCAGTTATCCTGATATTTCCTTTTTTCCGAATTGAGATTTGTAGTGAGAGAAAGCTATTACGAAGCTTGAGAGTTCTTAATAGAGGAAAGAAGACTCCCTACATCCTCACATTTCCCTTTGATCCATCAGGAGTATTATTCTCCAGACACAATTTCACCCAGTTGTTACTGCAGCAACATTAGGTGTCAGTGGAAAAAGAAACCTGCTTTTTGCACTCTGTTGCCTGTTTGGCAAAGAGTTGGTACCGTTTATGATATGCCAGAAACTAAGGACTGTGAAGACTGGGCTGCTGAGTGTGTGCCAGCAACCTTAACCACTTGATGTTTTTTGCAACTTTTTTTTTTTTTTTTCCAAGATTAGTATCTGAGTTCAGACTCCTTTCCTAAAAACTGTCAGAGAGATTAATGTAACTGTTGACAACATGGTGTGGTTCCTATGAGGAGGTCTCTCCTGAGAGCAGAAAGCATTTGAGGGCCAGATTTAAGCAAAACAATAGGAATACATTCAAGGGGAAAAACAGCTCTCTTTTCACTGTAGTGTTTTATTTCATGAGCCCAAGAAATGGCAATAAATTCGCATTTTTCTGTCTTCTGTTTTTTTCTTTCTCCCTTAAGCTTTTCTTGTTTTTACTTGCTGTGAGGAAAATTGTTTCTAACTCATGTCTCCCCAGGAATAAAAATGTTCAGTTGCTGCAGCTCATTTCATAGTTTCATTGCTTAGTAAAGTTAATATTCTGCCTTTTTTCTTGTTTTGACCAACGAAATAAGAAAGAAGATGAGGTGATGCTGTGGACCTGAAGAGAATGTTCATGATTTATTTTGAAATAATAGTAATACACATAGATTTTTTTTTTCTTTATGGCATATACCTGTGGCAACAAATGCTTCAGTATTTGCTTTAAAAATTTTCATGTGACTGATCTCATATAATAATCAACCTAATTCACTTCATTCTAATTCATTATTATTCCTTAATCTTGCTTAGCAAGGTATCCAAATTATCCTTAAGCTACTGTTCTTTTCCTGTAGAAACAAGCCTATTCTGCCTTTAATTAGCACTTTCCCTGTTGAATTTTCCTCCTTAGCTAAAGTTTACGTACTCTTCACATGTAACAGTGCTACTGCTCTTACTGTGATGTGTAAATATTAGCTGGCATTGAGGCTTTGGTTACAGGTCATGTATTCATATCTGTATCTTTTGTTGCTGAAGCCTGAATTCTAAGTCTTGGTACCTTTGAGGTCAGATGATTTTCCAAAGACACATTTTGAGAGAATACAGGTTATTGGAATTCAGTGTACCAACACAGATTCATGCACTTCTAATGTACAGTTTTCTATGCCAGTCATGTTCTTTTCCCTTCCTCCTTTTGAAGAATCACTGGATAGTCTTAATCTGTAAACAGTTTTTGCACTGTGAGTGCCTATGTCTTAAGATCCTGGTGCTATGTTACTAGGTATTGCCTTATATGGAGGCAATGCTTCTGGTCAAACATGGCAAATGTAATATTTTCTTTAAATAAGGCAAAATTTCTGAGTTGTCAATTTATTGAGGATACTCATTGTCATTTTGGGACAGTATTATTTGTGGTTATTGAATTACTAGTTATACAAAACACTGGCTATGTAATAAACAGTTATAAGGTTAAGGGATATGACAAGGTTTGTTGTTTTTTTTTGATTCACAAACTAAAGAGAGTTAGGTCTTACAGCTGCTCTGATGTATTAGTGCAATAATGTTGACAGCACTAACGTTGCAAAGGAGTGTTTAATGGAATAGAGTTATATCAAGGGAATAACTTACGGTTTCAAACTTATTAACAGTGCAGTTAGTTTAAACTGTCACTGTTTTTTGTTGTAATCCCATATGAACTTACGTGTCTTGAGTCGTAGTCTTGATTTGCATATGAAGAAGAAATCTCTTTACAGTAGTGTTTCCCTGATTAACCTCTCAGGGAAAAAATAAAATATAATGAGAAATCTATTGCTTTGCTACACAATCTGCTTAACAGTAAACCTGTTTTTTAATGTTGGCAAGGTGTATTGGTCTGTCCCAGCTGTTACTAATGAAAAGTGCATATATAAAATGAGCATACCTATCTGATTGCTGCGTTTGGCACGCCTCGCTTAGAATAAGAGGAAAGAAGTATCAGAAATCATGGTAGCTATCAGTAACAGAAGTTGCCAGATTCTCATCTATTTATTCTGTTCTGCCATCTCCTCTTAGGCCTCTCTGTGTCATACTGTCCTTAAATATTGGTCCTTTTCTTCTCCTTCCTCTCCGTTATCCTTCAAGCAGTGTCTAAGTAATCTGTACAGCAGTAGAATTCCACTTCAGTTTGTACTTTGTATTGGAAATACAGAGCTTTATGATGGATGCTATATTCAGTTGGTATTGATTAGGATCCTTTCCTACTGTTGCCTGCAAGCTCTGTGTATTTCAGATTGCTGCTAATGTTGTATGTTTTGGAAATGTTTTTTTGAAAAAAACACAGCTGTGAGTGGTATTTATAAAATATCTTGGAAAAAAAAATCTGAATGGCTGGCACTGTTCACACATTTTGTAGACACATTGTATATTGCTCAGAAACATTCCTAGACAGTATTTCAAGCAATAATAGTAGTATACAAGAGTTCTGTGGGGAGCCTTCTGTGTGTTCAAGAAACAGACAATATCAGCAATTGTTTCCCTTCACTAAGATTTTTTTTCTCATCTTTTATTTCCCCTTCACTTCAAGTGGATCTATTAATAGTAATGTGAACGTATCTTTACCGCTGATGTATTTTGTGGTTTTTCATGATTTTTTTTTTCTTCCATGTAAATGTGTTTTATAGAAAAATGTTTGCATGTTTTGCCCTCACGGTTATACATGTACGACATGCAGAATACTGTTTACATCTTTATATACTTCTAAATTATTACTTTCACTTATATCTATCTTCTAGTTCTACTGCTGTTGTATAGCACTGTCACCTCTGTATTTGCATTACTGCTTCTTTGTGACCTATGTATTTGAGAACAGAAGTGAGTTCACATAACGTCTGATAGATTAATTAGTACCATATTTATTTTCTTCACATGGAGAGAAGAACATGTTTTGTTTTTTTTTACAGATGCTTAACACTTCAGTCAGCTTCTGTATAAGTAATCTTGACACTCAACTAATTTCTCATCATAAACTTGTCATGATGTCTTATAGATGTATTTTACTATCCGGATGTTGTTTTTTTTCTTTACTCCTTAGTATCCAGGAAGGCTTCTTTAATAGCCATGAGGCAGAAAACCATGACGACTTTGAGCAGAGTGGAAAAACTGTGTGGCTTTTCATTTTCATTACTCTGCATTTTAGTAACTTCTCTCTTTGAGCAGATATTTTTGTGAGCAGCATCATTTTTAAGTCATCTATACCTACGGGACTATGCTGTTCCAAACACCACTCCATTTTTCTAGTATCTTTCTGCTTCAAAACAGAAATTCACTGGTTATTTCTTATAAACTGTTGGCTTTGTTATGCTTTCTTTTTTTTCGTTTTTTTGTCTGTTTTGTTTCTTGGTGTGTGTGTGTGTGTTAATTTTAATATACTAGTTCAATTACATTTATCGTATGTCGACTGACATTATTTCTTTAAACACTTCTCTTTCTACTAGAAATATTTTTGTTGCTTTTTTCTGCAACTGATGATCCACTAGTGCACATATATTCTGGATGTACGCATCTTCTCATTTTTTGTTATGGCATTCTCTGGCAAATGTTTTCAACCCTGTCTGCAGTCCCTCATGTTTTCAAAGCAATGCTGTGGCCAGCTTCATCTCACTTCCCTCTCAATCCCTAATGGAATGAAATTCTTCTATTGCAATTTTTCTCCTGTTGTCTCCTGAAGTTATTTTTCTTCATTTATGCAACTTGTCAGGCTACAATTCCAATTCATGTGTCTTATTTGGCAGACACAGTTTTCCAGATGTTGACATATGTTGTCCTAATGAGTTGTCATCATGTATCTCAGTCTTTGAGCTTGCCAAAGATATGGAAACATTAGTTGAGGATGTCCTACTTGGCAATTCTTTTTAGCTCTCAGACTGTTCCTTTCATTCAGGAACTTGTGGTAATTACATTTACTGTTTCTGTACTTAGGAAGAAGCCCTTTTTGTCTCACTCTGTGAGAGAATTCATATAAATTTAATATTTCAACTTACCCAACTTTTGCTTAGACAGACAGAGGTTTCACCCTCACAAGCAAACTCTGCACTTCAGTTCTTTCACCATTTGAGAGTAACAAGGCAGCTGAATGCAACACTGATGACAGTAACTTTAACATTGGTAGGTTTCATTCTGTCAACTCCACTATTTACTCATGCCCATCAATATCTATAGTATCAGCGATTACACAGGAGTTTGCCTCTGCTACTTTGTTTTCAGAATCATCAGTTATGGATCTACGTTCATGTACATTTTGGAACCAAGTTATAAACTACCCTACAGGTATTTCCCTCTTTTGGAATTTACTGTCTTTTTTATTTCTCTCTTCAAGACAGTATATTGTTTGGTTTTTTTCTCTTTTACTGCCATCTTCTTCAGCGAATCACATAGAATCATAGAATGGCTTGGGTTAGAAGAGACCTTAAGGATCATAAAGATCTAACCCCCTGCCATAGGCAGGGTTGCCAGCTGCTCGAAACAGTAATGAAGAGAGAGAAAGAAGCAATTCACTGTGGGCATCTCCAGCACAAGAAGTTGCACAAGGGCGCCAAGTACTCTTTTTGAGATATATTCTATTAGAACTACAATTCAGGTTATGCATCGTAGTGTTCTGTCCTTTACCCAATATATATATCTCTTTGAAAACCCAGTAAGTCAAATTAGCCTTGTCAGTGAAAGAGAAATTTCTCCATTTATGAGTGACAATCTTCCATAATTTTCTTGTTCAGAGACTTCTGTGAGTAGTTTAGCAGAATGTGGAATAAAATTAAGTAGTTTCACTGTGCTCACTTGAGATTTAAGTAATTGTGATTATTTGCTTCTCAAATAAAATGAGACATCAATTCCACCTTTTGATACCACAACATTGTATATTCACTTAAAGCTTCAGGACCTCCATTTTTTACAAGTATTTTTCAGAGGAAAGAACAGCAGAAAAATCACTAACAAATTGATTTAGATCCACCAGTTGCTTTCGTCTCAAGCTTAGATTTATGATTTTGTCATAGCATATTTCCTCCTGAGCTTAGCAGTGCATTAGTGCAACAAACACTGCAGTGCTGTGTTCTTCCTTTCTCATCTATGGAAGTACTAAGGGCAAAATGTGCTAAATTACATTAATTATGGAGTTATATGAAAATGATCTTTCCCTACCTAGGTGTGTGTTCCTGCTTCTAGGAATCATTTTAACAGGCAAAAGAAGCAGTTAATTTGTCCTCTCAAACTATTAACTAATCTTTCCTAAGAGTTAACCAGAGAAATCCATCTAAATTTCAATTCAAATAGTGAAATTAAGCCATAAGGATGCAGTTACAAAGAAGTTTGCCAGGATACCTCATGTTTAATTGAATCTAAATGCCTTGCTGAAAACTTGCATCCTATTTCATGCATTTTCACAAAACTTCATGGCAGATAACACATTACATGAATGCAGGAAAGATTAAACTGATACATCCTTTTAACATGCTTCACTTGGACATCCTACCACTTCCTTCCTGAAGTGAAATAAAAAGCCCAGAAATGTGTGTCAGTCACACCTCCTTTTCCTTTCAGTCTTAACGGCAGACATGTATTGGAATGGGTTTTGCATACGAATCAGCTACAAGATCATAGTGTTTGTAGAAAAAAATTATTTTGTGCCTGAACTTCTGGCACTCCCACAGCGTTGACTGGGGTTTTCATTTTCACTGTGGTGTCACCAGTGAGCATAAAGGCAGAGATATCTCCCTGTCCTTGTTTAATTCCCTCTCTGCCATTGAATCTCACACATACGGGACTCAGGAGCAGAGCTGAATGAGGGTCACAGAGACGTTTGGGTAGGTAGTGCATCTCAAAGAATGCAGTTACTGTACAGGTAAGTAACACTTCTTTCTTCTTTCTGTATAGTTGTGTATAAGATTCATGAAAGTAAACTGCTATGGTCAATCACTCTGCAGTTTGATCAGAGTACCTGATGATAAGCTTGCACCCTGTGTCACACTCTAATATATGTAGGAAGTAACACGAGTTTTGCTCTAGTCCTCTACTTAAGAGGATTAATACATTTTACTACTGGGGTTACCTACTTCAGCAGCATATGAAAAACTGGGAGACAACAGTTTTCTTTTTCCTGCAATAAAGTACCTGTATTATCACAACTTCCTCATCTGGAGAGGACATATTTCTATTCTATTCATGTTGAATGGTTTCTGATTTCTTTTCCTTTCTATAATTCTTATTTTCTTCCTAGTTGGTAGGTTTTAGCTTAGTTTAGTTTTAGTTTTCCAGAAAAATTTGAAGAAGTCAAAATATTCTATTTCTATAGAAAACCCCAGACACAATAGGTAATGGTAGTTATGATTTACACTACTTTCTTCAAAGTTTAATGCTTCTCACAATAATGATGAAGTATTTCATGTAATTAAAAAGAGGAAAGCTGTAGCAGCAGCATAGGTTGAAGTTCAACATAAGCCTATCATGTTTCAGACTGTTGAGCCAAACAATTGGGAAAACATTGCTGGTATGTTAAAAGGTGAATGCTGGTTTGGTTTTATTTACGCTTTTGCTATTAAAGTGACATGGTTGAAACAGCAGCATGTGTTTAAAATAAATAAGTAAATAAATTTAAAAAAATACTGATCATTTAATGTTGGAAAAAGAAGGGATGTAAACAAAATATTTATTTAAAAGTTTCCTGAAATTATTCTACACTTCGAAGTGCTGCTGGTGTCTGACTCTGTGGCCATCTGCTGCTCTTCCAGGCAGACCTGTCATTTTGTGAAGTGGGTAGACACTGTGTGACACTGTTAAGAGCCAGGAACTATTGTAGCTCTTTGAACTACAAGGTGGATGTTTGTAACTAAAGTTACTTTACGGGATGGGTGGACAAAAGTTAAAAATCATCATTCATAGGTTGCTTTGTTTTGTTTCTGTTTAGCACTGTTGTCTTCTTTTTAAACTTGCAAT